>CAWUFW010003053.1:0-1200000 GCA_963921515.1 Calotriton arnoldi | reverse complement strand
CTTGGCTGGATACAAATCAGAATAAAATAGTAATAACAATGCACCTGGTATTTACAAACGTAATGATTTTTTGTGTAACTGCCTATTTCAAGTGTTATGCTGTGTAAAGAAGATAAGAAATTGTTCAACAGTTGGTAGGATCTTCAGGGTTCTACAAATATGGGTGGTCCATAGCCTATTCAAGGGCAATGTGGACTGATGAAGAAACTCAACCCATTGCCAGATTTGAAAAGCATGAATCATTGAGTGCATCTGTGAAAACATCTGAGTAATAGGGGCCTAAGTTGTTTTGAGAAAAGAAGTCGTAAAGTATACAGCAACAAATCACTGGGCAACGAGTGAACATACATCCTTTTCGTTATCATCAATAATTGGTCAAAATTGCTGCTACTATGGAATTAATCTTATTTACCTCAGATAAAAAATTAGGCAAAGGGCATGGGATAAAAAAAGTCAAGTTCAAAAGGGGTGGAGAGCCAAACTAACCGAGTACAATATTTCTTCATTTCATTTGCCTCCATTTGAAAGAAATATAGATTGGGGATTCATAATGTTTTATTAATGCAAGACAACCACATTTTAGAAAATATTGTCAGTTTTTATAAAACAAATTTCAAGGCAGCTACTGAATCTAATGCGTGTAAATGTTTCTCCTGATAAGACTTCCGGTTCTTTGTGGGTTAGGAGAATTCTCCACTTGCTGAAAACGATCTATCCAACAAGAGGTTGCTGTGGAGTGGCAAAGTCATCAGACTTGTTTATTATGACCAGCATTTTTTGAAGAGTTCGAAATCAATTGAAAGAAACACCAAGCTTCAAGATTAGATAGCATACGGGGGTCACGGGAGCTCCCGCCATGCTCCGTGACTGAGGTGGGCGTGGCCGATCACTGGCGGATTTGCTCGACTGCGGGAGGGAGAAGGAGATGGCGGTGGCGGCGGTCCCTGCGTTGTGAGGCTGAATGATCCGTTTTCGTGCTTTTGGATCAGCCTGGAATGGCCCAGATGTGCAGAGAGCGCATTTTTGATTCCTTAACTGCTGCTTCGGTTCTTCGGCTTGAGCAGAGTTTTTTTCGGTTTCCCACTGGCAGGAAACGCTGGCTTCCCTGGGAGACTGAGGAGGAGGAGGCGCCAGGAGGCGTTAGGCAGGGAAGTCCGGAGTGATCACTGCTACCAGCACTGTGGATATTTTTCTCACCTGAAAGGCTTAAAGGCTTAAAAAAAAGAGGAGTATACAAGGCAGAAGATGTCAGATGCTGCGCTTGGGCTCCCAGAGATTTGATGCTGCAGCCCTCCTGTCTTCAGTAATTCAGGTGAGATCAGGATCAACTCGTCGTGAAGTTGCTTGCTACTTGCTACATTTTCAGTTTGGATACTCTGTTGCAGATAATCAGGTGACTTATGGGCAATTTCAACGGGAGTGTGCCTGCTCCTTCTGGCTTCTTCTAACTGTGACTTTAACTTCTTTTTTTGGCATAAAGATTTTTTGAGACTTTTAGGCTAGTTGCACAGGGGGTTGAGGCACGAAAGCGGCTCGGTGGAGCTTGTCTGGGCCGGGTGCGGCTTGTGTCTCCCTCATAAATATTTGCATAAGGAGCAGTAGCAGCAGCAAGCCTGCAGGCTATTTAATATGAAAAGAATCTCCCGGGATACTACGGTAAAACCTCGCTTGATGGCAAACACCGCAATGGGGACGAGAACACGCCACAAGAGCAAAAGCCCATCCCTCAAGGAAGTCGAGCCGGGCCTGTTCAACGGAACTGGCGGCCTGCGCAAATATCAATCTAAGAAGTCGGTAGGCTTGTTTGGTTTTGGAGGTGTGGGACTTCAAAAAAATTCTGAGAACCTGCAAGCTATGAATACTTCCCAGGGCATCGCAGGCCCTCAAATAACAATGCCCAATTCAACTTCTTTGGGAGATACGAGCCTTAGCGATAGTCCTTCCCTCAGCTCAGTCAATCAAGCTTCTCCACAATCTAATGGTAATGATAAGTTCTTATCTATATCACAAACAACAACAACAATAACAGAGGATCTCCCGGGGGTTAAACAATACATCCCTAGCCAGCCCACTATGGGCCTTAATGTAAAGGCTCAGGCTCAGTCCAATCTAGATAGCTTTGTTATTCCTAAACGTAAATCTAGTCTTATGTCCGAGCAGCAGGAGGTGGGGAGCTCCCAGCTCTGGGATTCATCCCTTTTTTCGACGGCAATGGAAACTGCAACGGCAACACCAGATAAGATTTCGCTTCAAAGTTCAATTAGTCAGAGGCTGGATTCAACATCACTTGATTCAAGGAGTCTGGCTGCTCCGAAGGATTCTACTCATACTCTTCTTATCCAGATTTTAACTGAACTTAAAAATATGAAACTTTCTCAGGATGAAGCCCAGAAAAGGTCGGAGTCCCAACTAAACTCAAGCCAGTCTCATGTCCAACACCTTACATCTCGAGTTACAGAAGCGGAACAGCGCATATCTGGTCTCGAAGACTCTGCTCCTTTGCAAACAGATCAGATAACTAAACTGCAAACTGAGCTAGCAAATCTCCAGTCAAAGGTAGACGATGCGGAAAACCGCGCACGAAGATGTAATCTCTTACGCATTACTGGAGTTACGGAAGGATTTGAAAAGGGGCAGCCAATGGATAAAGTCATCTCGGAATTGATCACCAAATATGTATGCCCAGACCTTACCACCCAGAAGACGGACCTCACGATTTTGCGTGCACATCGAGTCCCGGCAGTTCAATATCCGAATGCTAAATATCCCAGAACAATCATTGTGAATTTTGGGGATTTTAGGATAAAGGAGAAAATTCTCACCTGTGCAATCCGTGATAAGGGGTATCAGACAAGTGACAATTTTTCGTTCAAAATCTTTTCAGACATGTCTGCTTATTCGGCTAGGCGGAGAAAAGAATTTAAAGGCATGATATATGGTTTTCAGCAAGTTGGGTCCCTGCAGGACTAGTTCAACAGTCAAAACTGAAAGTAATTTATAAAGGGAAAGTCCATATATTCCAATCAGTTCAAGAGGCACAGGAGCTCCTTTATTCTCTGCAACATCCAGGGAAGGCAGCTTCAAATTGACTTTTTGGTCATAGTCTGATGAATTGTAGCTGATCAAAGGGATTTATTTATTTTGTATTGTTTCTTCCTTTTTCTTTTTGCGCTTTCAGATCGCCAGCGATTGGCTTACCACCTGGGTGCCATGTCACAGCACCCCAATGTTGGGAGGTGGGAGGGACCACATGGGGGAGACGGGAGGGGTCTAGGTGCACTGAGGGGGGGAGGGTCGCCTCAACGAGCCCCAGGCGGGGAGGCTCCATGATGGAGGAGACCCATGGGAGCGGGAGGAGGGGTTCACGAAGGGTAGGGGGCGGGAAGGGTGTGAGGGGCACAGAGGGCAGGGGGGTGAAAACATAAAATGTAGCGGATTTCTGATGGGAATGCAGATGATCAAGAAACTATATATATATATATATTTTATTTTTTTCTCTCTCTCTCTTAGTATTAAATGACTTCTGGACCATTAAAGATTATTTCCTGTAATGTGAACGGGTTTAATAATAGACTGTAGCGCCGCTCCATGTTGGCCTGGTTTAAAACCTTCCAAGTTGATATCATTTTTTTACAGGAGACTCACTACAAGGAGGGCGCGCCTAGGGATAAAACCCCTGCCTTTGTTCAATATGAATTTGTTGCCTCTGCAAATGCGGCTATTAGGGGGGTTGCTATTTTAGTCAGCAAAAAGATTCAGGGAGATATTAGAATGGTACAGAAGGACAATAACGCAAGATGGCTCTGGTTGCAAATGAAGATCTGCAACCAAACATTCAACTTTGTTAGTTTTTATGGTCCAATAGATGACTCAACAGAGCTGCTTCAGTCATTATACGACTTTGCCTCTGCTCAAATAGGATATCTCGTCATTGGAGGAGACTTTAATTTGTTAATTAATCCAGCTATTGACTCGTCACGATCCCAGAAATCTTAGTCTAAACCTAAATCTATCAGGCTATGTAGAGATCTATTAGTGATTTGAGGCTGGTTGATTGCTGGCGCGATGAATTCCCCAATGAGAGGAAGTACACTTGCCACTCAAAGAGATATCACTCGTCTTCACGAATCGATTTTTATCTTGTCTCACACGCTCTTTTAAGTACCAAATCAGAGATCATTGAAAATCCTTTTTCTGACCATGCATTAATCTCGGTTCAATTTTCAATTCAAACTCAAGTCCAAACCGAGTTTAGATGGTCATTAGATAAGTCTCTTCCAGTTGACGAGAATTGGGTGGCAAATGTACGTTTGCTTTTAGAGGATTTCTGGAAACGTAATAGAAACACGGCTTCAATTTTTGCAGTTTGGGGTCTTTGAAGGCTTTTTTTCGAGGGGAAGCAATAAATTATACTGCATACAAGAGAAGCAAAGAGAAGGAAGAAAAGCTGCAGCTCGAGAATCAGTTTTCTAGATTGACGGCCCAATATTTAGCAGCACCCTGCAGGGAAAATAAAATTAAGCTGTCTCAGTCTAAGTATAATCTACAAGAATTTTTTGTCTCCAAAGAAATTCTAGCACATGACACAGTTTTACAGAAAAGGTATGAGGAGAATGAGCATATAGGCAAATATTTAGCCTGGTCAGAAAAACGCAAGGTTAATCGAAATACTATTAAATTGATAAAGGACCCAGTTACTGGTAGATCTACTTCCCATCCTCAGGAAATTTTGGCCATTTTTTTGGATCACTATATGAAGCTCTACTCTGATCCTTACAATAGCTCAGTAGAGGCAGCGGATACCTGGCTTAATGGTATCAATTGCCCTTCATTGTCACAGGCAAAGAAAGATAGCTTAATTGCAGAAATTACAGAAGAAGAAATAAAAAACCCTGTGATGTCTTCACCCTCTGGGAAAGCACGCGGATGCGATGGGATCCCTATTGAGTTTTATAAGCTTTTTCTACCTCAGCTCAGCCTTGTTTTGGAGCTTTTATTTAATGGAATTTTGAAAGGCGAGTTGATCCCAGCTTCATTTACGCAAGCTGTGGTAGTTAGCTTCGTTAAAAAAGGCAAAGCAGAGGAGGAGGTTAATTCTTATCGTCCAATAAGCCTGTTAAATAACGACTATAAGACTATTTCAAAGATTCTGGCGAATCGCCTATCTCTAGTCTCCACCTCTCTTGTACATGGTGGCCAGAATCGGTTTATCCCAGGTAGACTTTTAGCTACTAACTCTCATTATTTATGCCAAGCGATTGATTATTTCAATACCAATAAGACGAAGGCAGTCATTATGATGTTGGACGCGGAGAAAGCGTTCGACAGAGTTCAGTGGAACGTTCTCTTCTCAATCTTAAATAAATTGGCGCTTCCATCTGAGCTCTGTCGAGCGATAAGTAACCTATATCTAGGTGCTCAGGCGTCCATAGTGATAAATGGCAAAAGTGCAGGCATGATTTCCATCAGCCGGGGGACGCGGCAAGGCTGCCCCCTTTCTCCAATATTGTTTTCCTTGTTTTTGGAGCCGCTAGCCTGTGCAATAAATCAAATCATGGGTATTTATTAAGCGCAGCATATCACCCGAAAGTCTCATGGCGCTTTGCAGAAGCTCAAGAGCTTGGTTTAGGCATGGGCTGGCTAAGAATCGAACAACCAGGTTTTTAGTTCCCTACGGAAACAATTGTCATCTGAGATGACACGTAGGTGTAAAGGTAATTTGTTCCAGAGGGCAGGTGCGAGAAAAGAGAAAGACCTCCCCCCCCATTTTAGTGGTACGGATTTTAATGGGTGTTAGAAGAGATTTACTGCTGGATCTTAGAGTCCTGCAGGGAAGGTACAAGGTGAGTTTCTTCCTCCAGTATCCTGGGACTTTGCCATATAGATTCTTATGGGCTAAGCAGAGGACTTTAAAATGGGTCCGCTTCCTGACGGGAAGCCAATGAAGGAGCCTTAGACTGGGAGCTGAAGGAGTTCTTGAAGGGAGATTCAGCACCAGTCTAGCAGCGGTATTCTGTAGTACCTGTAGTCGGGTACCTGTACCTGTACTCTGCCTGACTGGGACAGAGTAGTGAATTACACTCGCCAGTAGTAGAGCTGCTACCCGGTCCTTCACTGATTTTAAGTATTTTAAATTTGTTATAAATTGGTTTTAGAATCCTTTATGTATTGCTAAATTGTTGAATTTGAATTTGCACTGCCACTTACTGCATTTTAATAGCGACTCAGGGCTTGCTGGGGAAACGAACGGGCCGCCATTTTAGTTAGCAGTCTAGCCTTCCACGACGCTGAGGGGATAAAAAGCACGCTGATGCGGACGCGCAGCGCTGCCTGACTGGGACAGAGTAGTGAATTACAATCGCCAGTAGTAGAGCTGCTACCCGGTCCTTCACTGATTTTAAGTATTTTAAATTTGTTATAAATTGGTTTTAGAATCCTTTACGTATTGCTAAATTGTTGAATTTGAATTTGCACTGCCACTTACTGCATTTTAATAGCGACTCAGGGCTTGCTGGGGAAACGAACGGGGCCGCCATTTTGGTTAGCAGTCTAGCCTTCCACGACGCTGAGGGGATAAAAAGCACGCTGATGCGGACGCGCAGCGGGTGTGCCGCCGGCGCGCCGAAGGCGCTCTGGTCGGGCGCAGGGCCCGTACCCCTGGCCGGTTTATTACAAATATACCGACCTATACTAGGGATGACCTTATTAGACTGAACCCACGTCGGGGAGTCGACGTGTGCCCTTGTATACCTCCTGAGGCAATGCCTAACCGTTTGAGAAGGATCTGTCAGAACTGTAAGATACTTCTACCATGCAAAAATGCTCTCCCTGACTCTGTTCTTAACAACAGAATAGGCAGGAAAATCAATCCAGATCATCAACCAGCTCTCAGGTGTATGCTGTTGAATGCTAGATCTCTTGTTAAACACAGTATGGAGTGTGCTTTGTTCATTGAGGAACATGATATTAAAATGGCTTTTATCACTGAATCCTGGACTGATATGTCATCTGGTCCTGATCTAGTGAAGGCTACCCCCCCAGGATTCCTCTGTCATACTCAGGATAGACATATGGGAGAGGTGGGGGACTAGCAGTCATTTATCATGATTCACTGAAGCCCGCTTTTCATACTGCGTCAAATGCCACATGTGAGGCCCTTTCAATTAACCTACGCACCTCACAACATAACACCTTCAAGGGGTTACTCCTCTATCGGCCTCCTGGCCCTAGGACAGGATTCCTAGATTTGCTGGGGGCACTGCTCGAAGATGGGCTATGCGCAGACTCCTTTACATTATTAGGGGATTTTAACTTTCATCTGGAGGATCAATCCAACCCAGACACTATTCTCCTGGGGCAAATAATGGAGGCAGGGGAAATGAAACAATTGATCGGAGTACCCACACATGACAAGGGGCACACGTTGGACGGGATATTCTCCAACAATCCCTTACTTAAAGTTTTATCAATTCTCCCTTTGGTTTGGTCCGATCATTGTGCCATTCTTTTTAAGTTAAATGAGTGGCAAGACCACAAACTCAGTTCAGAGATCTCAGGTGCTATCGGAAAAAGAGCCTGGAAAAACGTTAATTACACAGATTTAGGCGAGGCATTGAATAAAACCAAGCCAACTTTCCCTGCTGAGGTTGATGAAGCTTCCTCGGTATCTGCGAAGTGGTTGGAAGAAGCATGTGATAAAATTGCTCCTGTAAAAGTATGGACCCCCAAAAGGGTTTCTCCATCTGCCCCCTGGTTCTGTGATGAACTAAAAATTTTAAAACAAGGTTGTAAGCGTTTAGAAAGGATATGGAGAAAAAGCTACCATAACGCAGACAAAGCTAGCTACAAGCTTAGCCTTAGACAATATAAGGTTAAGCTGCTGGAATCCAAAAGAAAGTACTTCACTGAACAAATTTCCCAGGCTGAATCCAACACCAAAGAGCTTTTCAAAACTATCTCTAAACTAGTATCCCCTAAGGCCCCCAAGAGTCAGAGTAATCCAGAGTTCTGTGAAAAGCTGGCAAAAATTTTCCAGTACAAAGTGGAAACCATCTTTTCCTCATTTAGGCTAGCTCAGGGGGGGATATTGATGTTGCCCCCAGTTCTGGAACAAAAAAACCAACACTAGCCAATTTCTCTTTGCTAGAGACATCAGATACCATCAAACTTCTGAGTTCTATTCGGTCTGGTGCCCCGTCGGATCCCTGCCCTGCATCAGTACTAAAGCAAATTCCAGAAGTTATAGGATCAACCCTTACACCACTGCTGAACAACATAATAACAACGGGCAAGTTTCCCAGCAATTGGAAAAAGGCCTCTATTCTTCCCCTTCTGAAAAAGCCTACTCTTGACCCTAGTGATACAAATAATTATAGGCCAATCTCAAGACTTCCGCTCCCCGCCAAGATTATTGAAAAGACCATGAACACTCAGCTCAGCACCTTTCTGCTAACTAATAACTTACTGGACACATCACAATATGGGTTCAGAGCAGAAGATAGTACTGAGCTGGCCTTAATCAAATCTACAGAGGAGATTCGGGAAGCACTGGAAGGAGGAGGGAAGGCAATTTTGATAATGTTGGATCTGTCAGCTGCCTTCGACACGGTCCATCATGAAGTTTTGATGCACCGGTTGTCGGAGGTAGGAGTGCAAGGGACAGCTTGGAACCTCCTTCGATCTTTTCTTTCTGGCAGATCGCAAATAGTGGAATTGGACAATCACAGCTCTAAACCTTTTTCACTCCCGTGTGGGGTGCCGCAGGGATCATCGTTGAGCCCAACCCTATTCAATGTGTATGTGATTTCTCTCGCAGGCCTAATCAAATCTTTTGGTTTCAAAATCACTTCTTATGCAGATGACACACAGATAGTGTTGTCAATAAGAGAAGGGGAAGAGAAGGAAACGGGGGCTCGCTTCCATGACTGCATGAGGGCCATCTCGGACTGGATGTCATACAACTGCCTAAAACTAAATTCGAGCAAGACAGAAGTTGTCACATTCGGTGACAACCCCAATATGTGGACACCTGATTGGTGGCCAGCTGAGTTGGGCCTCCGTCCTATCCCCACGCTGAAAGCAAAAAACTTAGGGGTGATTATGGATAATAGGCTTTCTTTCAGTGATAACATAAACTCGGTGGTTACGGCCTGTTTCCGTATCCTGAGAATTATAAGGAAAATTAAGTTTTTCCTTCCTGATAACAGCCTTAGGACAGTGGTCACATCCCTTGTCATGTCTCGAATTGACTATTGTAATATTCTATACTTAAATTCTCAAAAACAGCATGTCAACAGGCTGCAAATTGTACAGAATGCCGCAGCCAGACTGCTTACTAGTACCCCCAAATTTGCCTCTGTAAAGAAGGAGTTAAGACAACTACACTGGCTCCCCGTGAAGTTAAGGGCACGTTTTAAGGCCCTCTGTGTAGCTTTTAAGGCCCTAAATGGAATTGGTCCCGACCATTTGAGATTAAAGTTCAAATGGTATGTTCCCGCTAGAAACCTTCGGTCCTTGGGAACTAAACAAGTTCTAGTTCCTCGGATCAAAAGAGCCAGCTGGGGGGGTAGAAGCTTCATCACATGTACCTCTAAGGCATGGAATGAGCTCCCTTTCCACCTGAGGAACGCAGCGGATCTCCTTTCCTTTAGGAAAGGGCTGAAAACCTGGCTTTTTTCACAGTAATCTCTATTCTCAGTTGACCAGCAGGCATGCTCAGCGCCAGGACACCCTAGGGTAACCGTGCGCTATACAAGCTTAAATAACATAACATTTATTGAAGACAACAGAGCGTTTCCGTAGTCCATACGGTTTATAATCAGGCCCTGGACTAGTGGCCTCCTCGCTTCCATAGGGAGCCATTTAAAAAACTTTACGTAAATTTCGCATAATGCCAAAACAGGAGCCAATTAAGTAACTGACTTGATCTTTCATAGACAATTTATTGTCTATTTGGATGCCTAGGTTCCGGACTGACTGTTTTGGCACTGGACAGAGTCCCAGGGATTGGGGCCACCACTTATTTGACCAGTGTTCATGAGCTTTGCCAAAAAGGACTATTTCAGATTTTCCTCCGTTTAATTGTAGATGGTTTAAATTCATCCATCTATCAATGTGGATCATGCAGTTTTGAAAACGTAACTTAGTGTCAGCTGGATCTGGGCCTAAGGTGATCAGAATCTGAGTGTCATCGGCGTATGACACTACTTCAAAGCCGTAAGATCTGATCACCTTGGCCAGAGGGGTTACGTAAAGATTGAAAAGTGTCGGGCTCAATATAGAGCCCTGCGGCACTCCCATCCTTACTGGCCTGTCGTTGGAAACAATGTCATCAATTTGGATAGCTGTGACTCGATCAGTTAGATAGCTCCTCAGCCATTTAAGGGCTTTCCCACGGACACCGATCTCCCAGAGTCTCAGATCTAAAATACTGTGGGAGACGGTGTCAAAGGCCGCGGATAGATCTAGCAGGACGAGAATAGATGATTGACCTCTGTCCAATGCTAGTCTAATATTATCAGTAACTTCGACCAGTGCAGTTTCAGTACTGTGGGCAGCCCTAAAACCGGACTGGGACGAGTCCAGAAGACCATGGCTTTCCAGATGAGTGACAAGCTGTCTGTTGACCAGTAACTCAAGCATCTTCCCAAAATATGGGAGGAGCGAGATGGGACGATAGTTTACTGGGAGATTGGGATCTGCGGTGGATTTTTTAAGTATGGGCCGTACTCTGGCGGCTTTCCATATCTTAGGAACAACTGTCTGTGATAATGAGCAGTTAAATAGGTCAGTAAGGTGGTCCATAAATACAGGTGCAATGGTTAGGAGAAACCGTGGTGGTATGGGATCTACCGGTGAGCCTGATTTAATTATTTCCATTGCACCAAACATATCTTCCAACTTACATGGGCAAAAATCTTCCAAAATGGGAGGGGAACTGGTGGGAGTGGAAAGATAACTTTGCATGATGTTACTGTTCTCTTGGAGTGGGAAGGAGTCATGAATTGCATTGATTTTGTCATCAAAGTATTTAGAAAGAGAATCCACCCAGTTTTGTGAGACGGGTACGGTTGTCTGTACTGGAGGTGACGTAAACTCTTTTAAGATGTTATAAAGCTCCTTGTTGGAATTTGCAGCATTTTCTATTTGGTTTAAGAGAAATGTTTTTTTTGCTAGTTTAATATTCTCCAAATAGCTACGGTGAATACTTCTATATCTTTCCCGTTCCAACTGACATTTGTTCTTTCTCCATTTCCGTTCCGCTGTCCTACAGGAGAACTTTATTTCCTTCAGTTGTTCCGTAAACCAGGGAGCAGTTCTAGGTTTAAATTTAACTTTCGTGAGGGGAGCTATTTTATTTAGTGTAGACATTATTTCTCCCTCAAGAGAGGTTGCAACCAAGTCTATGTTGTCTGCTTGACAAGGCAAGATCATTCTATTTTACCCCCTATTTCAGGTTCAGCCAAGCTGAAGCTTTTTGCCGATGATATGGCTTTGTACTTGGCAGCCGAGGAAGATAATATCAGACTTGCCTTGGCTAAAATAAATGAATTTACAGTTATCGGGGGTTATAAAATCAATCAAGCAAAATCAGAGGCACTTCTTTTCAACTGCTCGCCAGCTGTCTTACCCCTTTCGATGCAGGGACAACATCTTAGATCTCACTCTATAAGGTATCTGGGAATATTTTTTTCATCGCACTTGGAAGATCTGTTCTCGCTTAATTATATTCCTACATTCAATAAAATGCGAAACCTGCTTTCTCAATGGAAGGATCTCCCTCTGACTATTATGGGCAGAGTAGCTCTCATTAAAATGAATATACTCCCCCTGTTCTTATTTTTATTTTCTAATCTGATGGTTAAAGTACCTCAGTCTTTTTTTGAGCAAATTAATTCAGAATTGAGATCGTTTATTTGGCAGGGTAAGAAACCAAGATTAAAGTTAGAAACTTTGCAATTAGAAGTCATAGATGGGGGTCTGGCGTTTCCTAATATAAGCTTATATTACAAAGCTTCACTGATCAACTGGCTTAATTATAACAACTCGGTAGAAATGTCTTCCGCAAAAAAAATTCTTGAGTTAATGTTAGGCGAAATGGAGATTGCTTTAGCACCGTTTTTACGAATTCCGAAGCTTCCAAAGAGATCGCGATATAAATTTCCTAAATTAGTGGCTTTTCAATTCCAGAGGATCTGGGAGACATTTAATATCCCTTGGTTACATCCACAGCTGAGATTAGTGGAATGCCTCCCTTTCGGTTTACACATGTCCACTCGGACTTGCGATCTCTGGGCTAAATTTGGTTTCTCTACGCTTCAGGATTTTTTTTTAAATGATAGATTTAGAACCTGGCAGGAAATTAGATCGTTTAATAACAACATCAAGACGTCTCTTTTTTTCAGTCATTATCAGATATAAAGTTTTGTGTGGGTTTGAGGAATTTGGTTAATTCGAAAGGGTTACTATTAAGTAAAGCTCATTTTATACTGAAAACTCGGGGAATTGGTAATTGGTACAGGCTGCTCAAATCTACGCAGAACGATCAAATAGTCCTAACCCATTTGGAAAAAAATTCTCAATCAATTGATTATCGTTTCAATCTTCAGCAATAGCGTTTTTTTAATAAAATGAGTTGTAAGGCAGTGAGAGCAGCTAACTTAAGGAGGATGGCCTTTTTTAGTAAATGGCAGATTTACTTTACGCCGGCCAAACTTAATAAAATCTATCCTGCAGTTAATCCTTGCTGCTTTAGAGGCTGCCAGGTTCTAGGAGATTAGCCACATGTGGGATTTACTTGTACATGTGGGATTTACTTGTACTAAAATCGCAAGCTTCTGGGAATACTTTTTCAGAAGTAAGAAGACTATTGGCAATCGATCTCCCCTTTAAGGCTTCCACAGCTCTCTTAGGCTTAGCTGAAGCTCAGACCCTCAACATTTTCCCAACGTCAATTTATTTTTATCGCCGCTTTGGTAGCAAGATCATTAATTTTGGCAAATTGGAAATCAGAAATAATCCCAACCCTCTCCCAATAAATACATAAAATGAATAACATTTTTAATCGGGAAACCATGTATGCAGGGAGAGTTGGTTCTATGGTCAAAGTAAATAGAATATGGAAATAATGGAAATAATGGAAAGTTTCTAGCTCGATGTGATGTGCAATTTTTAAGAGTTTTCTATGCCTTTTATATTCATTTTGTATAGCATGTTTCTTGATTCTTGTAATTAATTGGTGTAATTTATGGAAGAAGTATCATTAAATGTTTTATATGCTACATTCAAAATAAAAAAAATAAAAAATAAAAAGATTAGATAGCATATTGTTAGTGGGATAAAAGCCAGGTTATTCCCTTCAAAGGTATTTGAGTAAGTTAAGGCTTCCTTAGGAGTCTGATAGGAACAACAAATACACTGAACATGTTTTACTAGAATTATGGCTGTGTCCAGAAGATGAAGATAATTTACAAATAACAAATGAAAATCAATCTATAAATAAATGTCACAACAGTACTACATGTGCATTAATAGGTGCACTGAAGAGTCTTTTCACTAACTGAAATCATATCCAGCAAATAACTCAATACAATTTTTTGGCAGCCAAGACTCAAATATACAAAGTAAACTTGGATTCAAATCCATATTGAGCGGTGGGCATTCAGTAACCTCCTCCTTTCACTGTTGAGACTTATATGGCAATCTGAGGCAGTGAGAATAAAGGAAAGTTATTTCAGCAGAGAACAATTTTCTTATTTTAGTTTAGAGAATCCTAATAGTATTTAACACATGGTATGCAACTGAAGTGTTAAATAAAGTGGGCATAAAGCTTCCGCTTTGGGCAAGAGGAAGGGCTACTACCAAAAAACTCAGTTTTCGATGTATTCAATGTAATGCTCCATAATTACGGCCAACTGACAACTTTATTCTACCTCCCGGGGTCTGCTAGTTATAAACTCAATCACATGTTGCCATCCTGGAAAATCATTTAAAGTTATTTAAGAAACTAGATAAATTTACTTTAAATTTAAGAATGGATCTCTACAAGTTCATCTATTGCATCTCCTTTGTTAGCTTCAAAGAGGTCAAAGTGGCTTACAATGTTAAGTGAACTTAAATAAAGGCAATTATTTATTTAGTCACTCATGAATAAAAAACATTAATTATTATGCATTTCAGATCAATTTTCTGGTGTATTAAATAACAGTTTTATTACTGTAAATGTTGTTTGATCTGATGTGATACTCAACAACAACGGTCAGGATTTTTATCAAATCTTAAATAGTAATACTCTATGGGTCTATTCTGAATTATGATTTATGCAATACACACTTGTTGTGAAATGCACCAGATTTCACCCTAAATGTTTAAATAGCCACAAGTATATTCCACAAGTAAAGAAATAATACATTTAAAACTGAAAATAGATCCGAATAGTAGTACTTTCATCAAACTGTAAAAGGCCATCTTCCAAATCTTACAAAAATCAGAATATTTAAATGAAGGAAACACTACCATATCCTCTACTGACTTACCATCTTGTGTGTTTTGGCTCAGGATAGTAGATTGAAGTTCTTGGATGGTAATCCCAAGGAAGCAACATATTTCTTCTCTGCTGTACGGTTCAGGATGAAATAGTTCTTCAACAACAGTTTGCATCTGTTCTAGACTCAAGCCCAGCCTGGCTTGCACATCTCCAAGCTTGGAAAGATTTTCCCAGTCAAGGGCTCTCAATTTTGCTAAAAACTAAAATTAACATAGACCTGGTTAAATGTATTCAATATTGAAGAAGATAAATATATCTGGTAATCAATGGTTTTATTTGCATGTTTACAGTACGGATTATGAAGGTAAATCATACATCACAAATCTATACTTGGCAACTGGATGATGTTTCCATTACTCATCTGTGAACTTACAACTAACTGCCCAAGTTTAAATATTTAAATCACATATGTTCTGCTACACGAGGGCTTCTGCCAGTCTTTTTTTCCTCTCTCTCTCTCTCTCTCTCTTGTTCACAGCAGCTTACCTCTGCAGAATGAGAGTTACTGAGACTTCATTTCAGTGAACTTTTGATGATAATGGAGTTTTACACTATTCTTTTTTCATTGAAAATGATACTTTGTTTATCCAGTTTACATACAGTTCTAAAACTGCAAAAATAGCTTGTACAAATATGTACACTGTAATGGAACTCTGAACATTTTAACTCTAGGCACACATAGTTAATGTTTGCTGGAGAAATTCAATCATGAACTAGCACATCCACAGTTTTGGCGAATGAGAACTTAGTGTTTTCTTATTTTCTTGACTCATTACTCCTCCTTGCTTGGAGAATCCCCTTAGTGAGTGCCTAAATATTGTGTACTCACTTGGAAACAATGCAGAGGCGCCAAAGTGAAAAGGTAGATTTCATTCAATCATCCTCGACAAAGTAGAGTAAACAGTGATAGTTCTTTCAGTAGTTAATGATTGAAGAACTAACATTTATTGTAGCTTATCTTGGACTCCTGACATTGATAATCAAGCAAATATGCAGAAAGAAACCTCAAACTGAAAGACATGAAACATAATAAGCATAATTTGGGAATAGAAACTTTCAATGCCATGTCATTTTAAATTCTCATTGAAATGTATTCCTCTGTTTTTGCATTAATATTTCCTACACAAACTGGAACGTATTAGACAGTTCTGTGAATTTCTAGTCCTTCTCCCATTTTTTTAAATAGAAGGATCCAGGTACTGGTGAGAGCCTGGAACATCAGAGAGTAATTAAACTTTATGAAAGTTAATTTGCTTGTAGGATGAAGTGGTAATCAAATAGTGGAACATTTGATTTATGAATACCAGGAAATGATAGTTGCTCAAAACTGCTCAACAAAACAAGTCTTATGTTCCTGTTGCAAGAACATAATGAGTTTACCAGAAGACTTGGCAGGTCATTCAGAGTCCTAAGAGAGGGTTGACACACTGCTGAGTTGAGGGGGCGCTATAAATGGTTTACTTCAATCAAAAAGAGATCATGGGAGGCAAAGTGGATTCAAAACTGTGCCACAAATAATGTACCATAGGGCTCGCTCTTGGCCTTTTAATCATTAGAATAATTCAGCGAAAATAATTAAAGTTACAGCAGTAATGTAAACAACAAAAATAGTACAAAACAGAACATCAATTCTATGCACGACTGAACTAAAGAAATAAGAGAAAAAGAAGATCAGAAAGACATAATCAGATGGTCGAGCAATTCAGAATTAATAACAAAATGCTTTACATGAGTAAAGAAAAGCCAAACAAAATGAGTGTGCATCTTGAGCAAGCCTGATATTAATTAAAAATAAGTCAACAGTGCAACTCTGCAAAGTAAGTTAAAGTCAGCCTGCTAACAAGAGAGCTCCAAAGCAAAGACTTAAAATACTATGGCAACAAAAGGGCAAATGTGCAGAATGATCTGAAAAGTACCAAAATTAAATGCCTTAGCAAAAAGTGCTCCACAAAAGTGTGTGTGTGTGCGTGCGTGAGAGAGAGAGCAAGAGAAAGAGAGAGTGTATAACTGTCAATAACTCAAATCCATTAATACTGTTTAAACACTAAGCATAACATTTTTTGACTTTTTACATTACATAATATTCTGTCAGCACAGATTTAAGAATAAGATGTTACACAGAAATAAAAACATTTCTCTTGATTTCCGACCGGACACTTGTGTCGGTAAAATACAAAAAATATAATATTTTAAAAGCATTCATTATTCATGTAATCTTTGCATCAGACGCAAAATAAAATCATGTTTTTGTACTTTATCCAGTAAGTATCAGGCTGAAGAAAGTTTCAAATAATAAACAATGAAAACATCCACTTCAGCTAACAGGCTACAGCCTGTTGTATTCCGCTTTAGGTGTCCGTATATAGGTTTTCCTGAAACATGTCCTTATATAGGCACAATTCGCATTGCCCTTATATAGGCATAAGATCCCAGTCCTTATTTAGGCATTAGCCATGCTATCCAAATACAGGCATGGTCACCTACATCCGTCCACCCCAACATCACAACGAGTTCTTAGAAACCAGACCCTTAAGCTCTTGGGAGTTCCCCTAGCACGGGATTATTGATTTCTCCAAGAACTCATTTATTATGCATGAACCGCTATTCCTTAAGGGTTCATTCCTGATGTCTTCCTCTGCCCGACTTTACGTCAATGCTAACATTCCAAGGCACCTACCGGATATAAATATACCTTCCCTTGCCCAAGCGAGTGGGAGGAGACCTTGACTTTAGAGGAGCCCATATCCCGGCCTGACGCACTGACAAGAAACGCTGTCATCCCTGCTCGCAGAGAATCCAGCTTCCAGTGTTCTGACTCATTTCACGGGGTGTTAGACGTCGAGACCCGGAAAGAGATTCCCACCTCTCTCATTCTCAAGGTATGGAGCTGACTAGAACATAGAGGGACTCTTGGCATACCAGACTCTTGGCATACCAGAGACTTGGCATACTATAGCATACCATACTATAGAATACATCACCTACTTCTTACCTTGCACTACACTTAGGTTAGGTACACTGGGGTAGAACTAGTTAGAGAAGCATCTTATGAGTACTCGCATTTTTAGCTTATGTTATTTATGTATATGAATATATGTGTCATAGCTAAAAGATAATGCTAGCGCAGTATTATTTCTTTCTACTGCTTACGCTGTACATAATATATCTCGCATACTGTCTTGTGATCATAACAGCTCATATCTCTTACACGAGAAACAAGACTGTTCAATAAATCCTTTTATTGAAACGCCCGTCTATTCTTTCTGTGCAACTCTGAAGAAACTAAGCATGCACGATTAGCTGAGTGAAACTGTTATCTGTTGTTTCCACGATTCTGAGAGTGTTCCGATTCTAAAGGGAAACAAAATTGTCATGTTTATGCGGTTGCCAGAAACTTCTCCCTTCTTATTTACAAGGAGTTTCTAATGGCCTCTGAGTTAGCTGGCACAAATTAATTAAGTTTAATATACTCGATAGGGACATACTGACCTCAGTCCTATGTCGAATCTATAGGGTATATTATTCCAATACGCAGAGCCTATTAGGGAAATAGGAACTCCACTACATGGCGCCCAACGTTTGGTAAGGCACTAATTTAACGCTAGATACTGAGTAACTCAGTAGTGCTTTTCTCAGAGACCCCTACTCACATACTCCATAAGATGTCTGGAGTGGGTAGGGTTAAGTATCCGCCAAAGCTAAATAGGACAAAAATCCTATATATTAGCGGTTTGGTTTGTTCAACGTTGAAGGATACAGTGTTCCAAAATATTGTGCACCTTATCTTTTGTTTCCTTGAAACTTGTTCTACATTTTTCAAAAAACAATGTCCCTGAACGGGGATACTGCCACCGAGAACGGTGTAGCTGCGGCTGATCCAGTCGTAACAGCTTTTAACTTTACAGGTTTAAATGAAACCGATGAGGGTGTTATAAACATCCCTCCAAACTTAAGGAGAGCCATCACTCTAAAACTTATAAAACACGGCCTATCACCAAGAGGTGGTAGAGCAGTTTTCGTGATAGAGGCACACGAATCCTTTCAGACAGAGGTATTCTATTCATGGATAGTATTCCCAGAATCAAATCCAGTAACAAAAGTGTTTCACTTCTTTAAAGAAGATGAACCACAAGAGGAATATATTCCTTTCGAGGATATTGAAATTCCACTCACATACCAGGAGCATAATCTCTGGTTTAAAGGCGCCCTAAAACATAACAGAAACATTACCAGGCTCGGTCTACTAGGTAGACAAGGAGCAACATGGCCGATTCTTGCCGGCTACACACCTCATCCTGACATCGATGAAATGTCAGAAGAGGAATTACTTACTCAACTACAAGAGTTAATAAAATTTTTCAGACAATTAGTCCAATATGTCATGCGGACTTTCACAGTCCAACACCAATGACCATTCCAAATCAAACCCCTCAACAGGGGAATACACAAAAAATTACTCCACAGACTTTACACGCAGTAAGGGGTAAAATGCCCACAAAACGTGAACAAATTCTATTCTGGATAGCTCAAAAAATTACTCAAATCGAAGCAGTATTTCCAAATACTAGCCCTTATGAGAAACACAGAATCCTAACAATCTGTTTACCAATGGGGATCACACCACAACTGGAAGACTGCACCACTTGGGGCGCAGTCTTTGCTGCCATCTATACTAAAACACATGGTGTTCCGTCAATTGCAGTAATACCAGATGTCCTGAAACAAATTCAAAACGAATACGGGGCAGAACCTGCTCTGAATTTAGGTATGAAATTACTGAAAAACTTCGACCAGGTCTCAACAATAATATTATCTAATATTAAAGGGGAGGCAGCAGCAGTGGCGATCCGCCAACGCTTAAGGGAATTTGATGTAACAGAACATCAACATGAACAACCCAGAATAATAGAAAAATCTTATGCAGAATTAGGCAGAGATAGTTTGGGTGGAAAACCATTGAAGCCAAAACTATCTGAAAGTCCTGAGAAGGACTCCATTAAACAAAATCCTACATCTTCTAAAAAGAAGTGGGAAACTAATAAACAAAATTAAAACGAGACACGTTCTCAATCCCGAGGTAGGTCTCCTCAAAAGGAGCCCTCTGAAAGGAGATATAACCTCAGGAATAGGGTTAATTTAAGAAAACCTGACAGGTATCAAGATACTGATACACGTTTCTCTCGTACCTTTCAGATATCGTCACAGACATCAGAAAGAAGAGGACGGTCAGAACACAGAGAAAAACGCGTGAAATCCAAAGACGATAAACGCGTTCAGAAAAATAAATCAAAACCTCAATTCACAAAAAAGAAGGTAGCAGGTCTGAAGATCAGACATGCCGAGAATACTGAGAACACAGCTCAAGAACGGAGAATGGGCTCAGACAATGCTGGACAGTGCAGCAGAAGTAACAATAGCTCGCCAGAACCTGAAGGAACTTCTGGAGATAGTGGACTTGAATGAATACATCACAGTAGAAACTGTAGACACCAGGGTTAGTACTCCACAAAGGTTATATGAAATAACACTCCGAATGGAGGGAGACATACCAAGAAAAGTGAAAACACTCTTTTGGGAGAAACTTTCAAGGGGTTATGATATACTTCTAGCAGAAAAAGACTGGCCACCACACTTTGTCAGGGAGTGCCCACATGGCGAGGATATCATTATGCCAGCCTTCTCCAACCATATTCCAATTCACCTAAAATATACTTATGCCAAGAAATGGGCAGTTGCCCAGGCCCCAGCATTATATAAAAATCATGTAGGATGGGATGAGGACTCACCTCACCATAAAATACAGCTAAAAATGAACCTACTGCACAAAGGCAGTACCCAATAAAGCAAGAAGCTAAAAACAGGTCAGGGAGATCTTAGATCAACTTGAATACCAAGGGGTGATTGAAACATGCACCTCCTCAATGAACAATCCTTTGTTTCCTGTATCTAAACCAGATAATACATATCGTCTAGTTTTGGATTACAGACACTTGAACACTTGTTCCAAAACATTTGCAGTGCAAAATGCACATAGTACAGCATTAATGAATAACATTGTGTGCAAAAAATATAAAACCACATTGGATATTTCAAATGGTTTCTTTTGTCAAAACATAGCACCTGAAAGCAGGTACTTAACAGCTTTCTCAATAATGGGGACCCAGCGTCAATTTTGTAGACTCCCACAAGGGTTCAAAAACAGCCCGGGTTATTCTCAGCAAGAGTAACAGAGTTACTACAAATTTATGATAATGAGGCATTGTCATATGTCGATGACATCTATCTGACAGACGATGACCTAGATAGGCACTTGAATAGGGTGAGTATCATTATATTGGGCTTCACCTCTGAAGGCTATAAATTCAACTTTAAAAAATCCAGAATTGCCCATCTCATTGTCTTTTTCCTAGGTTATGAGCTTTCAAGTGACGGCAAGAGCCTGGAGGCTGACTGTTTAGAAAAGTGCGCGCTGCTCCACCCTCCAAAAAACGCTGAAAAATTTACAATCCATCTTGGGTTTCCTAAATTTTGGAAGAACTTGCATTCTAAATTACGCAGAAAGGGTTAAGCCTCTCTACAAATTAATCAAACCTGATTTTTCAACAAAACATTGGACACAAGAACACACAGAAATCCAGCGTTCACTGCAAGCTAACATGTTAGCAACAAATCACTTACAAACACGCGTAAATAAACGCAATTTAGTGATCCGAATAATTTAGGGACAATGCGGATTCACCTATTTAACATTTAATGAGAATGAAAAAGTAACAATAGCATACAAATCACATTTGTATACACAAGCAGAAATGCGCTTCACTTCAACAGAAAAAATACTGACAGCAGTTCAAACTGCTGTAGCAAAAGAAAGAGCTCTAGCTCAAGGGAAACGCATTATTGTCGTAACTCCAGTACCAGCCTTAGAGGCGGTAACAAAGCGAGCATTCCAAATGCAAAAGCTTTACATCCTAGATGGATACAATGGGTTAATTCTCTTGCTGCAACAGATGTTGAATATGTTTTTGATCCTGATTTAAAAACACAAGCGTTCCTGCAATATGAACATGAATGTCCTCTGCCCACTGAAATTTTGCCTCTAGATCAGTACGAATTTATAATTTATACTGACGGATCAGCACAACCCGCTACAGGGAGTAAGCAAGCTTACAGTGCAGCGTGCGCAATCGTTAAAGGTCGCATGCAAGATGGTAACTTCAGACCAATGGTCACTAAAACTCAATCTCTAGGAGACTGTACAGCTCAGCGAGCTGAGCTGCAAGCATTCAAACTGGCACTTGAAAATACAGATCGTGAATTTCCCACACTTATAGTGTGCGATTCTTTTTACTGTGTTCAGTCGTATAATGAATATATACAGAATTGGCTTGAAAACGGGTTCAAAGATGCAAAAGGTGGCACAATAAAGCATAAAACGCTTTGGGAACAAGTAGTTCAGTTGAGAGACGAACTACCAAAAGCTCACGTGATTCACACGCTGAGTCATCAACGTGATGGCGTTCACGTTGCAGGGAATTCATTGGCTGATGAAGCCGCAAAGGGGGCTGTTCAGACGGCTTCCGTAGCTGCGATCACTCGTTCAAAACGAGAATAGACAGTGAGATATTGTTGGCTGTCAATGCTTCAAGCAAAGGCAGTGGTGCAGCGTTACCAAAGAAATTTCCACTCAAATACTCTTATGTAATTGATGCAAACAACGTTCCTTTTGCTCGAATCCCTGGAGTGGGGGATAGGGTAATTCCAAACATGGAACGTAGATTAGGACTGATCCTAGCAGCACATGAAGGGATAGCCTCTGCCCAAGCAGGTGTTTCTGCAACAGTATCTTTACTAAAACAAAGCTATTGGTGGCCTGGCATTAGGAAACAGACCAAAAACTATGTTTTGGAATGTGAAATATGCCAACAGATGAAAGTCTCCACAGTGAAACGTCCTGCGCAGACACCCCTGTTGATTTCAGACAAACCATTAGCTTGTGTTTATATGGACCACTGCGGTCCCTTGCAAAGGGACAGTAACTATAAATATATAATGGTCGCAGTGGATTCGTGCTCAAGGTTCCTATGGATGTGGCCTCAGCGCTCTGCTGACGCTCGAACTGTTGATTTGCGAGTCTTTATCGGCACATACGCAATTGGCACACTACATTCTGACCAGGGCCCTGCGTTTAGCTCTCGGGCTTACAAAGCAGCCATGGCCAGTTTGGGCGTAGCATTGCGGTACTCCTCTCCGTTTCATCCTGAGGGAAATTCTGTTGTGGAAAGGAAAAACCGGGACATAAAGCAGTCTATAACAGCTAGAGTATTAGGTTCGGGTGATGGGTGAGTCAAACATCTTTATGGGGTCCAACGCTCATTAAATAATTTGCCAAGAAGTTCTCTAGGGGGTCACTCCATATGAGGTCCTATTTGGGACAAGAATGTGGGTTCCTGATCTCGAATGTAAAGGCACAGTGGTGGAAAATAAACCCTTTGATATCAAAGATCGTTTGGCTGTTTTACAGGATCTAAATGAACTAAGATCGAAACAAAGCAATGTGTTCCTGAAGCCAACCACCACTGGGGAAAAACCGGCAGTCCCAGCAAGGCCTGTTTGGATCCCTAAAGTTGGGGATCTAGTCAGAGAGAAGATTGCGGACAAGAAGGAATTTGGACCTTCTTACAGACAACCAGTACCTGTCCTAGCCGTCCATGGAACAAGAACAGTACTTCTGCCGTCCCTTGCTGGAAAAAAGGAGAAAAGATTTGTGTCAATTGACCTCATCAAACCACAGTATGTGGCCAATACTAAATAGTAGGCCTCGTGGACTCCGACCTAGTAGCAGACGCACTCCTCTCGCTACTATCCAAGAGGTTCAGACTGAAAGACTTATAACCATCGAGAATTCAGCAGTAAAAGATGAAGGACTAAGCAACAATGCCATGGAACTCATCCCTCTTGAAACTCAAGTAACAGTTCGTCCAGATACACCTGTCTACACCAACGTAACATGTGATCAACTGGTTCCAGCGATTTCTACGAATCCTGATGCAATTTCAACAATTGACCGAACTGCTTCTGGCTATTTCATTAACTTTGATACGTTTTCTGAGGATCCGAGTGAACCTGAAACGACGCCAGCATCAAAAACGTTCAAATAGCAAGTACAAGACCTTTTTCATTTCCTGAGAAAGACTTATCTGGTTTCACCATGGATTGAAATATGGATTATGTCTGGAATATTTTTCTTTCTGTTTTGGCTAGCTTTGGTTATGACTCTTAGCATGCTTATAAATGGCAGATACATTCGTATGGACACTGAAAGTAAAAATGTGAACTTACTTTTAAAACCACACAAATCTTCCCATTGTGAATCAAGAGACTTGTCAGCAGTGAACATCACAGCCGTTCCTATACAGGATGGTATAGTTTGGGACAAAACCGATTTCGAAATATTCGGCCCGACTGAACTTTTGAAGATTCCACATTTATTTAAAATTTCATTAAGTGACTTTATTACCTCCAGTAGCTATTCTGATGATTGGGACTTTGAGACTGTTAATGATATGATGTCTGATCTAGAAAGGTCTGCTGCGTTCTCTAACAATGAATACTTAGAGGGCTCATCAGACTACGAACAGCTTTATTGTTACAACCACTATGGTCATCATTTCTTGCATAAATCTGCAACACCTAGAAATGTTTTTATGTTTAACCAATGGGAACATTGTCCTACACCACCAAAGGGTAGTTCAAAAAAGTTTGCAAATAAGTTTCCATATTTTTCAGGGTACAATACATCTGATCCAGAAACATTTTACTATAAGAATGTAAACAAAACAGGACAGAAAATTATGTTAACTAATACAAAACAGATTTATTCTGCAGCCTTTATTACCCAACTGTCTAGACAAGGATTTGACTTTTGGAAAGACACAATCAACACAAAATCTGTCTGGGGTTCTAAAGATTGGCAAGTGCAGGGGATAGAAGCTTTGTTTAGAGCCTGTATCATCCCACATCAAAAAATGTTTTTGAATGACACTGTGCAACAAACGTCTTGCCTTGGTTTAGCCATGATCAAAGACATGAACACACCTTCTGTACCAACACCTGCAAGTAATAGCACTACACAGGGAGCGGTCACAGTAGACACAATACTACAAAACAGATCAGATCCTGATTGGAAAAAATGGTTGCTCTGGCCCACAGACACAAACATCTGTCAAGAAAGATTCCTGATTAGAATAAAGGGCTTTAATATTCATAGGCCGGACCCACGTTATGTTCAACGACAACATCCGGGGATAGTAACAACATACAGTGTAGGAAAATTGTGCCTCGACTGGTTACAAAAATCTACACTCGAGGATGTGAAACAACACTTATCTTTACTTAAAGAAGATGCAGACCTTAGGGATTTCTTGCAAGGACCAAGAAAACCGCGTCAAAAACGTTTCATATATGCCAGCATTTATGCTGCTTATAAAGAAATATGGAAGGTTTCACAGGCAGAGGCCGCAGAACGAATACGTGAGCTTGATCGTATTAACTTAGAGAAAACTCTCACTGTGGTCGACAATTGGTTAACAACTTTGTCATCCAGAATTTACTCATTAGACAGCATTGTATCCTCTGCTATAGACATACTGGAGCAAGATTTAGCCATGTTACAACAAGGCCAATCTCAGTTACGTTCTATTATGTTATTAGGCTGGACGCTGCAATCCTTGCGTGCAGGCTATGTGCCTTGGCGTTTTATCAACACGTCGTCTCTGTTTGCAGAATACAATCTAACGGATAAACAGATCGAACTGGCACAAAGGGGAGCAAAGTATACAGTGCTGAGCATTGAAAAACTGGAAAAATTACCATTTACGGTAGCAGAAAAACCAGCTACAGAATGGCTTATTCATGGCAAAATAACTCTGCCTGTCTCTACTTTTCATTTTCAGTATTGCCTCAAACAAATGTAAGCAGGCAAATATGAAAGGTTGGGTAAAGAATACATTAAGACATCCTGGGATTTACCTTACGAATACAGATGTTGGAGTGGGGATCGTGAAGTGTTTCTAAGCGGTACACACTGTGAAAGTGCACTGAGCGGATCTCTCATATGTCAGGACATTTCTTTACACGGGGCTTGTAATGGTTCTGTGGCAAACTTGTCCTGCCACCTGCAGGGTACACCGGCTGTTGTGATTAATCCGACGTTTGGCCAACTTTCTAATTGGAGTTACCTCATGTTGAATGATCAGAGTTGCTGTGGCATGTTGCCAGGAATCCCATATCTGGTTACGGTTGGCTCCAGGGTTACTTGTTGTATGCAAGTATTGTTCCCCCAAATAGAGACAGTCAGGGAGTCGCCTCTATGGCCTTCATTGAATGTTTCTTTTATACGTTTTGATACTTTAAGCAGAATGAAAGCCATGCTTTTACAACAGACCGTGCCTTTGACCTCGGCCAAAGAAATCTATGATCTACAAATTGCAAGGACTTCGGCTGAGATACAGGCTTTAATTCGTACAAACTGCCCTATACATTTCGTAGAAATGATGGGACGTATCTTAAACATGTCTGATACAAGCGGGATTGTACATGTATTTAAGACCATCTGTTCAGGACTGTTAACACCTTTTCAGGCAGTCCTCGGAATCATTCCAAACTTCGCACATTCGGTGTTTGGTGGTGTGCCATTAATTCTAGCACTCGTTGCAGGAATCCTGTTTTTATTCCTACTACTACGCTATGGCAAGCCTATCCACCGGCGTCACTCCCAGCAATTTGGAGAAAGCTCTCCTAGAACAGAAGTGCCGTGAGCGCATAGTGCAACTTTTGGGCATACCTCGTCTACGGGAACTTAATACAACATGGTTTCTGTCATTTAGACCAATCTGGCAAGATTGCATCTTACCTGTTCTACGCTGCCTGCTTTGCGGTGAAGAATGCGTGCTAGACATCTGTCTAACACTCCCATCAGTCATGCCAACGGATATCGATACTCTGCTGGACCCGATAACGGCCCATGCTCTGTGTTGTCCCCAGAGGCTACCAATCCTGATGACGGCATTCCTTGTGATCTCACAGACGCTTCCTGCTGCTGCTGAGGTACGAGATGGATCAACAGGCACACAGGTAACAACGGACGCGAACATTGCTGCGGCATCCTATGCTGAAGGCGATGCTTCACATCTCTGTGCAGTTAACCTTATAAATGAGGTATTCCAACTGTCACCGACATCGGTAGACGATCTTTTGTCTACAGGAATAGATGATTTCATGTTTACACCAGACCCATACACTGACTTTGATTCGGCTCACAGTGTACCGGGGACGCAATGAATTTGGCCTCCATACTTTCAAAACAGAACAAAACTTGGAACTCTTTCTAAAAATTGCATTTTTTTTCTCTCTCTATTTTTGATAATACATGGCAATTTAATCTGCTTACCGTAGAACTATTCATATAGAACGGACTTCTTTGAATACTTCCAGGGACACATTGTCACCTCATTTACCACAATTTCATTTAGTACCATGATATGAAATGGCTTTGATTTTTTGAATACTTGTCAACCATTTCATCATATGTATATATTTCTGTTTATTCATTCATGTTGCATTTTTTTATGATATATGCCTAGAATGAAAAAATGCTTTAAAATGTACAGTACCTATTGCATTACATGTTTAGCAACAGTTTCTTTAAAAAAAAAAACTTCTTTTAATATGCTTTTAGAAATGTTTTTAGCAACATGTGGTACTCAGTTTAATGTTTAGCATTTAATGTTTAGCATTTAGTACTATCGTTCATTCGAAAGTGGAGTGGGTGTTGTATTCCGCTTTAGGTGTCCGTATATAGGTTTTCCTGAAACATGTCCTTATATAGGCACAATTCGCATTGCCCTTATATAGGCATAAGATCCCAGTCCTTATTTAGGCATTAGCCATACTATCCAAATACAGGCATGGTCACCTACATCCGCCCACCCCAACGTCACAACGAGTTCTTAGAAACCAGACCCTTAAGCTCTTGGAAGTCCCCCTAGCACAGGATTATTGATTTCTCCAAGAACTAATTTATTATGCATGAACCACTATTCCTTAAGGGTTCATTCCCGACGTCTTCCTCTGCCCGACTTTACGTCAATGCTAACATTCCAAGGCACCTACCAGGTATAGATATACCTTCCCCTTGCCCAAGCAAGTGGGAGGAGACATCGACTAGAGGAGCCCGTATCCCGGCCTGACGCACTGACAAGAGACGCTGTCATCCCTGCTCGCAGAGAATCCAGCTTCCAGTGTTCTGACTCCCTTCGTGGGGTGTTAGAGTTCGAGACCCGGAAAGAGATTCCCACCTCTCTCATTCTCAAGGTATGGAGCTGACTAGAACCTGGAGGGACTCTTGGCATACCAGACTCTTGGCATACCAGACTCTTGGCATACCAGAGACTTGGCATTCTATAGCATACCATACTATAGAATACATCACCTACTTCTTACCTTGCACTACACTTAGGTACACTGGGGTAGAACTAGTTAGAGAAGCATCTTATGAGTACTCGCATTTTTAGCTTATGTTATTTATGTATATGAATATATGTGTCATAGCTAAAAGATAATGCTAGCGCAGTATTATTTCTTTCTACTGCTTACGCTGTACATAATATATCTCGCATACTGTCTTGTGATCATAACAGCTCATATCTCTTACACGAGAAACAAGACTGTTCAATAAATCCTTTTATTGAAACGCCCGTCTATTCTTTCTGTGTAACTCTGAAGAAACTAAGCATGCACGATTAGCTGAGTGAAACTGTTATCTGTTGTTTCCACGATTCTGAGAGTGTTCCGATTCTAAAGGGAAACAAAGTTGTCATGTTTATGCGGTTGCCAGAAACTACTCCCTTCTTGTTTACAAGGAGTTTCTAGTGGCCTCCGAGTTAGCTGGCACAAAGTAATTAAGTTTAATATACTCGATAGGGACATACTGACCTCAGTCCTATGTCGAATCTATAGGGTATATTATTCCAATGAGCAGAGCCTATTAGGGAAATAGGAACTAAACTACAAGCCTTCGCCCTAGAAATTTTACATCCTATTAGTTAAGGAAAGATACAGAGGCTAGCAACAACCAGCAGTTGAAAATTAATTCACTATATTTTTTTGTTTTACAGGGAAAGAAACTTGTGCACATTTATTTACTGTGCACATTTTAAAGGCCTACAGTTAGCAACACAAAAATGATGTCTAAAACATTTTTGATTTGATAAATTGCTTTCTCAGTGTCACCTCATTTTATCGAACTCGGAAGGATGAAGGGCTGAGCAGACTGCCGGGGCCTAAACCTGTAACCTCAGAACTAAACAATGGCCCTGAAGTGGTTGTATAAGCCAGTAGAACTATCAGACCAGCACCTGCAGCATCATGGAGGAGCAGGAGATAAGACTTGGCTTAGATACTATGTGCACTTCCGTGGTTGAATAATTGTACATTCTACCTACTCCTGGATTTAATACACTCTTCTGATATGTGGAGTGCAGAGCGTACAATTAAACAAAGTAAGGCTGTATGGATTAGGGAGCTGGAGTTAGACTTAACTTAAGCAGGTGATATGCCTTTGACCTGTTTTAGTCATTCTTAAATGCCTCATTTAGAGGTTTTCGATATTTCAATCAATCAGGGAATTGTGGGGGGCGCTAGAGGGCACACTGCGGAATGGCTGCACCTTAGTGCTGCTCCGCCAGCCAGAACATCTATCCGACCATATCAAGCTTAAATGGCCGTCCTGACACCCGGGCGCGGGTGTTATGCATGTCGGAATATATCAGCAAGGAGATGAACTGCTCAACCCTCACGAAGCTGCATTGAACGCCGAATAATTTGCGGAAAGCGGAACGGGCCCGGCGCACGATACGAGAAGGCAAGATGGCGGCGCGGCCGTGATCGGCTAATCTGAGGCCGAGACACCGGCGGGCACAATCTGATTGCAGCAACCCTCTGAGGCGAGCGAGGTGAGATGGGGCATCCCTCTATGCTGTGATCGTTACGTGACTGGGAACGTCCTCACAATTTCCCGATGGCACCGCGGGCTGGGCTGGCGCGCCCGGTGCATGGCGGAGACGGGCTGTGCCCGCGGCGTGAGAACTGAGATGCCGCTGGACCCCCCGATGATCGGCTCTGCCCCGTTGAGGCTTGGCGCACATGGCTGAGGTATCGAGGGAGTCTTGCGCTAATCACAGTGGCTGCCTGGTCTGATTGAAGTGCCAGCACACGATACGGCCTGTGCGGGACGGGAGTTGTGCTGCTCTGCACCCTAATCAAGGTACATGCCTCGGTTTATGTGTACTGAGTGCCGGCTGCAGTCCCCGCTGGGTGCTAGAGTTAATACGGCAGACCGCTGGTGGACCTCGGGACCTGCCCACTGCTGGAAACAATGGCGGTCGACGCGCGCTGCGTGAGACGGCGGCGCTGATGGCTGTACAGCGGTGAGTGGACATATGCGCCGAGATACCGGCTAAATCTGCTGGTGATCCTGGAACCTGACTGTGGCGCGAAGTGGAACTGCTTTGCTCTAGCGCCCAACTCGTTTGAATGAGGTTGTGGACCTTGCGTCTCCGAGCCTGCGTGATGGCCCCCTGCTCCTGCGCCGTAGTGTGAAGCGCTGGCAGTCCCTGGTGCTGCGCTTTAGATATAGCAGCTGCTGGGCCGGTGCTGAATCAGAGGGGGTCTGGTATAACACCGCTAGACGTGCGACCAGCAATATACCTGTGCAGTTGGGCGCCTACCAGTGGAACCCGAGTTGTTTCTTCCCCTGTGGGGCCTGTCGTGACGAGCTTGCAGCGCCCTTTCGGCTCTGTCGCTTTCGCGGTGCCGACTGGCGGAACGAGATCCGACCTGGTGGCTCCACACTCCACGGAATACCACAGTGGGTGGCGCGCCTGAAGTTACACAAGCATTACCCCCACAGTTGGAATTTGTGCCTCACCAGCCATGGGCAAACCTGACAAACAACAGCCAAAGTTGACCTTCGAAGGACGTCGCGGGACTAAGTCCACATCGGCTCACTCCGACACCGAGCTGGAAGCTTCTTCCTCCAAAGATAAGACAATGGAAACCACGCTGCAGGCCATACAGCAAAGTCTACAAAATATCGATGGAAAGATCGATACCTTAACGCTCCGTGTGGACAGTATGGCGGAAAAACTGGACAAACAGGGAGAGCGGCTGGATACTGCGGAGCAGAGGCTGTCGGTGGTCGAGGACGAGTCCGGTGCAACGGCGAGGAAGTGTGCGGCCATGGAAAAAGCCCTGGAGAGTGTCAAAAGTAAGAATGAGGATTTGGAGGGGAGGTCTCGCCGCAACAATATACGCATCATGGGTGTCGCAGAGAGCACGAATACTGGGCGGCTGGAACAGTATGTGGAAAATATGCTAAAAGATCTCTTTGGTCCGGTACAGTTCTCGCCTGTGTTAATCATTGAGCGCGCCCATAGAACACTGGCAACTAGACCTCCGCCGGGTGCACCTCCACGGCCCATCATAGCCCGGATCTTAAATTATAGAGATCGAGACGTGGCCCTGCGGCTGGCACGTGAACGGCAGAAAATTCAATATCAAGGCAATGACATCGCCTTTTATCCGGACTTCACGGCTGCGGTCCAGAGTGCACGACGAGAATACCAGGCGGTAAAGAAAAGCTACGAGAGATCGAAATCGAATACGCGATGCTGTATCCGGCACGTCTGAAGGTGGTACACGGCGGCAATGCGAGAATCTCCCAACGCCGAGGGTAGTGCAAGACTACCTGAAAGGTATTTCTCCGGGAAGAAGATCGCCGTCCCACACACAGTCCTCACAGCGAGCAGCGGAGAGTGAATTCTGAACGCTGTGCTGTTCTTGTGCTGTGCTACGGGTTGCTGTCTATCAAGGACATTGGAGAAGTAAGGCAGTGACTGACTCGAGTGCTCCATTTGAAGGTAAGCGCCGCGTCGAGTGGTTCCGGATGCAGCGCTGGACTCTCACCCTGGACTTTGCAGTGGGTGATTATGGTGCAGGGTTGGTGCACTGGTTTAGATGCCTTATGGTTTGTATGAGCCAATATGAATATTCTATGCAGATACGATGTAATGGTGGCTGAGAGTCGGGCTGCGGCTGCAGCAGTTCTCTCGCACACTAGGGCTTAAAAGAAATGTTTTTTTGACTACTGGTTGCCCAGGCAGACCTTATTATGTATTAAAAGTGCACCGGTATGTTCTGCTAAATTGTAATTGATCAGTATAATCTGGCAAAGGCCATCATGTTAATATATTTTCTGGCCACATCCGCTCAGCGGATGAGTTAGTGGGCACCCGGCTGTCCCCCACGTGGGTATTCCCCAGCAAAGTTACGATGGTTGCTAGTTGTTACATGTGGGTATGTCTTTGGCATGTTTGGGATGCTGGAGTGGGTGGGGGGGTTTGGGGATTGTTTTTGTTTACCATGCAAACCAATGTATGACTTAACATTACAGAGAATGTACCTCATAATTGCTCACACAAGTAGCGGTATAGCTTCACCTATAGTGATTATACACACGTTAACACATGCCTACCAATAAACGGCTGCATTACGTTAATCTCCTCACTTGGAATATACGTGGCTTAAATAATCCGAAGAAAATTAGACAGATGTTTGCCTATTTTGATAGGCACCATGTCGAGATAGCCTTGATTCAGGAATCCCATCTTTCAAAAGTTGAAAAATGTAGAATTGGCAGTAGATGGGCGGAAACAGTCATTGCATCATCCTACTCCACCTATTCACGGGGGGTCTTATTACTTGTGAAAAAGGGAGTGCAATTTCGTATAGAGCGAACGGTCACTGATGAAATGGGGCGGTATATATTTGTAGCGGGGCGTCTGCATGGCCACCTCATGGGTTTAGTCAATGTATATGGTCCTAACACGGCCGACCCTGAATTCTTTCGGACCATTTGGAAGGAGCTGCGGGAATTCCCCGACATAGAACTGATATGGGGTGGGGACTTAAATGTATCACTAAATGTCAGTCTAGATAGATCGGTTGGCACGACGGAACCACACAAGCAAGCGCTCAAAGTATTACGGGATGGCCTAGATGAATTTCAAATGCTAGATGTGTGGCGGGAACGTCACCCGCACCAATTAGAGAGTACTCATACATCTGCGGTGCATAACAGTTGGTCCCGCCTTGATTATTGGCTGATGACAGAACCAGCCAGTACGTGGGTGCACAACGTCTCTCACTTACCGAAAACACTATCGGACCACAATCCGGTATTACTTACCCTTGATTTACCAGACTATGTGCCGCCGCCCCATTTATGGCGCTTTAATTCTAAAGCACTGCTAGACCCCCTATACAAGGAAACAATTAATGTAGCTATTGAAGACTACTTTACTATAAATGCTCCATCTGTGAATGACGCGGGCCTGTTATGGGAGGCCTTTAAGGCCACTATACGCGGTATATGTATCAGCACACATGCGGAGATCCTGAGAGACATAAGGGGACAACTAACTAGATGTGAACAGCAGCTGGCGGAGTTGGAACGGGAGTATGAACGTGCGCCAACGCCGGATATTTTGGCCAATATCAGAGACAGACTGTCAGAGTACGAGGGATACGCTGACAGTGAGTTGAGATATGTAAATGCGCGACAAACAGCTAGAGTATACGGGGAGGGAGGTAGAGCTGGTCGCGTTCTGGCACGAAAGATTGGCATAGACCGTCCATCATACACTGTGACCCAAATTAAAGATGTCAATGGCACCCTGCGTACCAGCACACCTGATATTCTGGAAGCGTTTATGCATACATACGGTGAACTATATACATCTAGGGAAACTGCTACCACTACTGAGATACCAGAATATTTGGAGGATATAGCTATAGTACGGTTGTCAGACACCCACAGAGATTTCTTAGCACAGCCTATCACGAAAGAAGAGATACAAACGGCGATTAAAGCACTGCCGAACGGCAAGGCACCGGGGCCTGATGGCTTCACTGCCGAATTTTATAAAGAATACTTTGAGTCACTCTGCCCATACTTGGCAAGCAGGTATGAGGAGGCATTCGAGAAGGAGCTACTTTCCCCTACACTGCGTGAGGCCATGCTAATAGCGCTTTTAAAACGGTTAAAGAGCCTGACGAGTGTGCATCATATCGCCCGCTTTTACTGATCAATACCGATGCCAAAATTCTGGCGAAAATCCTTGCCCACAGACTGCAACCCCTTATGACAACTATAGTGCTGCCGGATCAATCAGGTTTCATCCCCACGAGGTCCACTTCACACAATATACGTACACTATTCGCCCTCTCACACCAGCTCACTCCAGAGTTGGAGGCGGCGGCGGTATTGCTTGATGCCGCCAAAGCCTTTGACTCGGTTGAATGGAGATATCTATTTGCCGTCTTGTCAAAAATGGGCATGCCCCCGATTCTCCTGCAATGGATAAAAATCTTATATACCAAGCCGGTGGCATGTATAAAAGTGAACGGACATGTTTCGAATCCAATACAAATAACCCGGGGGACACGGCAAGGCTGCCCGTTGTCTCCGCTTCTATTTGCCATCGCGCTAGAGCCACTGGCATGTAAGATCCGACAGTGTCATAAGCACACGTCACTACAATTCCCTCAACGGCCCCTCAGTATTTCACTATATGCGGACGATATGATGCTATATGTCAGAGAACCCAGGGAGAATTTATCCCCCCCTTATGCGGATTAACTGGAGCAAATCTATTATTGTCCCGCTCACAGAGATCACTACGCCTCACACGGTGGAATTCCCACTGGAATGGCGAACCGACCCTGTTAAATATTTAGGGGTCTGGTATCATCGCGATCCAGCTACAGTGATCCGAGCCAATTATGGTACAGTCCTAACACAACTGGAGGATCATGTCGAGAGATGGTTGCATCTGCCCTTGTCCTTGGCTGACAGAATAGCAATAGTTAAAATGGTGATTCTACCAAAGATGTTATACCTGTTTAACAACATACCCATAACTCCTCCAGCAACTGTGTTTAAACAGCTAAGAGCGTTAATCATACGGTTAATATGGGCTGGCAAGCGGGCACGAATCGAACTACGCACTTTAACTCTCCCATTCTTCAGGGGTGGTTTTACAGTGCCAGACTTTCTGTTGTATTATCTCTGCGCGCAGGCGCAATATGCGCACTACTGGTATCATCTGACACCATATATGGCCCAAATAGCGGTGGAGGACGGCGATGCCCACCCGGTGCCGCTGAGTGGTATTATCACACACCGTCGCCCACATATAGCTAGAACTGAAATTAATACAATACGCACCACCAACTCCGTGTGGCACTGTATGGGGAGACTGGCAAATATGCTTCCCATTTATGCGCCGGCCTTGCCACTGGAACATCATCAGGATATATCGGTGGCGCAGGAGGAGGCCAGCATGAACGTGTTGCAGAGAGCAGGGATAACTACAATGGGAGATTTATATCTTAATGGCACCTTTTTGACGGACACTGACCTCAACTATATTAGCAATCAAACATTACTCTTTACATTGGCCATACACAGGCTAAGAGGCTCAGTCGGGAAACTATACCCAAACTTTCCCGCCGAGCCACCAACACTAGCGGCGCTGCAACTGGTCATTGATAACCCAAGCTGCACCAGACTGGTATCTAGGCTCTATAAGGCAATGCAAGAAGACATTGCTGGGACCACAGAGAAAGCTCGGGAGCGATGGAATGCATATCTGGAAGCACCATTGGAAGAAGCGGACTGGTCTGCCTGCTGTGCGTTGACTGGCATATGCTGACTCCAAATGGTAACCTCAGAATAATACATTACAAATATTTGCACCAGGCATATCATACTCCACTCAAATTACACCAATATGGTTTACGGGAGGATGCGAGGTGTAGAAGATGTGGGGCTGATGACGCAGATTTTTTGCACTTAGCATGGCAATGTCATAAGGTGGGGGTATACTGGGGTGAAGTGATACATCTCTTGGGCGAAATGCTGGCATGTACGATAGAAAGCACGATACAAACATGTCTCTTAGGCATTGTAAAAGATTTACGTGCTCTGCCCAAGAAGTTCTGTACCATAGCACTGTTATTGGCGAAAAGAAGGGTATCTCTTTGTTGGGATAGTAGGGTATCACCGAACAGCAAACTGTGGTTGAAAGACATGGTATATTGTAAAGATACACTCAAAACCTATGAAGAAGAACTCCCATCCGGCTCGAGGCCGAGAGACTATTGGTCACCACTCACGGAGTACTTACGTACGCATTCTGACATTTTGCAAGCCACGAACGCTTAATTCCTATATTATCATTGTATGGTTATGATATATATATTGGTACTGCATGTTCTTAATCGATTGGTATATTGAAGCGCTATGATGTCACCTGTAGGTAATGCCTGGTTGTTTTGTTATATGGATATATATTCCATGTTGTATGGAAATTATGAAAATCTCAATAAAAAAATAAAATAATCAGGGAATTGTGAAGCGCGCTACTCACACGTGAGGGCCTCAAGGCGCGGGGGAGAGTGGGTGCAGCTTCGGGTCAGCCAAAGAGCCAGGTCTTGAGGCTCTTCCTGAAGGTGTGTAGAGTGGGGGAGCAACTGATGTTGATCGGTAGCTCGTTCCAGGCCGTAGCCGCGATGTAGGAGAAGGCTCTTCCACCCGCTCTGGTTCTGCGGATGCGCTGGGTTTCTGCAAGGTTGGCGGAGCGGAGGTTTCTCTTGGGTACGTGGAAGGAGACTCTTTCGTTGAGGTATTTGGGTCCGGTGTTGTGGAGGGATTTGTAGGCGTGGGTGAGTAGCTTGAAAGTTACTCTCTTCTCGACGGGGGCCAGTGGAGGTCTCGCAGGTGTTGGGTGATGTGTTCATGTCATGGGATGCCGAGGACGAGTCTGGCCGCGGTGTTCTGGATGGTCTGGAGTTTGCGTAGCAGGGATTTGTTGATTCCAGCGTAGAGGGTGTTTCCGTAGTCCAGTCTGCTTGTTATGAGTGCGTGGGTGACAGTCTTTCTAGATTTGGGGGGGATCCATTTGAAGGTCTTGCACAGGATGCAGAGGGTGTTGAAGCAGGTGGAGGCGACGGCGTTGATTTGGCGGGTCATGGTGAGGGAGGAGTAGAGTATGATGCCGAGGTTCCGGGCGTGGTCCGTGGGGGTGTGAGGGTTGCCGAGGGCAGTGGGCAACCAGGTGTTGCCCCCAGCTGAGGGGGTGGGTCCGAGGACAAGGACTTCTGTCTTCTCTGAATTGAGCTTCAGACAGCTGCTGCTCATCCAGGATGCAATGTTTTTTCATTCGTTCCTGGAAGCTGAGTCTGGTGGTGTTGGGTTCCTTCGTGAGGGAGAGGATGAGCTGGGTGTCGTCGGTGTAGGATACCATCCTGAGTCCATGCTGTCTGACGATGGTGGCGAGGGGGGCCATGTAGAGCGTGGGACTGAGCGATGAACCTTGGGGTACTCCGCAGTTGATCTCTGTGGGTTCGGACCGGAAGGGCGGAAGTGTGATCCTTTGGGTTCTGCCGGTGAGGAAGGAGCAGAGCCAGTTGAGGGCGGTTCCCTGTATGCCAGTGTCGTGGAGTCTGGCTGTGAGAGTGCAGTGGGAGACGGTGTCGAAGGCTGTGGAGAGGTCTAGTAGGATGAGGGCAGCAGTTGGTCGAGGAGCGTGCGGATGTCGTCTGTGGCGGCGAGGAGGGCGGTCTCAGTGCTGTGGTTGCTGCAGAATCCGTAATTGGGACGGGTCGAGGATGGCATTCTCTTCGATGAAGTTTGTCAGCTGAGCGTTGAAGATCTTCTCGGTGACTTTGGCCGTGAAGGGAAGGAGAGAGATGGATCGGTAGTTTTTCAGGTCAGTCGGGTCTGCAGAGAGTTTATTGAGGAGAGGCTTGATTTCTGTGCGTTTCCAGTCATTGGGGAAAGTGCCGGATTCGAAGGTGGCGTTGATGGTGCGTTGTAGCTCGGGCGCTATGGCGGCGACGGCTCTGTGGAAGATGTGCGGCGGGCAGGGGTGTGTGGGGGTGCCTGAGTGAGTGCTCTTCATGGTCGCGGCGGTGTCTTTGGTGGTGACCGGGGTCCAGGCGGCGATGATAGGCTGGCTGTCGTTGCTGGGGGAAGGGGTGGTTTCTGGAGTCTGTTCGCTGAAGTTGTCGTAGAGGGCCTTGATTTTCAGATGGAAGTAGGAGCTGAGCTTATTGCAGAGGTCCTGGGAAGGTGTGACGTCCGTGGCTTCGCTGGGGGGTTTGGTGAATTCCTGGATGATGCTGAACACTTCTTTTGAGTTGCTGGAGTTGGCGAGGATTTTGTTCCGGATGAAGGTCCTTTTGGTGGATCTGATGAGTTGGTGGTATTCTGTCATGGCGTTCTTGTAGGTGGTCTGGTCTTCAGTGGTTTTGCTGTTCCTCAATCGCTTCTCGAGACGTCTGCAGGTGCATCTGGATTCTTGGAGGTTGGTGGTGAACCAGGTGGCCTTCATGGGGCGCTGTCTGTCAGGGTTGCGGAGGGGGGCAGTTGGTGATCCATTGGTCTAGTTCTTTGGCTGCAGAGTTGGTGTCGGTCGAGGTGGGAGGGGGATCATGGTTTTGGGTGGAGTTGAGGTGCCCCTCTGTGACCTTGCTCCAGATATGGAAATGGAGGTGTTCAGTGATGGAAGGGGAGTCGCTCAAGCTGAAAGTGGAGAGTCGGAGGGAGCTCTTGTGTGCGATAGCGAGTCCTCCTCCTGTGTAGTTGGGGCGGTCCTTCCTCTTGATCTTGTATGTGTTGGGGATGTCGGAGGCGATGTCGGAGGCGGAGGAGGCGTTTATCCAGGTTTCCGTGAAGAAGGCGATGTCTGGCGAAAGGGTGTTGATCTCTACAGCATGTCTGTGCAGGGAGCGCACGTTGAGGAGGATGTACCTCAGGGCTTCGGGGGTGCTGGTGTCCGGTGCGGGGGCGGCGGCCGTGGGGGTGCGGAGGGTGGTGAAGGTTTGACGGCAGTGTCGGCAGGAGAACTGGCCGTGGGCGCTGTTTGGTGTATGCAAAAACAACAGTTGATGGACAGAATGCAGAACAGTGTGTAGACAGCTGGCAATTGTTGTTCCTTCCGGGGTTGAGTGAGAGGAGGGCAGCTGAGTTGTAGCGGTGGGTGGTCGGAGATCCATGGTCTCTATCGCTGGTCGAGGTCAGGTCACGGACGGGCGCAGACGGGCTTGCCTTTGGCGCACCTTCGGTACGGCTGCCATTACATAGGGAAGGGGGAGGAAAGCGCAGCTGGGAGGCGGGGACGGCAGGGAAGAGGGGCCACGGGGCAGCAGTGGGAAAAGGGTGGCGAAAACAGGCACGGAGGACAGAGACAAAGGGCACAGGTACAAATGCGAATAAAACAGGCAAAAATAAACAGAATTACAGAAAAAACAGATGCAAGGCACAATAACAAAAAGACAGACAAAAAGACAATAACGGGCACAAAACACGGAGACAGACAACAGTGGACCAGCAGAAAAGCAAGGCTCTCCCACAGGACCACCAGGGTTGAGGCGCAGGCAGGAGCCTGCAGGTGGAGGAGGGCCTCACCTACCAGGAGAGAGGTGTAATTAGCATATTTAGTTTACTTGCAAGTCCCTAGCAAAGTGGCACTACATGTACCCAGGGCCTGCAAATTAAATGCTACCAGTGGGCCTGCAGCACTGGTTGTGCCACCCACTTAAGTAGCACTTTAAAAATGTCTCAGGCCTGCCATTGCAGAGCCTGTGTGTGAATTTATAAAATGCCATTTCGGCCTGGCAAAGTAAACCTTTAGCCAGGCCCAAAGCTTCCTTTTTAATACCTATAATCACCCCTAGGGTAGGCCCTGGACAGCCAAGAGGGCAGCGTGCAATGTATTTAAAAAGCAAGACATGTACTTTTAAGTTTTACATGTCGTGGAGAGCAAAACTCTTAAATTCATTTTTCACTACTGCACGTCCTACCTCTTCCATAGGATAACATTGGAGTTATCTTATTACATTTTATAAGTGTAATTCCTAAACAGGAATAGGTGACCAGTCCATGCTTCGTGTCTCTGGAATCATAATTTAAAATCCTAACTTATGGTGAAGTCGGATTTTGAACTGCAATTCTGAAAATGTAACTTTTATAAAGTTGGCATTTTCTTGCCTTAGCCATTTGGTGACTGCAGTCTGTCTCTGGTTCACATGACTGGGTGGACTTGGCAGTTGGGCTCCTCCTGGACAGTCACACACAACCGGGAGCTTAGGTGTGACTGGATGGGCCATCATTGGCAGGATGTGAGGGAGATGCTGGGCCCATCCCCACGTACACTTGAATAGGATGTGTCCTGTCTCAGCACAAAGGGCTGCATAACCCCTGCAGTTAGTCTAGAGGCAGGGCTTCTGTGCACTTCAAAGGCATGCCCCTCAAAGCTTCTCCCCACTTAAAAGGCACAACTATGTATAAATACTGGACCTCGGACACCAACTCTTCAGTATACTTCTGGACCTGTGGATACTCTGCCAGGAAGAAGGACTGCTGTGCTGCAACAAGGACTGCCATTCTGCTGGACTGCTGCTCTAACGGAACTGCTGCCCTGCTGTGCTAACCGGTTGCCCTCTTGCCCGGGGAGGGAGAACTGGAACTGCAACTTCATTGTGAACCCAGGACCCCAGAGTGACTCCAAGGGTTAGTCTGCTAGCCTCAGGGACATAAATGGCTCCCCAAGATCCTGGGGCGCGTTCCTGACCACCAAGTAATGCCTCTCTGGTCCTGGTCCCTTGGTGTGGTTCACAGGTGCTGAAATCAAGCTTTTGGGCTTTTGGCGACCACAAACGAGTCAGTTCGCACAAAGACCTCATTGCTCACACCGCAAATCAGCGCAACATTTCACCAGCTAGCCTCTTCGCACTGAAACATCGCGAAGCTCCAGCAATGCCCACCCGCAGTGCCGGCTGGCTCCTTGCACTTCACCAACAGCCTCCCGCAATGTTCGCCCTGCTCCTCACAACCCTCTGCAACGCAAACAGGACTCTCAGCACAAGCTTGAGAAGGTAAAACTCCAGCAGGACTAAGCTGGGACTGTATTCGACTGGCGCTCCATCATGGTCGGGCTGAACCTTTGACTTTGACACGGTCCAGCGCGACCAGATTGCCGCGGTTGGCACTTTATGCTTTTAGGCATTATTTTACACTTTATTCTGTAAACATTCAAAAGTCCCGTTCTATTGATTGGATTTTTGTCTTTTTGGTCTTGTTTTATTTAATAAATTCAGCTCTATTTTTCTAACTTGGTGTGGGATAACTTTTTGTGTGGTGTTTTCACTGTTTTACTGTTTGAAGTGTTGCACAAATATTTTACACATTGCTGCTAAATGAAGCCCGACTGCTCTGTGCCAAGCTACCACGAGGTTGAGCACAGGTTAATTTGGAGTTTGCTTGTGCCTTATGCAGACAATGATTGTGGTTGTTGCTTGACCAGGGCTCACACTCCTGTGAATCAGTAACCCAATTTCTCACATTACTTACGAAAGTTTCACTGTATTGGTCTCATCCCTTGTCCTCCCAACTCATTGAACTATTTACAGGGAACTGGAGCACCTCGTGTGCACCTAAGATTCAAAACTCAAACATGCAAAGCCAGAGGTTTCTTTAAATTCCGTTTTGGTCAGAGCACTGCACTAAGTGCACCTCTGATTACAACTCGTTTCCTCACTCTTCCTCCTTTGCCATGTTAAAGTGATGCCTGATATGTCAGTTCAGTTTTTAGAAAGCTTCTCTTTACTGTTTGTGCCTGTGATTCATCTAAAGATCACTAGCATGTAAGACATAGTCTTAGTGGTGTGAAGGTTACACAGTCAATCCTCCAAGAAGCTATCTTGTACAAGATGCTGTCATACTTGCAGAGTTACTTCTTTGCCTTCTTTTCGTGGAAGAGTAAGTTGTAAAGAGGTCTGAATGGCAATATTGGTGGTAGGCGTTCTAAGTACTCAGGTTAGCAAGGTCTGCAGTAAGGAAGTGAGAGTGTCCTGCTTTTCAGACATGTCTCCGTCACTCAAAGGGTCTCGATTGGATACAAGGATAGATACAGGACATATAAACAATCTATGCCCGCAGCGTGCAATGGGGGTAAAGTCGCGAGTGGTGGGCACATTTAGTAAGACAATATTGTGACGTGCTGAAATACAAGCTGGTAATAAGTTATAAGCCATTCAGAGACAGAGTAATACACTGTGCATCAGAGTGTGTTGACATTTTTGTTAATTGAGTAGAAAAAAAACTGACCAGCTCATTACATGTATCCCTAGAAATGAGGTAGTCATTTCTGTCTGGTAAGTCAGATCGCAGAATGGTCCACTGAGCACTCCATTCTGGCTGAGTGGCAGTGTGATTTTGCCTAAACTATAATATCAATAGATAACTTTTATATTTTTGCAGGAATGCAAGTTTAGCTCCGACAGGATGTGTTTTAGTATACTTTCCCCTCCCATCTATATTCGACACTGGGGTATCTTATTTGGAAAGATACTTTTAGGAAAGTGTGGTATCGGAATTATCCCATAGTATTACCCTTCGTTCCCCATATTTACAGCAATGCGTTATAGGAGCATTACTCAAACATGGTAATGCTGCAGTTCTGCCCAGAGCTATGCTAACGTGTTAACACTGAGCTATCCCAACACGTTACCACCAGCGAAACCCTGCTTGTAACTTCACACATGTATAAATTAGCCAATGCAAGATTTGCGAAAGAAGAGATAACTCATGAATTATGCAGCAATCTGGTAACATCGTCAATTGCCCTCTCTGGTAACATCGTCGATTGCCCTCTCTGGTAACATCGTCGATTGCCCTCTCGGCTCAGCATATTACTAAGCGGATAGCTAAAGGTAGATGACAGGGAGCCCCAGGCCCAAACAGCATATCCCCGGTCTTATTCTAACTAGACCCTGGCTATTGGGTAGAAACTTTGAAGCCGGTTTTCAAAGAAATCCTACTAACAGCTGCAATTTTGGCCTTGTAGAGGGGCTCGATCATTTCCCTAATCGATAAATATGGCGACAAGAACAAGGCTAAAAACTATAGATTGGTAACTCTTATAGATAATGATGCCAAATACCATGATGGTCTCATCCTGCAGGAATTAACATCTTGGGCCACTGAAAACGGAGTTATTCCACTCAATCAGACAGGTTTCTGCAAGCACACGGGCTCCACTACAAACATTTTAATCCTCTCTCTACTGATTGATGCCACGAAAGCAGCCAAACTGCCTCTGTATTTAAGTTTTATCGATTACAGATCGACTTTTGATTGTATTGACAGGGGCAAACTGTGGTGCAAATTAACTAATTGGAAGATTTCATCGCCCCCTCCTTAATCAACTAATACTCCTGCATGCAGACACCCGGCTTTAAGTACAGCTGGGGACCGGAAGCCATTTGTCTTAAACGATTCCAACTATCAAAAGGGCTGAAACAGGGCTGCATCTTAGCCCCAACCCTGTTTAATCTCTTCATGTCAGATTTAACATCAAGGCTGGACAAATGTACCTCACATGCCACAAGGATGGGTGGTCTGGCCCTCTCGAATCTACTATATGCTGACAACCTAGTCCTCATAAGCCGTACCTCTGTAGGCTTTCAGCATCTATTAGACACTACACAAATCTATTTGGATTCGTATTAATCTGGATGAGACCAAGGTTATGCACTTGAACCAAAAAAAGGCAAAATGGGCACACCACTGGTACCTGGCAAAACAATTGCTGGAGACGGTCAAAGAATACAAATATGTAGGTGTTCTATAAACAGCAAGGGCTTATTTACCTCTCAAAAGGAAGTGCTGAAATGGTGAGGCAATGCGACAGCAGTGGCACTAAAACTCCTAAGAAACAAAGCAGTCAGCTCTAGCTTTACTACGCTGCTTCACGTGATTCAGGAAAAAGTCATTCCAACAACTACCTATGGAAGTGTGTCAACGAGGGGGAGAGAGGCATCTACTCTGGATGGGATAGTAACTGGTGCATTAAGAATGATTTTCAGTTTACCAAAATACATATCACCAGCCCAAATAAGACTAGAGTTTGGTATGCAGAGGCAGGGGCCAACACATAGAGGTGCATATATTAAATGTTGGGACAAGATCAAGGGAGTACAGCCAGGGGCTCTGAATGCTCACATATGGTCCGAACTATCGACCAAGGAAAACAGCCCAGCAAGGGCCTATCTACGAAAATCAATAGATCAATTAGGCCTACAGGGCCTATGGGAGGTGTCAGGAACACACAAAAGCTTTAACCCTTTCCGTGCTCATGACGGCCTGGAGCCGTCATGATACACGGTGGGCGTGTGCTCATGACGGCTCCAGGCCGTCATGACACATCGCCCCGGAAATCCCTCTGGTGCGGGCACCAGAGGGATTCCCTTTACACCAAAAGAGCCTCGGGAGCAGGGAAGAACTTCCCCAGCTCCCGAGGCCCCCCCCCCTGATTTTCCCTGAAATGACGATCGGCACGCACGTCGCGCTGACATCATTTCAGTGAAACCGAAACTGAAATGAGCCTTTAGGCTCATTTCAGTTTCAGTTTCTACGTGCTCAGGGGGCTATCTCAGCCCCCTTAGCACGTAGAAAGACGGGAGAGGTATCGTTGGAAAGGGGATAATCTCCCCTTTCCAATGGTACCCCTCCCCAGTGGATCCCTGCTTGGGGATCGCACAGGAGGGCGACCCCCAAGCAGGGATCCACCCACTAGACACCAGGGAGGGGGGAGCGGCCCCTTGGGCAAGGGCCTTTGCTCCCCCCAATTCAATTTGGTGAAATTTAGTCTTTTTGCCCCCCCTTGGGAGCAGATGGGGGCAGTAGCCCCCAATCGGCCCCCCCTGGGGGGCAAAAAGCCCACTAGACACCAGGGATTTTTTTAGCATAGGAAAATAAGGGTGGGGGCTGCCCAAAACTGGCATGCCCATGCCCCCACTCCCCCCCCCGCAATCATTAGTCTTTCTGCCCCCCCTGGGGGGCAGAAAGCCCACTAAACACCAGGGATTCGTTTTTTGCACATTTGTTTTTAGGGTGGGGCCCCCACCCCCCCGCCACCATTACAGCGAGTGAGGTATCATTTTTATCGGGAGACCTGGGGGAACACTGGGTGGGAGGAAATTTGTGGATCCACGTAGATTCCAGAACTTTCCCACACAGAAATTTGAGAAAAAAAGTGATTTTTTCAGCTAAATTTGAGGTTTGCAGGGGATTCTGGGTAGGAAAACGTTAGGGGACCCACGCAAAGCATACCTCGCTGGACTCCCCCGGGTGTCTAGTTTTTAGAAATGTGTGGGGTTGGTAGGTTTCCCTAGATGGCCGCCGAGCCCGGGGCCAAAAACTCATGAGACCCCCCTTGCAAAACCAGGTTGTTTTGTGATAGGTAATTTTGATGTCGCCTCAATAGGTTTTGGGCCCTTGCGTGTCGTGGGTACTTGACCCACCCATGCGAGTGAGGTATCATTTTTATCGGGAGACCTTGGGGAACGCTGGGTGGGAGGAAATTTGTGGATCCACGTAGATTCCAGAACTTTCCCACACAGAAATTTCAGAAAAAAAGTGATTTTTTCAGCTAAATTTCAGGATTGCAGGGGATTTTGGGTAAGAAAACGTTGGGGGATCCACACAAGCCATACCTCCTCCCTGGAATCCCCCGGGTGTCTAGTTTTCAGAAATGTGTGGGTTTGGTAGGTTTCCCTAGGTGGCCGCCGAGCCCCGGGCCAAAAAGCAATGGGACCCCCCTTGCAAAACCAGGTTGGTTTGTGATAGGTAATTTTGATGTCGCCTCAATAGGTTTTGGGCCCTTGCCTGTCGCGGGTACTTGACCCACCCATGCAAGTAAGGTACCATTTTTCTCGAAAGACTTTGGGGAACTCGGGGTGGGTGGAAATTTGTGGATCCACGCAGATTCCAGAACTTTCCACCACAGAAATGTGAGGAAAATGTGTTTTTTTGGACAATTTTTTAGGTTTGCAAGGGATTCTGGGTAACAGAACCTGGTGCGAGCCAGTTAAGTCACCCCATCCTGGATTCCCCTGGGTGTCTAGTTTTCAGAAATGTATAGGTTTGCTAGGTTTCCCTGGGTGCCGGCAGAGCTAGGGTTAAAAAACTACAGCTAGGCACTTTGCCAAAAAAGGGTCATTTTTCACTGTGAAATTGTGGTGTGTCCACGTTGCGTTTTGCGCCGTTTCCTGTCGCGGGCACTAGGCCTACCCACACAAGTGAGGCACAATGTTTCTCGGAAGACTTTGGGGAACGCGGGGTGGGTGGAAATTTGTGGATCCACGCAGTTTCCAGAACTTTCCACCACAGAAACGTGAGGAAAATGTGATTTTTTTGACAATTCTTTAGGTTTGCAAGGGATTCTGGGTAACAGAACCTGGTGGGAGCCAGTCAAGTCACCCCATACTGGATTCCCTGGGTGTCTAGTTTTCAAAAATGTATAGGTTTGCTAGGTTTCCCTAGGTGCCGGCAGAGCTAGGGTTCAAAAACTACAGCTAGGCACTTTGCCAAAAAAGGGTCATTTTTCACTGTGAAATTGTAGTGTGTCCACGTTGCGTTTTGCGCCGTTTCCTGTCGCGGGCACTAGGCCTACCCACACAAATGAGGTACCATTGTTCTCGGAAGACTTTGGGGAACGCGGGGTGGGTGGAAATTTGTGGATCCACGCAGATTCCAGAACTTTCCACCACAGAAATGTGAGGAAAATGTGTTTTTTTGGACAATTTTTTTAGGTTTGCAAGGGATTCTGGGTAACAGAACCTGGTGGGAGCGGGGGCGTAGCCGAGCCGGGCTGCAAGATGGCCGCATAGTGTAGCAGCTCTGCCGGCAGAGCACGAAATCCATCGCAAATCCATGGTATGGTGGACAATCCGGGAATAATCCCCAGCAGAAATAGTTTGCCTACCTCCAGAGAATCGATCGATGCCATCCAGAGTCGCAAATGAGGAGGGAGACCGCAGATACTGGGTGAGAGCAGTGCGGCCCTTCTCAGGCCGATAACTCGGAGCGGAAATCCGCAGCGGCATCGAGCGGCGAACCAGCATCGGCCCTCCCGGATCAACCCTGTGCCTCCAGCCGCTGGACGCAATCTGTGGCCGACATGGAGGTCGCAGAAGCCCGAGAAAGACGACCTCAATGACCGCGGGCTCCAAAATGGCGAACGGCTAGCTCCGGAGCCCAGCCTCGCTGCGATCGGGAGCTGCACCCCACAGACGCGGCGGTGAGTCCTCCCGTCGGCTGACGCATCTCTCGCCTTTCCCCCCCCCCGGCGGAGTTTCGACGCCCGCCACCACTACCATCGGGTGCCCGGGTGCGGGAGCTTACGTGCGGCGGCCGTCTGAGGAGGGGCGGGAACATCACCCAGAGACCCCAAGAAGGATCCGAATAGCGCGGCTGCGGCCGTAACACCAAGCGGAGGTCGGCTGGGGGCACCAGGAAACAGTGCGCACCCGATGAGCATCGCGGGGATACCTCAAGGGAGCCTGCACTCGGTCGCCTTCCTACGCTGGATTGTCCTGGTGAGTGTGGACGCTTTGCGGCCCTGCCGGGGGGGAAGTGCCCTGAGACATTCGGCTTCAAAGTCAACTGTGGCCCCATGGTGTCACTGAGCCGCACATCCCGTGGAACATAAGCAGCTAGCAGATCTAAAGGGCCTGGCGGCTACCACCCCACACCACGGACTCGGGCATATCAGCGGAAGCCCAGTTGTGCAGTACTGTACAGTGGGGTGGGAGACCTGAGCTCCCCCCCCTTCGCCGAGGAGCCATCTGGAGGGCCGGGGGCTGTGGAGAACTACACTACGCCCCGTCGACGGCGCGGGGGGCCGGGGCTCTGCTCCCCGCGCAGCGCTGTTGAGTGCAACGGAGTGTCTGGGCTACATATCCTTCAAGGCCTGAATAGATTGTGGTGGGGTTACACCACGACCAGCGGGACGATATATCTGTGCTCAATATTTGCTGTGCTGCATTGGCCCCTGACTGTGCTCCCTCCCTGCGGGATCGAGACTCATCTCCGCGAGGACACATCGCTTGTGCAGGATCCCTGAATAAACCTATCCAGAAGTATTTCAACGTGCAGGGCAACACCACAAGCCGAAATGGGGAAAAACGATAATAAACAACTGAAGCTAAATTTCAAAAACGCTCTTCGCGCCTTCAAGAATCTCTTACATCATCCTTAACTGTGGTTCCCGAAACACAAATGGACTCTGACCAGGAAGACGACATCAGAGTGCTGATGCGCGAGGTGAGAGGCAGCCTGAAGGCTATTGATACAAAATTGGACAATATGGCGGATAGGATGGACCACATGTCGCAAATAATTGATAAACATGAAGGCCGACTGGACACGCTGGAGCAACGGGTCTCAGGTGCAGAAGACCGTCAAGAGACAACAGGTGGAGCCGTGCTCCGAATGGAGAAAGTTCTCGAAGTGATCAAAGCCCGCAATGAGGATTTGGAGGCGAGGTCTAGGAGGAATAACATCCGCATTATGGGAATTCCGGAATCCACCAACAACCAGAATATGGAGCGGTACGTGGAAGACCTGCTCCGGGATCTGTGTGCAGAGACCCTCACACCGATGTTCTTGGTGGAACGAGCACATCGTACCCTGGGCCCAAGACCTAACCCGGGAGCCCCTCCAAGACAAATTATAGCTCGGCTGCTCAATTATAGAGACAGAGACACCGCCTTGAGACCTGCCAGAGAAAAAGGAGACATTCAATATCAGGGTAATAGAATTGCGCTATTCCCGGACTTTACCTAGGCTGTCCAGTTAGCGAGAAGAGACTTTATCCCGGCTAAGAAATTGCTCCAACAATCTGGCATGAAGTACGCAATGTTGTATCCGGCAAAACTTCGAATTCACACAGACGGTAAACCCCTGTCCTTCACCGACGCAGGCGCGGCTTTGAAATTTGCGAAGCAGAAGACCAAACGAAATCGACGACAAGAAGCTGAAGCCCTGCACGAACCCGGCAACCTGATGAATGATAATGACTGATAAAATATTGTACGGGAGGGATGGCTTAAGATATCATTAGGAGGTTTACGATCAATAACTGCACACGCCAGACATATACATCTATGCTCTGCCGCCCTGTCCAAAAGCGACAGGGTAGTTAGCAGGCAAACCCGCGCCCCCTGCGGGATGACTCCCAGTTGTACCAAGTTTTGAGGGCTCCCTCATGTAGGGAGAAGTTTAGCACGGGATACACAACCTAATTGGGGGTTGGTGTGGGTGGGGGAAGTTAATGTTTATTGTTGTGTATCACAAGACAGTACAGACGCAGAGCAACGTGACCACTTCCATGGTCAGCGGGATATTGCCAGTACATTATGTATACTTAAACATCTCACGCATTATAGATACCAGATCTTACTGAGGGCGCAGCAGAGAAAGCACGCACATAAGGATATACCTGACTTGACTCCCCGATGAAAAGGCAGGAGCATGTCTAGCCTCACCTGTCTGTCTTGGAACGTGCGAGGTCTAAACGACCACCGCAAATCCAGACTGGTACATTCATACCTATCGAGACACCAAATCGATATCTGTCTCCTGCAAGAGACGCATCTTTTAGGGTCAACACACACGAGATTGTCCATGGCTCGCTGGAGCGAGGTCCATAGTGCAGGCTACTCTAGCTACTCCACGGGGTGGCAATTCTTATTCGGAAAGGAGTCCCCTGGCATACACACCACTCAATTGTAGATCCGGAGGGATGCTTTCTTCTACTGAAGGGAACATTATACCATCGTCCATTGATCATAGCTAATGTCTATGGGCATAATGTTGATGACCCTGACTTTTTCCAAACCCTCTGGCATAGAATCCAATCTATGGGAGACTCAGAAATCCTTTGGGAAGGAGATTTCAACATCACGGTCTCTCCTCATTTGGACAGGGAGGGTGCGACACGCACACATCATCCGCAAGCGTCCACAGCCTTACAGGGTATCATGCAGGATTATAACTTGACGGACCCTTGGAGAGCTCTCCATCCAGAGACACGGGAGGGAACCTGCATCACACACCATCGTCAGGCTTGGTCCAGAATAGATTTTTGGCTTTTAACCAGAGATGTGCAGACCACAGTGCAAACTGCCAGTCATCACGCTAGGACCCTATCGGACCATGCCCCGGTGGCCCTGACACTGTTCATTCCGCAGCCTTATAGACAGCCATTTTCCTGGCGCCTCCCCTCTAACGCCCTCTTGGACTCGGCATTCTGTGAAAGTATTAGAATGCATATACAAGACTACTTTGACCATAACACGGGATCGGTAGAGTCCATGGGCAGTCTGTGGGAGGCGTTTAAAGTAGTGATTCGAGGTCATTGTATTGCAGAACAGGCTGGGGTCCTTCGAGACATTAGGAACACTTTGGGCCGCATTGAAAGGGAACTACACGCATTGGAAACGCAATATTGCACAACACCGACACCCTCTCTGCTGGCCGAGATACGCACCTCCCTCAAGACATTTCAAGAAGAAGCCGAGCGAGAAGTGAAATTCTTACATAAACAGGCTACAGCGCGCAGATATGGTGAAGGGGACAGGCCGAGCAAAACACTAGCCGCTCTCCTATGGGGACCCAGAGGCTCTCCCTTTATCACAGAATTAGCCACTGGGGAGGGAGAGATAGTTTGCTCTCCACCGGACGTCCTGTCCACGATGCGTGATTTTTATGCGCACCTGTATAAATCAGAAATAGGCCCGACAGAGGACCTATTACTTGAGTACTTCAATTTAATAGCATTGGTTTGGTTCGAACAAGCTCACAGGGAGTATATGGAGATGCCTTTTACAGTAGAAGACATCAAACAGATCATTGGCAGTATCCCAGCGGACAAGGCCCCTGGCCCGGATGGCCTGACGGCTAAGTTCTATAAAGAATATGCTGATATCTTAGCTCCTGACCTTTTAAAGGTATACTATGAAGCAATCGAGGTGGGTCAGTTACCCCCCTCAATGAGAGAAGCCATTATAATAACAATCTTGAAGCCAGACAAGGACCTGACCAAATGCGATTCATATCGCCCTATCTCGCTAATCAATATAGATGCAAAAATCTACGCAAAACTTTTGGCCACCAGAATGCAACCTCTGCTTACCCGTATAATCCTTCCGGATCAGTCCGGTTTTATACCAGGACGATCTACGTCCCATAACCTCCGGACGATATTCGCACTAATGGACTACCTGGATCCTAACGTCCAGGCCATAGCAGCCCTATTGGACACCACTAAGGCGTTCGACTCCCTGGAGTGGAGTTTCCTCTTCCCACTACTACGCCGTATAGGCCTAAACCCACTATTTGTTCAGCAGATCCAATTATTATACACGATGCCCACAGCGCGTGTGAAAGTAAACGGGCTGGTCTCCGCGCCCTTCAAAATAAGTAGAGGGACTCGACAGGGATGCCCCCTCTCGCCCCTCCTTTTTGCAATTGCGACAGAGCCACTCACAGCGCGAATCAGGCAATACCATACACAACGTAGTATAGGATTTACATCGCGTGGGTTATCCATCTCCCTCTACGCAGACGATATCACACTATATATGATTGATCCTAGCGAAAACCTAGCACCCATGACGAGAGAATTGATTCGATATGGTGAGCTCTCAGGGGTCCGAATCAATTGGGCCAAATCTGTCATTTTCCCTTTGACCTCAGGTACCCACCCCTTCGACACTGAATACCCAATCTCCTGGGCGACAGGACCAACACGCTATCTGGGGATTTGGCTGTGCGGGGACATCGCCGAACTGTGGTCCGAAAACTATGGTAGGACAGTTGATTGGATCAAAGATAGGGTGTCCCGCTGGAAAACACTACCCCTATCAATGATGGGGCGCATTGCACTGATTAAAATGATCATTTTACCCAAACTTTTGTATCTATTCGTTAACATCCCCGTCCCTCTTACAATGCATTTTTTTTTAAAACACTTCGATCCCTCATGGCGGAATTAGTGTGGGCCGGGAAACAGCCTCGGATAGCATGGGAGACACTCACTCTACCCCAATCCCAAGGAGGGCTAGCAGCTCCGGATTTCATACTATATGCTTACTGTGCGCAGGCACATTTCCTCCACTACTGGATACACCCTACACCATTCCAGCCACACATAGCTGTAGAGTTGGACAGAGTTGCCCCCTTACCGCTTGCAACCGCTGTCTTTCAACATTACAAGAGACCCAGAGGGGAGGTGAACTCCGTAGAAGCATTGCGATGGGCCTGGTCAGGACTGTGCAACAGAGCAAAACTGGACAACTTATACGCCCCCTCGATGCAATTAGCGAAGCTCCCACATATACCCCCACTGGCGGACCGCAGAGCACACGAAAGGGCGACGCAACTTAAAATTTGTAAAGGCTCAGACCTCTTCCCTGACGATACTTTTTTAACAATACAGCAGATGTGTGGACAGACACCACCCACGCTCTTGTATTATCAGATAAGGTCCTCTTGTAGAAGTAGATATAACACGTTCCCACACCTCCCCCCTGACCTTGGCGGCCCTAGAAAATGTGCTGGCGATTGAGCATGGCCGGAAGCTGATCACCCGCCTATACAATACCATGCAACGGGAATCCCCAATTGTCATTCCAGAGGCTAGGGCGGGCTGGGAGACCGAAATGGGGACAAACATCCCCGGACGACAAATGGTTAATGGTCTGCGGACAGATGCGACTGCTGACTTCTAACTACCGGTTGCGACTGATACACTTTAAATTCATACACCGCATGTATCGCACCCCTGTACAAATGCACCGAATGGGCCTGCGACCTGATGGGTGTTGCTGGCGATGTGGGGCCATGCAGGCCGGCTTTCTACACGTAGCATGGCACTGCAGGCTGGTGGCTCATTTTTGGAAACGCGTGGTTCAACATACACAGACCATTACAGGGCATGCGTTACCCTGCACGCCGCTAGCGGCGTTACTTGGGGATAATACCGGCGTTCCACCCAAACGCAGACGGCTAACGGCAATGCTGCTGATACTAGCAAAGCGCCAAGTGGCCATCCACTGGAGAGCGGCTTGTCCGCCAACCACGAAAAATTGGATCACTGGTGTCACACACTGTAGAATGCAACTAGAAACATACTGGGAGCAGCTGCCAGGGCGGTCTCGCCCCAAGGATTTTTGGGAACCATTTGTGCAATGGCTCAGTACTGTGAATATGGATGACCTCTAATGTTTTGTACCGTGTGTAATTGCTTTACTCCCGGTAATGTGAGTTAAAATCTTTTAGAATACTATTATGTCACAGTCTGGATGTATGTAATGTTGCTTATTGCTCACTGCTACAACACGTCATGTATTATTGCGACTCTCCTCTGCTAACAATGACATGCGATACGACTATCTGTAATCCACAGACCAAAAGTGCTGTACCGATTGTCTTGTTGAATGTAACTGTTTAATGTTTTACATTGCAAATGCCAATAAAAATAAAAAAAAGAACCTGGTGGGAGCCAGTCAAGTCACCCCATCCTGGATTCCCTGGGTGTCTAGTTTTCAAAAATGTATAGGTTTGCTAGGTTTCCCTAGGTGCCGGCAGAGCTAGTGTTCAAAAACTACAGCTAGGCACTTTGCCAAAAAAGGGTAATTTTTCACTGTGAAATTGTGGTGTGTCCACGTTGCGTTTTGCGCCGTTTCCTATCGCGGGCACTAGGCCTACCCACGCAAGTGAGGTACCATTTTTCTCGGAAGACTTTGGGGAACGCGGGGTAAGTGGAAATTTGTGGATCCACGCAGATTCCAGAACTTTCCACCACAGAAATGTGAGGAAAATGTGTTTTTTTTTACAATTATTTAGGTTTGCAAGGGATTCTGGGTAACAGAACCTGGTGGGAGCCAGTCAAGTCACCCCATCCTGGATTCCCCTGGGTGTCTAGTTTTCAAAAATGTATAGGTTCGCGTCTTCCCTAGGTGCCGGCAGAGCTAGGGTTCAAAAACTACAGCTAGGCACTTTGCCAAAAAAGGGTCATTTTTCACTGTGAAATTGTGGTGTGTCCACGTTGCGTTTTGCGCCGTTTCCTGTCGCGGGCACTAGGCCTACCCACACAAGTGAGGCACAATTTTTCTCGGAAGACTTTGGGGGAACGCGGGGTGGGTGGAAATTTGTGGATCCACGCAGTTTCCAGAACTTTCCACCACAGAAACGTGAGGAAAATGTGATTTTTTTGACAATTCTTTAGGTTTGCAAGGGATTCTGGGTAACAGAACCTGGTGGGAGCCAGTCAAGTCACCCCATACTGGATTCCCTGGGTGTCTAGTTTTCAAAAATGTATAGGTTTGCTAGGTTTCCCTAGGTGCCGGCAGAGCTAGGGTTCAAAAACTACAGCTAGGCACTTTGCCAAAAAAGGGTCATTTTTCACTGTGAAATTGTAGTGTGTCCACGTTGCGTTTTGCGCCGTTTCCTGTCGCGGGCACTAGGCCTACCCACACAAATGAGGTACCATTGTTCTCGGAAGACTTTGGGGAACGCGGGGTGGGTGGAAATTTGTGGATCCACGCAGATTCCAGAACTTTCCACCACAGAAATGTGAGGAAAATGTGTTTTTGGACAATTTTTTTAGGTTTGCAAGGGATTCTGGGTAACAGAACCTGGTGGGAGCGGGGCGTAGCCGAGCCGGGCTGCAAGATGGCCGCATAGTGTAGCAGCTCTGCCGGCAGAGCACGAAATCCATCGCAAATCCATGGTATGGTGGACAATCCGGGAATAATCCCCAGCAGAAATAGTTTGCCTACCTCCAGAGAATCGATCGATGCCATCCAGAGTCGCAAATGAGGAGGGAGACCGCAGATACTGGGTGAGAGCAGTGCGGCCCTTCTCAGGCCGATAACTCGGAGCGGAAATCCGCAGCGGCATCGAGCGGCGAACCAGCATCGGCCCTCCCGGATCAACCCTGTGCCTCCAGCCGCTGGACGCAATCTGTGGCCGACATGGAGGTCGCAGAAGCCCGAGAAAGACGACCTCAATGACCGCGGGCTCCAAAATGGCGAACGGCTAGCTCCGGAGCCCAGCCTCGCTGCGATCGGGAGCTGCACCCCACAGACGCGGCGGTGAGTCCTCCCGTCGGCTGACGCATCTCTCGCCTTCCCCCCCGCCAGGCGGAGTTTCGACGCCCGCCACCACTACCATCGGGTGCCCGGGTGCGGGAGCTTACGTGCGGCGGCCGTCTGAGGAGGGGCGGGAACATCACCCAGAGACCCCAAGAAGGATCCGAATAGCGCGGCTGCGGCCGTAACACCAAGCGGAGGTCGGCTGGGGGCACCAGGAAACAGCGCGCACCCGATGAGCATCGCGGGGATACCTCAAGGGAGCCTGCACTCGGTCGCCTTCCTACGCTGGATTGTCCTGGTGAGTGTGGACGCTTTGCGGCCCTGCCGGGGGAAGTGCCCTGAGACATTCGGCTTCAAAGTCAACTGTGGCCCCATGGTGTCACTGAGCCGCACATCCCGTGGAACATAAGCAGCTAGCAGATCTAAAGGGCCTGGCGGCTACCACCCCACACCACGGACTCGGGCATATCAGCGGAAGCCCAGTTGTGCAGTACTGTACAGTGGGGTGGGAGACCTGAGCTCCCCCCTTCGCCGAGGAGCCATCTGGAGGGCCGGGGGCTGTGGAGAACTACACTACGCCTCGTCGACGGCGCGGGGGGCCGGGGCTCTGCTCCCCGCGCAGCGCTGTTGAGTGCAACGGAGTGTCTGGGCTACATATCCTTCAAGGCCTGAATAGATTGTGGTGGGGTTACACCACGACCAGCGGGACGATATATCTGTGCTCAATATTTGCTGTGCTGCATTGGCCCCTGACTGTGCTCCCTCCCTGCGGGATCGAGACTCATCTCCGCGAGGACACATCGCTTGTGCAGGATCCCTGAATAAACCTATCCAGAAGTATTTCAACGTGCAGGGCAACACCACAAGCCGAAATGGGGAAAAACGATAATAAACAACTGAAGCTAAATTTCAAAAAATGCTCTTCGCGCCTTCAAGAATCTCTTACATCATCCTTAACTGTGGTTCCCGAAACACAAATGGACTCTGACCAGGAAGACGACATCAGAGTGCTGATGCGCGAGGTGAGAGGCAGCCTGAAGGCTATTGATACAAAATTGGACAATATGGCGGATAGGATGGACCACATGTCGCAAATAATTGATAAACATGAAGGCCGACTGGACACGCTGGAGCAACGGGTCTCAGGTGCAGAAGACCGTCAAGAGACAACAGGTGGAGCCGTGCTCCGAATGGAGAAAGTTCTCGAAGTGATCAAAGCCCGCAATGAGGATTTGGAGGCGAGGTCTAAGAGGAATAACATCCGCATTATGGGAATTCCGGAATCCACCAACAACCAGAATATGGAGCGGTACGTGGAAGACCTGCTCCGGGATCTGTGTGCAGAGACCCTCACACCGATGTTCTTGGTGGAACGAGCACATCGTACCCTGGGCCCAAGACCTAACCCGGGAGCCCCTCCAAGACAAATTATAGCTCGGCTGCTCAATTATAGAGACAGAGACACCGCCTTGAGACCTGCCAGAGAAAAAGGAGACATTCAATATCAGGGTAATAGAATTGCGCTATTCCCGGACTTTACCTAGGCTGTCCAGTTAGCGAGAAGAGACTTTATCCCGGCTAAGAAATTGCTCCAACAATCTGGCATGAAGTACGCAATGTTGTATCCGGCAAAACTTCGAATTCACACAGACGGTAAACCCCTGTCCTTCACCGACGCAGGCGCGGCTTTGAAATTTGCGAAGCAGAAGACCAAACGAAATCGACGACAAGAAGCTGAAGCCCTGCACGAACCCGGCAACCTGATGAATGATAATGACTGATAAAATATTGTACGGGAGGGCTGGCTTAAGATATCATTAGGAGGTTTACGATCAATAACTGCACACGCCAGACATATACATCTATGCTCTGCCGCCCTGTCCAAAAGCGACAGGGTAGTTAGCAGGCAAACCCGCGCCCCCTGCGGGATGACTCCCAGTTGTACCAAGTTTTGAGGGCTCCCTCATGTAGGGAGAAGTTTAGCACGGGATACACAACCTAATTGGGGGGTTGGTGTGGGTGGGGGGAAGTTAATGTTTATTGTTGTGTATCACAAGACAGTACAGACGCAGAGCAACGTGACCACTTCCATGGTCAGCGGGATATTGCCAGTACATTATGTATACTTAAACATCTCACGCATTATGGATACCAGATCTTACTGAGGGCGCAGCAGAGAAAGCACGCACATAAGGATATACCTGACTTGACTCCCCGATGAAAAGGCAGGAGCATGTCTAGCCTCACCTGTCTGTCTTGGAACGTGCGAGGTCTAAACGACCACCGCAAATCCAGACTGGTACATTCATACCTATCGAGACACCAAATCGATATCTGTCTCCTGCAAGAGACGCATCTTTTAGGGTCAACACACACGAGATTGTCCATGGCTCGCTGGAGCGAGGTCCATAGTGCAGGCTACTCTAGCTACTCCAGGGGGTGGCAATTCTTATTCGGAAAGGAGTCCCCTGGCATACACACCACTCAATTGTAGATCCGGAGGGATGCTTTCTTCTACTGAAGGGAACATTATACCATCGTCCATTGATCATAGCTAATGTCTATGGGCATAATGTTGATGACCCTGACTTTTTCCAAACCCTCTGGCATAGAATCCAATCTATGGGAGACTCAGAAATCCTTTGGGAAGGAGATTTCAACATCACGGTCTCTCCTCATTTGGACAGGGAGGGTGCGACACGCACACATCATCCGCAAGCGTCCACAGCCTTACAGGGTATCATGCAGGATTATAACTTGACGGACCCTTGGAGAGCTCTCCATCCAGAGACACGGGAGGGAACCTGCATCACACACCATCTGTCAGGCTTGGTCCAGAATAGATTTTTGGCTTTTAACCAGAGATGTGCAGACCACAGTGCAAACTGCCAGTCATCACGCTAGGACCCTATCGGACCATGCCCCGGTGGCCCTGACACTGTTCATTCCGCAGCCTTATAGACAGCCATTTTCCTGGCGCCTCCCCTCTAACGCCCTCTTGGACTCGGCATTCTGTGAAAGTATTAGAATGCATATACAAGACTACTTTGACCATAACACGGGATCGGTAGAGTCCATGGGCAGTCTGTGGGAGGCGTTTAAAGTAGTGATTCGAGGTCATTGTATTGCAGAACAGGCTGGGGTCCTTCGAGACATTAGGAACACTTTGGGCCGCATTGAAAGGGAACTACACGCATTGGAAACGCAATATTGCACAACACCGACACCCTCTCTGCTGGCCGAGATACGCACCTCCCTCAAGACATTTCAAGAAGAAGCCGAGCGAGAAGTGAAATTCTTACATAAACAGGCTACAGCGCGCAGATATGGTGAAGGGGACAGGCCGAGCAAAACACTAGCCGCTCTCCTACGGGGACCCAGAGGCTCTCCCTTTATCACAGAATTAGCCACTGGGGAGGGAGAGATAGTTTGCTCTCCACCGGAGGTCCTGTCCACGATGCGTGATTTTTATGCGCACCTGTATAAATCAGAAATAGGCCCGACAGAGGACCTATTACTTGAGTACTTCAATTTAATAGCATTGGTTTGGTTCGAACAAGCTCACAGGGAGTATATGGAGATGCCTTTTACAGTAGAAGACATCAAACAGATCATTGGCAGTATCCCAGCGGACAAGGCCCCTGGCCCGGATGGCCTGACGGCTAAGTTCTATAAAGAATATGCTGATATCTTAGCTCCTCACCTTTTAAAGGTATACTATGAAGCAATCGAGGTGGGTCAGTTACCCCCCTCAATGAGAGAAGCCATTATAATAACAATCTTGAAGCCAGACAAGGACCCGACCAAATGCGATTCATATCGCCCTATCTCGCTAATCAATATAGATGCAAAAATCTACGCAAAACTTTTGGCCACCAGAATGCAACCTCTGCTTACCCGTATAATCCTTCCGGATCAGTCCGGTTTTATACCAGGACGATCTACGTCCCATAACCTCCGGACGATATTCGCACTAATGGACTACCTGGATCCTAACGTCCAGGCCATAGCAGCCCTATTGGACACCACTAAGGCGTTCGACTCCCTGGAGTGGAGTTTCCTCTTCCCACTACTACGCCGTATAGGCCTAAACCCACTATTTGTTCAGCAGATCCAATTATTATACACGATGCCCACAGCGCGTGTGAAAGTAAACGGGCTGGTCTCCGCGCCCTTCAAAATAAGTAGAGGGACTCGACAGGGATGCCCCCTCTCGCCCCTCCTTTTTGCAATTGCGACAGAGCCACTCACAGCGCGAATCAGGCAACACCATACACAACGTAGTATAGGATTTACATCGCGTGGGTTATCCATCTCCCTCTATGCAGACGATATCACACTATATATGATTGATCCTAGCGAAAACCTAGCACCCATGACGAGAGAATTGATTCGATATGGTGAGCTCTCAGGGGTCCGAATCAATTGGGCCAAATCTGTCATTTTCCCTTTGACCTCAGGTACCCACCCCTTCGACACTGAATACCCAATCTCCTGGGCGACAGGACCAACACGCTATCTGGGGATTTGGCTGTGCGGGGACATCGCCGAACTGTGGTCCGAAAACTATGGTAGGACAGTTGATTGGATCAAAGATAGGGTGTCCCGCTGGAAAACACTACCCCTATCAATGATGGAGCGCATTGCACTGATTAAAATGATCATTTTACCCAAACTTTTGTATCTATTCGTTAACATCCCCGTCCCTCTTACAATGCATTTTTTTTTAAAACACTTCGATCCCTCATGGTGGAATTAGTGTGGGCCGGGAAACAGCCTCGGATAGCATGGGAGACACTCACTCTACCCCAATCCCAAGGAGGGCTAGCAGCTCCGGATTTCATACTATATGCTTACTGTGCGCAGGCACATTTCCTCCACTACTGGATACACCCTACACCATTCCAGCCACACATAGCTGTAGAGTTGGACAGAGTTGCCCCTTTACCGCTTGCAACCGCTGTCTTTCAACATTACAAGAGACCCAGAGGGGAGGTGAACTCCGTAGAAGCATTGCGATGGGCCTGGTCAGGACTGTGCAACAGAGCAAAACTGGACAACTTATACGCCCCCTCGATGCAATTAGCGAAGCTCCCACATATACCCCCACTGGCGGACCGCAGAGCACACGAAAGGGCGACACAACTTAAAATTTGTAAAGGCTCAGACCTCTTCCCTGACGATACTTTTTTAACAATACAGCAGATGTGTGGACAGACACCACCCACGCTCTTGTATTATCAGATAAGGTCCTCTTGTAGAAGTAGATATAACACGTTCCCACACCTCCCCCCCCCCTGACCTTGGCGGCCCTAGAAAATGTGCTGGCGATTGAGCATGGCCGGAAGCTGATCACCCGCCTATACAATACCATGCAACGGGAATCCCCAATTGTCATTCCAGAGGCTAGGGCGGGCTGGGAGACCGAAATGGGGACAAACATCCCGGACGACAAATGGTTAATGGTCTGCGGACAGATGCGACTGCTGACTTCTAACTACCGGTTGCGACTGATACACTTTAAATTCATACACCGCATGTATCGCACCCCTGTACAAATGCACCGAATGGGCCTGCGACCTGATGGGTGTTGCTGGCGATGTGGGGCCATGCAGGCCGGCTTTCTACACGTAGCATGGCACTGCAGGCTGGTGGCTCATTTTTGGAAACGCGTGGTTCAACATACACAGACCATTACAGGGCATGCGTTACCCTGCACGCCGCTAGCGGCGTTACTTGGGGATAATACCGGCGTTCCACCCAAACGCAGACGGCTAACGGCAATGCTGCTGATACTAGCAAAGCGCCAAGTGGCCATCCACTGGAGAGCGGCTTGTCCGCCAACCACGAAAAATTGGATCACTGGTGTCACACACTGTAGAATGCAACTAGAAACATACTGGGAGCAGCTGCCAGGGCGGTCTCGCCCCAAGGATTTTTGGGAACCATTTGTGCAATGGCTCAGTACTGTGAATATGGATGACCTCTAATGTTTTGTACCGTGTGTAATTGCTTTACTCCCGGTAATGTGAGTTAAAATCTTTTAGAATACTATTATGTCACAGTCTGGATGTATGTAATGTTGCTTATTGCTCACTGCTACAACACGTCATGTATTATTGCGACTCTCCTCTGCTAACAATGACATGCGATACGACTATCTGTAATCCACAGACCAAAAGTGCTGTACCGATTGTCTTGTTGAATGTAACTGTTTAATGTTTTACATTGCAAATGCCAATAAAAATAAAAAAAAGAACCTGGTGGGAGCCAGTCAAGTCACCCCATCCTGGATTCCCCTGGGTGTCTAGTTTTCAAAAATGTATAGGTTTGCTAGGTTTCCCTAGGTGCCGGCAGAGCTAGTGTTCAAAAACTACAGCTAGGCACTTTGCCAAAAAAGGGTAATTTTTCACTGTGAAATTGTGGTGTGTCCACGTTGCGTTTTGCGCCGTTTCCTATCGCGGGCACTAGGCCTACCCACGCAAGTGAGGTACCATTTTTCTCGGAAGACTTTGGGGAACGCGGGGTAAGTGGAAATTTGTGGATCCACGCAGATTCCAGAACTTTCCACCACAGAAATGTGAGGAAAATGTGTTTTTTTTTACAATTATTTAGGTTTGCAAGGGATTCTGGGTAACAGAACCTGGTGGGAGCCAGTCAAGTCACCCCATCCTGGATTCCTCTGGGTGTCTAGTTTTCAAAAATGTATAGGTTCGCGTCTTCCCTAGGTGCCGTCAGAGCTAGGGTTCAAAAACTACAGCTAGGCACTTTGCCAAAAAAGGGTCATTTTTCACTGTGAAATTGTGGTGTGTCCACGTTGCGTTTTGCGCCGTTTCCTGTCGCGGGCACTAGGCCTACCCACGCAAGTGAGGTACCATTTTTCTCGGAAGACTTTGGGGAACGCGGGGTGGGTGGAAATTTGTGGATCCACGCAGATTCCAGAACTTTCCACCACAGAAATGTGAGGAAAATGTGGGTTTTTTTACATTTTTTTAGGTTTGAACCTGGTGGGAGCCAGTCAAGTCACCCCATCCTGGAAAAAGGGTAATTTTTCATTGTGAAATTGTGGTGTGTTCACGTTGCGTTTTGAGCCGTTTCCTGTCGTGGGCACTATGCCTACCCACACAAGTGAGGTACCATTTTTATCGGGAGACTTAGGGTAATTCAGATTTGTAAAGCAAATGTTATTACCTATTGACTTTCAATGCATTTCTGCCTTCCAAATGAAAGACAATGTGTAAAAAAGAAGTCATTTTGAAAAATGGCTGATAATTCTCATGCTAGTATGAGTATTCCCAATTTCGGAAATGTGCAAATATCTACTGTTTCTAAACTCTATATTTTGTTCCCATTTCAGAAATACATAGGTGTCTTTCATACCGATTTTTCCATGTATACATTTTCCCAGAATAATTGCTATATACCCGGTACATAATAAAAACCATTGCAAGTCGCTGCTCAGTTTTTGGCTCTGGGTTCGTCGGGTTCTTGGTGAACCTACAAGTCCTATATATCCCCACAACCAGTAAGGTCCCGCAGATGTAACGGTATATTGCTTTCAAAGAGCTGTCATAATTAGAAGAAGTTACAGGTGAAAACGTTGACACAAAAGGCTGTTTTGTTCAACTAATTTTCAATTTTTCCTACATTTAACTGTTAGTTTCTATAAAGAAACCTTGAAGGATCTACACAAATGACCCCTTGCTGAATTCAGAATTTTGTCTACTTTACTAAAATGTATAGCTATTCAGGATCCATTATTGCTTTCATACACATTTCTACCATTAACTGGAAGGAGGTTGAAAGCACAAAAAATAGCAAAAATAGGCTATGTCCCAGAAAAATGGCAAAACTGTGTAAATTTTTTTAGTTTTCTGACAAAAGTCTGTCATTCCCTAAAAGCTGGGAAAATAGTGATTTCAGCCCCACAAACCCTTTTTTGATACCATTTGCAGGGAAAAACCCAGACGCTTTCATTTGCAGCACTTTTTTCAGATGTTTCCCCAAAAACAAAAAATGTTGCTGTATTTTGGCTAATTTCTGGGTCGCCTCCAGGGGAATCCACAAACCCTGGGTACCTTTAGAATCCCCATGATGTTGGAAGAAAAGGATGCAAATTTGGGGTGGATACCTTATGTGGTCAAAAAGTTACAGGGGCCTAAGCGCGAACTACCCCAAATAGCCAAAAAAAGGCTTAGCACAGGGGGGGAAAAGGCCTAGCAGCGAAGGGGTTAAATGGCTAGGTAACAAACCGTCAAATGAGTCTCCCTGTCAGAGAATAAAGCATCATTGACTGGTAGGGTGCATGGATGGTTCACCCTGCACAACTACACCAAGGCTGCACCTCAGCACTATTTAGGCACTGGGTTCACTCCATATCCAAATCCATAAAGGAGAAATATCTGCATTATCAATTCTGCATCCTCCCCTCTTTGCTTCACCTTCCACCTTGGAAAAGCGCTTGGGCAAGGTCTTGCTGCCGTTTGTGCAGGGAGGAGAGAGAAGACATAACTCATCTGCAATGTATATGGAAAGAACTCATGAGCGAACACAGTGCACTGTTACGCCCTCTCTTCAATCATAAAGGAATCCGCACTTGCAGGCAGGCAGTTATGGCGTGCTTTGACGGACAGGATGTACAGCAAAACTGCCATCTTGTAAGATTCTTGACTGCAACTGAAAAGCAATTAAACAGCAATACTAAATCAATCAATCAATCAATCAGTAATCTTAGAAAGCATGACTACTCACCTGTGAGGGTCTTAAGGTGCTGAGTGGGGGTTTGGGGGGTCTGCGGTTCAGTCGAAGAGCCAGGTTTTGAGGTCCTTCCTGAGTTGCGGCAGCGATGATGATCGAATTAGGAGCAGAGGCAGGGAGTTCAAGGTCTTTGCAGCGAGGTAGGAGAAGGATCTTCCTCCAGCCGTGGCTTTGTGGATCCATGGGATGGTGGCTAGGGCCATTTGGGAGGAGCGGAGATGGCTGATGGGAGTGTAAAAGGAGAGGAAGTGGTTGAGGTACGCAGGTCCGGTGTTATGGAGGGCTTTGTAGGCATGCGTGAGAAGCTTGAAGGTGATTCTTTTGTCAACAGGTAGCCAGTGAAGGTCTCTCAGGTGGCCGGTGATGTGGTTGCGGCGTGGGATGTTCATAATGAGTCTGGCGGAGGTGTTCTGGACGGTCTGCAGTTTATTTTGGAGTTTCTGGGTGGTGCCGGCGTAGAGTGTGCCGAAGGTCATAGCAGGCAACCGGGAGAGGCTGGGGATTCAGCTCATTACTATGACTGCCATGGAACTTTGTACCAATAACTGCCGTCTGGGGGCAATCTGTACGTAGAAAAATTTCAGGCACGATTGCACTTTATGTACTTTACTAACAAAATGTTCTTCATTGGAGGAAAACTATCTCTGCACCCTAGCTATTGGGGACTGTTACAAACTTGTCAAGAGTTACTTAAGCTGCTAGTTATCTAATGTTGGTCTTATTGAACTACACCTCAGTTTTTCAACAATGCATGACTTTCCAGAAAATATGACGTGATTTTAATGTTGGCACATAAGGCAGAATTGGAACTCATGTTTTAAGCACTGTTGCCTATTTTGCACCATGATTTATACTGTTGCAACAGCTTTAATTAATCCTGCAAATTAATGATTTACTTACTTAAATAAAAAAAATTCCACAGCCTGAGTTCTTGTGTATGTGTGGACTCGTCCTGTCAATTTCAGATTGATTGGATTGTAACATGTATAAATATGGAAAACGTGCGGTCTTGCGGTCTTGCCATTACAAGTTGTTCCTTATTTAGAGGAGAAAAAACTGAATACAGCAGCAGTACTACACCTCCCAAATGTAGTAACTTAAATTATGCATTACACCTGAGCTTAATGCAGCATACTAAATGCGGCCATTTGAGTCTATCTTTTGCTTATTGGCATACAAACTAGGCAAATTACTATTTTTGGCTTGAATAATGCTTAAGGGAGTAGGCCCATCAAACAAGACACTGCGCCCAGCCCAAATAATTGGAAAGTTAATAAAAATTCCTCGGATGTTTGCCACAAGAAGAAATGGATGTGAAACACTCTTCGTCAAAAACACATATCTAGTACTATAAAGATAAGCAGATATGTCACATGAAAGGAAGCGCACCTAGGGAAAGAATAGATCCACAAAAACGTTATTAAAAGTTGACTTAAGTTAGAAAGATAGGCCATGTTTTACTGAACAGGATTCAGCGTGGCTCTGTTCAAAGTGGAAGCTACCCTTCGTGAAGTAGAAGTGAAATCTTGATGCTGGAACAAGTCTGCTCTTTGATTCTAGTTCTCTAGAAAGACGTGGTTACAGAGTATGATCAACGCCATCAGAGTAGAAAAGGGACAACCAGGAGCCCTCCTGTGACAACCTGCTTTAGAAGAGAAGGGCACTTACCATTTTCAGCAATCCATGACCGACATTTTCAAAAAACCTGTCCACTTAGTAGGTAAGTAATAATGATAACATGCTGCCCTTTCTAACTTAAAACTGAAGCGTTTTCACCTCTACTACCTACCGAGAGTGTGTAAAAAGGGTGTACGCTGTGCCAATCCCGTGTCAGGACATGTCTGCAAATGCTATCTAGCAGAAAATGCCAAGGCGGAGGTTTTTTTTTTAATATCAACTTGTTTTTATACCATTATTTACAATACTTCACCTGTGTTCTGCAGGCTCAACATTTTAGTCACATTTTCTACTTATTTAGTCTATTAAGTTGCTTCTCTCATTTAACAAATATCGTCCTCATCTTATTAGCGACGATTGTTAATTTCTATGAAACAGAACTGAAAACAGATATTGAATGTCTGGAACAAAATCTAAAGGACCCACAACATAACACATTTCTAAAAACGTTAGAGAGGACTGCAGTGAACGGATGTTTTAGTCATGTGGGAGGGTAAGTGTATATGTGAGGCTAAGACTGTTGTTTATGAGGAGAGGGAAGAAATCCATGTGGACTGCAGCATTGTCGAGGAAAACGGACACAAACTTGGGACTTTGGCTGTCAGCTCTTAGGCATATGCAGGCCGTAGTTTGTATTTTTTTATTTATTTATTTGCAAAGTTTTATATAGCGCTGGCTAGACCCGGAGGTATCATAGCGCTTTACATGAGGATCAGCGAGTTACAGGAAACATAGTTATATCAGTTGAATCAGCGAGTTACAGGTTACATAGTTACATCAGTATTGAATCAAAGAGGGAGGGGGAGGGGAGGAGACATGAAAGGGTTAGACGAGAAAAACAATGTCAGATGACCGGCTGGGTAGGTGACGGCCAAGGGGCCTGACTCCTCTATAGCTGTATAGGACAGCTCCACCGGGCATCGGCCAAGGTTGCTCGGGCTCCGCGGTAGGTAAAAACAGTTTTGGTATCCGCCCAGGGGGCGTCGTCATAGTTCCATCGAAGGGGGAGGGAAAGAGACACAATAGGGGAGACAAGGAAAAACAATGTCAGATGACCGGCTGGGTAGGTGACGGCCACGGGGCCAGACTCCTCTATAGCTGCATAGGACAGCTCCACCGGGCATCGGCCAAGGTTGCTCGGTCTCCGCGGTGGGTACAAACAGTTTAGGTATCCGCCCAGGGGGCGTTGTCATTGTTCCATCGAAGGGGGAGAGAAGGAGACACAAACAGGGAGATGAGGAAAAACAATGTCAGATGACCGGCTGGGTAGGTGACGGCCAAGGGGCCAGACTCCTCTATAGCTGCATAGGACAGCTCCACCGGGCATCGGCCAAGGTTGCTCAGGCTCCGTGGTAGGTACAAACAGTTTTGTTATCTATATAAGTTGAATCAGCGAGTTACGGGTTACATAGTTTCATCAGTTTGAATCAAAGAATCACAGAGGGAGGAGGAGGGGGAGGGAAGGAGACACAAACGGGGAGACGAGGAAAACAATGTCAGATGACCGGCTGGGTAGGTGACGGCCAAGGGGCCAGACTCCTCTATAGCTGTATAGGACAGCTCCACCGGGCATCGGCCAAGGTTGCTCGGGCTCTGCGGTAGGTAAAAACAGTTTTGGGATCCGCCTAAGGGGCGTCATCATAGATCCATCGAAAGCATCCGGTGTTCCTGACTGCTGGGTTGGAGTGTGAGATGGGCGGTGGGAGCTGAGACCAATCCACGTAGAGGCCTGTGTTGCTGCACCCAATGCTTTGGCGCCATCATAGAAACAGCTTACAATAACACCAAAATTCGCCCAGGAGTTGTAGCTTGCGTAAAGAATTGAACATACTTTGTTGCTTTCCAGCATATAACACGGCGCTGTCACAATACAAAGGCGCACTTGCCAGACCTGCAGTACTCGGTGTCACCAGGGGTAGAAATACTTCCTCGTCTTCACGAGACTGCCATCTTGGGGTCAGGCACCATTCAAAGTAAGTTCATCAGGCAGCTGGGGTCTGACCCTCCAAGAGGTGTTTTTTATGAGTCACTCGTGCTGCGCCAACAACGGATGCACAGATACACAATCACTTCTTCTCAACATCATTGTAATCGGAAAGGCCGGTCCTTGCATTGCATTTACGCCGCCATTTTAAGAACAGGCTTCGTCACGATAAGTGTGATAACTTGGTCATACCGGTATAAATACCTTACCGGAAGATGCCGGAAGAATATGCACGTCCGTGGCTGTGGGACACTCAGCAGTTTCTCCCTGAGATTCTCCCGGTGAGCGTAAGGCTGTAGCAGGACTTTACAACCTTTACATTACAGTCTTTTGCACTGTGGTGACCTAGACTCAGGCACTAAATGAAGCCATGGTTACGCCTGCGTACATGACCCGTAATGCTCCAGTGATTTTAAACAAAACGGCGAGAAGATCAGCACCGCCACTGCCAGCGAGAAAAGCATCCCAATTAAATTAGGAAACGCGCCCACTGCCATCTGTTAATCCGGGCTGTTTGTGAGGGAGGATGGGGCGTGTCTCACTCACCGCATCCCGGAGCCAGGAACGCTGATCAGTTACAGCATCCGCACACACTAAGCACAGCAGGACACGCACCTTCCTTATCGCGGTGGCCGGAGAGAGCTCCTCAACGTAGTCCGGCGCGGGCACCTCCGTTCTCCAAGTTAAACTCCAGCCGCAGCCCCTTACCGCAGAGCTCCAATATCTGGCGCCATACAGGGGTCGCGGGGGGCCCACTCACACGCTAGCCCTCCGTCAACGTTTCCGCTGTTCGGGTCGCTTCAATCGTGGAGCACGCTCAGTCTTCCTTCGCTCCAGGGTGTGATTGCGGCTCGGCCTAGCCACCATTATATGCGCCCTTGAGGATGAGGGGAGGAAAACACGAAGTTTGTACATTACACACGCACCTTGCAGAAGGAGAAGCCGTGCAATAGACTTTGTGGCACTTGCAATCACTACTTCACAATGAACCAGGCGGTCAGGGACTTGCATTAACAGGAAGTCCGATGTCTTCTGTCCAAGGAGGGCATCCATTCAAATGCATCACTAACAGTTGTGTGTAATTCAGACATGTCTTGCGTTTTTTTGTCTGCATACAACAAGCGAGGATTCTGTAGTTTGATTACCACATCTTACGTCTGCCACTTTACACAGTTTTTATCAGCATTTCTATGATTTTTTACATTTTCTTCGGTGACTAATCTGAGTCTAAGTCCAACAAACATTCAGCATGAGAAAATTAAAGTTTTAGTAATGAGCAAACAATTATAGAATAGGCTATTTGACAATAACTTAGATTGCATGGAAGGGTACTGAAAGGACCAATGAAATCAATAGCAAGTTTAGCCCATACACTCTCGGGAAGACAGGCGGGAGAGGAACAGCTTTGGTTTACAAACCTTTATCACTGGTGGCACATATAAAACATGTGCGTACACTTGCAGTAATTTCAGCATCCATCCACAGCCACCAGTAACTGTCTCCGAGCTTCCTCTTGGTGATCGTCTGAGCCAAATGGCCTTCATGCCTATACAGAATAATATTATCTCTTAAACCAGTGGGAGGTGCGAATTTGTCACCTCGGACCAACATCCCTTTTTCTTCAATAGAAAGCTTATCAGTCACCTTGAAATAGTCATGCAACCTTACTGGTAACGCTTTTTCTTTAGGCCATCCCCCCATTCCAAATCTTCTCACACTCTCAAGTTCCTCATCTTTCACTGTCTCATTATTCCACTCATCTTCTGTGAAAGCATGGTCTTACCACACATCTAATGTCGCAATTAAACACTCCTCATCATCTTCATCCCCATTATCTGAACAGTCAGCAACATTGAGTGGGGAACGTGATAAATAGTCTGCTCTCGTGTTCTTTCCCCCTGGGATGTACTCTACATTAAAATTGTATTGCAATAGTTTTGAACTCAACCTGGCAAACCTTGGGTGTGTGATCCTTGATAACCGTGCCCCCAAGAATGCTGACTAGAGGCTTGTGATTAGTCCTGAGAGTAAACCTCCTTCTCAAAATGAAACATTTGAAGCGTTCCACCGCCCAGCAACAACCCAACAATTCCTTTTCTAGGACTCAAAATACCTTTTCGTTTTCTTGCAAAGACCTGGATGCAAAACCTACAGTCATTTCAGTGGTTCCTTTCTCCTGAGCAATGGTGGCACCCAAACCATCATTGCTAGCATCCACAGTTAGGATACATTCTCTGGAAGGATCAAATGATGCCAAAACACCAGCGGAAACAATGTCATCTTTGAGTGATTGAAATTCACTTTGGCACACATCGCTCCAATCAAATGTTTTGTTCTGCTTTAAAAGTTCCCTCGAATGAACTGTTTTTGCAGCAAAGTTTTTGATAAATTTTGCATAAAATTCACATAAGCCTAAGAAAGATGCCACATATTCCTTATTCTTTGGCATGGGGGCTTTAGTAATCGTATCACCCAATCCAAGCCTGGGTTCTACTCCTTTCTCAGCAATTACATGCCCCAAGTATTCAATGTTCTCCCTTGCAAACTCACATTTTTTTAAGATTGGCTACAATTCCAAATTTTTTTAAATTTCTCAATACTTCATGCATACATCTGTCATGACTAATGCCATCTTCACCAGCCACCAGTATATCGTCCTGAAAAGTTACTACCCCTTTGATCCCTTTTAGTACATTCTCTAACATTCATTGAAAAACAGAAGCGGCTGATGCCAAGCCAAAAGGCATCCTCCAAAACTGAAACATTCCGACAGGCGAAACAAAAGGCGTAAGATGTCGAGCTGACTCATCAAGTTCAATCTGATGGTAAGCGGACGCTAAGTCGATCTTTGAAAATACCTTAGCGCCCGCAAATATACAAACATACTGATGATGTCATCTATGCGGGTTAGGGGATGGGAATCAACCCAAAACGCCTTGTTAAGACTCCTAAGGTCTATGCAAACTCTTAACTGACTATTTTTCTTTCTTGCTATCACCAAAGGGGACAATCAAAGAGATGATTCGATGGGTTCAATGACACCATCCTCACACATTTTTTCGAGTATTTCTACTAGTTCATCACGAACATTGAAAGGTACTTTCCTTAGTCTATGCTTGACAGGGGTGACTCCACTTTGGACTTTGATCTTATGCTTAAAACCTTCAATCCTTCCCAACCTCTCACAGAAAACTGACTTGAACAAACCAGTCCTATTGGCCTTGGGATAAATTTCACCAGAAACTTGTTCTGTCGATGCTCCCCCCGTGACCAAAGAAACTTGAACTTTCCTTCCAGGCCTTGGTGTCATTCCGAACAAACCCTGATGATACCACCCAAGAATGTTTAAACCTTATTTCAAACATATACCTTACCAAACATAGTTCTAGTTTTACACTTCAAGTGACATTCAAAATATCCAGTTTAATTTCCTCCCATTACACGTCACTGGGTTCCTATCGGGTGGGAGTAGTTTCCGGTCACCCCATACCTCATGGATTAACTCATCAGTCACCATCGTCATCCTGGCACCAGAATCAATCAGTAATCTCAAAACCTTGCCATCAACAACAATATCTTCGTATGGATCAGCGCAATTTGACTCACCTCCTTGGACGACTAACACTAAATCTTTTTCCATAATCTGTTCATCTTCAGAACTGTCGCACAACTCACTGCCCAGTCCCGCACTGACTTTATCCTTAGATGACTGACAAACTTTGGAAAAATGCCCAACTTTACCGCATGTTCTGCACTTAACATTTTTCGCTGGACACGGCCGACCGTTGATACCGTGATTAGGATATCCACATCTGAAACAAATATTTTTCTGATTAAAAAATCAGACCAAGTTCTATGACCTTGAGTTGCTGCTGGAACTGCTGAGACTGTAACCAATAAACCTCTATGCTTAAGGTTGACATGACTCCTGTTGCCTCATTGTATCTGTTTCACCACAATGTGCTGCCCACAAATACTATTAAAATATCAATCGGAACCAAAAAATCAGTTTCTACAAAGACAGCGCAGCAGCAACGTAAGCATGTGAAACATACACAGCAAATATGACGTTTCTCACAACAATCCCCTCCAGGGTGTGATCACCTTCTATTGTCAAAGTAAAGTAGTGTAGACATCAGCTCCTCTGTCCTAGGGACACCTAGTGACTCCCACCATCTGTTCTCCTCTAGAATCATGAACATGTGATTAGGAAGTACCAATTACAGGGCGTGCCCTGGTAGGAAGAGTGTGGACAAGCACAGAACTGCTATTTTATTATGAATCTTCGAGGGATGTTGCAAGGGTCTGTTGAAAGGGGTCAACATGGCTACAACTTACAACATGCTTGTATTGCTTTTTCTATAAATGTGTGCCACACATCAACAGAGTGCAGCGCAATCAACTAAACAAATACCCTAAGAATTAACAGATACAACAAACTAGTATAGAAATATTCTCACTGAAGAATCGTTCACACACTAATACAGGAGACGTGACTTCAGTGTATTGGAATTCTGGGTTCATTATTCTGTGAGTTTGTAGGGTGGTAAAGACTCCATCAGTAGTTGTTACTAAAATCAATTAACAACATGCTTTCTTTTGCCCCAATTTGAGGTGGCACGGAACCCTCTCGAGCCATGAGAAACAATGGTCTATAGCATTTGGACATTATGGTCTCCTTAACAGTTGAATTAATGCAGCTGCTCTGGCAACACTTCCTTTCTGCAGGCAACTTAAACAGGTGAGTTTTTCCCAGTTGAGTTTAACGGAGCCCTATTGCTCCTGCTCGTTGTCTTAATGTCCAACTGTTGCTATTCAACAGTGCCACTGTTGGCTGAAGCTTGCAGACATATATTTTTTTTTTGCCCGTTTTTTGCACTTTTTCCACATCACTTCTTCCGGTCTTGTTTGACACAGATGACTACAAGTTTTTTCTTTGCCCTATAACTACGTGCATGGGGGTTATTTAAGGTCGACGGATGGCTCTTTTCTCCCCAAACGACTCTAATGCATAGAGATTATCAGGGGCTCACAACTAACCCCCTACATGTAGATATGCAATGGGGAATACCTTGCACAATTCGATGCTACCACAAATATATCAACATATTTTGTAATTCTGGTTCTTTTCCTTGACAAAATTATTCTTGAAGGATTTGTCACAATAAACAATGTGGTATTACTACATGCTTTAATACCACAGTACCTGCAATACCATTTTGAGTGGAGAGTCTTGTTTCTGATAAAAAGGCATTAAAAAGCCATTCACAATGAGCGCCTTATGGTTTCTAAGTTTCAGTATGGCTTAGTAATCTCTGAAATGCAGTGCAGTTCTTGAGCTAGTGGTCCTAGGATTTGGCAGGTTAGCTTCCACAAAATGCAGTGCAGTCAGATGGATACGTGTCAACCAAGTGAAGTACATACAGTATGGCGGGTTAGTGGCTCTCGGATGCAATGTGGTGCAGTGAAGTGTCAATCCAATGTCTTTAAAATACAGTCGGGTGTGTTGGCATCCAAAGAGAGCAGCATGATGTGGTACCGTCCCTACAATAGAGAACTGTTATGAATTAGTGCACAGTAAAGTGTCTACAATCCATAGTACCATTAACGGTTAGTTTCTTTATAATGTGGTTAGTTAATGTCCAAGTTTGCAGCACTAAGTGGTAAGCTAGTGACTAAAGAACATAGTATAGAGTGGTAGTTTGCCTCCCTAGAATGTAATGTATTGTGTTGTGCTAATGTCCTATGTTTTCCGAGCAGTGTGATGTGGTAGTATGCCAGGTGCGCAGTGAAATTAGCTTGTGTTCCTAGGTTATGGTGCATAGAGTGGAGTAGCATAGAGTAGAGTGTTGTGGCTTAGAGCATAGTGATGTAGAGTTGAGTGTTTTAAAGTGGCTTAGAGTGGAGTGGTGTAAAGTGGAGTAGCATATAGTAGAGTGACACAGAATAGTACAGTTTTGGGCCAAATAACTAAAGCGTCAATACAGATGGCAAATAGGGTGAAAGCGACATAAATAGGAAGCTGTATGCCTATGTTTAAAGTGTGAAAGCACATTGCAAGTCCAGGAATAATACCAAAACGCTTATAAAATAAAAATAAAAAAATAGTGTGTTGCAAAAAGAACCCATATACTTAGACTATACTCCAGGGAGGAGCTAACACAAGAAAGGAAGGGAAGCCTATGGGAACTTAGCAATCGGAAGATTGACAATGACAGTGACAGCAAAAACAACTAATGATATGCCGTGGGCGGGTTGTAATCCCACTGAATTGTGAACAATGCGTCACACAGCACAGAGCATGCGCTGGGTAGGAGGGACTTAAGACCAGAGTTTGATTTTGTTTTGAATCTCACGCTGCATGTCTAGTTTTATGAACTGCTGAAAGTAAGAGACTTTATAAATATTTCACTATATGTTAGAGCGTTATGTAAAACTAGGTATATTCAAACAGCTCAAAATTGAAGTTCTAAAAATGAATTACGTCGTCTATCACCTCTACCTCCCATGTCCTTCTTCAGTTTAAATCTATCGCCGCATTCTGTGCGCAATACAAACCAAACGATGGGCTTCTCGAATTAGGTGCCCACTGTCCAACCCTTCTAAGCCTCTGTTGGATATACGACATTTTTTAAAGTTAATTGGTTCTTGCAAAGTCCCCTTGAGTTGTAAAAACATTACCTCTTAGGACTTAATTAAAAAACAGACTCGGAAACAACCTTCACTGACAAACAAATCATATCCCATCATAGGTTAACTGGAAAGGATGGTGCTCTCCTCTTAGAAGCGCCCAGAGTAAAAGTCTGGCTGGCATCATTCACTCACAGACCTTTGCTTCTTCATCACAGTTTATGAAATCTTTGATAGGCTTCCTCAGCCAAATCATGCCTTAAGGGTACTTTTCATGCCCTAGTATACAAACACCCATTCTTGGAAATAATTGGCAGAACACCAGCTGCTGGCACTTGCCTCCTTATTTTGTCAATTCCAGATGCGAAACCTGGCAATTAAACAAGCAGAGGAAATTCCCAACTGTGTAAACCTGGTAGTGACGGAGGCTCAAAGAACCAGCGGAATGCAATATAGATCGGTAAAGCAACTCATTAGGTGTTAAGACTCTGCTGTTTGGAATGTAGAAAATAACTATAGTATAAAAGGAAAATGTAGGAATATATCACACTATTCGATCACTAAAAGTAAAATACAGGTACGTATCTCATATTGGTAAGAACACATTTTCACGCATATAGCATACTTAAATCCTAAATATGCAAGTCAACACATTTTCTCAATTATGTTCTAAAAATGTATATTTTAATTTCATCTATCAAAGATTGGTTTGTTGCAATTTCATAAATCTTTAGGAACCTCATAAATCAGTGTAACCTACCAGTGCCTTTTGTATATATTGCAACTGGCTATGGTTCATTCACATAACCCTCAGTGGACTAATGCATCCACCGGTCGCGGGCGGTGCAGGTAAGAGCGGTGGGGCCGGGTGGAGTGGTTTCGACGGACGATGACGAGGGAAAATTAAATAAATCAATTTTCTCTCGTCATTGTCCGTCAAAATCCCATTTGTCAGATTTGGCGGATTTGCTTTCTTCTATGTCCTTTTGCAGTTTCTGGATGTGTTATTTTGGGGACTGCACTGAACACAAAATTGTATTGACAGAACCGGTTATTTGATCAATTTCGCAAAATCACTGTAATGCGATAGGAAGTAAACCTATTAGTGAACTTTCAATTGGAAATCTGTTCACTTAGCTTTCACTGATTAGGAAAGGATGACAGCTTCAAGTCAGATACTATGTCTAGAGGGTGTATCTTTGAAGGATTAGAGCCATGTGAAGTATGGGGTGTTACTGTTCGTTTCATGGAACCATCAGCATTTCTCTGTTAACTAAATTAATGGAAATTGCTCCTTCTATTGATAGTATAGGACGCTCATTTTGAGTCCCATAGTGCAGGTAAAAAGCAGTGGCAGACGTTAATTTTACTATGGAAGGGGGCAGGGTCACACACGCATACATATTCACACCCATGCATTCACCCACACACATGTCCATTCACAACACTCATTCACAAATACGCATACATACATACATGCATGCATGCATGCACCGAACATTTAAAAAAAAACATAAAACTTCCCTTCACTGTAGACAGGGCAGCCTCAGAGGCCCAAGGAGGGTTGAGACTGCTGCCTTCCCTCATTGGCTGACATAAGGTCAGCCAATGAGGGAAGGCAGCAGTCCCTCACTCGTTACAGAGTGGGATGGGGTCAGTGAGACTGCTGACCCCACCCCACTCTTAAGAGGTGCCAGTGATTGACACTCAGCCCTGGGTACTTCAAGGCTTAAAACTGAAGCACCCAGGTCCGAGGCAATCAGTGATGCTCCCCCTCGTCACGAAGGGGAGGGCCTCAAGGCACTTTTGCCAGGCTGAGAAGGTCAAGCCTACAGGGCTGTGAAATCCTCATACACAAAAGGGCAACCAGGTGAAGAGAGGAACAAAGAAGGAAAACGCTCAGAGGTCCTATAGCGAAATCCAAAGATTAAGGAGTAGAGGCCTTACTCACGAATGCTTCATTATCAACGCCTGTACACACCCTGGTAGGGTAGTACCACCAGGGCGGTCTCAACAACTAATGGGAATTCCTATACAAGGTATCTTTCCGGATAAAGCAGGGATCCAGTTGAAAAAACAATCTTAAAAATTCCTTGAGGTATACCTAAAAAATACTATTTATTAACAGAGTACCATGGCCATATTTTAAAATATGAACAGGGTTCTAATTGAGCATTATTCTCTCAATCACCCCTGATTCATGCCAACATGTTTCAGCCCTTGCACAGAGCCCATTTGTGTCTGGGGCCTTCTTCAGGGCCGTGTATGTGTGTACCTGCCTTACTCTACATGCATTCCATGCACATCAATGAGGCATAAGACTCTCACCTGAATATGGGCCCTTCTATTTTCAGAGGTGACCCAAACTCTGCCACACCATCAACTGCTCCATCAACTTCGCCACCTGCCCAGAAGACTGGAAACCCGCAGAGATCAACCCACTGCTGAAGAAACTCTCTGCCGACCCGAAGGACCTCAAGAACTTCAGATCCATCTCTCTGCTCCTCTTCCCAGCCAAGGTCATCGACAAGGCCATCAACGCCCAACTTTCCGAGTTCATCAAAGCGAACCCCATCCTGGACCTCTCCCAATCCGGCTTCCGAAGCAACCACAGCACAGAGACCACCCTCCTCGCTGCCACGACGTCTGCACCCTCCTCGACCCTGGCAAAACTGCAGCCCTCATCCTCCTGGACCTCTCGGCCACCTTCGACACCATTTCCCACCGTACCCTATGCACAAGACTCCACGACGCCGGCATCCGCGACAAAGCCCTGGAGTGGATCCGCTCCTTCCTCACCAGCCAAACATAAAGAGTCAGACAACCCCCGTTCCACTCTGAACCTTCACATATCAGTTGTGGAGTGCCACAGGGCTCCTCCCTGAGCCCCACTCTCTTCAACATCTGCATGGCCCCACTCGCAGCCATCGTCAGGAACCACGGACTCATCATCTCGTATGCCGACGACACCCAGCTGATCCTCTCACACTTCAACGATCCCACAGTCGCCAATAACAACTTCCACGATGGCATGAAGGCTGTCGCCACCTGGATGAAGGAGAGCTGCCTCAAGCTAAACTCAGAGAAGACCGTAGTCCTCATCCTGGGCTCCACCCTCTACGCCTGGCACGACTCCTGGTGGCCCGCAGATATTGGATCCCCCCCAACACCCACAGACCATGCAAGAAACCTCGGCATCATCCTGGACTCCTCGCTCACCATGAACGCTGTCTCATCATCCTGCTTACACACGCTACGTCTGCTCCGAAAGATCTTCAAGTGGATCGGCACCAAATCCAGAAAGATGGTCACCCATGCACCCATCAGCAGCAGACTTGACTACGGCAACGCACTCTACGCTGGCATCACCCAGAATACCAACATGTATTATTAAGATAACGAACACTGAGTGCATTAGACCAAAAGAGGACTTTACGATGGCAATTTTATACAACACAATTGCCTCTCACACCACCTTTGCAGGCAGGGTATCGGGGAAATCCACAAGACACAAATGGGGAGATTTTATTGATAGTGAACAATTGAACAAACGCTTCGGGTGAACATCTTAATTGGGCCAGTTTGATCAGGTACATCACCAACAGGTGTTCAAAATTAAAAATGCACTACTGTACATTTTGTTTACAAGTGTGTGACTACAGGATGGTTCCTGCTGCCAGACACGCATGACCCCTGAAACAAGACCAAATAGGGTAAGAAGCATGAATGACAGAACACAAATTACAATTGAGGTAGCGCACATACACATATGCGTGTGTTTTAGATCGAGAATGACAGCGTGCATGCACTAGAGCACGCACTATATTGAAAATATAGTACTTGAGCTGGTGTTTTTAATATATTCTGTACAAGGCATTTTTGACAATGCTTCATGCCCTCCATCAGTTATGAAACTGTTTAGGATTTAAGATGATTGTTGTTTTTTTTTTATTAAATGACTGAGGTGTTGACAACGAGGTGATACTCTCTCCACTGTATAGTACTTAACATGATTACCAGTTGGTAACTGATAGCGGCCCCGTGAAATATGCACTTCGGACCCCGCAGGAAACCACTTAAGGTACTAACCTACTGTACTTATTGTTTTGAAATATTATGTTTTTCCTTCCCTATACGTAGTCACCTCTGAAAATAGAAGGGCCCATATTCAGGCGAGAGCATTAAGCCTCACTGATGTGCATGGAATGCATGCAGAGAAAGGCAGGGGCACACATACACAGCCCTGAAAGTCCCCAGACCCACATGGGCTCTGTGCAAGGGCAGAAACATGTTGACATAAATCAGGGGTTGATTGAGAGAATAATTCAGAATTAGATCCCTGTTCTTGTTTTATAATATGCCCATGGTACCCTGTTAATAAATAGTCATTTTTTTTCAGGTATACTTCGAGGCATTTTTAAGATTCTTTTTTCAAATGGATCCCTGCTTTATCTAGAAGGGTACCTTATATAAGAACGCCCTGGTGGTATTACCCTACCAGGGTGTGGATAGGTGCAGATGATGAAGCATGCCACTATTTAGTGGATAAGGCGTCTACTCCAAAATCTTTGGATTTCCCCAGTAAGACCTCCAAGCGATTTCCTTCTTTTTTCCTCTGTTCACCTAGTTGTCTATTTGTGTATGGATATATCAATATGGGAGAATGCAACCAGGTTGGTCCTCTCTTGTTCTCCCAGTGTAAAAACTGTCAAATCTTCCGCCTGGCAAAGGACAGCTCCGGCAGCCAGGAACCTGCGCATTTCTAGCTCCTTGCTGCCTGATCCAAACAAGAAGAGTGTCTGTTAGGCTGACTTTTGCTCAGCCTGATAGACACTCTTATTGCTGGGAAAAAGGTGAGGGTGTGGCTCCTCAGCCCATATGGACGGGCCATGGCTGGTCAAAAGGGCTGCAGAGGTATTTGTGCCTGGTTACATATTCCACATCAGGCACAAATACCACATGGATCCATGAGTTTGCCTATGCAAATCCTCCCAGGTACCATCTGGAGGAATCTGAATGGAAAAACAGGTCAAAAAAGGGAATCAAGCGGAGTTGCTCTCAAATGATCAAGCCGATTTAGTGTACCTAGCCAGACTGATACCTGAATGGTGGTCATGAAGCATGTTGTGGGATCCACATTTTTTTTTAGTTGATTTTTAGACATCCCTTTCTTACATACTGATCAGGCAAAGCAGAACATAGATGAGGGAGTACGTCATAAGAGGATTCCTTCAGAATTGTAGGTGACATTTCTTATTTCACTGGGTTCCAAAAAGTACTTGGTTTCAAAGAAGCACTACAGAGTCCACCCAGAGCACCAGTGATTGCAGTTAATGCTCTTCTTTTTAAAAATGAATTGTATTACACAAATCACTACAAATGCATTAAAGAATGAATGGTTAGATTTTTACAGCTGCCATTTAGTCTTTGGCCTGCTCAAGATGAACAAGTTATTTACCTTCAACAACTCTCTTTCTGGTAGAGGTTCTGGGCCTGATCTGGAACTCGGTGGATGGGTCATTTAGTCACAACTTTGACAGATATCCCTTCTGCTGAAATATAAATCTCCAAGGATGTAATGTGATTTATATTTTGGTGAACCGGATATCCGTCACGGTAAACAACCCTGACCACGAAACCGTCACCCCGCATGTTGTTACAACGCGGTCATTACAACGACCGCGTTGTAACAATGCATACCATTACCACGCAAGTTGTAACAATGACTTGCGGAGGGGGGAACAGGTGATGGATTTAAAATCCAACACCTTCCCTACTGTCCGCACAGACTGGAGTTGGAATAGTAAATTATACTATTCCAACATCCAGCGCCCGCGTTGTAACAACATGCGGGGTGACGGGCAGTAGAAAAAAGAGGCATATTCATCCGTCACTGTTGTGACAGAGTAACCTGTCTGCCGAGTTTTAAATCAGGCCTTCTGTCTAACCACAGAATCCTCACTGTTTGAATACTCCCCCAGGAGTCAGACAGAATCTGGAAAATCTTCAGCAGTACCTCTGCATACTGTCACGTGGCACTGATCGCGGATGTGACATGTGAGGGCCTATGTAGAAACCACCCATGCTCTGATATCAGTTACTTTCTTCACACTTCAGCAGCCGCGCATACGAAGCCAATCAGATTGGTCAAGATCAGTGTACAGATTACTGAATTGGGATCTTTTTTTTAAAAAGAGGCCAGTTCACAGAATGGGGAGGTGGGAGGGTCATCGAGGAATTGGTGGTTAGATAGAGTCTCTACCTAGTATTACCGAAGGCAAGTAACATGATCTTCTGACAGAGACTTCTAACCGCAAATTCCTCACCTTAAGAATAGATACCCAAGCACTAACTCCTAGGTGGTGCTGAAGGACCAAGCGGACAAAGTTTCCTTCTCAGTGGACCTGGTTTCCCAGACAATAATGCTTCATGAACGTATGGAGGGACACCCACATCGCTGCCTAGCAGATGTCCCCACGAGCCAACACAGTAGTAGCAGCCTTTGCTCTGGTGCAATGAGCCCCCAGGCACTCAGAAGGCTGATTATTGGCCAATGTGTAGCAGATCTTAATGTGGAGCATGATCCAGCATGAAATTGTCCTTTTCAGCACCGTCTTGCCTTTCTTTGCTCCATGAACCCTAAAAGAGCTGACCATCCATTCTCTGGTTTCTGGTGCGATCGACGTAGAAGCTAAGGGTTCTTTTCAGACCCAACAGGTGAAGTCTCTCCTCCTCCTTGGAGAAGTGAGGTGAAGCAAAAAATGACAGGAGGGTGAGCTTCTGACGAACATGAAAGGGAGTCACTATACTTGGAAGAAAGGCAGCAGGAGTTCGCAAAACCAGTCTATTTGCGTAGAAGGTGATATAATATGAGTTGAAGACAGAGCCTGTAACTTGCACACCCGCCACACAAGTTATGGTGGCAAGGAATACTGGAATACTTTTTGAGAGTAAAGAGTGGAAGAGAACAACTGTGGAGAGGCTCAGAAAGTGCACATATGAGGATTGTAAGGACAAACTACAAGTCCCAATTGAGGCATAACCAATGGAGAAGCTGGAAACAAATTGTAATCCTTTAAGGTGATTTAAAAAATGATGGCTGTTATGGCAACCATAAAAAGGCAAAAAGAGTCGACATATACCCTATAACAGTGCCAAAACCAAGGCCTTGCTGGGCAAGGGACAACACAAACAGAACTTCAGACTATTTGGCGCAGTATGGGCCTATCTGTTTAACAGCATACCAGGCCATAAACTTACCCCAACGGCAGTTTGGTTTGGTTGAGGGACGCCTGGTTTCCAGGAGGACATGCACGACTTTGGGCATAAGGTTGAAAGCACTCAACTGTTGACGCTCAATCTCTAAGCATGTAGGTGTAGATTGCGCAGGTTCGTGTGCAGAACCCTGTCCAGCTGCTGCATCAGGAGATCCTCCCGACGGAACAGACTGATATGACAACAGATGCTTATGTCCAGGAGTATTGGATACCATACTCTTCATGCCCAATCCGAGAGGCTACTAGGATGACATGAGCGCAGTTGGTACATATTCTCTTCACAATTTTGTGCAGGAGAGGTACTGGTGAAAAAGCTCACAGGAACTCCAGAATGCATCTCGGAGCGAGAGAGACCTTGGAAACTCCAATGTGCACAAGTGCTGACATTGCCTGTTATCTGTGGTGACGAGATTGAGCTAGGGTTCTCCCCATTCACACAAAAAACCCTGGGCCACCTTCGGATGAAACTGCTATTCATGATCCACAAAGCGTCGCCAGTGTTGCTCATCTGCTCTGGCGTTCACGGAACCCGCCAGGTGGAGTGTCACCAGAAAAATTCCTTAGCAGTTTAGCCACGTCCACAGACACAAAGCCTCCTAGCACAGCGTCCATGACACCACCTCGCCCTGTTTGTTGCAGCATCACATAACAGTGGTGTTGTCTGTGGGGTAAGGAAAGAGGTCTGCCGCTGACCCTATCGTGGTCCTGCAGCCAACACTGTAGATCTCTTGCAGTTTCCTCCGAAATGTGGACGTTGTTGAAAAGATCCCCATTGTGCAGAGTCCACTGGGACTTCAGGTCCCACTGCAGAGCCTGCATACGTCACCTGGCATGCTTGACCAGCAGGATGCAGGAGGCCATCAGTCCCAGCAGAGGCTGCTCCCTCAATGAAATCCATGACAGGCTGAAACATCATGCTCATAGCCCAAATGTCCTTAGACTCTATGCTCCGTGTGATAGGCGCAAAACTGCACCGTGTCCTGAATGGCTACAAAGAAAGGGAGCATCTGTGAAGGAGTCAAGTGTGACTTCCTCACGTTGATAATGAATGCCAATGATGTTAAGAGGCTCACCGTAATCTGGAGGTGGGCAGCGAGTGTCTGGGGAGAGCCTGCCTTCAACAGCCAGTCATCGTTGTCGGGGAAGATTGGGACCTTCGACCACTGAAGATGGGCTGCAACTACCGCTATCACTTTCGTGAACACCCAAGGGGCGCTGGTAAGGCCAAAAGGGAGCACCGTGAACAGAAAATGCTTGTGGCCAACCGTGAACTGCAGATAAGGCTTGTGGGCCTAAGGGACGGGATGTGAAAAAAAGCATCTTGTAGGTCCAGCGCTAAAAACCAGTCCCCAATGTCTAGGATAGACAAGGTGAGCATTTTAAACCGGTCTTTTTTCAGAAAAGCGTTGAGTGCGCACAGGTCTAATATGGGTTGGAGGCCCCTGTTTCACCAGGAAGTAGCGGGAATATCAACCACGAGTGACTTCTAGCGCCGGAATCCTCTCTATGGCTCCTTTGGCCAAAAGAGCCTGCACTTCCTGCAACAAGAAAAACAAATGGTTCTCATCAGCTGTTCCGAGGATGGTAGAAGGTGGGGCAGAGTTTCAAGGAATGGCAAAGTGTAAACCCACTGGAAAATTTGTAGGATCCACTTGTCCAAAGTTATCTTCTGCCACCCTGACAGAAAGTGTCTTACCCTTCAGAGGACAGGGTGGCTGTGTGCTGCCAAGGGCATGGTAAAGTAGCTTGTGAGGGGCGGCAGCTGACGGTGTGGAAGACTGAGATGTCCCTCTTGGCCTTTTCAGTCAGTACCACGACCTTGAAAATGGTGAGGCAATTGATGCACCTGTTGGCACTGCCGGCCATATAGGAAGCCTCTACCAAAGCCACAAAGGGGTCAAAACTGCTGGTATGATTGGCTGGGGAGCAGAAAAGCTTAAAGTGCACAGTATGGCCCTGCTATCCTTGAAGCGCTCCACAGCAGAATCTGCTTTATCACCAAACAATCGGGAGCAATCCAAGAGCATATCCAAACGGCTGGCCTGACCATCTCCCGAAAAGCTGGTGGAACACATCCATAAGTGTCTGCATATAGTGACACAAGCACCAATAGCCCTACCAAGGAGGTCAGTCGTCTGTAGTGGATAATGAACTTGGCCGCAGTAAATCCATCCTACATGATCTGAAAAATGATGGTCCAACCCTCTTCTGAGACCATGGGCAACACTTGGGCCACGGAGTCCCATAACGCATGAAAGTAATGGCCTAAGAGGCAGCTGGCACTCACCAAATAAAGGGCCAAACTTGTGGAGGAGAAAAATGCTCTTGCCAAAGGTTTCTATTCTCTTCAATTCCCTGTCAAAGGCTGTAGAGGGAAAAGAGTTTGAGTTCACTCTACTAGCCGAATCCTGCACCACAAGACTTTCAGGAGTGGGGTGCTGAGTGAGAAAGGGGGGTCACTGGGAGCAGGGTTATGACACCTGGCGATTTGATAAGGGATGGGAGGACCTGAACAAGGGTTCCCCCAGGTGCCCAAAAGCGTTTCTGTAAAGGCCTCATTAAATGGTAACAGAGGCTCAGAACTAATCTGTACTGGTTGCAACACCTATCAGGACATCAGTTTTGACCTCCTGAGCGGAGAGGTGAAGATCAAAGACCTCAGTTGCCCTTTACATAACTGCAGTGAAGGAGGCAGTGTCTTCGGTGTCAGGTTCTGGTGGAAAGCTAGACCAGTGATCAGACCACTGGCATCCTGGAGATGTTCGTACCACTTTTGTCCCCAACATCATAGCCCCCATTGTCTGAATCCATGCAGAAAGGATTACGAAGGACTTGAACCCTACTGGAATCTAGAGACACTGTGTACGAATCAGAAGGATGGTAAAGGGGTTGTTGCTCAGACAAAGGAGTGTGTGGCCTTCGTTGAGGTGGCGCCATCTCGGCGTCAGACAGCACTATGGGTTAGCTGTCATCATCCGGAGTTGAAAGCACCGTAATCGGAAGATAGCGTTTCAGCGTGAGTCATGGCATCAGTGAGAGAACCAGTACTAAAGTCACTTCGGAGCCCTAAGCGAATGCAGAGGGCCAGACTGGCGCTGAGGGCCTACCTGCCAGCGGATGGCCATTTGGGAAGCATCTAGGCTCTTTGGGGCCTAAAGGCCTTGTGGTGCATCAAGGCGCAATCACTGCGGGCCTTCGAGTCATGATCTGAACACAGGCAAACACCCTGTGGGCCAGGCACAGACATTTGTTTGCAACACTCTTGCAGACTGGAGTTTGAAAATTTAGAACTAGAAGAAGTCTTGAGACGATGGGTAGCTGGGGATCCGCGTCTGCAGGAGTCGAAAGCAAGGAACATATGTCAGTGCGCTTGGGTGGCTCTCATACAGCCATGTCCACTTCATATCTGGCACGGAGTGACGTCGTGTGGAGCCATTGGAAGGATCTGTCAGCGCACAGGAGTACTGCTAAAGATTTTCCGGATCCAGGCTTACACCTCAGGGAGTATTCAAAAGGCGAGGAGTCTGTGGGTAGAAGGCTCTATCATAAGTTGTAATATTGACAAAAAGGGGTGGAGATGGATAGAAAGAGTAAGAAGAGGGGTTATGTCATAATGGATTTATGTAGATAAACAAAAACTAGCAGATATGTAATTTTTTTTAGGAGCAATGGGTCCCTGATTTAACAGAATATTTTTGCTAGATGGGTTGAAAAAATATTCATCCCAGTTCCCCAAGTGTTGGGACCAGAATGTCCCCTGCATGGCATAAAGACACATATCCTTCCCATAAGTGCCTGACTGCTATAGCACATAATTTGGTGCTGGTAGCGTACCAGGTTTGGTGAATCCTTAGTATGGCAAGACCTTTTTATCTGTGTCCATGAGAGTGTAGTCTACTGATCATTCTTGCGTAAAGTTCTGCTGTTATGTGTACCCCAGAACCTTGTATTCACATTCTGTGTGTGTAAAGTGTGTGTATAGAATATGTGTAGTACATGTGTGGTTTTAAGGCTCTACATGAGCGTGAGTTTCAGCACTGAAGCAAGTGGGATCCATTTTGGACGTCTCTAGTTTTGCATAGCACAAGATGGAAGGTGAGGACAGCTTCCCCAGAGAGTCTAAGTATACTCCCTGTATTTCAGTGGCTGGAGATCCAGACAGTAAAGTGTAGAGGATGGAGACAGGTCTACCTTTACGAAGACTTTGTTAGCAAGGTCTTCTGATTACTTCTTTCTGAGCACTGACATTTGGTAGACCGTAGGGGTGGAGAGTCAGACTGTAGTTTCTTTTGTTCAAGATATGGAAGTTCAAGCCTGTGTTTTTGCCTGTCGCTGATTACTGATTTACACAAGCTGATGATAGCCAGGTGCAGAGAACTCACACTTCATTGTGTCCATGTAGTGGGTGTTACTGCTTTGATACAGTCCCTTAGCAACCTGCTGTGAGAATCATCACTTTGGACAAAGGCTGTGTCTGGTCTGGAGAGCAGCCAGAGAAGGGCGTACCACAATGAGAGAGAAAGAGGTACCCCATTACTGTATACCCTCCAAACTGGAAGTGTATGTGGCTTTTGAGGTAGACTGGGCGGATGTTGTATAGTGCTTTGTATGTCTATGTGTATGTGAGCAGTTATAATGGGTGCATTTGTATAAGGGGAGCCAGTTGAGTTCTCTGAGTTGTGGGTGCAGCGAGGCAGGTTGAGGGTGAGCCTTGCTGTGATGTTTTGGATGGTTTGGAGCCTGTTCAGGGGAGTCTTGTCGATTCCAGCGTAGAGCGTGTTTCCACAGTCAAGCCTGGCGGTGATCCTGTTTTGCTGAATTTGTTTTTGTTTGGTTTTAGGACTCTGCTTACCAGTGCTAAAGTTCTTGTGCTCCCTCCTTCAAACATAGTAAAATTGGCCTATACCTAACTGGCACATTTAATTTGCTTGTACGTTCCTACCAAATGGTACTACATGTAACGAAGGCCTGTAAAGTAAATGCTACTAGTGTGCCTGCAGAATTCATTGTGCCACTCACTAGAGTAGCACTGAAAAATCATGTCTCATGCCTTCCACTGCAGCCTGTAGTGCAGTTTTAAACTACCATGTCAACCTGGCAAAATAAACCTTTTTGGCAGAGGGCAGGATACATAGTACTTAAAATGTAGGAAATGTGGGTTTAAGTTTTACATGTACTGGCAGTGAAAAACTCCTAAAGTTGTTTTCCGCTGTTGTAAGGCCTATATCCCCCATTGACTAACACTGTGTTACATTATTACATTTAATAAGTGCTAACTTGAGATTGGGAGCATATAGAAACACTCAAATGAATTAGAATATGAAATCCTCTTTAAAGGTAAAGTCGGATTTTGAGTTACAGTTCTAAAAATGCCATTTTTAGAAAGTTGGCACTTTCTTGTCCCAACCATTTGTGCCTTCTGCTAGTGTCTTGGGTCACATGACTGTGAATGGCTCTGCTGTTCGGGTTTATCTATTCTTTTCAGACATTGACAGAAAGGGGGCTTAGGTGTGGACAGGATGAGCCATGCATGGAGGAGCTGTACCCAGCCTCACTTATACTTCAACGGGGTTTGCCTCCTGCATACACAAAGAAAAATGATACTAGGCCTGCCCTTTGTCACCCCCAGATAGTTTACAGCCTAGACAGGGAAGGAGACGAGCTCTTCAGAACCAGATGTGGGGGTAGGACAAGGAGTCTCCCAACAGAAAATCGAACACAAGGTATAAATATTGGACCTCCAGAGCCACTTGTCAAAACGCTCCTAGACCTGTGGATGTTATACAAGGAGGACTGCCCTGCTGATTGAAGGGCTGCTTTGCTGTCTGAGAAGAAAGACTGGACCTGCTTGCCTTCATCCAAGGCTAACCAGAGTGACTCCAAGGTCAGTTGGCTGACCTCCTGTGTGAGCTACAGGGACACAACAAGCTTCAGAGGCCTCCCTGCAACTGCCTAGCTGACCTAATGCAACTGGACCTGCCTGAGCTCTGCTGGCCACTGCTGGAGTGAGTTCCTGATCGCCAAGAGGTGCCTCTCCAGGTCCTGGACCCTTGTCTGGAATCAGAGTGTACTCCTTCCAAAGAGAAAAATTGAAAATCCTGAAGCTTGGGCTCCTTGCTACTGCGAAAGGGGCCCATTCGCACTAAGAACCTGCCGCCCATGACAGCCGCCAACTCAAAGTTCCAGTCAGACCTGCTCTTTGAGCCGACAGCGACTGATGGGGACAACTGGCAATGCAAGAGCTCCACTTCGCGCTACAGCAACAACAGTCTAAGACGCTCAACCAGCCCTTTGCTCTACAGTGAAGACTGTCCATGACGTTCGACCTGCTGTTCACGCTACAGCAACAACCGACCACAGCGCTCAACCTCTTCCTCACGGTCTCCTCTAACGTGAATAGAATTCTTTACACTGGACTTAGAAGGTAACTTTTCAGCTGCACAAACCTCATCCCTGTATCTGATTGGCGCTCCATTTCGGCCGGCCTGAACTCATGACTTTCCCCTGGTGTAGCACAACCAGATGACCGCGAGTGGCTGTTTGTGCTTTTAGGCACTATTTTCACAAAAATATTTAAACTTGAATATCTCCGGTTGTACTGATAGGATTTTTATTGTTCTGGTATCATTTTATGTACTAAAATGTACTCTATTTGTTCTAAATTGGGTTGGGATTTTTCTTGTGTTGGGTTTTCACTTTATTTTGGTTTGCATGCTGTATAAATACTTACAAATTGTTTTTAAGTTAAGCCTCACTGTTGGCAATGCTGACTGACTTACGTGAAACCCCAGGGACTAGTGTGAGTGCTGGGGAAGTGGTGGGCGCGGAACCGGTGCCTTGACTTGTGATGAGCTGTCATGTGGGTGGGTGGGGTGTGTTGGACACCTAGGAGACACAGCTGGAGTTGAGAGCAGCAGAGGCTCAGAAGTTGACACACGAGGGGAGTGGGCTGGGATTGCGGCTACACCATCATGTAGGATGAGGGAACTACTCAGGGCTTGGAATGTAAGCTTCCTTGCACAACAAATGGGTACCAGTTTACATACTACTACTGATGGATGAGAACAGCAAGGGAGTGGGGAGGGAGCTGGGGATTTGGTAATAACACTGTCCTACTTACAAACCTGATATGTACTGGAACACTGTTGGTCCAAAGTGATATGTTTATATCCTGTGAAAATTAATAAAGAGTACATAACAAAAATAAAAATTAAAAGCCTCACTGCTTTTGTACCAAGCTACCAGAGGGTTAAGCACAGTTTAGTTTAGTGAATTTTGGAGTTCACCTTGACAAGTCTTGTGGTTGTTGCCTGAGTGGGGCTTCCATCCCTCTCAACTAACAACCCAATTTCTTACAGTTGAGTTGAATTGATGTCCACCACAAGTAATAAAGGCACTATCTTGTTAGGTCCAGTTGAAGGTTTCAGAATTTTAAATCGGAGTTCAAACCTTGATAGCTACGGCATAGAGCAGACAGGCTTAATTTAGTGAAAATGTGTAAAGCATTTAGTAATACCATAACAGTTAAAAAGTCACAAACAAAATAAAAATACCAATCGAATGTATAAATCTAGAAAATTTAATAAGCAAAATCACAACAAAACAACAAAAGTCCAATGAAAGAGTTAAAAAAAAAAAAAAGAGAACCAGAGATATGAATTTTTAATGTTTTATGTAAACTTTGCACCAAAAAGTGCAAAGGCCCCAAATATAGTCAATGGCAGAGGCACCTATGAGTGACTTCAGGCTGACCGCAATGAAGCGTGGTTCGGATATACTAACCAGGTTCAACCCAGTCGGAGGTTTTACAATGGGACTTAGTTTTTTGTTTTCTGGAAGTCTTTCAGTGGGGCAAGGCAGCAGGGTGCATCAGTGGAAGGCTCCACAACGCTGAATAGGCATTCTACAAGGTCCCGGTGAAGCTGTTAGTTTTGGCAATAAAAGCTCTGAGGGGGAGAAATTCAAATTATGCGCTCAAATAATTCCTTTTGTGGGCCAGATACTTTTGGCGCCTTTGCCAGGTGAAGATTTCTACCTTCGGTCTTAGTCTCTTTTTCGGAGCTTGGAATCTTCCAACACGCAAGGCTGCAGGCTGCAGGCTGTATCTGGCGAGGGCTCCACAAGGCCTGATCCCTTTTTGCTGAGGTCCCTTTGGAATGGATTTGCTGCTGCGGTAAAAGCTTAGAGCAGTGGAAGCCAGTTTCTTCAACCAGGTGAGGTCACGCTTTGGGTGGATCGGCTTGGCAGGGTTGTCCCTTTCCTCCAGAGGTCTGTAAGTCCAAACATTTTGTGAGTCTCAGGTTTTCCGAGAAGTTAGAGGTGCAGTTAGACACAGCCAAGAGTTCCAGGAGCTCAGGAACAGCACTTGAGGGTCAAGTCTCACTTCATCAGAGGCCACCAACAGCGTTCAGGTCAGGCCCAGTTGAAGCTAGTCAGTAGGGAGCTGCAGGAGGAAAAGGTCTCTTGAAGCTTTTTGTGTCTAGGTAGCCAAACAGGAGGCCAGCCAATTGGCCCTTGGAGTCAACGTCTTTGTTGTGGGTACAAGAGAAAGCACATCCAGCCTTTAAGGGCTCCTCTCAGGTCACAGACAAAAGGACCAGTCCTTTTTTGTTCTTCCTCAAGTTCAGGAGTGTTCAGAAGAAGGAGTCTTGTGGTTCCATATTCATCCCTGCCACTAGCCTTTGGGTGGGGGTGAATCTAGACCCCTCCCTAACCAATAGTGTGAAAGTTCCCAGGGGTAACCCTACCCACGTTTTGGCAGTTCCTGAGTGACCTACTGCAAACGACCCCACAATGCCGCTCTCTCACTAAAACCAAGATGAAGAAACTCTTCGGTTATGTTATTCAGGTTAGCAGAGCGCACTATCACCCGGGAGGGTATCCTGCCGCTTAAAAGGTGTGAGTCTAGCCACACCTAGGGCCTAGTGAGATTACTCGAAAAGCCAGGTCTTTATCTTCTGGTAGAATTCAAGAAGTGAGAAGGAGTCTCCTATGTGTAGTGGTAGGTCCTTCCATGCTTTAGAAGTGATGAAGGAGAAGGCTCGACCACCGGATCTGGTTTTCCATAAGCATGGGAGTTGTGCAAGTAGGAGTCTGGACGAGAGAAGGTGGCTCAAAGGTTTGTGAAAGCAGATGCGATTGTTGAGGTATGCTGAGCCAGTGTTATGCATCTCCTTGAAAGTATGGGTGAGGAGTTTGAATTGTGCTCATTTGGTAATGGGAACCAGTGGCGCTCCTTCAGGTGTGGTGTGATGTGAGTGCGGGAGGTTGAGAGTGATTCTGGCCTCCGAGTTCTGAATGGTCTGCAGCCTTCTCGTCAGTTTTTTTTTTTTATCCTGTCATAGAGCGTGTTTCCGTAGTCCAACTTGATTGTGACCGGGGCGTTCATGATGGTTTTCCAGGTGCTGATCTCCCCTTGTGCAGAGCATACGTGCCTACTCAGTGTTGTGGCCGGGGAAATGAGCAGCCCCTCCTGTGTGGTCACTTCAAACCAGTTCTGGGGCCAACCTTTCCCCCGTTTGGGGCCTGCCTGACTGGGAGGACACAAGAAGGGGCCTGTCCAGGTGTCATCTGACATCTGCCTGTGACCAGGGAGGCTCCTTTGACGTAAATGAAGTTCCTGGGCAAAGCTCAACTGGGCTTGCTGCAAGAGAAACAAAAACACCTCACCCAGGCATTTGTCTTTGCTCTGTGAGCAGTTTTCACACCTCATCAGGTCTACACACTCACTGAGTCTCTGCCAGAGAGTTAATACAAATTAGTGTCCAGGAGCATCAGACAACTTTCTTAAAGTTTCTTTTCCTTAATAACATCTGACTTCACTATTCAGTTGGGCTTTTAATAGATATTGCACATTGTGGTTTAGTCATATTACTAGCTGGTCCCAACCCAAAAAATTATTATTATATTGCTTCCCACGGTTTCGCTATAGATCAGCTAGCCTCCTACATAAAAACAGCGTTTGGATGCTAGTCACTGAAAGGAAGTGTTAACTTTAAATTTCTACATTTCATATTTTTAAATACCATGCACCCTGCCTTGTGGGCTGCAAGGCCTTCATAGGGTTAACTTATTAATATTTAAAATGAACGTTTTCTCCCGTCAAAAAGAGTTTATTGTGACAAGTCCAGCTGCAGTGTTAAACTGCAGGCTGGGGGCTGCAGTGTCAAGCTTATTATCATGTTTGCCAGGTCACAATAGAGGATGTCACAGTAGTGCTGTTGTCCATAGATGATATTTAACTTTCCATGACATGGGTGTACTTTGGGCACCATATACCATGGACTTATAGAAAAGATAATTATACCAATTAGTAGTTAGCCAATTTTTACATGTTTTAGGGGTCAGAGCACCTGCACTGGGGCCTTTTTAGTAGTGCCTGAGTGAAGTGAATAAAAAAAAGAAATAGGTGGGAGCATGCAAAAAGAGGCACTTTCTTACAGACGGGTTCCAACGGAGTTGAGCGCAGAAACTTAATGCTTTCTGCTTACAGTGAACCAAGGGTAAGGACTAAGCTATGCTCTAAGCCCCATAGGGGTAACAGTGATAATCTGCACCTGTGCCTAATTCATTCCTTGGCCACCAGATACAGGGAACTGTGGTTCCTAGGTTACCCTGGAGGAAAGAGGTACTAGAGCGGGAGGGTATAGTGCAGTCTGTAGAACACAATCTGGGGTGCAAGCTTGCATTTTCTTTCTATGAACTGAATTGTGTAGTGTTTAGTTCTGCTGTGTGAAAAAAGTGGTTGTTTTTTCTAAAAGGCAAGCATTGGGCTGGACATTAAGTTATTCTACCTGCTGGCTGAATTCTAACATTTTGTCAATCACACTCCCTCCCTGACAAGTTTGTGGTTGCTTGCTCTTGCTTCCCAGAGAAGAACATGCAGAAAAGATTGTTCTTTGCCCAGTTTGCAGAGCCAAGGTAAGACCGACCCGAGGACACCAGACACAAACAACCTCAAACACCACAGATAGGGCAAAGTAGCCCCTATCTGCATTGTGCCTCCCCACACAGGGTCTGACACCAGGTAAGAGACAGTGGTCTCAGGACAGGACTGGTGTTAGTCAGTGACCTTCACATACCTATGACCTTAAGTTCATATTCCTATCAATTTATGGAACACACATTTGAAAGACATTTTCTAAAATCTTCCTAGTTGCATAAATGTATTTTACTTATTTGGATGCTTTGGTTAAACGGTTTGTTTGACTGGGGACTGAAATGCAAAGAGATCCCTTTATTTGGTGTGGCTTACCAATGCATGCACAGTAAGGCGTGTTCAGCTGAAGGTGGCCACCTCACTCTATACCATCAGATAGTGTTTCCAGTCCTGGGCTTCCATGTGAGAACGTCGTGCATTCTATGTGGTGTAGTCTTGGTTGGCTTAGAATGAGCTACTAAGACTAATACACTTGATAGTTAGGATTTGTAAATTAAAGGCCAGGATTTCATACGGGGTATGTAATGATAACATTTAGGTGGTCAGCCTAAATGAGCTCTACCACATGTTGGGCATGGAGTAAGGATGAACCGGTGGTGGCAGCAGAGTAAGGATTTCCAGCCAACCCTTTCTAGATGGTGGAGCAGCGTAACTTAGACTCCACCCTCATGTGTCACAGAAGTGCAGACTACATAATTGCACTTGGCATTATATTCACTGTGTGCCTTAATTTTATTAACATGTGTGAAACATTTAAACGCATTACTGAGAGGTATTCACTGTAGAAACTAGAGAATTATATACTTGAGCACTAATGTTCAGCTTAAACATGGAGATGCAAGTCTTTACATCTACGTTTCAAGTTATATTGCATTCATGTTGAAAATGACATTTGCACATGTAAACATGTACTCATTTACTCACGTTTTACCTTTTTTTTTAAAGTTACATGTGCATTTATAATCATATGCAAAGTACACAATAAAATGCTTAACTAAAGTTAGCCTGACTACAGGCCTTAGTTGAAATGCATATTGGTTTGTTAGCAGGATTTCTCTTTCTTTTGCAGGTTTATTATCATGATATTCGTTAGCTAGAGAAAAGCTTATCGTCTGTATTAAACGACTAACACAGGCCTGAGAGGAAACTTGCCAGTGAACGTGGAGAAACAATGGTCGAAAGAAGCCTTCTGTTCATCATGTACCGTGATGGCAGATGTTCAAGTTTGAGAATCGAAGCTGCAGTTTGATATGGTGTGAACCTGAACTGTTGGTGCAGATGCACCCAAGCAGAGACCTGATTGGCCCTTTGTGGTGTGAGAGCGATAAGAATGTTCTGAATCTCTTGTTACTTTTAAATTGTTGTTCTCACAGTTGCAGGCTGAGCAGATTCCTTTTTGACTTGGAGAGATACAGACCTCTCTGCTTGCCCTATTCTTGCAAGTGTGAAGCTTGATGCTAAACACCGATTTCCTTTTCCTTTGGACGTTTGATCATGATGACACCTTTACTCCCCTTTTGTCCTAAGCTCCCAATTTAGAGATTTTTACTAGATGACATTATATATAGTCTAAGTTAGGAGAGAGAAACTTTATTTTCAAAGTTTCTTTATGGAACACCTATCTGCTTTAATCTGTGCTTAAACAATTGTGATTATTGCAATTCAATATATATTCTGTTGCGCCTTAACCTACTGAGATATTTCAGTTTACCTTTTGCATTCCTGTACTTACTGAACTTATTTCTAGTCTGCATATATACTGGATTGATTGGTAATCCAAAATACATTTTTTTAACCATATTTAGTGATTCCTGGTCCTTATTGTGGAGTCATACTAGCTTAACAAGTTAGAAATGTATTGTTGATGAGAACAAATTTTCAATGCTTATGTTAGCTAACAAAGGGCCATATGGCCAATGGGGTAAAATCTTTGACGACTTGACTAAGAATGCATTTAAAGGCCCAGTGCTCTTTCAGATGGTAGCTTGTCGAATGGTTAGCTACTGAAGCAAAGGGATTCAGTGTATCCCAACTTAGAGATGCTCAAATCCAGTGCTAGCCTTTAAATTCTGAGGACTGGCGGAGTTCCAGCAGTTTGGAAAAGAATTGTAGCAGTGGAGGTGTGAGTATTAAAAGGGTTGCGCGTTGTGATTGTTAATGTCAAGCTCGCAGTATTTTGCTGAGATTGTGTGGTGTGATGCGATGATGTTTTAGTTGTGGCACAGATGTGAATCTGCTCAATGCTGAGAAGTTTGAGTTGTTATTGGGCCTGACGTAGCCTAAGATCCCGGGATCGATGGAGGTATAAAGAGTTGAATACACTGTATTGCAATTTGTTTGCTAAGTTTGGTGGTGCTAGTCGTGACACGTTGTTGGCTGCACAATTGAGATAGAGACATATACCTTTGTGTTAGAGTAATGTTTGGTAGGAGTAGTGGCTCCTGTTGCGCAAAGCTGTACTGATCTGGGTGATTTCCACTGGCCAAAGTTTCACTTGAGTGTGTATCTGAGTAGGTCAGAAAGTGTCTCCCCGGACCAATTTCTTGTGTGATTGGGTACTTTGATTTCTTTAGTGGAGCAGACTAAAGTTATTTATTGAAATCGCTTTGCATTTTGTTTCTGTGCTTAGTGTTGAAAGAAGAGTGTACGTGTGAAAATTGTAAAGGAGGGTGAACTTCTGCGAGAAATGAGAACTACACCAGAGGGTGCCGCGCTGAGATTGGTCACTTGATGTTTGTGCCGCACTGTTATTGTTTGATACGTCACTGAGTGGCGCACTGCGATTGGTTGTTGACACCAAACGAGAACCGTGGGTAAAAAAATGATTTCCTGGTTTGAGACTACATTTTTACTGTGATTGTTGATATTATTGCTGGAAAATGAAATTCTTCAAACCAATATGAGATCTGATTAGGGAAGATGTGACAGACCCTGTTAGATAAGGAGAAGAAGCACCATCAGAAGAATTAGCAGATCATTATATAGCTATAAATGTAGGGCTCCGCACATCTAACTGGCTGAATTAATGGCATACGCTCACTGAGAAAGAAGGTGCTTTGATGTTTCCACACTATGGCACATTTAATTTGAGAATTATTGAAAATTTAAGAAGGGTGTTGTATGAAATGAGGCCGCCCCCTAGGCCAACACAGTAAGAGGTACTTAATGCTTGGGAGCGCATGGCTCAAGCCAAAGAGAAGGGGAAATATCAGGGTAGAGTCAGAAAAGTGGTGCATACTTGTGTCGATGCTAGATGGGATGCAGAACACCAAAGATGGAGAACGGATATGATTGAAGGAGTGAAGTTATACCCTGCATTGACAAGTGAGGAACATCAGCAAGAAAAAGAGAAAAAGGAGGATAAAAAGAATGTATATGGAGGAGGTGAAGATAGTGATAGTGATGCAAGTAATTACTTTTTGGATATGTTGTCGTCAACCCGTCCACCTCCTTATAATGCAACCCAACCTGAAGGAACGAATGGTGTTGTAACCAGTGGAAGCTCGGAGGGAGCACCACCCCCAGTTAAAACAAGTCAGAACTCTATGGGAGAGAGTTCAGGGATTCATGCTCCTGTTAATTCCATTGTTACTAATGTCCCAGAAAAATAACTTTTCCAGTTACAATTGGTCCCACAGTTGTTCTGTATAAACCTGAGTCATCAGGGAACACAACATATGCTTTGACGGTTCCTACTGAAGTAAATACGCTAACTACTGTTTCTGTTGCTCCCGGAGGGGAAGGTACGGGAAGAAGACATTTGGTCACAAGTATGGTGACTTCCCTGCAAGTTGCTCCTGTATCGTCACTGATAAATCAGACAGGACTTTCACCAGTAGAAGAACCCTCTCAGAAGTCACAAAATTCTCACACATCCATTTGGAATTCACCTCAGTGTATCACAAATAGTAGTACCCGGAAAGGGTTATGTTTAATTCTTCTGGAGTTCAAAACGAAGTTAATACATAGGAATTGGACGATTTGAATAGGTTCGTCAATACGTCTCCACAAGAAGCGGAACGTTCAGGATCGAGCCGAGAGATTCAGTCCCCAGGAAGGGAGAATGCAGAGGATGCGGTCAAATTAAAATTAAATTTGGATGAGATGATTTCAGTAACGATTGATCTTTCCAGAATAGATATTTTTCAAGAGAATGAACTTATATACACCTGTAAAGATGTCACAAAGCATGCAGGACAAGCTCATGTTAAAGTGTCTGAATTAGCTAAGGAGCATGATGTAGATTTAAGCAGAACCAAATCTTTGCAGAAAAGTAATTGCGTATGCTTTGATGAAAACGACATAAAAAGTATGTGATCTTCAGGTATGAAAATGGAGATCAGAGAATTAATCAGTAGCATCCAGAAATGAAGTGAATTATAGAAGTGGAAAGTTAGATGGGCTAAGAAGAAAGACCCAAAGAAATCAAAGGAAGAATTACCTCCATCTTTGACAGATGGAGAAGGTGCTTCAACATTCCCATTGAGAGAAGTGCCTGGTGGAGGTTACACTCGTGTACCCTGGAGTAGGAGTGATCTTGAATCATTTACCAATGATTTTCCCAAATTGAGAGATAAACTTATGAAAACATAAGGGAAAGCTGTGTATTTGAAAACTCAAATTTGTAGTCAACACTAAATACATGGGAAGGAGTGATTGACCACATTTTTGGATATGAAGGGAATTGGCCATTATTTATGGGAGGACAAGATCCTGTAATTCCTAAAGTGTATTATGTTTGTGGAGACCAAGCATATTTCCTAATAGGTCAAGGATGGCATGGCATGTTACTTTGCAATAGTCTTTCCAAAGATTTATCATGTAGAGCATTTAGATGATCCAATACTTGAACTAAGAGAAGCAGTAGTGCTGCTGAGATAGTAGCAGACATATTTGGTGCATTAATTCCTTCTGTAGGAGTAGTTCTGAACGAGATGAAAATTAAGAAGCTCTACACTATAGTTGATAGGGTATCTACTAGTACTGCTAGTTCATTGTTGGCGGCTGTTGACTCTAAAATGATAGCTATAAGATCTTTGGTGATGCAGAATCATCTTGAGTTAGACATCCTTCTTGCAAAAGAGGGTGGAGTCTGTAAGATGTTGAAGGTTTAACAATGTTGTATCTATACACCTGACAAGAGTGAAGAGGTGAAGAAACACATTAAGAACCTTGCAGACATAAAGGAAGACTTGAAGGAGTTGAAAGCTACAAGTGCAAGCTATGCTATTGGAAATGAATTTGCTGCAGTAGGTAACTGGTTTGGGAATCTTGGAAGTGTAATATTTGGTTCCATTTTGAAACCTCTTGTGATTATTATCCTTTGTACTATATGTCTATTTGTGATCATTAAGGGGTATGGACGGGTGACGGCAAAGAGACCAGTGTAACAGGAAAGGAGAGGAATAACAAGGAAAAGAAAGGATGCGGAACTGGAGGAGAGTCAGTATAGGTTTTATGGAAAACTCCAGATGAAAAATGTTGAAGACATCAGAATTTTAAAGTTGATATCGTCTGATAAGATTCATATGTCGATTGTGATGGCTAACATCACCATCAGAGGGGGTATTGGAGAAGCATAATTTAGACTCCACCCTCATGTGTCACAGAAGTGAAGACTATATGCGTACACTTGACATTATATTCAGTGTGCCTTAACTTTATTAACGTCTGTGAAACATTTAAACACATTACTGAGATGTATTCACTGTAGAAGCTAGAGATGTATATGCATATGCACTAATGTTCAGTTTAAACATGAAGAGATGTCTCATTTACTTTACAAGTTATATTGCATTTATGTTAAAAATGACATTTGCGTATCTAAACATGTACTTGTTTACTCATGTTTTACATTTATTTTTAAAGTTACACATGTATGTTTAACCATATTTGAAGTACACAATAAAATGCTTAACTAAAGCTAGCCTGACAACAGGCATTAGTTGAAATGCATTTTGCTTTACCATGCAAGATTTCTCTTTCCCTTGCAGGTTTATTGTAATAATTTTTGTTAGCTAAAGAAAGGATTGTTTTTTGCATTAGACGACTGATACAGGCCTCAGAGAAAACTTGGAAGTAAATGTGGAGAAACAATGGTCGAAAAAAGTCTTCTGTTCATCATGTACCTGAAAGGCAAGATGTTCTACGTTGAGAATCGAAGCTGCAGTTTGATATGGTGTGAAACTAAAATGATGTTGCAGATGCACCCAAACAGTAACCTGATTGGTCCTTGGTGGTGTGAGAGAGATAAGAATGTTCTGAATCTCTTGTTACTTTTCAATTGTTTTTCTCACAATAGCAGGCAGAGCAGATTCCCTTTTGAATTGGAGAGGTACAGACCTCTTTGCTTGCCCTAGTCTTGCAAGTGTGAAGCTTTATGTTAAATACTGATTTCCTTTTCCTATGGACTTCTACTGAAGTCTGATCATGCTGACACCTTTCCTCCCCTTTTGTCCTAGGCTCACAATTTAGAGATTGTTACTAGATTACCTTATATCTAGTCTATGTTAGGAGAGAGAAACTTCCTTTTCAATGGTTTGCTTTAATCTGTGTTTATACAAATGTGATTATTGCAACTCAATATATATAATTCTATTGCGTCTTGATCTACTGAGATACTTCAGTTTACCTTTTGTATTCCTGTAATTACTGAACTTATTTCTGGTCTGCATATATACTGGATTGATTGGTAATCCAAAATAAAACCTTTTAACCATATTTAGAGATTCCTGGACCTTATTGTGGAGTTACGCTGGCTTCACAAGTTAGAAATTTATTGTTGATGAGAACTCCTTTTCAATACTTCATGTCAGTTAACAAAGGTCCATATGACCAATGGGGAAAAATCTTTGATGACTTGACTAAGAGACTGCGTTTTAAGGCCCAGTGCTCTTTCAGAGGTAAATCCACAATGAAGATCTGGCAATTTGATTAGAGCAGGGAAACAAAACCTGACTTCTCGGTACTGGATACAACTATGACTGTCATTCAATAAAAAAATCAGGGGACAAAGGGTATTTTCCTTGCTTGCACTAAGGCCCAAGGGGACCAGTTATGTAGCAGTGCAGCAGGTTTAAAAGCCAGGGGCGGTTCCTCCATTGGAGCGGGGGAGCGTCACCTCACTTAAAATACCTCCAAAACCCCATGGAAAATAAAATGGTAATTTATTACAATTTTAATTTTCATTCCAGTCCATAGCCAAGTTTCAGGACGGGGGCGCTGCGGAGTGATAGCAGCAGGGAGGAGGGTGGGCTGTCTATGCACTTATGTTTAAAGTGCACATGTCTTTTGGCCGGCTGTCTTGAGGCGGCCAACCACACATGCGCACTTTAAACATCTCTAACCCAGCTGTCTTAAGACACCTGGGTTAGAGTCAGTGCAGGCCTCCAGGGCGCTGAGGAGCGCCAAGTGAGGCAGCTCCCTCCAATCAGGGAGCTGCTCACACAGCATGAGAGCAGCACCCTGATTGGTCAAGGGAGTTCCAGGCTGCAGCTTCCAATTCCTGTGGAGGTCCGGAGCAGAGGACGTCGCGTGGTAAGTTTTTTTACATTTATTTATTTATTTTTGCATACCCTTCCCCGTAGATGCCAGCTGCTACTGTTGAAAGCACTGCAGAGGTCCTTGTATATACAACAGTTTTCAGGCAACAATTAAAGTGGCAAGATAACTCTGGTGATTAACATACCTGCTGGAGATAAATCTGAGTTTGTGTAGTAGCAGTTTTGACTCATCTAAGGTAGCGCAGAGGGTTAGTATGCCTGCTGCAAAGAGCGTGTACTATGCAGATCACAGAACAGTATTTTATGTGCATAGCTCAGTTGGTTACTGTACTGCTCTTGTCACAGAGATCCTTTTGTTACTGTGCAGTTCATAAGTTACAATCGTAATCTAGGTTAGAAAGTTATGTTTTTTTGTCCCAGTCTTTCATTATCCTAATTTTGCTAAACAGGGTTTGTTTGGGTAGAAATCAATTCTTATTAGTAAATCAACCCTAATCACTGTGTTACATTCTAAATCCTGAGCTTGTGCTTCGCAGGCCCGGCACTTTTAAAAATTGCCTACCAGTATGGATGACATGTGAATCCTACACCTTGAAGTCCCCTTTTGAGTCCCCTTTTGTCTTATGTAACGTTTTCTATACACAGATTTACACACGTATGATTCATTGTCTCTATATGTGTGTGTGATGTAAAATGCTCCGACAACCTACACTGGTATGAGAAGCGCTATAAAACAACTGAAATCCATGTGAGAGAGGGGCTATGGAGCGATGAGAGGCACTCTTGGAGGGTGATAGGGAGGGAATCATTGAGGAACCCCAACATTGCGGTATCCTGGTGCACTGTAAGGTCATCATTTACTATGCTCTAAAAATGAATACAATTGAATATATAATGAAAAATGTGTTGTGGAATGCACCATTTTTTCCTAGGTTTTCTTGGGGGGAGAAGCCCCCAAGCCTCCTTGTAGTAGTCAGGCTCGCTGCGCTCGCTATGCACCGCTGGTCTGACTAAATTTGCCAGGGCTGCTTTGGCGGGGCGTAGCTTCAGGGGGGGTGTTTGGGGTGTTATACACCCCCTAATAAATATCTTTTCAGATTAACAGTTGGGTACGGGTGCTTTCAATAGGGTAAGGTGATATGTCTGCAGTGGCGGCTCGCTGAGGGAGTGGTGCGGGGCGGCAGGGCGGGGAGGGGAAGGGTGGGAGGGGTAGTAGACTCGGACTTACGACGGACAGAACTCCCTGAGTTCTGTCCGTCGTATGTCCGAGTTCACTACCCCCCCCCCCCACCCCTCCCCCGCCCCGCAACACTCCCTCGGCGAGCCGCCACTGGATGTCTGTCGGATTTCACCTGGGATTTGTACATACATACACTGACAAAAACTCTCTTTCTCGGTTTTGAAAGCCCTAAAAATGTTTATTTTACAAAATATTGTGTTTCTCTTATATAGTACTCCTATTAATTCCTATTCGCTATGTCACATGCCCGCAATGCCACGTGTTCGGCAGTACTGCAATTCACAGTTCAGGCGTGCTAGCAGAAATGCTGTCGTCGTGCCAGCAAACAGCACTACCCACTGCTGCTGCGGTATTTATTGCGCTCTCAAGAGGGGCCCATGGTCAGTAAAGACAAGCACAGCGCTCATTATGTTACGTTTGTGACTGCATTATGCTTTACAGCTTCAGGAACCCTCAGGGAACAAGAGTTTGGGAATTCCGAAAACGAACCAGCGGGAGTTAGGGAACACGACCCAGGCAGAGAGAACATCACATAAAAACTACTTCCTTTCAAAGGTGCGTCCAGTACACTAAGGAACTTTACTGCACACTATTCGCCGACTTTTGAATGTTTAACTAGAATTCCAATAAATTTTGCGATACCCTATGGTCTCACAATGCTGGAGAAGGTTCCTAAACCCCCTACAAACAATGGTATTAAAAGTGCTAGCAGGAAAGACACATACATGGTATCTGATTATTAATAGTACGTGGTCTCGGGATCAACGCCATACCTTGGCCGCGAGCCGACACTCCATGACCCTGATATTGAAATGAGAAGTTGCTGCTTTATTCATTTCGACACAACTGTTCGCTATCACGAACACGGCTCCCTCTGGAAGCTTCACGTCAGAGGCGCGGAGGGGGTTGAACTCGATTAACTTGGCCTAGTAAAAAAAGACAAGAACCATGTTAGCCTTCAAGCTTCAGAGAGCGTGCACACCTACTGCATTCTGTAACTCCTTCAGGCACGAGGGAGTCTACTGATGAGGCAACCGGAGATGCCATTCTGCCTAATTAACGAGGGACCGTTGCACCTGAGAGGGCCCCGTAATGCAACACCTTTCTGAAAGTCACGCAGCCTTCAGTTCCAGAAGGTGTTGGGCACCAGGTATCCGTGACTAAGCAATGTGATAAAAATGGGTGATATGTTGATGTTATTAATATTAATGGAAGCGCCTCTTCATGGTTTTGAAGATGTATTACCTTTTTAACTCCTCGGCATTACACTTTAATAATTTAAATCATACACAGAGTTCAATGTACAAGAAACAATTAAGCCGCTGGCACACAATAATCGAAACACAACATCACAGGCCGAGCCAGACTCCTGCCTGCGATGGAAATCCAATAAGCATATGAAAAGTCACCCAAAGTCTGGACAGGCAACAAACACAACCATACCAACCATAATAAGAAATTGTTTTCACAGTCCTGTTAGTAGGCCAGCGTCCAGCAGTGCTGAGCCTTAGCAAAGCAGAATCACAGACATTGATCCATGACCCTTCTCGGGCCCGCTATATCTATTCGTTGCTGGCTGAAAAGAATCATTGGGAAAGCCAATAGGTCTTGCTTTGCTAACCTATTGGTTTTGGAAATACTTTTTGGTGATGGTGTGCAGCACTGTGCAAAAAGCAAACTGCTTTTTCCCGATGAGAATAAAAAGCTGCGATGATAGACTGCGCCATTACACTGGGACGCACATCAGCCACTACACGTTTAATGAGGTAGGTCCCATTTTGTCATTTTTTATTTACCAATCCAAGATGGCAGATGTCTCTTGAATCGGTAAGTAAAAAATAATTGAATCGTAAATAAAAAAATAAGAAATTGTTACCGCTTTCTTAATTGCAGAGCAGAACAGCAGCAACTAGCTGCTACAGGGCCTAACAAAAAAAAAATCGAAAATAAATTTAAATAATTTTTCACAATGGAGAAGCAACCATGGGTGTTGAGTCATCAAAATGCCAGGAGTAGCGGAAGTACATTTTTTGACCCCAATGACATCACAGGAAGTGATGTCATATGACATTTGACACGCTGTCACCCTCCCCTCAGCTGTTTGTGATCTAACTTTTCTATTATCTATCACATCTTTCTCACCTATTGCTGACTCTTGTTCACCCCTCCTGTCTATCTTAACTGTGTTTTTCTCACTGATCTCCATATAATACGTGTTTTCTCCTCTCTCACCTAACTTTCTCACCTGTTCTGGCTCCTTTTCCACTCTATATCACCTTTCTCCCTCCTCTCCTACTCCCTTATCTGTCCTTTTTCACCTATGTCACAGTATTATTGGTGTCGCTTTCATCCCTCTTTGTCTCTCTCAAACATACATCCTCCTGTGTTTGCCTCTTGATTGCTTACCCTTCTCCCTGTAGTGTTTTCTTTCTTTCGTTATTTTACCCTTATTTTGCCTCAAAGCCTTTTACCTTTACCTCCTCTCTCTCTTTTTCTCCCCTGTATTTGTTTCTTACTCTCTCCACAAGCTATGGGGCAGCGGGAGGCACAGAGATGATCCACACCACTTGGAACAATAAATTATTCGTTTCCAAGTTAGCAACTGTCCTCTGAGGTCAGGGGGTCGCACTGACAGTGCTGGGGGCTGCAGGAGGCAAGCCAGGGGTTGCACCTGCGACCCCTAAATAACGTCCATGGAAGCGAATGGGAGGGAGCAATGGGATGCTGTCAGAAGAGTGGAAGCAACGAGGCATGGATGGGAAGGAGGAGCAAAAGGAAGCAGGCGAGAGGGGTAGTTATGGGGAGCCAGCTGGAGGGGAGGAAGGAACGGAGAGCTGTCAGGAGGAAGCAACGAAGAGCAGACGGGAGGGGGAGTAATGAGGCAGAGAGGAAGGAACAGAGAGCAGGCAAGGGGAGCAATGTGGAGCGGGAGGGAGGGGGAAGCAGTAAGGGGTGGGTGGGAAGCAGTAGGGGTTGGGTGGGAGGGGGAAACAGAGGGAGAGGCACCGAACAGGTGGAAGGGAAGTAATGGGGAGCGAATGGATTAAAGAGAAGTAACGAGGAGCAGGTGGGTGCTAGGGAAGCAACGAAGAGTGAGAAGGCAGCAACGGGTTGCGGGGGGCGCGAGAGAAGCAGCAGGGAGAGGGTGGGTGGGAATGGGAAGCAGCAGGGAGAGGGTGAGTGGGTGGTAATGGGAAGCAGCGGGGAGAGGTTGGGTGGGTGGTAATGGGAAGCAGCGGGGAAAGGGTGGGTAGGTGGTAATGGGAAGCAGCGGGGAGAGGGTGGGTGGTAATGGGAAGCAGCGTGGAGAGGGTGGGTGGTAATGGGAAGCAGCGTGGAGAGGGTGGGTGGGTGGTAATGGGAAGCAGCGGGGAGAGGGTCGGCGGGAAGCAGCTGGGAGAGGGCGGGCGGGTAGCAGCGGGGAGAGAATGGGCAGGTGGGAGGGAAGCAGCGGGGAGAGAGTGGCCGGGTGGGAGGGAAGCAGCGGGGTGAGAGTGGGCGGGTGGGAGGGAAGCAGCGGGGAGAGAGTGGGCGGGTGGGAGGGAAGCAGCGGGGAGAGAGTGGGCGGGTGGGAGGGAAGCAGCGGGGAGAGGTTGGACGGCTGGGAGGGAAGCAGCGGGGAGAGGTTGGGAGGCTGGGCGGGTGGGAGGAAAGCAGCTGGGAGCGTGTAGCGGGTGGGTGGGAGGGAAGCAGCAGGAAGAGGGTGGGTGGGAGGGAAGCAGCAGGTAGAGGGTGGGCGGGAGGGAAGCAGCGGGGAGCGGGTGGGCGGGTGGGAAGCAGCAGGGAGCGGGTGGGCGGGAGGGAAGCAGCAGGGAGCAGTGGGCGGGAGCGAAGCCGCAGGGAGTGGGCGGGAGGGAAGCAGCAGGGAGTGGGTGGGCGGGAGGGAAGCAGCAGGGAGTGGGTGGGCGGGAGGGAAGCAGCAGGGAGTGGGTGGGCGGGAGGGAAGCAGCAGGGAGTGGGTTGCCGGGAGGGAAGCAGCAGGGAGTGGGTGGGCGGGAGGGAAGCAGCAGGGAGTGGGTGGGCGGGAGGGAAGCAGCAGGGAGTGGGTGGGCGGGAGGAAAGCAGCAGGGAGCGGGTGGGCGGGAGGGAAGCAGCAAGGAGCGGGTGGGCGGGAGGGAAGCAGCAGGGAGCGGGAGGGAAGTAGTAGGAAGTGGGTGGGAGGGGGAAACAGAGGGAGAGGGACCCAACAGGGAACATGCGGGCAGGTGGAAAGCTTGACATTGTGCAGTGTCTGTGAGGAAGCAGCTTTATCTAGACACACGGCTCATATTAGTTATCCAACATATCAACACTCAACAAAAAAGGCTACTGTAAACAATACACTGTTGCTTTCCCCCAGAGCACTATCAACACAGGTTTAGTTTGCACTTATAATGCACCATAAATAACACAGCATAGCACTGTATGACACAACATATCACAACACGCCCTAACATTAAACTGCACAAAAAAGAATGACACAACATGCCATATAGTAACATAAAACAGAATAGCACAGCATAACACAACGCAATTTAATAACTTAACACTGCACAACACAACATCATATAACACATTGTAGTAATGCATGACACTCCATACCAGAACACACCATACCACATAGCACAATACAAAATAACATCATAATATAACACACAAGATCGCAAAGCACACATCATCCTGTAACTGAACATATAGAAAAGAACAACATTACAATTATAGTGCATATGATTGCTTAGTTGAATTATGGGTTTATCACAGAGATTTGTTTTTCAACTGAAAAGCATTTATTATTCATCTTTTTTCCTTCCAAGGTTGAGAGAACAAGAGCTATTGAACTGGGTAATAACTCAATGGCATCAGTGTTTAGAGACCAGGCCGGTACTGTGTAAGATGAAGTGATATTTTTCCAGCACCCTTCACTCTTATTGGGTCCAGATGTGATGCTTGTGCTATATACTGTTATACAGTGCCATTCAGTGTTATGATATTGTTTATTGGGTAGTGTCATGTTTGTCTATGCTTTTTATGTGATGTTGTGCAAGTTACGGTGTGTTATGTTGAGTCATGCTGTAAAAAAATGTTAGTTGTGCAGGATGTGAGGCCTCTGCAAGTAATAGGTCCACAATTTTACCTTACTGGGAACCAATCACTCCACTGTAGCACTTGACTCTCTCAGGGTAGCGATGCAGAGCAATCCAAGGCCTATTCAGGGGAGGTGGTGTGGGCTAGTAACCACCTTTCGCTGGCACACAATAATAACACACAATAAATGATTGTCCAGTCAGTGTTTTTTCTTTAGGAAAAGAAAGGTACATTTATTTCACACGCTCTACTAAATGCTATGTATTATTTACAAATATTTACAAAAGGCATATTGAAAATACTTTAGAAGACATTTTGCAAACACATTTGACCCCTAACGAGTCATGACTATCAGAATCACAGTACCCTCACCTATAATAGATAGACATCACAATATAGAGGGTATCACTTTCAATAAAACAAGCATATTGGCTTTACCAATGGTCTTCACAACAACATATACTGGTAAGCCTATTGGCTTTGTCAAAGGGTCATCACAACACCTTGAAGGAAAGCCTAATGGCTATGTCAAACATTCACTATATTAAAAGACAAATAACCCACATGTTGAAAACCATCATCATTTCGCTATAATCAATAACCATGTGTAATGCAATCTTTAATGTCAATAAAGCATTTCAACTTTGATAAAAAATCACTGTCAGTATAAATGGTTAATAAAACATTAATAACAAACAATGTGTCTTTTTATAAACCTTCAGGCCACATAAGATGCAGTCATAGAATCAGCCCCTAGAAGGTGCTGCGCTCCCAGCTGAAGAACGAAAGCTTCAGGCTTGAGAGTGCCTAAATAAACGATAAAAGTCTTGAAAGGCCCTAATTTATCTGGCCCTGCAGACTTGGGGCCAGCTTTAAATTCTTCTTGTGGGGGGGCTGCTGTACTCCCTGCAGCCCCAATACTTTAAATTCAAGCTGGTGGTGCCCATGTTGTCCCGTGGCCACCACATAAAGAAAAAATGTATGTAAATGGCCTCTTCATGGGTATAATGGGGCACTCCTGCGGAGGACCACTGCATATTTAATAAGCTGTTTTATCAGTAGCGCGTGGCCTCTCACCACACGCCGTCTTTTTTTTTTTTTTTTTAAAAGAGGTGTGTGCCCGATCCTACCCATCCTTTCATTAGTAAAGCTGCATGATCGGCACTGTCCTTGCTGGCGCAGAAGCTGGTAGTCTTCTTCTCCCTGCTCACTAAATGCCGGCAAGGTGCTGCATTTGGTGGTGGCTGCCACAGGCCCCCCAGACACAGGGAGCGGGGATGAGGGCAAGGCACTGGGGGGAGGGGGGGGCGACAGTGCTCCCTTTGCTTATCTTGGCCCAGGGCCCTGGAATTTCTTCTCGGCCCTCCGGGCAGCATCCATGCAGCATAAAGCCCCGAGGTTATGGGGCCCTGGGGGTTAACTGAAGCTGCAGGGAGAGGGCCTCATGCACGCCTTCTCCCTGGAACAAATAAATAAATTAATCTTGCACTGACCCCCACCCTACAGGTAATTTAAGGAAGAAGCGGTGGAACACCACGCCCTCTGTTTCTCAAAGGGTGCAAAGGTCACTGAGCATCAAATGTGGATAACTCGGGTCTTGATGAACCAGTTTTTAAGAGATTGGGCTCATTTTGCTCCTGGTCTAGCCACCAGGAGCATTTTGAGCACGCCTCCTGGCCTGGAAAGAGCACACTTTGCAGGGACATGGTTCTAATGGCTTCTTGAGCCAGCCAAGTCCTCTGGAGTGCCCTCCACAAACCCTTTGGCCTCCTGGCCATCTTGCAGAGTGTTAGAAATTGGGTTACTGGTTGACTAGGGTTTGAGACTTGGTCAAGCAACAACCACAATCCTAGGCGAGTTAAGGCACAAACAACTCCCAAAATAACCTGTGCTCAACCTCCTGGTAGCTTGGCATAGAGCAGTCAGGCTTAACCCAGAGGCAATGTGTAAAGTATTTGTGCAACACTTCAAACAGTAAAACAGTGAAAAACACTACATTAAAAGGATCCCACACCAAGTTAGGAAAATAGAGCTTTCTTTAATAAATAAAATAAGACCAAAACGACAAAAATCAAATCAGTAGAACCGGAGTTATGAATTTAAAAAAAATAACTATAAAATAGCATCTAGAGCAGAAAGAGGCAACTGCGGATATCTGGTCACGCTGGACCAGGTCAATGTCAACAGTTTAGGCCGACCGCAAAGGAGCGTGGGTCGGATACAGTCCCACATTAGTCCCGCTAAAGTTTTACCTTCTCAAGTTTTGTTACAAGAGTCTCGTTTGCATTGGAGACGGTCGTGAGTAGCATGGAGAGCGTTGCCGGCGGCAGTCGGCGTGGTGCGCAGCGCAGGCCAGGCTTTGCGTGCGGGGAGGCTAGAGCTTTACGTTGGTGGTTCCCTACAGGCTGTCGATGCTGCTCTGCGAAGAGATGGGCGGGCCGTGGCTCGCACTGAAGCCCAACTGCCAACTACACCCAGTCACATGACCAGAGACAGGCTGCAGACACCACATGGATAAGGCAAGAAAATGCCAACTTTCTAAAAGTGGTATTTTCAGAGATATCATTTAAAATCCGACTTTACCATTAGTTCGAATTTTAAATTAGGATTCCATAGATACCAAACATGAAGCAGTTGTAGAAGAGTAGGATCTGCTTCTTATAGTTAGCCCCACTTTTTGCTGATGTTTCACTGTTTTCGACTTAGTCTGACTGGGATCCTGCTATTCAGGACCCCAGTCTATCTGCTTTCTCCTCTAAATTGATTGCATGTACTTTAGGTACACTCCAGATTGGATTCTGGGGTACCCTTATAAGTCCCTAGTATATGGTATACTATGTACCCAGGGCATAGGTACCCCAGAGGCCTCCCAGGGGCTGCAGCATGTATTATGCCACCCCTGAGAGACCATTTAAAATGACACCACAGGTCTGCTACTTCAGCCTGTGTAAGGTGGTGCATGCACTCCTTACTTAGATATAGGTTCACTATATCTATCCTAATCACTGCACATATAAACCTATCAGTCACCCCTATAGCAGGCCTTATCAATCCTGAAGGCAGGGTGCTGGGTTTTATGTGAGAGGGTGCCCATGCAGGAGCAGAGCCCCTCTGCAGCCTTCGGAACCTATTCTCCGGGGTTGTTTGTGATGCAGCCAACCATATATACTTAAGTGCATTATAACCTCGCGGTAAATGCTAACTTTAAAATGGCTGCATGGAAACATGTCGTGTTTGGTGTCAAACACCTTGGAATCATACCTCCACACCAGTAACTGGTGTGGGAGGTATGATTCCACCCTCCTAGAGGGAGAAATACGACAACACCGGTACACCCGGTACCAGCTTCACAGAACCCTGGCATCACAAAATGGATGCTGCCAGCCACAGACACGAGTCTGCCCTCCTGCTGCTGGACGAAACTCCGGCAGGGGAAGGCTTGACAATAGGTTTCTTGTCACAGGGAGGTGTGACCACCTCCCAGACAGGCTTTAGTGTATTGGGGCTGGGTGGGTGCACTCTCAGAGTGCTTTGATGTCTGCACTGGGGGCACATTTGGTGTCCCTGTGCATAGTCCAGCTCAAACCGGTTGCAGGAGCCATTTGCTCCTGCTCTGGCGCAAAACTGGACAAAGGACATCGGTGTAGCCACCCCTCTGTCCTGACCCTCCCATAGGTGGGTCCCCAGAGTTTGTCCCACCCCTTCCTTGGGTATAAAGTAGGAACCCCTGACTACAGGACTTTAGATATTACCTGGACTAAACTCTGCTACAGAAACCAAGTATCCTTCGACGATCTACGCTTTGCTGGACGACTGAAGAATCTCCCTTGGAGTAAAGCAGTTACTCCCCTGCTGAGCAGGCACCAAAACGCATCTGACCGGTTTGCATCTACGAAGCTCCTGAAGGACTCCGAAGATTTCTGCAATACAGGAGGTGGGTTCCCGAGGCCTCCGAGGTCGATCTGCGCTCTCAGCAATTCTGAGGCCCGTATCCCTCGTGGGGACCGTGAAACCTGTACCCCTGGGCACCGTGTACATTTGCAGCAGCATATGCTTTTCGGCGATCCCTGAAGCTGTGCTTTGGGCTACTTGTAGTCCTGACCCCGAGCAGTAATTCCACCGAAGAATTCCGGCCTACACTCCACGAGTGTTCCGTGGGCTGGTATTTAGTGATTCAGCTCGAGGTCCCTTCGCGATCCCTGGTCCGGTGGCCTGTGGGTCCCTGAGAAGGCAACTATAACTTTCAGTGGGCTTCCCTGGTTGCTCCAGATGTGCCCCGACTCTCCATCGCTTAGGGAGTCCCCAGGACCTTGCTGGTCCTCACAGAAGCATCTTTCCTCTGACCGCGTGGGTTGCAGTTGCCAAGGCTTGTTGGTGTTCAATCCGTACACTGACCCCCCAGCACTCGACATCCTTCGTGGTACAGCTCGGATCCGGACTGTGGTCGTCGTCGACGTCTCCTGGTCCCCGTGGCTGCAGAGTCAAGCTTCACCTCATCTCACCTGAAGCACCCGACATCGGTGGGCATTCGATTGCTCCGCTCCTGGTCACGTGAAGTGACCCAGACTTTGTCCCCTCTGCTTTCACGTTCTTCTCATCTCCGATCCAGGCTTGGATCACACCGGACACTTTTCTTCTCCACGGCATCAGTACTTTCTCGCATCACGCCATTGAAAACGACGAGGGTTTCCGACACCACTTGACCCCTATGCACCCGGCTCCTCTGGGATAGGTAACACGGGTACCTCGGTACTCTCAAGGGTGCTGGCCTTAGAACCTTCTATGTTTAGCTGGGTTTGCTTGAAGTCCTCTCTTAAGTGTCCTTAATCTTTAAAATTCCAACCGCGACTTTCCCATAGAGTTGTACGGAGCTCGCGTCTGTGTTCCCACACTGCACCCATCCTCCGTGGGTCCCCTGCGTCACTACCTTGGGTGGTTCCTTGGGGTCCCAGCGATTCTACGTGCTCTAGGCACTGTGTCTAGTCAAGTCGTGGTTCTTATACAACTTTCTTAGTATATGGTTCGGTCCCCCCCTGGAGCCCGCTGTGTATTGTGCTATTTACTGTCGTTCTAGTGATTTAATATTGTGTGTCTTGTTCTCTAATCTCATAAAGAGGTTAGTAGAGAGTGTTTAGTAATAAATACATATATTTTATATACACCTGGTGTGGTTCTCCTTTCATTTGGTTATTCAGGAGGTTATATACTGGTAAAATAAGCTGCTTTACATTCCTTCGAGACTTAGCCTGAAGGCTGCTCTCCATAGCTAACCCTAGGATAGCTTTCAATAAAGGTTGTCTTTAACCTAATCCTCAATAAGGGTTGTTTGGACTGGTGCAAGGTGCCCACTTTAATTAGTGGACAGCATATACCAGGCCAACTTCTCACAGCAGTTATCTCTTCCCATTTGGAACTTAAACTTATAAAATGCAATAAGACGAATCCAATGTTATCCTATGGGAGAGATAGGCATTGCAGTAGTGGAAAACGAATGTAAGAGTTTTTCACTATCAGGGCATGTAAAACTTAACAGTACATGTCCAACATTTTAGATACACTTCACCCTGCACTTGAGGCTGTCTAATGTCAACCTTAGGGATGACTTATATGTATTATAAAGGAAGGTTTGGACCTGGCAAAGGTTTATTTTGCCAGGACGACATGGCAGGTTAAAACTGCACATACAGGCTCTGCAATGGCAGGCCAGAGACATGTTAAAGGGCTACTTAAATGGGTGGAACACTCAGTGCTGCAGGTCCACAAGTAGCATTTCATTTACAGGCCCTGGGCACATGTAGTACACTTTACTCTGGACTTATAAGTAAACTAAATATGCCAATTGGGTATAGCCTATGTTATGTTTTAGGGAAGGAGCACAGCATTTTAGCACAGGTTAGCTGTGGTAAAGTGTGCACAGTCCAAAGGCCAGCAAAAATAAAGTCAGCGAAACAGGAGGTCTGCAGGCAAGAGTTAGAGGAAAACCATGCCAAGGATGCCAGGTGTAACACAGGGCATCTGGGGGATGTAAGGGAACTGGCTTCTCTGGTCCTGAAGAGACCAACTGATCCTGGGGTCAACTGTAGGCAGAGTCATTTGTCCATTAAGGCATCAGGGCACTTGTCCTTCCTGTTGTCCATGGCTGCTACCGCCGTGTAGTCCTAGTGTCCAAATCCAACAAAAAGCAACCCTCTCTCCTTTCTGCAAGAGTTTTTAAATGGGGATGGAATGTTCTAGAATCCAGGCACCCCAGGCCAATGCTAGGGTGCCACATCACTTCTCCACCATGTCCCAACCCTCCTGCACAACATGCAGGACAGTTCAAGATAGTGCCATCCAGAGGGCAATGGCCACATCCCCTGTGAGGGTCTCCGTTCTGCCACTAGCTGATATCACTGCTAGGGTCTTTCCCACCAAAACTTCAAAGAGGAGCCCCCTCTTATGTTGGCTCCAGTTTTCCGGACTTCCTCCTTGGTTCAGTGGGCCTGGGCTGTCCCAGCCTTGGTACAGTGTGACAGTTAATTAACAGATGCAGATTTTCTACCCCGCCCCCTTCCTCCTCAGGAGCAGAGGGAAGCACTGTTAAGTACTCAGTTTGTGTGGGGAGGCCTTTGTTCCCTCTGCTGGGAATTAATTAATTAACTTTGCTCAGCAGGATGATAAAAGGTCTGGGCTCTGATCCGGAGCAGAGCCAAAGAAATATGAAAATTCTGGACGACCCATAAGATGTATATGTATCTGCTTGGATCTTGCATAATCAATCTTGGCACACACTTTTCACCTGTTTCAAGGTTATCTTACTGGATTGAAACCTAGCTCACTTTTCACTCTTTTCAAGGTTTTTACCCTACTGGACTGAAACCTAACAGAAATGCAAGCACTGAAGTTAAAAGCACGATTTGAATGTTTCAATATGTCACTGGAATTATTCAGGGAATGTTTAATAGCAGATATGTTTAGTTTGCCTGAGCCTACCACAATGCTTATTACAAAATACGTGACACTTAACTGTTTCAACAAGAAATCACCCAATTTGCAGTGACAGTAGAAGTGGCTTACGAGGAAGGTCCAGCACATAGCACTAGTCATAACCCAAATTTTAAAAAAAGTATAGACACATACAATGTAAGGAAATTTTATAATCTGTGTAAACTGCAAGTTTTCTAGCACTGGAAAAACATCAGTGTTGCGTCCAAGAATACAAAGCTATATAATGGGTAACTAGTTAGTATTTTGTTGATATAACACCATCTCGTCCTGTCCTAGTATTCTTCGGTGGACCTGTACTTTGTTTCCAGTATAGCATGCAAGGCTACAAGACCCAGAATGGAAATGTAAAATCAGGTTAGGATTTACTAATGTCACACTCCTTTCTCATGAAACCCTACTAATGGTTTTCTCCATCACTGTGGATATGTGAGGAATGAGCAACAGCATTAAGTGAGGGCCAATGTAACATCAAAAAGCAAGAGTATATTAGCCTATATTTTGACTGGACTTTGCGACTTGTCACAGTGTATTGTGAACTGTCACAACTCCCGTTTAGCACTTTTCTATTTTTATCATGTGCTTGCTTACAGATTATTTAATCTCTTTCTATTAGAAAGTATGACTTTTTAGACCTGCACAGACGTTTTAGTATTATGTCTATCTCCTATATATCAATCAATCAGCATTTGTAAAATGCAGCACTGTCACCCTTAGGGCAAGCGTGAGGAGCTTGAAATTGCATCTTTTCTGGATGGGAAGCCAGTGGAGGTCTCAGGTTGTCATGTGGTTTGTGGCCTCATGGTCTGCATTGCTAAGTTGGCTTAGGCCTGGCTGCCATGATGCCTTTTTGCGCACGTTACTTTGTGACTTTGTTTTTCCAGCCTCTGCTTGTGCCCGGCTAGATTAGAACTGTCTGCCTTTCTGCCTTTCACCTTTTCTCCTGTTCCCTGTGGGTTTCGTCTGCACAACATGTACAAGGTCGAAAAACAACGTCCCTTGTTCTTGCTGATCTGGCCAGTCCCTCGCACTTAGACATAACACTAAGTACAGCTGCACTGGAGAAATTCGTGTGCTTTTAATATTGTGATCTCGCTGTTTGTGGCACTTGGAGAAAAACCTTTCCAGGGAGAAGAGCTGTGCTTGTCTGATGATGTAAACCTTGCACCTAGATATTGAGGTATGAGGGTCCGCCTGACAATGCCCAGAGGTCTTCTATTTTTATAATAAACTAGTTAATAGCACGGGGAGGGTGGTAAGGTCATTTAGCCCTATATCCACTGCTTTATGAAATGCTTTCCCCGTTTGTATTCTATGGAATTGTAACTATGCTTATTATTTTATCCTTATGCATTATGCTGATAGTACTGGCACGTGTACTGTATCTTAGAGCACGATAGTTGAAATAAACATTTTAAACTATACTGTGTCTCTTATTACGCTCGTTGTGGACAAGTATGAGTGAGTAATGAGAGGGTGTTCTTGCTCCCGCGAGTCCTGAGAGAGAGCGACCGTGTTCTGGGTTGTCTAATCATTGGTAGCATCACTGCTAATGAGACGCTAAAGCTAGTCGGATTGGGATTGTGGGTACTAAGGTGCATGGTTGGTTCACCACTATACTCCGAGGTCCTTTAATCCTGTGCATAGCTCTGTATATGTGCAGAATCTCTACAATAAGGTGGGTAGTGATGTGGGTTCATTTAGGGGAGGTCCACCATGAGTCTGGCTGCAGTGTTCTGTATAGTCTGGAGTCTTCTGAGGAGCTGGGTAGAGATGTTGGCGTAGAGGGAGTTGCCGTAGTCAAGGCGGCTGGTGACGAGGGCTTGAGTGACTATCTTTCTGGTGTTGGTTGGGATCCATCTGAAGATTCTGCAGAGTATGCAAAGTATGTGGAAGTAGGAGGAGGTGACTGCGTTAACTAGTCATTTTATGGTCAGGGGGCTGTCGAGTATGATGCCGAAGTTGTGTATGTGGTCGGTCGGTGTGGGTCCGAGTTCTGCAGGCCACCAGCTGTGGTCCCATGTGTAGGTGTTCTTCCCAAAGATCAGTACTTCCATTTTGTCGGAATTGAGTTTCAGGCAGTTTTCTCTCATCCTTTAGTAACGTTGGTCATGGCATTGCAGAAATTGGTTTTGGCGTTGGAAGGGTCCTCGGTGAGCGAGAGGATCAATTGAGTGTCATCTGCGTAGGAGATTATGTTGAGTCCATGGGATCTGCTGACGTCTGCGAGGGGGGTAATGTAGATCTTGAGCAGGAGGGGGCTGAGGGAGGATACTTGTGGTACGCCGCATTTGATGTCCTTGGGTGCGAAGGAGAAAAAAGGCAGTCGGATGCTCTGTGAGGCTGAAAATATTGCTGTTTTCACAACAATATGGACACTTGCAGTGAAGGCTGCCATGTCTCAATTGTTTTAGTTATAAGAGCAAATTATCTACATGTAAATCAAGACGACACATTCATCGCCATATTTGTTTTGTTCTACTGAGACTTTAGAGTCTCCAATTCTATGAACGTGAGATAAAATTGGCAATCAGATATTAAAAAAAACTCACCATTAATTGGAGGGGTTTGGCAACAGAGCTATCAAGCCCGAAGTCACGCTGGTTTGCAGCGACAACCAGCTTTGGTTGCAGACTGAAGTGTCCTTCAGCCCGGCACTGCTGATTAGCTACTCTCTATCACAGTTCTTGCTTGGGACTAAACAGCTATTTTAACTGTGAGAAGGTATGCTGTGCGATTCACCTTAAGAGACTTAATTTATAAACTTGGTATTTTCTGATTCTGCTCAAATTTAGCATAGCGCTTAGAAGTAGCAATAGGGTGTTAGGATGATAGGAATTTTGTAACCATGAGTGGAATGTTCATATTATTTTTGCTGGTCAAGTCATGCATTGCTGCATTTAGTTTCACTTTCTATGCGGTTAACATTCATATTTTATGCACAATACTTGTTTTTTTTAGAAATAAACATTTCTAGGAGTTTCAAGTTTATTTAACATTGTTTTTGACCTCACCTCTCTAAAACAGGGTAAAACATCACATCAATAGATAAATAATTAAAAGGATCAACAATACATATTAAATTGCCTCAACTTTACACAAGATCTTCTTGCCATTAAAATATAGGTAAAAAGCATTAAAAAAAAAATCTTTTTTTTACACTAACTTTTTTGCTATTACATGTTATACATTCACAAGGCATTAAGCATGGTAGGTCCATTCAGTGCTGCGGTATATTTTGTAATAGCAAATAGTACTCGCAGAGTACATCCGGTAACTTAGACAATGTGGATAATTAAGCATGCAAGATCAAGTAAGGAAATCGTAACTCCCAACCTATCCCTCCCCCGAACAGTAAACTGTGTCACCTAATCGAAAAAGAACATGTACGGTGTGTCCCGTGCTGGAATGTTAATGGGAATGCGTGGATAGTCTGTGCGTAAAGTAAGGGGAAAGGGGTCTCAATTATGAAACCGGAGAAGAGTATGGAAGGGGGTGGGTGGATAGCCCGGGGGGGAATACTGGGTCGCTACCATTCTCGCTGCTCCCTCCAAGGGGGTGGACGGGTTCTCAATATTGTGGGTCAATGTCAACTGTAGACCAGAGGAGGACATGTCCAGCCATCATTCCACCCCCTGTACATAGCCTTGTGCCTTAAATCGCTCTAGAAGGGAATCCCATTCAAGCGAGATAGGCTTCTTCTGGAGCCCCCAGTACTTCTCCCTGCATATTGCCCCACTCTCCGCAAGTGTCATGGTTCTCTGCCATCCAGGGGGTTTAGGGGTGAGGTGAGCATGCACTACTGCTTTCCCTACTTCTCTATATTCCTGCATGAGTGGGAGATGTATGTGAGTCTGGGAAACAGTAAAGAACAGGAAAGAACTACACCTCCCAGAATGCCTCTGAGGAAGCAACCAGTGTTTAGTCATTAATTGACGAACACAAGGTCTATATAAACCCCTCCCCCACATCAATTAAGTGCTTGACAATCAGTGTGTTTGATCCTGCTCCAAGCGCTGGTCCCACGCGGGATTCCCAGCACATTTCTGCTTATAAAGCTTTCTCGCATCCGGTCTTCACCGAACCGCTGGGAAGAGGCGTTGTGCTAGCGCCTTTCCTCGCAGCCTAGGGGAGAGGATGTGGTCTGACAGCTAGATTGCCGACTTTGGAGCTGGGAAACCAAGGTTCGAGCCTCACGGTCGCGTCCACATCCTGTGATTCTGGGCAAATCACTTAATCTCCGAAGCCTACCAAAAAAATAAATGTGTCCTTGTGTAACGTAACTGGTGCTCATGTAAAGCGCTCAAATACCTTCGGGTCGAGTTCACGCTATATAAATCTGCAAAAAAGAAAAGCCTGTCTTCAGCAACGCGGTCCTCTTCACCGTGTCCTTGGAATCCTGTGCATTTGACGAAGTTAGCCAGCCGTGCCTCAGCGGTCGGTACTCCGCCGCCTCCCGGATCCTTTCTTGACCCCCGAGAGTGGTTGTGTCTCCACACCGGATGTAGGCGTTTACATCCCGTGTTACCTGGAGCGCGTAGGTACCTTCGGCACCTGCAGCTCCTGTGACTGAACAGTGGAGGACCTTCGCAAAACCTCGTACAGCTAAGTACCTGCGCAGCGCATTGAGCGCTGAAACTGCGCTAGACACATTTTAAAGCAGGAGTATGGTTTGCGCTTGACTTTCTTTGCCTTGTTGTTTTATGGCTAATACAGGCAACAACAAAGCGCCATTGTTCAAGATAACAGCAACTAAAGGGTCACAAACTACTCTTGCTTACACACCAGACTATTTGCTTTACCTGCGGATTGTGCCTTCAACATCGCAGGACGTTTATGTTGGATATTTGCTAATTCCAGCTAGCTGTTTGATGAACGGTTGTGAGTAGACGTATGCTTATGTTCGTGCAGAGAAATTGGGAGCCTTTTTTGATCTGGGTAGTGAATGACCCTACCCTACTGTCTCCTTTCTTGCATCCAGGGCCTCACCGCAGAACAGGACGTTTTCACTTCCCGTGAGGGAGTCATCACATGAGGTCTTCCACAGCAGCAAAGCTGCCCTTTTTTAGGTCTGGCCTAGCATTGGAGCGCGCATGCGCTCCTCGCTCTGCGAGGCGTCTTGTAATCGATAAGATTTCTGAAGTGGAGTTGAAGCCCCGCCCATCATTTTGATTGGCTGGCGTCACCGTTTATGCTAAACGCTGGGTCGTGATTGAGAATGAGGCGTTTTTGTTACCGCCCTGTCTCCTTCTTGGACGGCCCATCCGGACTGGATTTTTTACTTGCGGCGTGACACGGTCTCCTTGAATTAGTCAGTGGGCACTTTTTTTTCTCATTCGCACAATGGCGACAGCTTGTTATTAGTTGTTTGTTCATGCTGACCACGGCTCCCGCTTTAGGGACACCGCACTCCGTTTTTTTATTTATTTTTACTTTAATTCGGAGGGCGGCGCCCGCTTTAGGGACACCGCGCTCCGTTTATTTATTTATTTCTACGGCTTATTTGCATTGCTAGGTGTTGAGACACAGGACAGTTGGAGACATGCGTGTTTAGAGGTGGGAAGTACACTATGGGCACGCTTCTCCACGTCCTTCGTCTCCTTAAGCTTCTGCGCCGACACCGAGCTGTGAATAGCGTGCATTTTAAGGCCCACACGCACAGAGGACTGCGGCTCCAGGGGGGCGGGCGTTGGGTTGCCTCCTACCATCCTCCTCTGAGGGCCAGCTGGGCAGAGGCGGGGAGGAGAGGAGAAGGCTCACCTCGCGGAAGCGTAAAAGCTTTTGGTGCACTAAAGCAAATAATATACACGTCACAAACATATGATGTAGAATATTTTATTTTGTAATCAGGGCACACTTTTATTATAGCGGCCGCTTTTTCAACAATGCTTCCGATTTCCCCCCTCCTCCCCCCTGCCGGTCGGAACCTGAAGAAGGCTTTGCTCGCAGCTGCTGGTTGCCACGGGGTCACGTTCAGAGTCGGATTTCACTTATACGAGTAAGTAAAAATGTTTTGTGTCCTTGTGTTACATCCTTCTTTCTCCACACCCACTCCGGGGGTTTACCTGGAATCAATTGTTCACTGCAACACCCTAGTAAAAGTGGCACGTTTCTTTTCACACTGGTTCTGTACATTTTTGGGGGCGGGGTGGGTGTCTGTGTGGTTACCCTTAACACTCCCGTTTCAGAGAATAAGAAAGGTCTGTGTGAGAGAGAGGTGCTGAATACCCCTGTCCACTACCATCAGTGTGTTATTGTGTACAGACTGTCTACCGCGTGATAATAAAGATGGCCTGGCGTGTTATTTTTGTCTTTTACCGTTATGGGCTTTAATGTCCACCGAGGCAGGCTATAAATCATTATAAGTCACTCTTAATAATAAAAAACTTAAAAAAGCAGTCGGGCAGCATTTGGGGTGTATTTTTAATGTGGATAGCTACTAGTACCAAATTTATGAATCCACATTGGAAGAAAAACATAGCTGGAGTGTGCCGAGTATGTTTTTTTTATCAATTGCTTTGGTGGCCCCTTTGTGTAACCAGGCTGGAAAATGGACCAGCCCTGACAGAAGAGTATCCGTGTACACTCACAAGACTAGAGGGCACTAAAGAATGGGTCCGCTGAAAGCAGGAGCACAAAATTACTAATAGAGAAGAGATAATGAATAGGGAGTCCGAGGCATTCATGTGGAAAATTCCATTTTGTTACCACGTGAAATGAGGTGGTGGAAAAAAGGAGTGGGCTAATTGTTCTAATCTTGTAGCAGCTAGGACTGAAGTGGGATGTGCTTTTCAATTCATTTCCTGGTAATTGTTAACAAGCATTTGCAGTGCAATAGGTCTCGCATTTGCGAGAGTTTAAGCTACTAGCATTGCAAATGACAATGCCTTTTGTTTGTTTTAAAAACCAAAACATAAATAAAAGACATTGTAATTTACAATGCGAATAGCTCAAACTCGCGTAAATGAGAGACCTATTGCATTGCAAATGCTTGTTACTACATCAATTCCCCTTTTCCCCGGCGCACTTCCCTGTAAAGTAGTGAATTACATGCACTCTTTGTGAGGGAGTGCGGCAGGGGAATAGTCAGACTTATTTCACGTCATCATTCCCGCTGGTGGATCCTGAAGGTCAGTGGCATTTCAGTCTGACCTACCTGACAGCAAGTCTCCACCAAGCAACCTTCTCCTCCCAGTGAATTACCTGGGGCGACCGGGGAGACTGCCAGTGCTTAGTTATCTGCTGCTTTGCTAGTAAGAGTGCCAGTCTACAAAGCGTTGTGACACCTTCGACCCCTTCGGCCTGGGACATAGTTCCAGGAGACAATGCGTTGGTGTATCCCACTGCTGGGTGCCAGTCAGCCCTGCTAAGGTTGAAAAAATCTCTGTCCAGTAAGCAGTCAGTGAGGAGCATACCCAAAGCATGTGCAGAAGGTCGACATTGTCCGCATGACAGTGGGGGCACGCAGAGGAGGCCGTCCGGAACATTCGGAGAAACCTGTTCGGAGTTAGGTATGCCCTATGCAGTTTAGAGAATTGGATGAGTTTGAACCTTGAATTGCGTGAGACCTTTTTGGGATAACCTAGAAGGGAAACCCATTCTTTGTCTGAGAAGTCCCTGGATAGGTCAGCCTCCCATCTCGCTTTTAAGGCACCCAAGGACATCATAAGGTGAGCCCGGAGCCCACGATAAAGCCAGTGTACCAAGTGTCTCCCCCACCCCATGGTGTGTAATGCCTGCAATAGTTAATGGGTTTCTGGTTCCCTCCCAGCCAGCACCCAATTTTGTCAGCCATAATGGAGGATACTAGCATGTGTTAGAAAAAGGTGTACCGGCAATCCATGTATATGGGCAAAATCTGCATGTGTTAGCAACTCCCCATCTTGAAAGAGGGACCCTAGCGTCAGCACCCCATCCCACTCCCAGGGTCCAAGCCTGTGGATCGTCCGAGTACCAGAGGTCAAAGGGAGACCATAGAATGGTACATTTGGGGCGTATGGTTGCCGAGCCCTTGTATTTCCGTGCTATTCTCCAGTAAGCCAAGGCCACCCGCAATAAGAGCGAGCCTGCTGGGGGCATTGTGACACCTGGAGATATCAAGCAATGGAGGTGACCCCGGCTGATACGGTCCACCGTATAGACTATTTCCTACACGTTGCGCTCAACCAGCCAATAGGACAGCCATTGCAGACAATACGCTTTAAAGTCAGGGGCCTCCAGGTCACCACCAGCTGTCATCAACTGCAGTTTAGCAAGGCTTACTCTCCTACGTCCCCTGCCCCAGGCGAGCTCTATCAGCAGGGTGTTTAGGGAGTGGAATACACACACTATAGGCAGATTCACGAAATGATACAGTAGTCGCAGTAGCATAACCATTTTAGCTATGGCAAGCTGACCCGCTACCGACAGAGGTAGTGTAACCCAGAAACCAACCTGGGAGCGTAGGGAGTTGATTGTGTGGACTAGGTTGCCCTCCAGAAGATTCATGTGTTGTGATAAATTTGGATACCCAGGTACTGGAACTTGTGTGGCTCTACCTGTATAGTTGTGGCTCCCAGCGGCAGTGTGGGGTTGGGATATGTAGGCGCAAAGGAGAATACGCACGACTTACCGGTGTTCACCTGGAGACCCAACAGTTCACCAAATTCAGCCAACAGCCAAGCCATCTCGTTAAGCCCCGCTGGGAGGTTTTTAAGGTATAGAATCATATCATCTGCATATAAGGATACAGAGTGTACAATGCGGCCTAAGGGGATTCCCCACTCTCCTGCCGGATCCGCTGCACAATGGGCTCAATTGCCAGCACAAAAAGGAGTGGCGAGAGAGGCAAGGCCTGCCGGGTGCTACGTGATAGTGGGTAAGAATCAGAGATGTAAGGGCCAATTCAGGCCCTACCCATGGGGCTGCATATAACAGTTGCACCCAGCAGATATATGTGGGTGGAATGCCATATGCAGCCAACGCCGCTATCATGAAATCCCACCCCAAGGTGTTGAATGCCTGGCATATATCCAGGGACACACAACCGGCCTGTGGGTGCAATCCATGTGTAGCATCCATGATCTGTAACAGAGGGCGAATGTTGAGGGACAGGGGACAAAGCCGCACGGATCAGTGTGTAATAATCCCGGGAGTGGAGTGGGCAGTCTGCGCACCAGGACTTTACTCAATATTTTGTATTTTTTGTTAATCAATGATGATGGCCTATAGGAAGTGATCTCCATGGGTAGTTTACCAGGTTTCAACAGTGAGGTTACCAACTCGACTGGTGGAGGGAGGAAGGGAGCCACTCTCCAAAGAGGATTTGTATAATTTTTCAAGTTGAGGTACCAATTGCGTACCGTATATGAAGTAGAATTCATTGGGGATTCCGTTGGACATCGGGGTCTTGTTTCGGGCGAGTTCCTTGATGGCCCCATGTATTTCCCCCATCGAGATAGGGCGCTGAGGGTCTCCTGATCATCCGCCGACACCCTCGGTAATACTGCCTTACATAAAAAGGAGGCTATGTCCGTGGGGTTCAGCGGTATCGAGGCTGTGTATAACCATGTATGAAAGTCACAAATAGCCATATTGATGTCTACTTGCGTCTTAACCATTCCTCGGTTCATGGTATTGATGGATAGAATAGGCATGAACAAAAAGCACAGAGAGGCACAAAACAAGAAGCATATAATATGCCAGAAAGGGCTTCCTCAGGGCTATAACGCAAATAGCATGATAGATCACGGACTGGTTTCCGTTCTTTTATCCTCCAATCGAAACTTTACTCGGAAGATGTGTATCCAAATGTTAGGCAATTAAATCATCTCATCAATAAGAAGACACGTGTTCAGTAGACTCGGGTAGGCACAATAGTCAAAACCGAGCTGGTACTATGGTCACAGGGTAGAGGAACCCCGAACCGAAGATTTGTCAGTTCATTACGAAGTCGCGTACTTCGTAATGAACTGACAACTCTTCGGTTCGGGGTTCGATTGGAGGATAGAAGAACAGAAACCAGTCCGTGATCGATCATGCTATTTGTGTTATAGCCCTGAGGAAGCCCTTTTCGGGTGAAACGCGTCGGCTGCGGCTATGTACATCCCACACCTTTTTGAAAAATATTAAAGAAGAAGTTTCCACATCGAAGACTGTGAAGATTCATTTTGTTCTGGCATATTATATGCTACTTGTTTTGTGCCTCTCTGTGCTTTGTTTGTTCATGCTCATTTATCAGGTCTTGTGGCAGCGGACCTCAGAGGTGGGCACGCACATTATAACAGATTTGCTAAGGTTACATTTAGTGATTAAAGGGTTGGTGCGGCTTTAATTATCCCTTGCTGCCACTTCCTTTTGTTAAGATAGAATAGGCATGGGTGAGGGGTTCGGTCTGATCAAGTGGGCTAAGGGTGCCCCGGAGTTATCCGCCTCTATGTGAGTTCTCTGGGAGTATGCTCGGTAATCGATGACATGGAGGCGCTCAACGAGGTCCGCTTAGGTGGCCCTAGCTTCTTGTAAACACTCGGCAGCATCAGCATCCTCAACCGCAGCCCGTTCCAATGATCCCAGCCCATCCTCCAATTGTGTGAGTTCATGTATACCTCATTCCTGGCCCCCACCATTGCCCCAATGAATGTGCCATGAATCACCACCTTGAAGGTCTCCCACTCCACCAGAGGCAAGTTGGCCGTGCCTGTGTTTTCGGAAAAGTGGGTGTCAATGCATGTAGCAAGTGTATCCCGAAACGCTGCGTCTTCAAGCAAGGTAGGCTGCAGGTGCCAGGTGGGGATCGGGGTTATTACACGGCCCCATGTCAGCGCAATATTTAGGGGGTTGTGGTCGGAGAGTGTTTGCCTCAAATATGTTGCATGTAAAACACTGTACTGGAGATGTGAGGAGCACAGAAACCTGTCACGGCAGGAATGCAGTGTGTGCGGGTGCGAGTAAAACAAATATTCTCTCATTTCTATATTGCGGGCCCTCCATATGTCTGCCAGGTTCCAACCCTCTATCCATTGACGCAGCCCTCTAGCCTGCCATATGATGGCTGTGCCCAGCAAGGGAGGATGGGAGCGGTCGAGCGTTATGTCCAAGACAGCGCTGAAATCCCCCCCAAACACCCACGGGTACATTGCCCTATCTGTTAGGACTGTTGACAAGTGAGCTAAGAACTCCTCCTATGCCATGTCAGGCACATAGATGAACCCATGTACAATTGGAGCCCCATCCAACTCACCTCTGAGCAGCACATATCACCCTATAGTGTCGATTCGCGTATCCAATACCTCAAACGGGATCCCGGCACAGAGCTTTATTGCAGCGCCTCTTGTGAACGCAGAGTAGGATGCGTAACACCGCTGTCCCCTCCATTTATTACAGAATTTCTGAGCCTCAGTAGCCGTGAGATGGGTCGCCTATAAAAATGTGATGCGAGCGCTGTTCCTATATATTTGAGCAAGTACCCTATGTCTTTTGAACACAGAACCCAGCCCCCGCACATTCCAGGGGAAGATATTATAAGCCTTCAATCCTGTAGTAACCCCACATAGCTGCAGAGGAAGATTGAAGGTGACTGAAAGAAACATTTAAAACAATGACCCAATACTTGGTCAAGGGAAACAACGTCGTTCGACCATACAAGAGAACAACCAGTAGCATATTAACTGTTAAAAGAGGGGTGCCTATGTCTAATGGGCGGGCAAAGTCAAAATCCAGCAAAGTGGGGCCCCAAATGTTCTCCCCTGTTCACCCAGGCAGTCCTGCTGCTCAGCCCAGACCCCGCAGCTCCAATAAAGTCAAATCAGTCAGGCCCGACCAGACCTCAGGGTGTGGGCAGTGAGCCAGGAAAATTCAGAGCCCTCACTTTGGGGGAACACGGTCAGTCACGTGGGGCCCCGTGCCACCTGGTGCTCGAGAGAGTGATGGAGACCGCCGCAGGCCAGCGACAGTCCCATGCGCACCCCAATCACTTCACGTCAAGGCTATAGGAGAGGGGCAATTCCAGCGCTGCTCTTGGCCAGCGGGTGCAGCGGAGCCACGCCAGGCCGCAGACACGCCCCTCCCGGCAGGCTCCACACGCCTCGTTTGTCCCCGGTTTTCACCGTCAGGGCCTGTGCTCCGGTGTCCTCCCAGTGGACGATGGGGTCCCACAGCTTCTGTGCTCGATGCTGTATATGCCGTGGAACCTTCCTGCCACCCCGGGGCACAACTGGCTCCCCCATAGGGTCTGCACTGATCAGCGGGAGCTGCGGAGGCCCCAGAGGCCAGGGCGTCCTTACCCCCAGCAGGGGTCCTGCACGCGCCCCGCGGCACACCACACCTGGACAACACAGTCTGCTCCGGTAATCACCTCTGCAGGCCGCACACCGGCCCCCAGCGGGAGGCCGCCAGGTTGGTAGTTCGGCTCACTCAACCGCAGAGCCGCTTCCGGAGTTGTTCGTAGTGTGGCCTTATGCCGGCCCGACCAACAGCCAGCCCGCGCTTGGGGGGGGAGCCAAGTGCGCAATTATCGCCGCCGTGGTTTCCAAAACGCCTCCCTGTGTCCGTCCACATATCATGGGAGCCAGTGCGGAAGAGACAGGGTTCGATGCAGCTGTATTGCAAGAAATGAAGGCGGATTGCGGGGCTCAGATCTCGGAGCCCTCGGTTTATGCGACCACCATCTTCGGCAATTAGCCACGCCCCATCAGCATTTACAAAATTCATACTCTTTAAAATACATTCGTTCATTGGGCAGAGGTTTAAGAGGATCCATCATAACTTGGTGTGTATCCGTATTATATCTCTTTATTAAAGGAGATAAATATTTAGATCTAGCCTCTTTTAGCGCACGGCACAAGTGAAAAATATGGAACGTATTTTGAATTCCTTTATGGTAAAGGTCACAAAGAGAGAATTTTGGGGAGTTTTTATTCCATCTTGTTGTTATATTATTTAGAGGAACATTTCCTATATGAAGAGAAATAATAAGACGTCTGACAGTGTGAGGGATTCTATAGGAAAGATATGGTGGAGCCAACCCATTTGAAGTATCAATACCAAATGGACTATAGGATTTAATGGAGGCACAGTGACCCATGTCCAGCATATAACCGAGTCGTATAGACCGAGATCTAAAGAAGAGTCGGAGATGACCTGGCGACCATCCTCTTGACAATCGGATGTCACATTCAAAATACTCCAAGGCTCTATTGAATTTTCTCTTAAAGACTGAGTGAGCTATGGAGTTTTGACTTCCACCTTAAGAGGAGACCTCAGAGAGAGATTAGGAGCATGAAGCAATTTATATCCCCAACAAATAATACTTGATAGAGGCTGCACAAATGAACCAACTATGCTAAATTCCAGTCTAAGCAATTGTACTGCGAGTGAAGAACAATATTATTTAAGAATCTTCCCTTCACAGATATTTAGGAATAGCCAAAACCCAATTAGAGTATGCTCCAAGGCCTATGTAAGAGTAGGAGCAATTTTGGTTTTGTAAATTTGAATTTGATAATCAAAGTGTCTTCTTCCCATAGAACTAAATAAATGCTGCAGAGAATCTGCATGCACTAGTGCTTTATTTCTCAGATTTATAAAATGCAACATATCCTTTAGATTGCTGGAAAAGATTCTACCTAAATAGAAGCATTTATTAACTACTTCCAGTCTTTCATTCCCCAAATACAAATTGAATGTTGGAGTTTTTTTCTTCCCCCTGTAAATCTTATTTAGATTTTGTTGTATTCATTTTAAAAATTGTTTCTGCGCCTAACTATGCAACCCTCTGAGGTTTCTTTGGAGACCTGTAGGAGTGTGGCCAAATATTATGTCATCTGCGTATAAGAGCGTATGCAGTTGTTTACAGCCGACTTTCGAAGGGTATTTTCTTTTCTCCTGAAGTTGGCTTGGGAAATCGGAGAGGTAAAGTGAAAAAAGTATGGGTGCCAGCACACAATCCTGTTTTTACTTATTTAGATCGGGAATAGGATTAGACAGGCCCTTAACCCTTCCCAGTAGCATTTTACACCATGTAGAGTAACAAAGAGACACTAATAATCAAAGTAAGCCACCTTAAATCCCTAATTCATACAACTTCAGCCATAATGTTGGTCTGTCCACTGAATCAAATGCTGTAGAAAAGTCCATTAAAACTGCATATAAAAAGGACTTATTCCTAACAACATATTTAGGTAATAAAAACTGTAAGACTGCTATATTGTTTGTGACAAAGTGATTTGCTCAGAAGCCAGATTGTTCTAGTTCTCCAAATGGTCTAATATACTCATAGTGAAAAGTTTCCCACTGCGTACAATAGTGGAATTTGACTGTAGTTTCCCCAACACTTGTCTGCTTCCTTTCTTATGCAGGAAGACAATGACGCTCCCTCTCCAGGATTTTGGCAGTTGACCGGTGGAAAAACAATGTTCGCATAGGGGTACCAGTCATTTTCAGGTTTGGTTTTGGTACCAGGATTGGATCTTCATCTGGGCCCATCGTGGCAGAGGACCTTGGTTCTTCGAATATGTTCTGATCACAGGATGGAGACTGGATAGATTCAGATATTTGAAAGGACAACTCATAGGAATTTGCAACCTTATTTGGTTTATATAGTTCCCAAATATAATCGGACAAGATTTCCTGTGGTATCTCATTTGCTGTTGGGCCATTTTTCAGGCCAGACTTAAGGGCAATTATGCGACAAAGAGCCACAGCATTTTTCTTAAAGCTGCTTGTTGTAAGAAAGTCCAAAGAAGGTCCTGCTTTCTGTACTTTAGAGACCTTCAACGGAATTTCCTTTTCTCTTTCAGGAATTTTATTACCTTTTTTGCGAGTTGGAAAAAAAATTATATATTGTTTGTGGATTGACTTGTTAATTTCGGCTTACAACTGTCTTTCCGTGTCATCCTTTAGAGCACCTACATATCGAAACCTCCTTTTATCCTGGATTTTCATGTGCTTAACCATGTCAGCCATTAATAGTTTGGAGGTGGAAACCAGATTACCCATCAACAACAGTCTGTGAAAGTGAAGAAGCAGCAGCTTTTTCATGAAACTTGGCTACTTTATTAGGATTCCAATATATTTTCCCATTATTAGAATGAATCTCCACCTTCCCAGTATTCACATCCAGTGATCAGTCATTTGCATTTTCTGAGGGTAATTTTAATGTAGTTAAAAGGAGGGCTTTTCACTATATGATATATCCGTTACCGATAAGTGTGATATTAGATGAAAGATTGCATAGGATGTAATTGTGTAATCGAGAATTGAAGCACTACAGGGACAACGTCTAGTTACCTTTCCTGGAATGTCAGGATCTATTCGTCCATTTAAAGGGATTGTTCCCAGATGTTTTATTTCTTCTAAAAGAAGAGCACGTCAACTATCCCTCCTAATGTGTTTTCGGAAAGAAACGTACAGTATATTCCTGCTTTCCTCAAGGTCAGAGTGCTGGTAAAGATCCAACAGAGCATTAGAGATTTTTGCTTTTAAGTCTCCTGTAATTAAAAGCCAAGAGGATATTAATTTATCTCTTACTTTTTTTATGATCACAAAAATGTCATTACAAATGCAATAGTTCCGACTGCCTGGTGGCACATAAACATTAAAGGTTAAAAGAGAATTTCCACAAGACTATGATGAATTTGGAAGTGAAATCTTTAAACATTGAAGAAAATTGCTTTCAGATGGAATTGTTTGAGTTTTCTAGTCAAACTAGGTAGAGAGTAAATTAGCCCCCCACCCCCTCCACCCACCCCCGATTGGCATGACCTCTATTTGTTGGCACAGCAGGGCAATTGAACACATAATAAGAGTTGACTATTAAAGCTTCTGTAAACCATGTTTCTTGAAGACAAAATCAGAACTGGATTATGAGATTTAAGATAATTTATTCTACTTTTAACGATCCCTGCCATTGCACAATAGAATAAGAATATTGTTGCTCCTCAACAAATTGTGAATTCAAGGTGATGCTACTGTCACTGCTCAGTGCTCTGGGAAGACATGACCAAAATGTATCTTTCTTTGGATACTGTTCAGGATACATTTGTTCTCGTCTTTTACAGACTGCATCTAAGTCTCTTGGGCAGTCTGAGAGATGTGTGTTCAGATGGAAGGCGCCATATGAAGTACTGAAATTAATTCTATCCCACTTTTTCCCCTCCCAGGCCTTGATGTTTAAATCCAGGGTATATATCATACCCATTCTTCCCCAAAAAAATCAACATTTAATAGAATAATATCTGGAGCCAAATTAGACCAGAACTCTGCTCTTGCAAAGTTCAGGTTATTCTCATCAGGAAATTATTCCCTTTTTATTTTGGCTGAATAAGAGAGATTTCAGTAGCGTGAACAGATGTAGTGAATTTAAAATCTTCTCTCTGTCTAACGGTGCTTTCTCACTTGCAAACAAATAACTAAAGTCTATTGTGTTAGTAGCTGGTTGGGAGTTTAACATTGGATTCTCAATTACTGATGAAAGTTCAGATAGCATAGAATTTCGTACTTCCCTATTTAACTGTGGAGAGCTGAGTAGATAAAAGTTGAGGGTAAACGGGTAAGTGAAGATCTCCAGTCGGTCTTAGTCCTCACTGAAGTTAAATTTTGCGCTGGCACCTCCGAAAAGAGGCCCTGGGGTTGATTTACAATATCAGAAACTGGCTTGATTTACAGTTTCCACTAAAGATCCTTCACTTGTCCCATTTGCCTGTATGTTTTGACTAGGGGATCTTTTATAGGAGCGTGAAAAATCTGAGTGACAACCTCATCAGCTCCAAGTATATATGTGATCATATGAGCTCTATCTGCTGCTGAGTTTCCCCTCTACACTATGTCTGTAGAATTTGTGGAGTGAGCTTGAACTTGATAACAGCAGATAGAAGTTGTTCACTGAACCTTATTTTCTGCCTGCCTTTTTATGGAAGTCTTCTGTTTCTTATTGGATTTTAGTTTCTTCCCTTTTTTTTGTTTTTTTCTTTTCTTTAATTTTAACATTTTATCCAGTCTCAGTGTCATTTTGAGAATTTAATTAATTTACAAAATAGGGTGTGGAGTTCCACTGTGTCCCTGAACTCATCTAGTGGAACAAATCGAGACCAGGAACGACCAACTGCACAGTACTGCTGAGAGGGTTGTGCATGAGTCGCAATCCAACTGGGTTTCTAATTTCTATTGGTGCACTGAACTGAGTACTTGCACCAGAGGGTTAGAACTCTAACCCTGAGGTTCTGGGGGGACCCCCGAGATCGTAACAATTGTTCTGCATGTTGACAGTACCTTCTTTTTCCAATAAACTACCTAAGGCCTTAAGACATCAGAGCGGCTGACAAAGCAGAAGGTGGAAAATGCAGGGTGGCACTCAGACATCCTGTGAGAGTCATCGGTGCGGAAGACGCGGTGGAAGGGAGAGCAAGCGAGTGGCTGACAAACAGTGCAACTTTCCCTATGAAGAAGTGTTGCAGCAGCCGGAAGATTTCACAGAGCCCCAGTTTTACACAAGTGTGGTGAGCCCTTCAAGCACTGGAGACAAGCTGATGCCACTACTCACTTTTAATAACCTATTACAAAGCGTGTAGAGGAGCCTTAATATAGGCACGTTTTGCTGTCAAAGTGCGCTTATAATAAGAAAATAAAGAAAGTGGGTTTATACAATAAAAACTGTATCCTACCTGCTATGAGGCCATAAAACACTTTTTTCCTTTTTAAAGACGATGCCTAGTCTTGGGCTGTTACTTGGAGATGTCATTCATATCATTATGATCATTTAGCACCAGTCTCAAAAGACTATGATAGTAGAAAATCTTCTAATTTCAGAAGAAACTGCTAATCTAGTGGAGACATAACTAGTGGAACGCCCTACATCAAATATGAATTTCCAACAGAGGATTTTCTTTCGGATTTAATATGCCCTCCAGAAACTGTAGCTGTTTTCATTAAGATCCAACTCTAAAGGAGTCATTAAGTCATTTGCTGAAGTACAGAAGGGGGTGGGGGACACACTGCCTGGCTCATTGGGATGCACCTGCGCCCTTGAAGTGGTAAAGAAACCTGAGAAGACTGTGAGCAGCATTGCCAGCACCCCCAAATTTAAGATATTACAATCAACTGAATAAGTGCAAAGATCCTGAAACACATGTCTAGAGATACCCAGCACCGGACTGCACCAACAATGGTGAATCCTAAAGACTTTCAACTAAAATGAGTGTTATCATGTACTGCATTTACCACATGCCGCTGTTTGCTGATTTGCCAGGCACTGTGCTTGCCCTCTTTTTGTCATTTGCCAAAGTACTTCTATGCCTGAGGTTTAATCGCAGACCCTGAACCAGTGGCGGCTGCCTCCGAACGGGTGGGGTGGGGGGGTGGGGGAATGGATTAAAAATAATACAAAAAATAAACTTACCTTCTCTGCCGCGCCAGCGCACGCCTCTCCTCCGTCCTCTTCAGATCTGCTGGAAGCATCGGAAGCACCCAGTCTTCCGGACTCTCCCAGCCAATCACGACGCTGCATGAGCAGCATCGTGATTGGTCTGAGCGGCCTGTTTGACCACTCAGCCAGTGCCTGGGAGGCTGGGCATGTTCTCCACGGGTTCTAAAACACAGCCCCATGGAGAACATGCTAAGTGCGCATGACGGTTTAGCCAAGCCGTCAGCCGCACTTAGAGGAGTGCAAACCACTCCTCACTCTGCTCTGGCGTCACAGAGCCCAGCCCCGCCTTGAGTGCTGCATAGAAAAATAAAATGATAACGTCCTGTTATTATCATTATATTTTTATTTTATGCACCGTTGAAATAGCAGTGAGGCAATGCTCCTCCGCCTTAGCGGAGGAGCCACCACGGCTTGAACCACCAGAGAAGACAAACGCCTTACTTGCTAGATGTCACGGGGAACTGCAAAATTGCAATTACCAATCTTGAGGGGTATGGTAATTCAAAGATGCGAGATCCAGGATCATACTGGGGTTTTCAGTCAGGAATGGCAAATTACAGAGGCAGTCGATGTTTGAGTTCTCCCTTTTTTAATAATCTTTTTCTGTTTTTTTTGCTAACTCCCAACATTTAATTCTTTTACTATTTTTCTTCACCCATTCTAGGCCCTTTTCCCGTATGACTTTGTACTAGGTTTTCCCTGGTGAATTTTGAACAGAGAAATTTACCTGATGCGGAGTTTCCCATCACAGTTCACAACTCATATTTTTCAAACAGAGATGTTTATGGCCTAATTATTGCTTTAAAACTTACAACTATGTTGCAGATCACAATTTTCTGCAATTGTCTGCAATACCGCGTTTTGGGCCATCTTTATTTTTAAACATTGACTTCATCTGTTGTGCTGAGTGTGCCCATTGTTTTTCAGTATTCAGTGTAACTCATTTAAGCAGTCTTTCATTTTTCATGAAATTTCATTCATTATTTTCTGTGAAACATATGTGATTTTAACTGATGAACCCACCATCTCGGTTAGGCACTACTTGGCTCCCATCTATTTACACTTAGTGGTCTAGTCTGCCTGCATTCATTATATGTACTTACCCACAGTTCAATCGTGGTTGCGAAGCAGGCATCCGCAGTTGGTGCACCACTGGCACGTCAATGACAAGCTAATGGTACACTAACGGCAATATTTATTTTATTTATTTATTTAAACGGTTTTATATAGCGCTGGCTAGACCCAAGGGTATCAGAGCGCTTTACAGGGATCGAGAGAGGAACCAATTGTAATATAACATTCGTACAGAAAGGAACAGTGCAAAATACTCAGCGCAATATGCAAAAAACAATAAATGCATGAACAGGAAATTAAGGAGAACCGTTAGGGCATAACCAGAGTTGGAAATTTGGGCTAGTGTGGGTAGTCAGGGATGGGGGGGAGAGAGGATTGAGGAGGGGGAGAACATAGTGGGGAAATGAGAGAGGCGACAGCAAGCAGGAGTAGGCCGTAGATTATAAGAGAGCTCGTAGTGGGAGGGGGAAGTAAAAGTAAGGGGGTGAGGAGGGTGGTAGTAAATCCAGTATAAAATAGTGAGGACAAGACACTGTCAAGGGCAGGTTGGGAAATCAGGGGAAGGTGGTAGGATTAGGGACCCCAGTATTTGTTGAGTAGGTGTCGTTTGAGATCATTTTTGAAGCTGAGGTAAGAGGGGTTGCAACGTAGATCTTTGGGGAGAGAGTTCCAGATAGTAGGCGCATTAGCGGAAAAAGAGCGTAACTGGGTAGATTTCTTGTGTACCAAGGGCGGTATTAGCATGAGAGTATTTGTGCTCCTCATATCTCTTGAGCAGCCTGCTTTGTGGAGTTTATCAGAGAGATAAACTGGGGTGTGATGGTGCAAGGCTTTGTGCGTAATGCAAGCGTTCTTGTATGCGGATCTGCCTTCGATGGGGAGCCATTTGAGTTCTTTGAGGATGGGGGAGATGTGGTCAAACCGCTTACAATCGGATATAAGCCTGGCCACGAGATTAAGGACTGATTTGATAGGGGCTAGGTGGATTTTCGGCGTTCCAGAAAGAATGGCATTACCACAATCCAATCTCGAAAGAACTAGTGATTGAACAACTAATTTAAAGTCCTCCGCAGGAATGAAGGGTTTGATTTTCTTGAGGTGATGTAGGGAGAAGAGGGCGCCTTTGGCTGCATTTTTTATGTGGGGAGAAAGGCTGAGGTTCTGGACAATGCTTATTCCAAGGGATTTGACTGAGTTAGAGGTGGACAAAGAGCAGTTGAGAGCTTTGAGGTCAGAGATCCAGTGTTGAATGGGGAGCCGGTTGTTTTTAGGAGCGAAGAGAATGACTTCCGTTTTTTTAGGATTGAGTTTAAGGTGATTGTGATGGAACCATTGTTGGATCTTGGTTAAGGTATTGTTGAGGTGAAAAATGTCATCTTGGGTTTTGATCTTATAGTAAAGCTGGGTGTCGTCAGCATAGAGGTGGTAGTTGATTCCTGCTTGCTTAAGAATGAGGGTGAGGGGTTCCATGAAGAGGTTAAATAGTGAGGGAGAGAGAATAGACCCCTGGGGAACACCCTGGGGAACAGAGATAGGTGTAGAGAGGCAATGGTTAATTTTAATTTGCTGGGTTCTGTGGCGAAAGAAGGAGGTAAACCATTCAAGAACAAGACCACTAAAGCCGAACCGATCTTTGAGGGTGTTAAGTAAAGCGGAGTGGTTGACAGTATCGAAAGCGGCAGAGAGGTCGAGAAGGATGAGAAGGGAGGACTCCCTTTATCGAGGAGTGATGAATGTCATCAACAATGTTGAGCATAGTGGTTTCAGTACTGCAGCCCTTTCGAAAGCCAGATTGTAATGTGTCCAAAAGGCTGAAGGAGTTAATGTGCTTATCTAGTTGGAGCAAGACGCATTTTTCGAGGGCTTTGGATAGAAGTGGAAGATTAGAGATAGGGCGCAGATTGTTAATTGTCGGTGGGGTCAGCGGTGGCATTTTTGAGGGTGGGAGTAATTTGGCCAAGCTGGAGAGAAGTGGGGATACACCCTGTGGCCAAGGAGGAGTTAATGATGGAAGCCCAATAAGGTGCGATGATAAGCTTCAAATCTTGGACAAGGTTAGCAGGGAGCGGGTCCAAGGTATGAGAGGAGGGTTTGAGCTTGGTTAGGATGTTGAGGACTTCCCATTCTGTAACTGGGTTGAAGTTAAGCCATGTTGCATTATTTTTTAGCTGTAGGTTAGTGGGGAAATGATCTGGGGTAGCGACAGAGGGAGAGGATGGAACAGCGTCAGGAGGGGGCGAAGGTGTGAAAGGAGACTTGGGTGGAGGGTCATGGGCGGGTGATGAGCACAGAGGTGGGAGGGTTACGGCAAAGGAAAGATCAATCTTGGCGATTTTTTCGGAAAAGAAGTTTGAAATTTCTTCACATCTTTCCATAGAAGCCATCAATGTGGGAGGGGCGGAGGCAGTTTGTTTTTTGATTATGCTGAATAGTTCCCTGGGCCTATTTTTAGCTCGGTCTAATTGTGCACGGAAAAAGGAGGCCTTTTCATTGAGGATGTGTTTTTTGTAATTCGACCTAGCGGCTCTGAGAAAGGGCAAGATTTGTAGTGGAGGGATGTTGTCTCCATGTGCGTTCCGACAGCCTAAGAGAGCGTCTCTCATTGTTAAGATCAGCATTAAACCAAGATTTGGCAGGGATGTTTTTTAGTGGTTTTAATTTGGCTGGGGCAATTTGATCCAGGACCTCGATGATAGATTTGTTGTAGTGTTCAGTAAGGTCATTAGCATTTTGTGAGGGAGGTGGAAGTTGAAATTTAGTTTTAATCTTATTCTCTAGAACAGTGGTTCCCAAACTGGGGTCCGCGGACCCCCAGGGGTCCCTGACACATTCCCAGGGGGTCCGCAGGCAGCTGTCTTAAAAGCAATGCAAAGTTCCTTGTATAATCTGCAGTTTTACGACAACAATAAAAGTGTCAAGATAACTCGAGTGATTAATGTACCTGCTGGAGAGAGATGGTAGGTAGCGCAGAGGGTTAATATGCCTGCTCCAAAGAACGTGTACCATGCATTTTTAATAAAACAGTATTTTATGTGCATAGCTGGGTTATTGCTTTTGTCACAGAGATTATTTTGTTACTGTGCAGTTCATAAGTTACAATCATAATCTAGCAACGTCAGCTATGAACTGCCGTCAAAGAGCTGCATACAAACTGCATTGTACAAGTTAGTATGACATCTTTTTTTCCCAGTCTTTCATTATCCTGATGCTGCCAAAAAGGTATGTTTGAGTAGAATTAAATTGTTATAATTAAAATTAAAGTCAACGCTAACCACTGTGTTACATTCTGAAACCAGATTTTGTGCATCTCCAAATCAAGCACTCTTAAAAATGCTTACCAGTATGGATGACATGTGAATCCTACACCTTGAAGTCCCCTTTCCCCTATGTAACATTCTATACACTGATTTACACACGTATGATTCTTTTGGGGAGATTTACTAAGCTTTTGCGCCATGTTTGCGTCACAAAAGTGACACAAAACGACCTTAAAATCTTTTTTTGTAATTTACTTTCCAGCACTAAACTTGTTTCCATGCAACCACCCAAGGTTTCTCACGCTAAACCCAATTTACTAAAAACAGTAGATTGGGTTTAGCGTGAGAATCTACTGCGCCCTTTTCAACTAGGGCACAAGGAAGGAGAAATGCTTTCATTTCTCCTTCCTTTTCCGACTTTGCATGCGTGCTGCACTGTGCAGCACGCCTATAAAGTGGGAAAAGCTTTCCCTCGTGTCTAGCATAGTATTTTGTACAGGAAGGATACCCTTCCTGTACAAAACCTATGCTACACTCATGCACACACCTTAGCGCTACAGCGATAAGGTGTATGCATGGCGCGGGGCTACTGAAATCAGCGCCGGCGCAAGAAAAAAGGGAGGAGAGAGCCATAGCTTTGGAAATATGGCGCTCCCCTGCTCCCTCCCTGTCGCGCAACGCAGCGCAGCCTCGCGGGGGGCTGCGCTGCATTGCGCAACTTTTTTGTAAATCTCCCCCATTGTTTCTGTATGTGTGTGATGTGAAGTGCTCTGACACCCTACACTAGTATGAGAGATGCTATAAAACAAATGAAATACATGTGACAGAGGTGCTATGGGAAGAAGAGAGGCACTGTTGGAGGATGATAGGGAGGGATTCATGGAAGAGCCCCAAAAAGATTGTTGTATTGGTGCATAGTAAGGTCATCATTTACTATGCTTTGAAAGCGAATACAATTCAATATATAATTACAAATGTTTTGTAGAATGCACCATTTTTCACCAAATTTTCTTGGTGGGAGAGCCCCCAAAGTCCGCTTTGTAATGGCCAGGCTCACTCACTGCACTTGGTGTGCACCGTACGGGGACTGGCCTGACAACATTTGCCAGGGCTGCTTTGGGTTCCAGTCCGGCCCCGTCAGGAGCAGGATCCTCATACTCTAAAATAAAGCCAAATATTGAAAAGTTAGTCGCCGAGATGCAGCACCAACCTTCCTATTAAAAACTTTCGATTTTGCAAATTTTTTCAATATAAAATTCTAAAAGCTTTAGTAATTTGGGTATCTGTTTGGTGTGCACACGTGTTTATTTTTTTCGAATTACTGTTTTAATGTTTGAAATTTAAATCGTACGAATTGCTTGGGGGTCCTCGGCTTCCAGCAGTGACTCAATAGGGGTCCTCAGGAGTCAAACGTTTGGGAACCACTGCTGTAGAGTCAGTGTCATCGCGTGAGATATTGCAAACCGAGGGCCAGCGTGCATGCTGTAGCGTCAGTGTCATCGCGTGAGATATTGCGAACCGAGGGCCAGCGTGCATGCTGTAGCGTCAATGTCATCGCGTGAGATATTGCGAACCGCGGGCTGTAGTGCATGCTGTAGCGTCAGTGTCATAGCGTGAGATATTGCGAACCGCGGGCCGTAGTGCATGCTGTAGAGTAAGTGTCATCGCGTGAGATATTGCAAACCGAGGGCCAGCGTGCATGCTGTAGCATCAGTGTCAGCGCGTGAGATATTGCGAACCGCGGGGCGTAGTGCATGCTGTAGCGTCAGTGTCATCGCGTGAGATATTGCGAACTGCGGGCCGTAGTGCATGCTGTAGAGTCAGTGTCATCCCGTGAGATATTGCAAACCGAGGGCCAGCATGCATGCTCTAAAGTTGATCAGTGTCACGGGGTGAGATATTACAAACGAAAGATCAGTGTTTATACTGTTGAGTGGCATGAGGTGAGATACTGAAGACCAGTGTACATGGTGCTACCCTGGAAGTGTATAATGAGGGACATTCTAGAATGAATTCCAGAATGATCACAAGTGTACAAACTCTGGCGGTGTATAACGATATATGATATTCTGAAAATTGTAGACTGCTGTGCATGCTGTAGGGCTGAATCACGAGGTGAGATTTCTGGAAACTGAGGACCAGTGTGCATAGTGCTGCCCATGAAGCATATAATGAGGGGGGAAATCCTGGATTGAGTATAAGTGTGCATGTTCTGGATGTCTATAACGAGGTGAGATATTCTGTGAAATTTACACTGGTGTGATTGAGCTGGGGTATGAATAACTTAATGAGTGAGGGGTGAGTTGTGTGAATGCGCTGGGTGAGTGGTGTGCCTTTGTGAGTGCAGGGTGAGTGGTATGCTTGGGTGAGTGTAGGGCGAGTGAAGCAATGTGAAACTGTGAGTACAGAGTGAGCAGAGCAAAGGGAGAGTGATGTGTCTGTGTTAGTTCCGGGTGAGTGATGTTTCTGTGTGAGGGCAGCTTGAGTGGTGTGTCTGTGTGAGGGCAGCTTGAGTGGTGTGTCTGTGAGTTCAGAGTGAGTGGTGTGAGGGCAGGGAGAGGGGTGTTTTGATACAAACTCGCTCACACTTTATATTTAGGGCTCCCGGTTTTATGGTATTTATTTTTTGGCTATTTCCGTCTGTATTTATCCATATTTAATTTTGGGCCATTTTATCTGTATTTATCCATATTTATTTCGTGTTTTGCGTATAAATGAAGTTGTAAAACTGTACATTTTCATATCTATTTACATGATAGTCGCGCACTCATACTTTGATGTCTGTCGTGTTTTAGCTCTTTAAGCTGCCAAATATTACACAACAATACATCCACTGGTAAATGCTAGCATTATACCATAAATGTATGTTGACATATGCCATTATTTAAAGAAATTGCATCCGGTTTTTAAATTTTCTATGCTATCCATCTGCTCTGCTGCTGGCCTATAATTCATTTAAGACAGCACGGAGAGTCACTTAAAAGAAGCACAATTTTCTGTATTTATCCACTTTTAAAAATAAATGCAGACAGAAAACACATTGTTTTCCATCTGTATTTATCTGTATAAATCCGTAAAAACGGAAAACAGGGAGCCTTATTTATATTTAACACAAAGCTTTCTGCCTCACCACTTTTAAAATGCACAAGCCGCCACTGACAACTTTAGGTTGCATCACGGTGAACGACCTCATTCTGTTTATCTGGAGCGATCGCAACTTCTAAATTCAACAGATGAGTTTTGTTCGAATGCACACAACGGAGATGGAAAGATTTCAAACCTTTTATAACACCCCTGTTCCCGTCGTCATTAACGCAGATGATTCAGTGCATCTGGCACACGGACCTAACACTCTAAAAAAAATTACTTTTTCGGTAGACTACTGTAAAGAAACAATCATTATGATCAACGAAGAGAAAAGCAAGTTCGTGGTCTTGCCCCCCAGTTCAACAAATCAAGACTCTAGCTATTTTACTTGGAAGGGGGACCAACCTAACCTACATTAGCATAGCTTTTGCTGCCTCAGGGTCCTGGGAACCACAGTTATAAAAGTCCTCCTCTGTTTTATTGCTGCACTAAAGGCAGTATATTGTTCTACGTGTCAACCAAGCACAGGCAAAAATGGACTTGAGTTCGATCAAGGGAGCGAAGGTATGGCGAGTCACGAGGAATGTCTCGGATCTAGGAACATCCGAAAACAAAAAGAGTGAGGTAAAAAGGAACCGCTCCTGGTCCCCCAGGAAATGCTATCAATAACACAAGAGGAGCAATTCCAAAAGGGATTACTATTGTGATAATACTGAAGAAAGGAAAGAAAATGCCTTTTTAAAAGAACCCTCACTCACCAACCTAGTTGGTGACATGCTTCATCATAGGGTTTCCACCCGAGGGGCCGAGTGCCTCTCGGGTGTGCTACAACGCCTGATTACAGCGGAGCGGGTTATTCGTGCAACGTGAATAGTGAGTGGTGATTTTAAAATTATCTCTATGCACCCAAGGAATTTAATAGTGGGGTCATAGGACAAGATTAAAAACGGAAGCGGATGTTTCTAGAAGGTTAGATTGACCAAAGACATCCGTGCTATAAAGGTGACAGGGTCTACATGTTTCAGCCTTCATGTGCACGATCGCAAGGCTTTCTACAGGACCAGTGTGAGTGATTAGGTGTGCACACGCTAAGGTGCACCCTCTTTTATACAAGCCTAACCGTCATCTTACGGTTTTTACTTGTACTCATTGAGTTTCTGGAAGAAAAAACATACAGCATGAGATATAGTACATTTCACAGGACTCTCGCGTATGTTCATACAGTAATCCCATACAACAGTGTAATAAGGTGAGCGATATAGATCCACATATCTGGATCACCACTGATTTGCTTCACTCACCCGTAGCGCTCCATCCATGTCAGGCATACGGCATGCGCATGCTTACACCCACATAAGTGTAATACTGCTGCTTGATTAGTGTTTTAGTGAGAATTCTCAGATATTCAGATTCTCCACGTTCCTCCACACGTGCTACTTTAGGGTGTGGTTTGTTTTTAACGAGTCAATTTTAACTCGAAAAAAGTGTACTTCACTCCTAGTATCAAGTTAGGTCCCAGTTTTTTGGGCCCATGTGATTTCCTAATCGGAGACGATGATCAAATTAAAAGGCATAGTACAAGCTATGTGGTATAGTAAAACATGGCGGTGAAAACGAAGTTATCGGGCTTACTCAAATTGCAATTGTGCGGAACCTCATGGATCCTCCCGGGGGGCGTTGCCTATAGTCAAACCCTATGGGAGAGATCGGATGTCAGGTAAAGTTTAAAGTCATCGGTATATAATAGAGTAATTGACCACAGAGTGGTCCTTACTTACTTTTTCAAGGATCAGCGCCCGCCTCAAGCACCTACTGCAGTCCCAGGTCGGGATCCAGAGGATACTTGGTTTCCTGGGCTGGGCGTATTTCTAGAATCTAACCGTTAATTGCATTGGCTGGATCCTGCTCGTGTCACTGCCTACAGCACGAGGACGTCAGCACGCGAACATTGTTGCTTGGTAACGTGCGCGTCCTCTCGCTATGCGTCATGGGTGTTTGGAACAGGGAGTTAACTCATTCATGCCCTGCCTCCAAACGTCATGTACAAAAGGAAAGTGTCAGTTTAAAAACTTTATTAGGCCGAACAACGTTAGCAAAATTACCCTACTGATCGAATAGACGGAAGGTTACAACCATTGTTTCTGTTTTTAACTCTAAACTCCCTTTTACCCTGCCTCAAAGCGGAGTGTGTAGAAATCAAGTCTTGTTTGACAGGAGTATTGGACAAAAAGAACAAGAAAAATTATCAAAGAACACCACAACACCCCGACATTACAGTATGTGGAGGATGAACTGTACATATTTAATTAAATCAAGCTTATTCTCCTCGGGAAAAAGGGGGGGGGGCAAGTTGTTCGGTTCTCAGACAAAGAGCTAATACAGTGTCCTCTTCCCCTCAAATATGGGTCTGGAAGCAAGTCTATATTTCTGATGTACTGTTTATTTGAATGAATTCTAGGGAATGTTGTCGTTCAAACCCTGTTTAAGGGTGGAAAGTCTATAGATCCACCTTTGTTCTTTTTCAAAAAGGGACTTTTGTGTGCCACCTGGGGTTTGAATCTGTTCTATAACAGTCCATCTTTGATCATTCGTTGTGTGACCTTTTTGTAAAAAATGTTCTGACATTTTCGTTGTGTGTTTCTTGCACCTGATGTTACTGCGGTGCTCGCAGATGCGTTGTTTAATTTTTCTGCATGTCATCTCTATATACCTGAGTCCGCAGGGACAAGTTATCAGGTATACTACATTCATAGAATTGCAATTTGTATGTGCTCTTAGTGTCCAGATCTTATTAGGCTCTAATGCCAGCTGTTTTACACTTGTTGTGAGATGGCAGACACTGCAGTTCCCACAGGGAAAGTGCCCAATCACTTTTGGAAGGCCCCAGGAGGTGAGTACTGACCCGGTTTTTTCCATGTCTGTCTTTCTTGGACGGGTGGACACTAGGGAGTCCTTTAGGCTTTTTGCTCTTTTAAAAGAGAATAAAGGTTTTTCCCATTTTCTGTCGCCAGTTTCTAAAGTTTCCCAGTGCATAGAGATAATTTTAAAATCACCACTCACTATTCACGTTGCACGAATAACCCGCTCCGCTGTAATCAGGCGATGTAGCACACCCGAGAGGCACTCGGCCCCTCGGGTGGGAACCCTACGATGAAGCATGTCACCAACTAGGTTCATATAGAGAATATAATAAGGCATTTGCCTGCGTAAAACCAAAAAAGTACTTAGACGCAGCTTTTGAGTAACTACTGCCCTGAAATGGCCCAGAAAGTCGTAGCCTTTGTCAAGGAAGCCAAGAAAATTAGAAAACCCAAAACCTCACTGCTAGGCTTATCTGCAAAGGAGAAACCAACATGATGAAACTCTTTCTCTTTTTCACCAGCGCGCAGTCCATGACCACATACGCAAGCAAAATAAAAAGGGATGTACAAGGTACTAAGTATAGGCCCGGCACTTACATATGTAAATTCTCACCCTTACTCATCCTTTCCAAAAGCCACCAGCGCCTCGGAGGGATGATACCAGAGGACCCAAGCTAGTGACCAAACTGGAAAAGAATAAGGCAGGCGGCGTTGATGCGAGGGCACAGGCAGGAGAAACTACAACTGCATGGAGTTCTCCATCTTCACCAATTATATCCCACAACACTAGAGCATGGTACAGAAAATCTGTGACTACCCATGGCCATGGAGACGAAGACACGATCTGAAACCATCTCCGCATGTAGTCAACCCATTATAGTCACATATGTTAGTCGCTAAACTTTCTTTTATCTCCAGGGCATATGGGCACATGAACAACCTTGACACCAATTCACCAACCTGCTTCCAATTCCCCAACCCTGTCCCCTTTACCTCTGCAACCAGCCTTTGTACGCAAACGTGGAAATGACCCTCAGTGACTGGTCTGGTGAAAAAAGATCCTAGATTCCGTTAACCCCTCATGCATTGGCAGAGATCCACTGGCCTCCACCAGCTCCACCGTTGTACATGCAGTTCTAGCACAGTATTAGACCAGTGGTTGCCCTTCTCAGTCAGGAATCAACAGCTGCAGAGAAACTGTGCACACTTCAAGTGGTTCTAGCCAGAGATTAAAGCTATGAAACTGAAAGTCCGGCAACTGAAATGAAACGGATGTTAAAGTAGTCACTGGTTTCCAAAAATCGATATGTAGTTCAGATGTCCCTCTGAAAGCAAAAAAAATAATTAAAAAACTGCGTATTTTTCAAACAGGATTTCATCTACCTTTAATGTGTCCCAACAGTTCTTTCGTATCTTGGGGGAATTACAATCACCCCAATTCATGATTTGCGTCTTATATCCCTCGAGGGAATTAAGCGACAAACTGTCCTCTTTCTTTGAAGACAACATTAAAATAAACAGAGATACCACCAGAGAGAAAACTCCTCTTCCGAGAATATTGAGGTAGATTTTAGAGTGTTCTTCCCCATCTTCGTTATTCTCCTTTTGTCCAGATGTCAACATTTAACCCTATTAAAATGAGGAGCTGATATTTAGACTGTGCGCGCCAGCAGCTAAAACTTATTATAACTGCAGCTGCCGTAGTGCGCACAGTCTGATTACTGAAACTCACACTCTCGCTGCGTGCATTAACTGCCTCTGTAGTAGCCATTCATTGGCCGGGCACGGACTACTGACGCCGTCACATGCGGCGGCGCATGTTGTCGGGTGAAAATTAAGTAGTGTTACATTGTAGCAGCAGCTACTGTGCGAAAAACTGAGCCAGCCCCCAAGCGTGCCGGGACCAGCGCGCACCCTGGGTGACAACGCGCTGCCTAAATTCAGTCAATAAAGGTACACTAGCGCTCCCGCTTTGACAGCTGAGGAGGCGCTATAATGCGTGACTTCGCATTTCAGTACGGTAATGCGGACCACCACACTGAAATGCGTTAGTCTAACGCCTGATGCGTGGTACTTGGCAGGACTGTCGACACTCCTACTTACCAAAAGGCCTTTGTCTTGCAAAGCTAATGAAGCTGCTTTGCCACCATATAAAAAGACGACTTTTTGCTTCTTTTAATAGCTTTCTCTCAAAGGGCATAGCCCTGTTAGAGTGGAAGAAAGCAGAGGTCAAACTACTACTGAAAGCCATCTGTCATGGGAGAATTCCAGTAACTTTCAGCTGTTATCCCTTCTCCCGTAAGCTAGCAAAAGCCAGTTGCAGAATTTCCCAAACAGGCAACGGCAAAGTCAATAGGTCTCGGCTATGTGAGCGCTATTGGCTTTGTCAATGTGTTTTAGCCAAGTTGCACAGCAGTGCACAAGGTCGAACTGGGATATAAAATAGGGTCAGCCAATCAAAATTAATTTGTCCCCGTTACTGAAGTAAAAAGCTAAAAAAGTGGTCCATGTTTCCAAATTGGGGCAGTTTTGAACTTGTAAAGATATGCTATGTAAGTGTTTTGAAAGGTATGGAAGACTGCATGGATTTGAGCTTGCTGCAAGCCGTTTGTTTCAATATGAGGGAAATCATAAGTAAAAACCGGCCTAGAAGACCATAAAATAAGCTCACAAACAGCCAAAAAAAATGGCCCAAACACTGGCCTGTCAACCCGCCCTTCTATCTCTACATGATTGCCCTATAGGCCAGTCCGACCCTGCAGCGCAGCTGCTGTGCAGCATGGCCAAAAGTTAAGTAAACAAAAGCACTGTGATCAGCGCTGGTCGCGTCTCTGTGCTTTTTTTTCCCTGGTGGGAGGGGGTGAGAGCGAGGGTCAAGCAAGAACAGGGGGAGGGGCAGGGAATGGAGCAAGTAGTGATAGGGGAGGGGAACAGGCAAGCAATGATGGGGAGAAAGAAGGTTGTGGGAATGGGGAAGCAACGAAAGGGGGAGGGGGTGGCAGGGACGGGTATAGCAATAACATAGGGGATCGGGATAGAACAAGGAACAATGGGGCACACAATGACGATGGGGCAAGCAACAACGCGCGGTGGGAGGGAGACAGCCTGCAACCACATGCACTCATTTATGGAGTGCTGCCAGCGAAAAAAAACAACCTCTACAAAAGTGCAGGCATGGGAAGGACACTGCACTAGACAAGGAAGCAGTACTTGGGTCATGCTCCAGGGGAGGTAAAAATACACGAAAAGGAAGTGAAGCTGGTACACGCTGACCAAAGTGAAGCAAGGCAATGAGGGTGAAGATGAAGCCAATCAATGGTAAGTAATGGGTGGGTTCCAAGTCCCCATTAGTAAACAAAATGTCTTTCATGCACCAGTGCATGCGCTGTTTCAGGTGAGACCTAAAAATGGGCTGCTCAGTGTTTGTCAAGCATCTTTAGACTATATCACAGCTCTGAGTTAGTTGCTCTTTCAGTATTAGATGATCTGCTCAGAGTGATTTACAGCAGTGGTGTTGAGGCATTGCTACTTCTAGGACTCTCAGCTGCATTCAACACCACTGACCACGTTTACTCATCAATACCCTTAAAAAGATGGGGTTTCTGTGAAATTCCCAAGTGGATCCAGTCTTTTTTGACAGACAGAATGCAATATGCATCCATTGTCCCTTTTTCTTCTAATTTGAGACCATCTAAAAATGGGGTTCCACAAGGAATGCAATATTTTGCCCCTGCTGTTTAGCCTGTACATGCACCCCTAGCCAACTACACTAATTCTAAATGTATAGAAACAATATATAGAGCATCTTTATCATCAAGCTAAACTCAGAAACTGTCTGGCAACTATCCAATGGTGGATGGATGGTGGTCTTACTCTATCCTGCTAAACCAGAAGAGTTAAACAACATCTGTTGGCCCACAATCATGAGAGACTCTTTGCTCCTCCTGACACTGTAAAAAAGGTATGCACCTTCTTCGATTCATTTCTAGCCATTGAATATAAAGCTACCAAGGTTGCTGCAGCTGTTCCTTTGATCTCGAGATTCTAAAAGAATCTGTCAATGTTTTCGACTTCCATCTCTATTTGCTAATTCCCTAATCCAGGACTGAACTAGGTCAATGTGATTTACCTTGATTCACCTGCCAAACGGTGATGGTAAAATGCAGAAGCACACCCGTTTGGAAGTTTTTCCCAATGCAATTTCATTGTGTCGGTTAAAATCACTTTGTTGGCTGCTCATTCGTAGGAGGATTATTTACAATTATATGACCATTGTACACAAAGTCATTTATCAAAGTGTTCCTGCATTCTTGGCTATGAAATTCTAGTGGCACAGATATTCTACAGCATTGTACGCCGCAGTCCACCTTCATTCCCAAATCTCTAACCTCACCTCCCTTCGCATGGCAATGCTACTATTACTCACCAGTAATAAATAGCATTACTCTGAGTCCTTCTCTTGCCATGATGACTCACACAATGAGGCCAATGTGCCTCCAATCACAATCCTTTCCCACAAATAGAAGTCCCCCCCCCCCTCATACTTCCTGTTCCATATCAAAGACCAAAGCACCACACAGTTGGACTGGCTGAAAAGGGCGAGAGGGAGAACCTGAGTCATCACGGTGAGAGAAGGACTCAGAGTAATGCTATTACTGATAAGTAATCACAGCATTACCCCTTTGTCCCTCTAGCCATGATAACTCACACAGCGAGATGTACCAAAGCCAAAAAGCGGCCAGGACAACCGTACAGAAAATGCAACAAAAGGACAAGATACAGGCAAAACAAAGGACGAGACGGAAGCCAGCACCGCGGAACCCCACCAGCCGGATGCAAAACCCCCCAAGAGGGAGACGCAAAGGGAGAAACAAGTGACCCCCAAAAGGCAAACCAACAGAGTGCTAGCAAGCAGAAGCAAACGAAGGAGAGGGAGGCCCGCCAACACAAAGCCCGGACCACACCAAAGAACAAATCGCCCACAAACACCAGTAGCTGGCAGACAGAAAAGGCAAGGAGCCAAAAACAGGCAACCGGCTAGCAGACGGCAACCAAAACAGCACCAGCAGGGCGCCAAGACAGGACCCACAGAGGCCAAAGGCACATCTGGGGGAACCGGAGAGGCCGCAAACCCAGAGGCAAAGCCCAACAGGTACAGCCCCATAGGGGCAGGACAGAGATCAGAAAAACTCAGAAAAAGGACCCAGAACCAGGCCTGGGAAACCCACCAGACCCCCACAAAGGGACTGGAAGACAGAAAATCCCCACCCGGAGGAACAAGCACTGGAGGCAGAGAAACAAAAAGTGGAACCCCAAGTGACGGAGCACACCACGGCAGGACATGGCAGAAACCCCAGCACAGGCTGCACAAGGAATAGGGCAAGAGAGAAGAAGGCCCCGGGGACCAACAGCCGGCCAAGATGGCAGAAGGAACCCACCACAAAAGAACAGCCAGCAGAGAAGCTAACACCCAGGCAGAAACACAGAGACTGGGACACAGGCCATACCAGAAACCGGCATAGCATGACACCACAGCGAACACACAGAACCGCTGAAGACACAGACACACGTGCAGGAGCAGAAATGCCAATAGAAAATGCCCAGGCAAAAAGGGACGCCAGGCCAGCCACAAGAGGCCCACCAGACAGGCCAATCCAGAACCGCCGCCCCGAGGAACCGCAACGGGGAATGCAGCGGTCTGCACGCACCAGGACAACCAAAAAAACGGACACCACATGCCGGGCCACCGCCAAAGCCCCAAAAAACCCAGCACCAAGGAAAAAGCAGGCATGGCCCCAATGAGGCAGCCCGGGCACCAGAGAAGACATGAGGACAGACGGCAGCAGACCACCATCCACCAGGCGAACAAAAGGAGCCAAAGGCAAACAACCACCACCAGGACAAAACAAGGGCCAGCCAAGAAAAGGAGCCAAAAGGAAACACCCCAAGGGAAGGGGGCAACAGCACAACCCCCAACCACCAAGGAGGAGGACAGCCAAAGAAAACGGAGACCCAGCAGGCCACGGAACAGAGTAACACCCCCAAAGGCAACCGAAGATGGAAAGCCAGAGCCAGCCAGAAGGCCACAAACAGGGAAAACGACAGGCCAGGACAGCAGAGGAGGATGTCACAGACATCCTCAACAAGAACTGCATACACAACATTCAGGAAGACCACATGGCGAGATAACCTTACGTGGACAACCGACACACATGCCCCACTGGCACAGCCACAGCTAAAGGCAGAAAAACCCCACCCCAAGAAGGAAGCAGTCCTCACCCTACACGAGGCAGACCGGGCACAAAACCAGAGGCCAGGAAAAATACCGACAGGCCACCACCGGATCCAAAGGCAAAACTTCAGGAAAGAACAAGGAGCAACCAACAGACGAGACCATGAAGAAATAACCAGGCCGAAAAGCAGCAACAACGGCACAGGGGAAGCCAAAGATACAAACCACCGCCATACCAAAGGGGAAGAGACCCCACAATGGAGAAACCACCAGAGTGACAGGCATCAGCTCAAACAGACACCTAAGCACTGAAGAGGGACCCCGGCAGGAGCGCAGCAGCCCACGAAGTCACCCATCACCACAGCCCCTGGCAAGCAGAGAACAGCGGAAGCGCAGAAACGCAGGAGAATGGCAGACACGAGACACAGCCCAGCATCCACGATAGGAGCCACGCATCCTGGGGATGCCAAAAGTTAGCCACCAACATCCCACTGCACCGCGAGCAGGAAAAGAGAGGCACCACCGCACCAGGCCAGAGGAAACAGCTACGGCGCACAGGCACCGCAATGCAGAGGTGCGAACCGCACAAAACAGGCAGCCACCTCACCAGGAAAGACAACCCAGGAGCATGCACAAGCCGCACATCAACCAGCCAGGGCGACACAAAGCAGGAGATAAAATGGAACTTGCAGCACAGCGGGACACCGGAGCCCACACCCCTGGAGGACAGGCAGCAAGGCACCAAAACAGGGAGGGAGGACAGCACAGCAGGCCACCAGAAACACCAACCTACCCCACTGTGAACACCAGCCGCAAGGCCAGCAACCGATAGCAGAGAAGCCACCAAACAGCTGAGGAGCAGCAGAGACAACACAAGACGCAACCAAACCCCAGAAAGGCCTGAAACACACCAGTCAGGCATGAAGAGACACAGCAGGAGAGAAGCTCAGGACCTGGCCCAACCAGAAGAAGGGACACACAGAACCAACAGGGCCCGAAGACCCTAACCCGCAACAACTCAGTCCACAGACAGGGCGCGTAAACACAAAAGCACCACCCCACAAAAAACAGAACACCCAAGACCCCAAACAGGGAAAAAGGGTGGTAGCAGGCCAAAGCCGCACAAGCAGGACACACAGCCCAACGAAGCAGAGGGAAAAACAGCACACCAGAGGTTCCAGGAGAAGCACGAACACCATCAACAGATCAAACATCAAAGAGGCAGAGGATGTCATAACCAAGGCATGGACCAGCCCCAAGACAAGACCGCACGCCGTACACAGAGGAGAGCCCAAGAACCAAGGAGAAGCAGGAGCGAAAAGCAACAGCAGGCAGTCACCAAACCAGCACCCAAGCAACCAGACACACCCCCAGCCAGTCAGAGGGAGGCCCGCACCTCTAGACCAGGAAGAGGAAACACAAGGAGAAAAGCACAAGCCCATGGCACAGCCAACAGGCAGCTGCTCAGTAAACTGGTCGCGCAGCCGGGGAGCCAGAAACTGCGAGCATGGGTCACAAAGGGAACATAGTCCCCATAGCAGAGGAAGTGGCATACGGAGGAAAGTCTAAGCACAAGTCCCCTGCACAGCAAACAGGCTGCCAGATAGGTAACCGAGCATGCAGCCCCCAAGACCGATCCCCACACATGGAGGCCAAACCCAGCCAAAACAGAGCCCGTCAGGCAACCGAAAAGACAGGTGATGAAAGGCCAGAAGTGCAAACCGCAGTAACCACCCATAATGTCAGCCAAAGCCCGCAAGAACCGGGAAGGCAACCAGAGAGGAAAGCGGCCTGCCGGAAACGCAGCATGCCACGGCCAGAGAGAAGGCACCGCAGACCTATGGACTGGCAACCCACGGCACAGAGCCATGCCAACCCAAGACGGACGCAAGCACAGCAGGAATCCAGCCAGGCGGCCCAACCCCAAAAAGCACCATACCAACCCCGGGCAGAGGAAAAAGCACTGCAGACCACCAGCCGGACAGCCTAGCAGGACACAGCCACCGGTAAGCCCGCTGCACAGCCAGCAGGCACCAACATAACGTGGGCCCAAGGGAAAACAAAGCAAACAATGACATAAGAGCCCAGTAAACAGACCACCACGTGGAATAATACGGGCAGAACAACCGACATGCAAGAGAAACAAGGCTCACGGAGCAGTCAGTGAGAAGAGGGGAAGAACCCGTAATGTCACCACTATACAGTATGCATACCGCAAGGTCAGCAGCGACCAATTGCACACACTTAACTTCATCATAATGCACACTCGTAAATACATCACAGTCCATGATTCATGCTCGCAATGACATTACAGTGCACACGTGTAAGCACATCACGGCCAAAACGCACGTAAGTAATGTCAAAATGCACACTAGTAATGTCACCACCTGGCAACCTACAAGCAGGCGGGGCCAGACTACAAGGAAAAAGACACTACAGGAAAGCAGCATGACCATCAGCTGCAGAACGCCAAGGAGCCCCAGACACCCAGGCAACCAAAAACACCCCCGACCCCAGTCGGCCAGAGGTTAGCACAGCGGACTTCCGATGAGGAAAAGGGCAAAACAAGGCGGACCAAAAGTCGCTGCCACACAAGCAAACACCCGGAGACGCACGATCCAAGATGGCGGCTCGTAATTAAACTCCGGCTCACCCGTTCACAGGATTTTTGCGTTTCTTGCCACAAGAATCGTTTACCTGCAACAAGAAGAGTGTTTCTGCAGCTTTTCTGGCGAATTGGGTGACTTCTGGACTTCCTCTGGCTGCTGTCTCTTTTCCACCGTGACTTCCCTCAGCTTGCTCCAAGGTTCCTGTCAGGGAGGCGGAGTTCTACACTAAGAGAGGGCGCGTCTTCGGCCTTGGTGTCATCCCACAGTTGGTTTTAGCTGCTGCACCGGTTTGAACTATTTAACTTTATTTCTATTGCAATTCTTGATTACTTTGCCTGGGTTTATTCATTTTATTAAGAGTGGAATGTAAATCTACAGCAAATAAGCGTACACAAACAGTTTCTCCTCCGCCAATGAAGTCAAAGATGGTAGATTCATCGGAACCCTCCATTGCTACTATTCTGGAGGAATTAAAGGCTGTTAGATCAAACACTGATAATATTGCCATGGAAATAAAAATATAAGAAAAGACATGGCCAGTCTCTCAATGAAGGTAACAGATAATGAGATTAAGTTGCATGATGTTATCACCAAAACGGATAAAATATTGCCAATTGTTACAAAAATCCCCTTCATTAATACTAGATTACTTGAGTTAGAGAACAGGAATAGGCAATATAATTTACTACCTAATTTGTTGAATGTAAAGTTCTCGGAAACATTTGAGATAGATAAAGCACATCGCATTCCATCTCATCGTAAACCAGGTCAAACTAAACCCAGGCAAGTCATCTTCAAGGTTCTACGCCATCATCACCTCGTTCTGATCAGGAAAGCAGCTCGTGAAATCCCTTCTCTTCTAGTTAATGGCTCGAAGATTTTCATCCACCAAGACTTCGCCAAGGAGACGGTTGCCATGCGACGAGATTTTGCAGCTTTGAGACCAAGACTGAGAGACTCTGGCTTCAAGTATGGCCTTTTCAAACCATCTATCATGCGTATTTGGAAAGGCGATATCTCCAAATCCTTTCATCAGCCGGAAGACCTTCAAGCTTTTCTGGATAACCACTCTCCTCTATCAATGGATACGCATGACTCACCAACTTGAAGTTATCTAAATAATATTGTTACTTATGCTTTATTTTTTGTGTGGTAATTCGTAGGTATATTGACGTCTAGTTAATATTACTCCTGTCATTATTATGATAGTCCTTTAGTACTGGTGTACCCCTCCTTTCTCTCTTCTCGGATACACGTGTGTGTCTCTTCATGGTTTATGTATGTTTGTTTCTATTCTGCATATATATGTGTGTATATATATATATATATATATATTCACTGAAAAAACCATAGGTTTCAGGGGCGTTATAGTTAGTTGAGCTAACTATAACTCGCGCGCCCGCAATGCACTGCTGATGAAGTCACATATTACATCACTCATGACATGGTCAGTGACATCACTCATGACATCACTGATGACATCTCAAATGACATCACTGATGACATCACTGATGACATCATCCTTGTGATAGAGTGGCAGACCTCCTCTCACCCTAATATAACCTTTGATACACACACTCAAAAATACAAACTAACATTTTCAAAACAATGGACATACCAATACCAGTTACAACACACCTATTCAGTAATTCCAAGATCTACACACACATCCACTCATTCACCAACAGTCCCTATACAGTCACTCATACATGTACTCACTCATCATATGTACTCATACACCTATAGATCCTGTTACACACCGCCACTCATCCATAGAGTTACTCACACACATAGTCACACATGCAAACAAAGTATCAAACATCCATTTACTTGCATATACAGTTATACACACACTACCACACTTACTTCTACAGAAACTTACTCTCTTAAACAATCACTTATAGAAACACCTACTTATTTGTACAGGAACTCTTCCAATCTCTCACTCTCACATATACTCACTTATATTCACCAATACTCACATATACTAGTTTAAAACATATTTAGTTACTCATAAAGACACTATTGAGACAGTCATTCACTCACTAACACACCCATACACATACTCATCCACCTATACAGTCCTGCACACATGCTGTCTTCAACACATACAAACAGTGAGTCACTCATTCATGCATCTATGCACTAAGTAATACCCCCACCGAACCATACAGACACTCAGACACTCATACTGATACTCCAAAAACCAACTAATAACCCATATAGACACTCATGTAGCTACTCACCAACCCATGCAGCCACTTATACACAAAGTGAGAGACTGATACAGATATTTTCATATTTAAACATTACTCACTAACCCATGTATTCACTAAGATACACTTAGTCAGTTATACAATCAATTTTACAAAAAAATCATCCATTTAGACACTTATATACCCATTTATTCTTCCATCGACCTTGAGATATACATATATAAAACATATGTAATTTTCAGAAAAACACACATTCACTGGATGATGTCATCAGTGATGTCATTTGAGATGTCATCAGTGATGTCACTGACCATGTCATGAGTGATGTAATATGTGACGTCATCAGCAGTGCATTGCGGGCACGCGAGTTATAGTTAGCTGAACTAACTATAACGGGGGAATTTCTATGGTTTTGTACGAGTGAAAATGTCCAACTAACTATAACGCCCCTGAAACCTATGGTTTTTTCAATGAATTTCTAAGGTTTTTTTAAATGCTAATTTCTAACTATAACGTGCCTGAAACCTATGGTTTTTTCAGTGAATTTCTAAGGTTTTTTAAATGCTAATTTCTAACTATAACGTGCCTGAAACCTATGGTTTTTTCAGTGAATATATATATTTATTATACTATGTATACATGTGAAAATGTCTTGGTCCCCTGTTTGCCTCGGTGGCACGGAAAAAATGGGTGGAACTGACGTCAGCACGCGGACGAGGTCCTCTTATGGCTCCGATGACGTCATACGGTGTCGCGAGCGGAGCCGTTCTCATTGACGTGGGAGAGCTAGGAAAGAATTTCCGTGGAATGCTGGTGCAGGGGATATTCACCTAAGTGTTCAGGCTAGTCCTTTGGGAGCAACTGTTTATGTTGCCACTCCAGAAACCGAAACCAGTGATCCGAGGGCAGAGGCCCTGCAGATGGCACACGAGGTGGGGTGCCCAGTCGTGTGCACCGGCGGGGCAGCGAAGTGACAAGCACCACAACCCACAAAAAAGGTAACGAGGGCACTGAATAACACAGGATCTTCCTCTTTGTATCTGGCAGGAACAACGAAGTTAAAATGCCCTAGTACCAAAATGTAGAATTAGTGCTACAACGGTCTTCAAGAGGACCTGCGATGCCGCTTCTGCCTCCCGTACCCTGGAGGCGGCACATGGGTCACGCGGTACGGTCATACTGCGGTGGGACGCACACTCGTTGACCTCTCATGGCACTGCTCCACACTTCAGGGAGGACGCTTTCCATTAGCTATGTTTTCTGATGACATGTTGCGCCGGCCCCGTCCAACAACAGAACTCCTTTAGATCCAAACGGACTCTTCCACTCTCTCACCGGAAGTGAAACCAGGCCACGCGGACACTTTCACAATACAACAGCCAGGAATGCACTTTTCGGTAAAAAAACCACATTCCTTCCTCCTAATTAATCAAATAAACGTCTCACTGACGAACAGGGGCCAGCTTCGATCGGTAAACAGCCGTTACAACGACTTTTTTACTTTGCGATACCATTACAACGCATGCATTACTACGCATGCGTTGTACATCACAAAGTCATTACTACGCATTTTTTTAGAACGCATGGTCATTTACCACGCATGCCTTTACAACGAATTTTGTTGTAAAGGTATGTATGGTAAATGACCATGCGTTCTAAAAAACATGTAGACGATCCATGTCGTTGTAAGGAAACAGAGGCTGTTCCGTTTCCTCACAACGACGTGCACCGCCCCTCAGAGATGACGTGAAGCAGGAACCATGAGGAGTGAGAGGTAAGGGGGATTGGGCATGGGGTGGGGGTTTCTTTTCTAGGGTTTAGGGTAGTGCAGTGGTGTTTGGGTGGTGTAGGGGTCGTGCTGGGGGTAGTGTTTTAGGGTTTAGGGTAGTGCAGTGGTGTTTGGGTAGTGTAGGGAGTCGTGCTGGGGGTAGTGTTTTAGGGTTTAGGGTAGTGCAGTGGTGTTTGTGTAGTGTAGGGGGTTGTGCTGGGGGTAGTGTTTTAGGGTTTATGTTAGTGCAGTGGTGTTTGGGTAGTGTAGGGGGTAGTGCTGGGGTAGTGTTTTAGGGTTTAGGGTAGTGCAGTGGTGTTTGGGTAGTGGAGGGGGTCGTGTTTTAGGGTATAGGGTAGTGCAGTGGTGTTTGGGTAGTGTAGGGGGTCATGCTGGGGTTAGTGTTTTAGGGTTTAGGGTAGTGCAGTGGTGTTTGTGTAGTGTGGGAGGTCATGCTGGGGATATATTTAGAGTTTAGTGTAGTGCAGTGGTGTTTGGGTAGTGTAGGGAGTCGTGCTGGGGGTAGTGTTTTAGGGTTTAGGGTAGTGCAGTGGTGTTTGGGTAGTGTAGGGAGTCGTGCTGGTGGTAGTGTTTTAGGGTTTAGGGTAGTGCAGTTATGTTTGGGTAGTGTAGGGTGTCGTGCTGGGGTAGTGTTTTAGGGTTTAGGGTAGTGCAGTGGTGTTTGGGTAGTGGAGGGGTAGTGTTTTAGGGTTTAGGGTAGTGCGCCCAACCAGCCACAATATCCGTGGACAAAGGGGATCCTGACTCTTTGGAACGCTCCGTCAATTGAATAATTTGGGTCAAGGGCCCTACCACGTCCAAGACCTATCAATTCCTTTCTTGGGATCCCTCATATACTTGGAGAAAAAGGTACATAGTTTCTCATCAATTTCAGGTGTGTGTGCCACCTTCCCCTTCAGTGAGGGCCTGGGGCATTCTCCCCTCATCCTATTCCTGACCTCCCTTTTAAGGGGTTGATGGATTTTCCCCACCACATACTCTGCCACTTTGGCGTCAGGTGTCCACTCTGCCGACCTAGGATGGTAAATTTGGGTAGGCTCGAACATGTCCGAGTGGACCCCGTCCCCAACCGGGGACTAAGAGGAGTGGGACTCTGGACGCCAGGGACGCCCTGAGTCCTTATCCTCATCGGAGGAGAAATCGTCTTCCGATACACCCTCTCCCTCTAAGGGAAACCCGCCGTCGGGGTCTACAATAGTGGTGACAGTGTCGCAATTTTCTCCGGGCCCCTCCTCCTCCCGGCAGGGTGCATGTTTTAGCGTTCGCGCACTCTTGAGGAAGGTCTCCGTAAGTTTATCAAATCCTTCCAAGTGCCCCGCGTTATGCTTAACGGCCCTTTTATTCCCCATCTGGGAGCTACTTGGACCCGCCACCACCAGATCTGGGTCACTGAACACCCCAGGGATGCTTTTCGCCAGCTTATCAACCTGATCCTTAAGAGGAGCCAGCGCCCTAGAAATAGCCAGAGAGAGGGCTTGGTCCACTGCTGGAGGGAGAAGTTGGGGGCCATTCCTCCTCCACTTCCTGGTAGGAGGAGTAAAAATGGTCTTCTGGAGAAGACATGATAGCAGAGGGTGTGAGCACAGAACAAATGCCCTTAAAATCCTTAAGACAGCCCCTCGCCGGTGCTCCAACAGCTGGGCTTTCCCCGAAGCCATTATAAGAATAGACTGAGGCGCAATACCAATTACCACCACCAGGTGGCGCTGGTCACTAACGTGGCCGTGTGGGGAAATCACCGCGTAGCGGTGTCAAAATTAGGCGAGGGTTGGTCGGGAATCAAGCGGACACTAAAGGAGTGACCGGATTCCAAAAACGCGCGTAAAGACCAGCGGGAGCGCTCGACCGAGCTGCCTCGCTCGGACCAGACGCGCATGACAGGATCTCACCGCGCGCAGAGCACACAGCGAAAGAAACTGCGAGGGGGAGAACGCGCTCGGGCAAGAGCCTGCTGCGCAGGGAATATGAAACAATATCAAGGCAATAATGCTAATAACGTGCACAAGAAACCGCTATACAAACAGCAACAATATCAGATTAAGCCAAGAATGTAAGGAATGCACTTAACTGACGAGCAGTGAAGAAAGAGGAAGCGGAAGGGACGTCACGATATTATATACGATGGACTGTGATATGATTGGACTATAGTTGCCTTGGAGACTACCCCCCTAATGGTTCATGGGTTGTGTAGTCTTTTGTTTAATGATTGTTGTGTTACGTTTTCTTTGAACTGCTATGCAAATAAAGTGAGGAAAGATAAGCATAATCCTCGCCTCCGTCCTGCCATAGAATTCATTAAACTTTATTTGATCTGATTTAGAAACATAGATCATAAAAGTGTACATAAAAACAGTAAATCCTCTTTCCTAATACAATACAGTGAGAATTAATTAAAACCAGTAGGTAAAAACGGGTGTTACAAAGCCCGGTTCAGAGCAACTTCAGGTTAACAGAATCGTAAAGTTCAATGTTTCGCAAGATCAATCTCATTTACTTCGTGCAAAATACGCAATAAGGGGTCCAAGTAAGATGTAACGCTCCAATACCTGACCAGTTTGCACTATATAAAACTGCAGAAAAACTAAAAATAAAAAGTGTTTTGCACACTTCTGTCATTGGGCTATATGTGGGCTACATCTGGGTGATATTTGTGCTACATTTGGGCTCTTTTTTTCTCTGGTGGCCATCTTGGGAGACTTATTTGTTATGAAGTTTCCTAATTTCGTCATTTACTGCAGTCTCCTCTGTAGGAAATGCTTTCAGTTTTTTACTTTGATTCCATCAAGAAGGCATTCAGATGTGTCACACATTTGCCATAAATTCAGAATGTTAGCACTCTAGTTGTTCATTAGATCACTGTAGTAAAGCTACTGCTCACCAGGGAGTTAACTGGAAGTCTACTGCTGGTATTAAAAGTGATCGTTTCAGTCTGCATGTCAGAATTTTCTAATGAAATAGAAGAGGATTTGAGATCTCACTTAAAACATGCCCTAAATTTTCTTTCTGCAGCACTAACCATAATTTCTATGGCAAAATGAACCCCCTCATTTTGTTCCTTTTTAAATTAAATGTTTTAAGTGTTACCAGTTTATTCCAATCAAGATGGCTTCAGGTGTGCCATACTTTTGTCATAAGTAAGGCTGTTAGCACTCTAGTTGTTCTTTAGAACACTCTGGGAAGCTGCAGTAGAACACAAAGGAATCAACTGACAGTCTCTGCCCTTGTTGGATGTACATGTTTTACTGAGAATGTCAGACTTCATTCTCACATGACTGAGAAAGATAATGTGAATTTACAGAAAATATGCTCTCATTTTAGCTTCTGGAGCACCTTCCAAAACTGTATGGGACAAGCATGTGAAAATAGTTTTCTCTCAAACATGATTCATGATATCCCAGCAGAAGGTTTTTCACAGGGTAAAATCACCTTAGAACACACCACAATTCCTGAAATTAGTATGGTACCATCAACAAATGAATTCTAATGTAACTAAAGTCTGTTATCACCCTTTATAGTTCTCCTTTTGGTAACCTTCAAAATCTTCGATTCACTACAATGCATTTCAATGGGGTACTATCATTTATATTGGTCCCAAGATGGCTGCCAGCAATTCCAGGATGAAGTGCTGACAGCCAATCAGATCTCACGATGACATGTGTGGTTAGGCTCAGCCCAGATATATATGTGTTTTCTTTTTCAAATTTCTCAGGAACTACTGAACGGATTTACACCATTTAACCAAAAGGTACGACTCTGAACCAAGGGCTACCTTTTTGCCAAATTTGGTGTAATTCCGTTCAGCAGTTCGGGCTGTAGCTGCGACTAAAGGTTCCTATGGAAAAATGCATGGGGAAAACACGTTTTGGGACCCCCTTTTTTTTCCTCGGCCCCCACTTGATGAATCACCCCGAGACTTTCAGGATAGGAGCGGACCGGAGCGCCCCACGAGTTTTGAAAATTTCGCGAAGATTCATCAACCGGCGCCAAAGTTATTGGAAATAGAATGTTGTGAATTTCATATGGAAAATAGGTCCTAACTATAACTACCTACTGGCGACCGCCAGTAGGTGATATATATGTATATATAAATATATATACATATATATATATATTTATTTTTTTGCTTTTATGTCCTCCATGTTCATTGGCTACTTTTTTGGTTTCCTATATACTCCTGTTGTATATTGTAATTCCTCCACTCTTTCTCTACTTTCCTTCTATCTTTATCTCATAAACTATGAATAGTTCTCCTAAAGTTAAAGTTGTTTTTTTGAATGTCAAGGGTTTACGTCATCCAGTTAAAAGATTAAAGATTTTAGACTATTTACATAGGCAAAAAGCTGATATTTGTTTATTACAAGAAACTCACATTGACAACACCATTTTAGCATACATGCAAAGGAAATGGGTTGGCCAGATTATCTTCTCCCCGGCGCAAGGTAAGAAGAATGGAGTGGCTATTCTTTTCTCAAAATCTGTTCAGCTACAAATTTGAGACAAAAAATCTGATTCAGAAGGTAGATTTCTTTTAGTCAACATTAAATTGGGGATATGATTTTACATATAATTTATATTTATGGACCAACAGCAGATGACCCTAATTTTTGGTCTCACATTACTTCTGAAATTCCTCAACTTGGGAAAGTTTCTTTAATTTTAGGGGGCGATTTTAATTTGATTAGTGACCCCGTTTTAGATAGACTGTCCTCGACCAAATATTCTCTTCCCAAAGCGTTTCATTCCCTCAGAACGTTATTTAAAAACACTAAATTGGTTGACATTTGGAGGCTGCATTTCCCGACCGAGAAACAATTCTAATTTTTCTCCAATCTGCATAACTCCCATTCACGCTTAGATTATTTGTTGGTGTCTAGAGACTTAGTGAAAACTATAACTCAACCTACTATTGGTAGTATTGAAATTTCAGACAATGCAATAATCTCGCTTCACTTACACAGAGGTAATTTTTCAGTGTCTCATTCCCGCTGGCGCATGAATGTTGATGTTGTTCTTCAAGACGCTCATAAATATGCCATTTTAAAAGCTATTCATGAATATTTTTTACATAATCTTGATGATGTCACCTCCCCTACTGTAAAATGGGATTCTTTTAAAGTGTATTTAAGAGGAATCGTTATTTCTATAATGGCGCATGAGAATAAATCGTTTAACACCAAATTGTTACTCCTAGAAAACCAGATTGCAAAATTTGAACGACTGTTTATATCTTCTCAAAATCTCATTTTTAAAACCACGTTACAAAAATTTAGATATGAATATAATTCCATGTTGAGTAAAAAAGCTGGTATTCAGATTGCTAACCAGAAAGCTAAATTTGCTTTCAGTGCTAATAAGTCAGGAAAACCTTTAGCTAACTATCTCCGCATCAAGAAAGATAGAAACCAAATTCATGCTATCCACAAACCCAATGGTACCGTTGCTGTATCTACCCCAGACATTATAGATGAATTTCTTAAATTTTACTCTTCATTATATAGTAGCCCAAATCTTCTAGATTCTCAAATTATCGATAACTTTTTAATCTCTGCCAATCTACCTCAACTTTCCCAGCTTGATAAAATCAAATTAGATAATCCTATCATGACTGATGAACTTTTATTTGCTATTCAATCACTTAAACCTCAAAAATCTCCTGGCCCTGATGGTATTCCTACAGAATTTTATAAGACCTTTGCTGACACTCTTATTCCCCAACTACATCATCTATTCACTACATTTGCTCAATCTGGTTTACTCAATGGTTCTTTATAGAGGCATTAATTATAGTTTTACCTAAACCAGATAAAGACCATACCAAAGTTTCAAATTATCGTCCTATTTCATTGATTAACCAGGATTGTAAACTTTTTGCAAAAATCCTAGCCACCAGATTAGCTTGAGTTTTGTTGTCCCTTCTTCATATTGATCAATCTGGATTTATGGCAAAACGTTTTTCTGTTAATAACACAAGACTCTTTTTTCATGTTATTGATAAGGCCTCTACCCTCACCTCTCCTGCTGGCCTACTAGCTTTAGACGCGGGGAAAGCGTTCGATAAAGTTCACTGGCAATTTCTTTTTCGAACACTCTTCTTTTAATTTTGGTAATAATTTTATAAAAATGATATCGACTTTATTTGGCTCCCCTTCTGCCCAACTTTTTATTAATGGTCAATTTTCAAATCCCTTTTTTCTTCATAGAGGAACCCGACAAGGTTGTCCATTGTCACCTCTTCTTTTATTATTGGCAATTGAACCTTTTCTTTCCCACATTCGAAATTCTGTTGATATTGAAGGAGTTATGTTAGCTGATGTTAACCTTAAAACGTATGCTTATGCAGATGATCTTCTACTATATTTTAGTAATGCAGCCACAACTTTACCTGCAGGTTTAGCTGTTATATGTAAATATTCTACTGTTTCTGGTTATACCTTGAATATTCATAAAACAGAATTTTTTCCCTTGAACGTTCACTGTACACCCTCAATACTGGAACATACTGAAATTATATGGCAAAAAGATAAAATTAAATATCTAGGTATACGCTTTTCACTTCCCTTAAAATACTCCATTACTCTTAATTGGGACTCTTTATTTACCAAAATTACAGAAAAAATGTGTCAATGGTCCACATTACACTTATCATGGTGGGGGAAACTTGAAACCATTAAAATGGAATTAACCCCAATTATCTTCTATACCTTGTCTATGATCCCTGTACAATTACCCCTGTCAGTCTACAAACAAATTGATAAGCTTATTTCTAAATGTATATGGAATCACAAACCCCCTCGTATTGCATATACTAAACTTAAACTGTCTAAACTAAATGGAGGATTTGGTATACCCGATTTTTTCAAATACCACAAATCATTTATTTTAAAACAAGGTTCACTTTGGTTCACATGCTTGGATCCTAACTATTCCCCTAAATGGTTAATGATTGACCTCAACTTGGTGTTGCCATTTCCCCTTCCATCACTTTTATACATGTCTAATTCAAATAAACTCTTTAAATCCTCCCCCATCATTGCATCCACTAAATTGATTATTACTGATTTTGTCGCATCTTTTTCATCACACATTTCAAACTCTACTATGATTTCCCTTCGGCATAATCCTACATTAAAATGTAACCATACAATCGCATTCTGGAAACTATGGATTTCGGCTGGCATTTTCTTTCTCCAAGATATTTATGAAGATAATGCTCTATTATCATTTTCTGAACTACAAGCTAGATTCATGTTCCTATAAATTATTTAAGGCTAAACTTATAGACTCTCCATTTTGTTGGAACTGCAAATGTTATGATGGTACTTTGAAACATATGCTTTTTGATTGTAATGTAATAAGCTCAATTTTGGAAGAATGTTTGGGATATCGTTGTTAAAATATTTCCTAATTCTGAGACTTACTTACAGCATACTTATTGGTAAATCCTACGTCCTACCATCCACCTTACCGGAACCCCAGTCTAAACTTTTTATTCTCCTTATCTCTATTACTATTAAATCCATTACTTCCAATTGGAAATCATATGAAGCAATATCAATCCAAGCATGGTGGTCATATGTTACTTTTATTAGATCTGGTGCTCACTTATCTTACAAGCGACCAATAAAAAATACATCATCATTTCAACAGTTATGGAAACCAATTGAGGATTATATTAATATTTTGTTATAAAATATTCAATAACATTATTTGCTTCTATTTACAGTTTTGTATAACTATTGTTTGAGGAGTAGCCTCGTTTGTCTCCTTCTTTAACTTTATAATTTTACTGTTTTTATGACACTGGTAAACTTTTGGTATATTGATATTATGATATTTTAGTGTTTATACTATTCTATTATATATATCAAAACTGTATCTTTTTTTGTTTGTCTTGTTTACAAAGATTCCTAATAAAATATTTTGAACACTCAAGCAGACACCCCGACACCCACTGAAGCGGTAGACATACCTCAGGTTTACCACAAAGAGCGCCGGAAAAGACCCACATAGCCTACTAACCCCACAGGCATTTCCGTACACGGCCTAAGGGAGCAGCCGAAGAGACACCATCCCAGCACACCACGACACACCCCCAAGCCGGCCAAGGGCAAGCACCGCAGACCCCCAGCCTTGCCTCAAGAATACCACAGCAAAAAAGAGCAAGGACCTGCCGCACTGCAGACAGAGAAGCCCTCCTCCGCACTCACCTGCACGCCGGCCCCTTGCACACCAAAGGCGGCAAGGCATAAAGGCCAGGACAGCATTGAACATGCCAGCGCCAGGAACATCCAGCTGAGAAGGAAGGGCCAAGTCAAACCACTCTGCGTGACCTCCCCAACCCCACTGGTACTACACAGCAGGGAATAGAGCCGCTGAAATATGCTGGAGCAAGTGCACCGCGCCTGCCCAAAGGATTGCAAGGAGCACAAAAAAGGAAGTATGGAGTGGGGGAGGGACTTTTATGCGTGGAAAAGGATTGTGATTGAAGGCACAGGGGCCGCCTCACTGTGTGAGTCATCACGGTGAGAGGTATTAAGGGGTAATACAGCTTTTTATTAAGCCATGTCCAAGATCTCGAATTCTCGGACCCTAGAATTAAGCTCTCACGCTTACCTTACACATTTCAGAAAGTGTCAAAAGCTTTGCTACTTAATCAATAATTTTTCAAATAGATTACCTTCTGTTCTTAATCTCCATACGTCTAAGTTATGAAGTTTTGAACCTAAAGAACCAAGAGGTTTTTTTGCATATGTTCACTCATAAAATAAATTTAACATAACATAGTGAATGTATGTCTATGCGCATATCATTGTTCATGTTGAGCAGCAATAGCAGTGTAAGCACCCAAGCTCTTTAAAGGGAATGACAAAATTCAGTAAATAAAAGAGAGCAGGTGGTACACATTTTTAATATAACCAAAATTAATCTAGGAAAGTAATATCACTTTTACAATATTTTGATTTAAGAGCAAAATGTAATTGATGAACATAAGACAAGCTATGAATAAAACTGATTTCCCCGTTTTTAGAAAATAAAGCCACTCACAGTGCCTTCCTCTGCAAGAAAAGATATTGACTGGTCCATGCCGCCTCCTTCTGTGCCAATATAGCGCTCACTCTTGGCACAAGTTTCTGCTAGCTCCACCTAGAAAAATAAATAGTAAAAATACAAGATGACACAACAGGCACTCCCCGAAGGTCATCAGGCGTTGAAAGGAGGAGATTTATGAAGATGGACCATTAAGGTCATGTTTTCTTACACATTCCAGTCCACTGGAGTTCGTTTTGTGAGCCAGAGAAAGTACGTTTTGGAAATTCATATAACATGCTTGCATTCTTTTTAAATCAATGTCATAATTATATCAGATTTGGCTAACATTTTGTTCCCAATGTTTTGTTTTCACAGAGTGAAAATGATCTAATTCATCATGACAATTGTCTGGCTGTTTTAATCAAGGTATGCCTGGCTGACGATCTGGAACCTTGATCCATAATCTGACGCCTACCTGCCTGCAGTGTATCTGTCTTCCATGCTCTGTGAAGCTTCAGTTACTCACAGACCTTGGCATTCAACGAGCAATTCAAAAAGCACAGGGCCAATAACATTATCCTCTTTTTTGGATACTAAAACTCACATGAAAGGCTCATTAATATTTCACAAGTTTTCAGACATTTCAGACAACACACATTTGTGCAAAGCCACTAGCCATATTATTTACCACCTGCTTTTGGAACTGCAAAAAAACAAAAAAACAACGGATAGCAGCTGTTCAAAACGTGGTGTCCAATGAGAAATCTCAGTTGGTTTGGGAAACCATGGCTAGACAAACAGCTGAAACTTCACTCAACAAATGATGAAGCCAAGGAGTGTTATGCCAGTGAATGTAGATCTGCCAACTCGATTTCGGCTCCCTTCACACGGTTACCCGGTGAGGAGCCGAAATCACACGGTGGCAGGCAAGGCGAGCTGGAAACCACTGCCGACAGTAGATTTCTAGCTCGTCTTTTGAGGCTGCAAGCAGGAAATGCCCGCTAAAGGTCGCGAAAACACCCCAAGACATCCCCAGCAGCCTCTCATTGTTTTTGGTGGAAGGAGGAAGTGGAGGAGGGCAGGGGATGGGCAGAAGGCCCTCTTGGGAAGTTTGGACATAAAGCGCTGCCCCCTCCAAGGGCACGCGCCTTCCTCTGATGGCTGATTTTGTTGTCATGTTGGCAGGTCTGTGAAGGATTTTTGTTTACTCATTAGGCCACGACCGAAATAGCATTCCTCACCCTAAATTCACGCATTTATATCCAAATAGTCACATGACACTGATAGGTACCTCATATTGGGGTTGAAAATGACAGAATCTACCCTTCTGGTAGAAAAAACCCATTCTCTGAATTGTTAATCTTCTCCAGTATACAGGCCGCGTGGAAAACTAGCCCCTGAGCTTCCATCAAGCTCAAAAAAGCTGTGGGCCACAAAATTCAGAGAGGAAATGAGTCGTTGATTAATGTGCCATCAAAACACAAGTTTTATAATTAATTCAGGAATTAACTGCAGAACAGGGAGGCTGAGGGCTGGGAGTACTGCTCAAGGCGAACTCTTCCTCCATATAGAGAACTATGTTATAAAGAGGATACGTAGGAAGCAATGAGGGACAGAGAGAAAACATAAGGAAGGGAAGAAAGAGAAAGAAAACCAGCTTTGACAAAGCCTATAGGTTTTGCCTTTTAACCGTGTTATTCCCCCCTTTTGGTTTTGTCAATGCTTGTTTGCCAATACAGAACAGCACTGGCAAAAAAAATTAATAAAACAATGGTGAATACTGGTGCAATCTTCACGCCTGCTTCAATATGGTATGACAGCCCCAACGTGAGGACGAATGCACTGGTATGTATTACCATAAACCAATATAAAGCATACCACAAATGATTTTTAAGAATCAAGCGAAACTGACAACTTTGTTGCAAAAAACATCAAAATAGCTGCAGAAATATTCAGGCAGCGTGGACAACCTGAACATATTATCGATAAATCCTTTGAATAGACAAGTGTAAAGAACAGAATAAAAAAAGAAAGAAATCGGCGCAAAAGAGTCTAAACAAATAAAAAAAAAAAAATTACGCTGATCATGACATACAATGTGGAATCCAATATGATCAGAATAATCCTCTCAAAACATTGGCAACTGTTTGACTTGGTCCTCTCTGCAGGGTCACCCCCAAACGTTTTGTTTTGTCTTCCTCCTCCTATTTTTTACTGAATTTTTCTGGCTTTACAACTCTGTGCCCTTTACCACTGATAACCAGTGCTAAAGGGCTTGTGCTCTCTATATAAAACATGATAGAATTGGCTTACACCCAATTGGCATATTTAATTACCTTATAAGTCCCTAATAAAGTGGTACTATATGTGCCCAGGGCCTGTAAATTAAATGCTAATAGAAGACCTACAGCACTGATTGTGCCACCCACTTAAGTAGCTCTTTAAAACATGTCTCAGACATGCCATTGCAGTCCATGTCTGTAGTTTTAAACTGCCAAGTTGAACTGGCGAAATAAACCTTTTTGCCAGGCCCAAACCTTCCCTTTTTTGGTCGAGCCTAGCGGCAGCATGTATTCAGCACTGGAAGCCCCGCCCATATTTGTCATTGGCTTGTGTCATTGACCTTCCTAAATGCTGGCTTCTGATTCGTAAATAGGCTTTTTAGACCCTCATTAGTACCGCCTGGACTTCATTTGTACCCTCCCATGGCAACTGGTCCTTTTACTGGACTTGCTACACGGTCTCCATTTTAATTCGGTGAGCACTATTTTGTTTATTAGCTAACTAATAAGGACATTGGCAGCTGCTTCTTGCATTTGCAGTGCGCCCACACAGGACAATGGAGGCTGCTTTTCACATCGAGCGCTATGCCACTCTAACTTTAAAAGTTACACAATGGCACAATGGCTATGCTTTTTTTGTATTTTATTACGTTTGAGATGAACGTGGCGTCCGCTTCAGGGACACTGCGCTTTCTCTCGGCTTTTATTTTTTTTAAATGAAATTGCATGCTGATCATGGCGCCCTCTTCAGGGACACCGCGCTCCGTTTCTTTTTTTTTTTTAAACTTTATTGGGGAGCCCGGCGCCCGCTTCACGGAGACCGCGCTCGGCAATACAATAGGTCTTGCTTTTGCAAAAGTTTGACCTACTGGTATTGTAAATGACAATGCCTTTTACTATTATAAAAGGCATTGCCAATTACAATGCCAATAGCTCAAAATCTCGCAATTGCGAGGCCTATTGCATTGTAAATGCTTGTTATACATATTAGTCACCCCTAGAGTAGGCCCTAGACAGCCCAGAAGGAAGGGTGTACTGTATCTAAAAGATAGGATACGTACTTTCAAGTTTTATATGTCCTGGAAGTGAAAAACTCAAATTCGTTTTTTCACTACTGCAAGGCCTACCTCTCCCATAGGATAACATTGGAGTTACCTCATCTTATTTATAAGTGTAATTTCAAAATGGGAACAGATGATTACTTCATGTTTGGAGTCTCTAGAATTGAAATTTAAAATCCTAACTTATGGTGAAGTCCGATTTTAAATAACATTTTTAAAATGACACTTTTAGAAAGTTGACGTTTTCCTGCCTTAGTAATTTAGTGCCCATAGCCTGTCTCTGGTCACATGCCTGGGTGTAGCGGACAGTTGAGGTTTGTGTCTTCCTCCTAGACAACCACACACAATAGGGATCTTAGGTGTGCCTGAATGTGCAATCAATGGCAGGGTGAGAGGGAGGAGCTGGGCACAGCACCACTTACACTTGAACAGGCTGTGTCCTGACTCCACACGAAGGGCTGCACACCCCTTGTAGTTCGTCTAAGCCGGGGCAGGTAAGGCAGGATGCTTGGGCACTTTAAAGGGAAATCTCTAGAAGCTTCTCCCCTACTTCAAAGGCACAACTGGGTATAAATACTGGACCTCAGACACCAACTCTTCAGTACACTTCTGAACCTGTGAATACTCTGCCAGGAAAAAAGACTGCTGTGTTGCTGAAGCACTGCCACTTTACTGGACTGCACTCTGCTGGAATCCTGCCTTGTTGAGCTGCTGCTTTGCTGTGCTGACCTGCTGCCTTTTTTCCTGGGGAGGAAGAATTGCACCTGAAACTTCATCTTGAACCCAGGGCTCCCAGAGTGTCTCCAAGGGCTAGCCTGCTGACCTACTGATCTGAGCCTCTGAGCCACCAGCCCTTGGTCCCAGATCCAGCGAGTTCCTGACCCCCAAAGGGTGCCTCTCAGCTACAGGGCCCATGGTGTGGCTCAAGGGTGCTGAAATCAAGCTTTAGGGCTCTTTGTGACTGCGAACGGTCTCGTTCGCACTGAGACCTTGTTGCTTGCACTGCAAATCAGCATGAAGCTCCCTCGGCCCAACTCTTCGCACTGCAGCATCGCACTGCAAATCAGCGTGAAGCTCCACCAGTCCAACTCTTCGCATTGCTGTATAGACCGCTCACAGGGACCTCCAATGCGAAGCTCCAGCAATGCCTGTAACGCTAGCCAACTCTTCGTGCTTTGCCCACAGCCTCCCGCGACGCTCTTCCTGCTTCCTCGTGGCCCTTGGCATGAATTTGAGATGCTAAACTTCAGAAGGCCTAACATGGTGACTGGATCCGACCTGTGCTCTATCGCAGTCAGCCTGAAGGTGCGACTTTGACCTGGTCGTGCGTGACCAGATATTCTGAGTTGGCGCTTTGTGCTTTTTGGCACTATTTTCACTAAATTCTTTCAAAATGAATATCTCCGGTTCTACTGATTGATTTTTTTTTTGTTTTGGTCTTGTTTCATTTATTAAATTCTGCTCTATTTTTCTATACTAGTGTTGGATCCTTTTGTGGTGAGTTTCACTGTGTTACTCAAATACTTTACAAATTGCCTCTAAGTTGAGTCTGACTAGTCTGTGCCAAGCTAACCTAGGGTTGAGCACATGTTTATTTTAGGGTTGCTTGTGACTTCACCCTTACAAGGATTGTGGTTGCTGCCTGACCAGGGATCACACCCCAGTAAACCAACAACACAATTTCTTACAGCAACTTACTATAGACAATTTTTATTTAGGACATGCAGGAAGCTGGCTCTGTATATACTATACCAAAGTAAGGTATAGTGTGCAGAGAGTCCAGTGGATCCACAGAGGCTTAAGTAGATAGTACTAAAAGCTCTATTTGTGGTAGTGTGGTCGAGCAGTTATGCTTTTAAAAGGGCTGTGTTACACATTTGTTATACACACTCAGGCAAGAATGATTACACACACTCTAAGACTGAATCTGAGACCAATTGTTCTGCATAAAAAGTTATTACTTTGTTATTTTATTTTTAGAACCAAGAGGAACTCAGTTGCAGGTAAGTAACAGTTTCAAGAATAGCAATACTTTTCAAATGCAGTAGGGATTGTGTTGTAAAGGCCTAGAAGTACTTTACAAGAGTATTAAAAATAATTTGCTAATGTCAATCAAACCGTAGCAAACTTAGCAAAGGTGCGAGATAGACATTTATTGTGATAAGCCGAAATGCAAAGCAATCCTATGGAAGGAAAATCGTTACATGCAGTTATAGGCAAGTACTCTACTTACACATCCAGTCTTCGGGGGTTTGGACCAACACTGGGCAAGGGTTAGATACAGGTAGGTACTGCACCACCAGCGGCACTGGGGCGGCCGTGTGCAGAGGCCAATGGGCCCAATGTTAGTCACTGGAGACTGGGGGCACCCACAAGAGGCGCAATTTGCAGATAAGTACTAGCGGTTTCAGGGCAAATGCCCCGGGGGTTAAAGCAAGCATGGTGGGGACCATAAGGCAGCACCAGCCAAACACCACCAGTGGCACCTGGGGCGGCAGGGTGCAAATCAGCGTTGGGTGCCCAATGCAAATGAAGGGAAATCTCGGTCGCAAATGCAGTAGGGATTGTGTTGTAAATGCCTAGAAGTACTCTACAAGAGTATTAAAAATAATTTGCCAATGTCAATCGAACAGTAGCAAACTTAGCAAAGGTGCGAGATAGACATTTATTGTGATAAGCAGAAATGCAATGCAATCCTATGGAAGGAAAACCGTTATATGCAGTTATAGGCAAGTACTCTACTTACACATCCAGTCTTCGGGGGTTTGGACCAACACTGGGAAAGGGTTAGATACAGGTAGGTACTGCACCACCAGCGGCACTGGGGCGGCCGTGTGCAGAGGCCACAGGGCCCAATGTTAGTCACTGGAGACTGGGGGCACCCACAAGAGGCGCAATTTGCAGTTAAGTACTTGCGGTTTCAGGGCAAATACCCCGGGGGTTAAAGCAAGCATGGTGGGGTCCATAAGGCAGCACCAACCAAACACCACCAGTGGCACCTGGGGCGGCCGGGTGCAGGGTGCAAATCAGCGTTGGGTGCCCAATGCAAGTGAAGGGAAATCTCGGTCGCAAATCAGGCTGCAGGCTCGGACCAGGAGGCTGGACGAAGGTGACCAACAGCCGGGCAGGTAAGCAGAGGTGTCGGTGGATGCCTGGGCACCGTCGGTAGGGCTCACCAAAATCGAGGGCGGAGGATGCAGGGGTGACTCTAGACAGTTTTTTTTACCAGAGCCGGACGCGGGGATTCTTCAAGATGAGGCTGCAGGCGACTTTGTGGAGTCCAGGAGGGATCATCCAATGCTGGATTCACAGTCAGGATCGCTAGAGAGACTTCGCTGTACAGGTGAGCCACTCAGACTCGGGCCGTCGGATGCAGAATGGGCCGGAGTCCCAGTTCCAGCTGGATACAGATTCCTTGGATTTAGATTCTTCAAGAAAGGGACGCTGTCCTCTGGAGAGCTGGTCTTTGTTCTAGAGTGAGAAGTCTTCCTCAGGCTTCTGGAAGTCGCTGGCCACAGGACAGGCGTTGTCTCCTACGCCGGCTCTTTAAGCTGGAGACAGGCCAGTAGAGCTGGGGCCAAGACATTAGTCATCTTTGAGCTTTGCTGCACGGTGTCTTCTTCGTCCTTCTTCATTGTAGGTTGCAGGAATCTGAGGATCAAGGTTCAGGGGTGCCCCTAAATACTGAATTTAGGGGTTTTACAGGTACTGGCAGATGGTAGCCAATGGGCTACTTGCCTTTAGGGTGACTACACCCTTTGTATGTCCTCTCCCTTTGGGGAGGGGGCATCCCCTAAAATCCTTCCATTCAAGATGAAGGATTTTCTAAGAAGGGGGTTACCTCGGTCTAGGGCACCTTAGGGGTGGTCCTGGCAAAGAGGGGAGATACCTCTCCCGACTACTAATTTTCCCGCCGACCTTGCCGACAAAAGTGGGGCTTGGTCAGGGGAGAGGGCATCTGCACTAGCTGGAGACGCCCTGGCTAGCATATCATATCAGGCTCACTGTCCTGAATGCTGTTCCTGCTTGCGGGTAGGTGTGAAGCACCTCCACCCCAAGCAACCTCTGTCCCTGACCTTTGAGAGCACAAGAGCTCCCACCTCAGGAAGTCAGAAACCTGTCTGTGTGTGGCAGTCAGCTGGACACAAGGGAGTTGGTCATTTTGTAGGGGGGGATCTCGAAGCTGCCCTCTGAGTGCATTTTGGAATAAATCCAGCACTGGCATCAGTGTGGGTTTATTATGCTGAGAAGTTTGATATCAATCTTCTTAGCATTCAGTAAAGCCATCCTGGAGCTGTAAAGTTCATAATGACAAAATATCAGACCATGTACTCCATATGGCTCCACTGCACTTACAATGTCTAAGAATGGACTTAGACGTTGTAGGGGCATATTGCTCATGCAGCTATGCCCTCACCTGTAGTATAATTCACCCTGCCTTGGGGCTGTGAGGCATGCTAGAGGGGTGACTTATCTATGCCACAGACAGTGTTTTTGGGCATGGCAAGAAGGGATGTGTGCCATGTCGACTCTTAAATTTTGTCTGCACCAAAACACACAGTATGCTGCAGCCCCCAAATGGCCCCTCTGGTCACCAGGCCCTTAGTACCAGTGGTACCTTTTACAAGGGACTTATAGGTGGGCCAGAGGTACGCCAATTGTGGAAACAAAGGTACAGTTTTGGGAAAGAACACAGGCACTGGGGGCCTGATTAGCATGGACCCAGTGCACATTCAGTCAAAGTGCATCAGATATCAGGCAAAAGGTGGTGGGTAACCATGCAAAAAAGGGGCACTTTCCTACAGGACCCACTCAGGGGGACACACCCAGCAATCATGTGTTTAAGACTGAAATCAATAAAGACTTGGAAATAAGCAGCCATTAAAAACAGAGGAATGAAGAAACATAGGCTGCAGGACAAAAACAAAGCCAATAGCTCAAACTTTCAGTAATGCAAGACCTATTGCATTACAAATGCTTGTTTCGAGTGCCTGTTGTCCACCTCCTGTCAACGGCTGGGACGGACTGGTTGATGCGGGGGAGGAGTAGGGGAAGAAACGGACATGAGGGCGAGGTAGTGAAATGAAGCAGCGACAGGGCGTGTGGGGGGAGCGAGAGAATGCCAGAGGTTTTAAAAGCAGCAACAGGAAGGCTGCTAACAAGCTGGCTGGCAACATTTGCAGAACGACATAAACGAGCAGGCTGGGGTGGGGACGGGAGCAAGGGAAAGGAAACACAAAGTGCTTGATGAAAATAATAATATAACATAAGCAAAAGTAAACCAACAGGAGAGAGACTGTGGCATAACCTCCACAGCTGCTGACTTTGGGAACTGGGGAACCGGGTTCAGGTCTCAGCATTGGTAAAACTGTGCCAATAAAAAATAGAATTTAAATATAGAGGGCGCTTGTTCTGATCACTAAAACAATGGCAGGAATACCGATAAACTAAAAATATCCAGCAGGAGATATCTAGCAGGAGCAGCTGGGAGCTTCGCAATTGGGACAACCAGGAGGAACCCTGAACGTGAGGGGGAGTGGCGACAGGGGAAGCACCAGATAACCAAACGAAATTAACATTGTGCGAAGCCTGTAAAAGTTTAAATAAACAAAAACTAACATCCCCCGAAGTGCAGAAAGTGCATCAGCGGTGAAGTGGAAGCACTGGTTAATGATTAGGCCTGGAACCTTTCAGCCTAGGCAAGTAAAGGTAACACGCATGCACGAGCAGAGGCAGACCAACAAAAAGAGAAGAGGGCTCTCCAAGTCCCATAAATTAAAATGAAGAGTAACAGCACAGTAACAGGGGCACTCCTCATGGTAGGTTACAGAAGTAAGAAAGGAGGGACTACTAAGCATATTAACCAATGAAAAGCAGGCATTTAGGAAGGACAGCAAGAGAAACCAATTAAATAGATGTGCATTTTTTCAAGCCCATAACCCAGATACAGCATGTCTCGAAGCGCTGCCTAGGCGAGATATAAAAAGGATTTCAGGTCCATAAGCACAGCTGTACTCACTGACATTTTGTAGCAAACAGCAAAGAAAACTTGTAAAAATTATTTGCTATACGTATATTCATATGTCCATGTGAGAAAAAAAGATGTAGTGAGGCCTACATTCCCATTACAAAAGAAAAGTTCTAGAACATCTAAGAGCAATTACTAACGTGGATTAGAACTATCCCATCACTAGTCATAATCATAACCATCCTGAAGGAAAATCAGAACTCTTATAATGCTGTGGAATTGATATGGAGGAGACAGAAAAGGGATGCTTCATCAAATGGAATCAAAATATATCATTAGAGTAAAGACAATATTTTAGAGAGAACACAGTTTAGATGAGAAGCTATTTAGCCGCTTAGATTGATGATACCAATGGTCTCTTCTAAACTGACTTTAATGGCATTTACAGAACTTTGGTGCAATGGGATTTTAAGAAGTATAGCACGATGTAGAAACATACACTGACATGCTCTCAAGGAAAAGCAATACACATGCTTGTTTTCAACAAGAACAATTTATATATAAATACCTCAAAAAAGAGATATTAAATTTGCAGGATATTTAGATAATCAAAGTGTTCTTACTGGAAGGCAAAAGGTTATTAAAAAAGTGATCCAGTACAAAACAATTGGACACAGATAAAAAGGAATAGAATAATCCTTGCATGTGAAAATAGCAAGATAAGGAATCCCTTTGAGGAATATAGAACAATAATCTCCACAAAGGCGCCAATGCAAGAGAATGAATATGCCTCTGTGTAATTTGGGACACAAACTATGCTGGGGAGTTTTAACGAAATACAATTATAACAATGCAACGAAGTTTCGTGAAAACATAACAGCAAAAGTACTAATACATAATGAAACTGAAAAGGGATTAAGTATTTCCTGGGAATAAGGCAGTGGCTGGCTGAAACTCATCAGCTTGTTTTCTTTTATATTGATCCACCGCATATTATTAATTTTAAAAGCAATCTGAATGCCTTGTGTGCCAAGACATTCATCATCAGTCTCAGTTTTACTGCTGTCTATTGTTTAATGAACCAGCTATTCCTGCGAGATAACCAAAACCTGAACATTTTAATTCCAATCAATATTCACTGTTAGCTGAATCATAAAGAGAACAGCTTCAACAGAATGTGTTTTAAGCACCTTCACTACATAATTATTTATGTCTTACACAACAGTACTGTCCAATAATTCTGTTACTATTTTCAACAGACATTTCCTATTTTTGTTTCAAACTAACTGCCAAAATAAGCATGTACTATAAAAATACATAGGTGGTAACATATGTGAAATACTCCTATGTTGCCCTCTCGGGCTTCATCTGACATTTAGAGATCACGCTGCTTTCGGCCTTGTGGTTTATGACGTCACTAGACCTCCCCAATGAAAATACAGAAACATATTACACGGTCACCTGTTGTGTGTGCTATATGTCTGTATATACACACACGAATAACGATTACGCTCTAAGCCACCTCCTTTCCATTTCTCTTCCTCTAAAAAATATTATCAAGATCAAATGAATACCACTTTAAAAATGGTAAAGTCAATCAAAGAATAAAACGGTTTCAAAACCTTGTATTTGGTTTTCTCAAGCCTATAAGGAAATTTCTCAAAAGTAGTAAAGTTCCAGTAGTAAGAGGCACTTATGCCACGAAGAGGTCAGTGTCAGGGATGTTAAAATGTGTTTAACTTTAGACTTTGTCATCAAATCTTCAAAAAGTGCAATAAGAAAAAGAAAGCTGGCTTTGGGTTAGCCCTCGTAAGCCTTCGCCTTTCATAGGTTTTTTTATCCTTTCACATTATTTGCATGGGCTGCTGATCAAGGCCATAGTGTGTTAATGACAGTTACACTGTTCTGTTTGTGTTCCCATTAGGTTTTGGTGATGGGGCCATCAAGTAGCCCTTTAGTTAGGCTGCAGACGTGACTTGTAGCTGAGATCAGGGTGTAGCCACCTTTGATGTATTTGCTTTGCTGACTTGTAGCTTTTTTGTTTAGGAAGTGCTTGAGGTTGGATGTCTTCCCCTCTCATTAGGGTGCACTGCTAGTCACTAATCACCCTTGCACGTTCATTTGTTTCACTTTGCTAACTTGCTAACATGTTTACAGCTTTCTTTGTTCACAGAGTAAAGAGACACAAGCATATATGCTTTCTTAATGCCTTTGAAGTTCACAACTTACAGTGCAAAAGTAATCTTCTCACTCCTTTCCATAATACACTTCTACAACACGGTTCAGAAAAACGGCCCCACTCCCAGCTGCTACACTGTTGGAGACACGATTTTGCTTTATTATTGGATTTTCTTCCTAGGACATCATGGGTCAACACACACAAAGCTACCAAACTATTACCAAACAATTCAAAATGTTTTGCCCTGACACTGACCCACTCCTGAAGGAATAAGGAGCGGCTCTTAGAAGGACTGACTGTGAAGGGAACAAATAGAGATGAATATTAGCATCCATGCTCATACTTTATTTATTCAACTACAAATGAGTGATTTCATAAATAACATGCATGTTTGCACTGTGGAATTGAAGTGGGTGGTGTACATAAATTAGTTATGAATGTCCAGGGGAATGGGTGTGTATTTATGTTGTGACTACTAGCTGGCAAGTTTTGGCTGTATTCTAAATGCAGATTTTTCACCTGATGAGAAGAAAGTTAAAATTAGTTTAAGTATCCTGAGGTCGCTAAGGGTTCCAGGATTCCTATTACACACGAAACAACAAATAACTACACACTGAGAAGTTGCATTCAATATAGTGTCAAGCCGAAGGCGAGGGCCTTTAACAAGGTAGCGGGCCTTTAATGGCCGGTCGAGCGTGCTACGACGGGCTCTAAGGCTATTAGAACATTCTGCCCCTAGAAGGCTGACTGTTCTAATTTGTAAAGTGCCCAAGGGGGTTGAAATCCTCTTGGGCTCCGTGAGGCCTTTGTTAAACATTGGAATGTTGATGCTCCGGGCCGGGCTTCTACCGGCCATTAGAAGCCCGGAGCACTCCATTGTTTTAAATGGAGTGCTCAACATTCCAATGTTCTAATAAACAGTAAATCTTAAACAAATGGATCTTTTTGAGGTTGCAAGTTTTATACCCATGATTAGAGCTGGAACAACGCTTTATATTTATCTAACTATCTTCCTTGGGTAACAAAGCGTTTGCTTTCACTGGCATATACCACCCAAGTGCTGCTTTGCACGAATAAAACTTGCCAGGTGCGCATCTTACTACGGCAGCCTCTGCCTTAGCACAGTTTCTGGCAGCCAAACACAGAGCTGATACCGACATGCGAGCTGCGGGAATACTTCAACCTTTCCATTCAGGATGGCTGCATCAATCGAGTGGCATGGGCCACTCGATTGTGGCATGGGCCCAATATGTACCCACCTGGGAAGCAATGAGACTTCTAATTTTGCTGATAAACTTATTAGGAGTGGATGTGGGCCCCGGTAAGTTTTTTATGAGAAGTAATAGAAATCTTTGTGGTTTTTGGTATGGGCAGGGCTCGAGTCGGGATACCACTCGGGTGGACGGCGTCCCCCCACTTATTTTACCGGGTGGACGCCATCCCCCCTGCCCAAAAGCTGGCCGCATTGAGGGGGTGGATTTTTCCATTTGATTAAGTCTGATAACGCACGCACGGGAGGGAGCATCTGCTTTGGGTTAGCGGCTCGGACTGCAGCTAATTGTAAAATCACGCCATTCGATGTACCCTCGTCGACAAAGAGCTGTGAGCGCGGAGATTGACCGGGACCGTTTTTGGAGTAGTCCCAAGCAGGGCTTTTCCCAACCGCACAGCGCTCGGTGGTGCTAATGCGAACCAGGCAGGGCGAACACAGAAGCTGACAGGATGTTAACAAGTGTTGAAAAGGACGTTGACCAGCCCCTGGCAGCCGCCCCATTACATGTCTCATGCTGTTCAGTAGCGGGACACGTAGGGCTCGAGGGGGCTGGCAGCCTGCCCCCATCACCTTTCGTGACGTCACTTCCTGTCGTGACGTCACTTCCGGTGACACCACCTAACTTGGGGCGTCCCCCCACTTCTTTTTTTAGGACTTGTCCCCTGGGTATGGGGGAGTGATTTATGTGCGTATGCGAACAACAAGGTACCTTAACAGGAATCTTAGTTAAACAGGGTGAAAATGCTGACACAGGAGAGGAATAAACATATGTAAAGAGATGGAGAAGAGATGCTCGGGGCAGTCTCGCTGTCAGATTTGCAATTTGGAGGTATCTCTTGACTGCAATTACAACCAATATATCGGTGTTTGCAACCACTGTGGATAGCTTGGCATCTACTATCATGTAAATAAAAAGGTTGTGTCTGCAACTTGTGAAAGTTTTCGCAGCCGGTTTTTTCGAATTATCAAATAAAGTTTGCGAGCACAATGCCATCAATGTAATAGTTGGTTGTAGGTTCAATTTCCGTTGATACATAAAAAAGAGACAGTCAAATATTAAATATATAACACCAAATTTGTAACCCGCAAATGCAAAGCCCATGTTCCTTTACCAAGCTGGTCGTTTGACCCTTTGTCTTTCACATTGGGTTAAATCCTATTCTGATTTTAATATCTCTTTCTACATATAAGCGGAGTCAGGAAGTGAGCTCATATATGGATAGGTCCCCTGGTGCCCAAAGAAGAAAGAAGGGTAAAAGAGGGGCTATATACCTTTTTTTTAAATATAAAGTTCATCTTTAAGTCACTTCTAGCTCTTACACAACACTGATCACATGTTTCATTTTAGGTTTAGTAAAGGCAGTATCCAAATCCCAGCTGAGAGATAATCCATAAACGTCCTGAATTTTCTTTCAAAAAGCCATAGGAGGTAAGCAGCTTCTATAAAAAGTGTCCCTAACTTATGTGGGAAAGTTATTTTCCTCCTTGTGACATACTAAAACTGTGGAAGAACCGGAGACCGTGAGATCTCGAGAAACGGTTCCAGCTGGAAAGTGCAATTTTAATCTTAAAACCTGGAGTTGGTGAGGAGCTGACAAGGTTTTCAGACAATAATTCTCCAGGTTTTTTCACTTCAAGAGCTAATAATTCAGCTCCACATACCGCCTGAGGGATAATTTTCTGCTAAAAGGCTTTAATCAAAGGAGTGGAGGAAAACACCCGTATTATTACTTTTTTTCGAACCTTTTAAGAGCTGAAACTGAATTTTTTAGCTTAATTAAAGACATCCTAAAATGAGCATCCCACAACAGGCTATCTCCAGTTCTACTTTATTCACCACGTACTAGCACTTTATACAAACAATAAATAAATATTTCCAAGTACCAAAATAATCTTGCACTGTTCACTCAATCAACCTATTATGGATAAGCTACCAAAAAGTAAAGCGTTGATGGAGTCTGCATTAGTAACCCTAGTCACCCTGCTATCAAAACTAAATTAAGCACTTGCAGCAATGAAGCAACACATAAAAACAAATCCAATGTCAATTTCAGTAGCTACAGAACAAATGTTAATGACCAAGTGTTCTGTGATTCATGTAGCTCCATAATATGTGTAAGGCATAATTTGAGAAGGCCCGGGCCTTAAAATCAACTCCCATCTTAGATATCACATTTGCAGCCTAGTGCTACCCTCTGCACAGCGTGATGAGATGTCTCTGTATAACTGTAATAGTTCTTCTTTACTTAGATATTTAAGTATGATGCCAAGTATGCCACCAGTTTCTGTGATCTTGGCATGAGTGCTCAGCTTGATACATAATAAAAGATATTCCTCATTCTCCTGTGAACATGGTATATTATTAAGTTAATGCTATTAAAAAGCGGACTAATATAGCGAGTGACTATGTGCACTGAAAATATAAACATGTCTAAGAGCCATGAGAAAGGGAAGACAATGATGCTGAAGGACACTGACACTTACACAGGCAACAGCAAAAGTCCAGAGTTATCAAAGGAACTATACCCTAAGGGAATGCTTCTCTGACAACATCCCCTGACACCCCAATGATACACATACAAACAGCATTACATTTTTGGCCCATCCCTATCTACCTATGTCTCTGTGAAAAGCATCTCTCCTCCTAGCTCGCAAAAAAAGTTGCAATTATTTAAAATGGAACCTTGTTGGAATACCACTGAAAGAGGGGGGAGGGTAGGACTGTGACCTTCAGTAATGAACAGATGACTGTCTTATTCAGGAGATATAGTCAATGTAAAGACCCGTTTAGGGATTTTACACAGTACTTTGTTAATGATACAACTACAAATAGTTGAATCTATAAAATGTGTCAGTAAGTCATATAATCCTTCAACTACTGTGGTCTATACCAACATCTAACAGGCTTGTCTACGTTACAATTCCACTTCTCACACGCATTGTCTCTCACAAAATAGTGAACCAAAACACTGTGCGCTTGCTCAACACAAGATCATTGTCCAAAAACACAACATCTTCCTTTACCATGACCCTGCTTAATTTCTGCTGGTGTTTGTAGTGCTCTGCACCAGCATTTATTTCTAAACATCGGCACGTATTTATCCACCACTTGGTGGCACTGCGTGTCTATTTTTTATTTAGCACTACCATAACTATAGCATATTTAAGCCCCTCACCCAGCATACCATAAAGACCGACCACAACTAGGGCCAATTTTCTCCAAGGCCAAATAGGAACTTCTAAAAGTTTGACTGACTTGGGATATGTCACTTACAACTTGCCACTGGCCACACGTGTTAAAAATTCTCTCACAAAGTGCTCTACACTTCTAATTCTTGCCACTGAAAACCCTCACGTATATGTTCCCTCCTGACACACTTACTAATGTGCCCCACATGTGACAGCTCCAACACTCTCGTTCTCATACCATCTGGAACACCAAGCATGCCTAGATTACGAACAATGTCGCCATCTGCTGTCAGTTTGTTAGCTAATTGGTAATGCAAGCCTTCACCCTCATCCATGTTTCCTGAACTTTGCTATCCCTCCTCAATCATCTACACAACTTTTCACCAAACTTCCTCCTCAACTATATTTAGTAAACACTCCTGACGGATCACGGCTTCACTCTACCCGTTACATATACCATAACCCAATCGACACCGTCAATTCCTCAGCCTGTTCATCTAACCACACAAAATATCTGATATAACTTCTCAGACCCACGGTACATACATCATCTTATAATGATATCCTTGTAGCTGGTGCTACTATCCTCAATATAAACGGAGTAGCACCCCCAGTGCTCAAAAACTTCACCAACAATTTATTGGTGGTTAACCTTTAAGACGAGCTTATCACTACACAAGCAAACCCTAAAGTGATGTACACCACACCAACAAGCCAAATGTCTCATTCAATGACAGAAAAAGTCGCGTCCATATATCCAAGGACACAGAAGTAAAGGCAGCTACCTGTTCTTGACCCTGTTTTTCTTGCATCAATACAGAGTCTAACCCACGCTCGCAAGCATCCGTAACCATGATAGAATTATTCTGTGTCTGGAACAATGGAAATGTTCCCTTTCAACTGCATCCAGAGCCCCTTGCACGTCATCACTGAGCTGCACCCCTCTGAGGTCAAGACTGCCCGGTTGGAGCTAGAAGGCTGCAGGCAGGTAGAAGACCTGAGCCGCAGACACACCTCAGATGTAGAGGTGGAAGGAGAAACATAAGTACCGCAGGAAGAAGAGAGACACCTCACGGGCAACATGTTCAACTGCTTTGAACCATAGTGGTGACAGATGTCAGACTTGGCTGTGCTGCTAAAGATCAATGAAGCAGACCTCCGTTCAGCCCCCTGAAGGCAGCAGTATAGAAAGTCACCATGATGGAGGGGTACAGTGACGTGAGACATTACATGAGGCAACGTAACTCTAGGTTTACCAGAAACTGCAAGCTTGCGGAGGGCACCGATAGAAACTCACCCGCTGAGTCTTACTCCAACATGGGAACTTACTGCATCAAAAGGGGTAAGAAGGGGCGTTTACACCATTGGCAATGACAAGAGTGGTCACCCGAGTAAGTGGATTGATAAATGAGCGGAGAAGGCTCATTCAGTAATAAGACTATAACATAGTGGTACACTATATTAGAGTCCTGTGGTGGCTCATCATGGACGAGGGAGACAACTAAAAAAATGATCAAAATATTTCTCAACATAAGGCATCCAGGAATGGAAAGACTAACATGGAGAAAGGCTTTTAAGATACTAACCATTAAAAAAGTTTGTCAGGAAGGACTGGGAGCAGACATTGTTGATGAACTCTGTGCCACCCAAGCTTCTGCATGCAGCAGCAATAAAAAAGTAAGTCCCAGATGAGGAGGTATGCATCTTCTAAAAGACTGTGTGTCTGGAGTGACTGACATACGTGGGGTGCCACCGACCAGCGGCAGAGGGTCTGTGCAGTGGAATCAACTGAACGCTTCAGCACGTTATCCAGGGAAGACCCATCTTTTTATTGCTATTTTTCCATCCCATTTCTACCAGACAACAAGTGCGTTTAAAGCCAATTTGGCTCTTTTCTCGAGTTAAAAAATAGATTGCTATGCGCTATCGCAGCCAATAACTCGTCATGACTGCATGTTCTCCCCTGTGTGTACTCCAAATACCATACGGAGCTGGGGTCGCTGACAGATCCCTACAAAAATGAATTATACCATTATAAACGCCTACAAATTCCTAGCATTGCGTACTTCTGCAGTACACTGGGCCACATTATTGCAATTCCCCGCGCGTGAGGCACCGCTAGAAATAAAAAAGAGGTCAGGAACTTTCATCGAGCGAAAAGATCTGACTGGCCGGATGCCCTTTATGGCTTTGAGAAAGGAAAGCACAGCCCAGCCAGAGAGGCTACATATGTTCATATGTAATGCTCCACTCCCATCAGCTAAGCACTTCACTGACAGGTGGCAACTAATACAATATTTCTCATCAATATGCACTTGTTGTCCTTAAGCAACATTACACAAGCACAATGTACGTACACTGCTCAGGCAAACTAGACCTCACAAGCTGTAGGCCAGCAACATTCTTTATGTAGGACAATGAGGTTATTTATATAGATTGCCTTTGTAGGGACTAGTCTGCGAGACACATGTTGCACCGTGGGTGCAGTCCTTGAGTGTAGGGTATTTCGTCCAGTGGTGTTTTCAGGATGGACAGAACCTTCTAGAGCAACAGCCATCTCACTTACTAACATCGTGCTAGGTACTTACCGAAGGCCAAGGCGGCTCACCTCCTACCGACACACACACTATGCAAAGTCTCTTTTTCATCTCCTCCTGTCCAATCAATCTCTAGAGTCCTTTAAGCCTGCATCTTCTCTCCAGTGCCCTTTGACATCTAAAAGTGCCCCCAGGAACACCTCGTGCCTGCTTTAAGCATCAGATTCCACCTCACTTTACTTCGGCCTCCCAGAAAACAGATAGTACTCAATTTTCTCAAGTCTCTTTCATCTCTCAAAGAACTCGATCAAAACACAGTCAGCCAGAAAGTGTTCAAGCTTGAGTTACTGACTTGTGTCCCTCCAAAGCCTTTGGCATGATCCAGACTTCCATTCTGCATTTCACTTTCTTACAACATGCTCAATACCAACAAAGTCAAGGCGTCGAGAGTAACTCCACAGAGGCCCTGCTCCCATTTGATGCCCACATTGAAGCATTGTCTTCAGGAAACTTCACCACCAAATGCCTTTGTGGAAGGAGAAACTTGCATGCAATGTAGAGTGCTGAACAGAGTCTCAAATACTCAACAATCCTGAACGGAAGTAGTGTGACATTCATCTTAAGAGCACCAACTACATTCTCCTGAAACGACTTCAAATTCGGGAACACTGCAGCCAAGTTCATCCCTAGTTTAGGCCACTTTGATACATGCAACAACTCTCGGACCCCTCTACTGGGTGACAGCTGAAAAACGGTGTTCATTTTAAGTTCTTTACCAAACTGGCAAGGCCTTCAATGACAAAGCCCCAACACACCTCTTCAATTCCATTAGTCTGCACACCATACAAAGACTACTGCCTTCCTCTTCCCTGAACTAGGCTGACCCCCTTCCTTCAAAATATTTGAGCTGATCCACTCTCTGTCCATTACACATTTACTGGGTAAATCTCCTGCTCTTGGTTTCTTTCCATCTGAATCAGTGCCTTGAAGCTTAAACAATATGTTGTAAATTCACAAAATAAGTACAATGCTAACATCATATTGAAGCACTGACACGTTGAAATTGGGTATAAATTATCTAGAGCTCAAAAACTAGTTAAGGTAACTACCAGTGTGGCGAGTCCTAATCAAACCCAAACAGCAGACACACCAGCCAAGCTCGGGTTATGCAATATGGTTTCCTTCCCTTCCCTTGCCCAGCAATTCCTTCACCTTCTCATGAGGACAGATAGAATGATTTCCCCTGGCTAATGAACAGTGATTTACTACAATGTTTGTTGCCACCAAATCCCACATTCCAGCTCAGCTGGATACATCTGTTGAGTAAAACATGGTGGAAGCTTTGACTGATTTATAAATAAATAACAACTGTGCCTGTGTTTAAACTGACTTCTTCGTCCAAGAAAGAAAAATCAATCATATTTATATGACACAATATTAAATAAATGAAATCATAACTATCCAAGTTTGCCAAATCAGTACCTTAAAAAGATGTGCAAGTTTTTATTCAGGTATTTCCCTCTGTCATAATGCCTCCAGTTGGTCGGCTACGGAGAGCTGCTAAGTTTAATGTTTACAGACTTCACTGCTTACTATTTTTAATGGAAGCCCACAGCTGCTTTATCCCATCACCTGAAGTCACCCCGGTTTTCAAAACTGATTTAATGGGTGTATCAGTGATGCCGCATTAACTAGCATTAATTCCTTTAATTTTCTTCAATGTTAAAGATTTCTGCCCATGCCCTAGATTATTTAAAGGCTGCCAACTAACTTTTGGAATAAAGATTAATAATTCAAACTAGAAGCCATACTATTAGTTGCTAAGTGAGACATCTTGCAGAAATTCTGCTTCCAGAGCTAAACACTTTAAATAGGGAAAAGGACATATCTACAATACAAAAATGGTTTATTTTAATTAGAGCCTAGATGGCTAGTATCTACCAGTAAGAACCATGGCAGAATGAGACACACCGAAATACAAGCACAAGGCGCACACCACTAAACCTTGGGGAATACTGTGAAAACAACCAACCTGTCTATTTCCCACCACATGACCACCACCAGCTAATATGACGACGCTAGACCCAGAAAGAGTCATGATATAGCAACTGCTGTATTTTTCGATCACACAGTGTCCTTGATTTGTTCTGGGTGATATCTGAGGTGGCCCTCTACGTCACAATGTGACCTAATCGCATGCTGCAACCATGAAAAATAAGCATTCACTCCAACTGATTTCAATAGAAAGATAATGGTACATCTGAAACCAAGGCCAAATTGCAGCCTCCACCTGGACCACGCTCTGTTTTTGCACAGGAGATTAGAAGCCAATATTTTGCGGAAGGACTACACGATACTAGGCGATTTTAATTTTCACTTGGATGCTTTTGCTGACGGTGATACAGCTGCCCCGCTGCAAATTTTGTTAGCTTTAGGTCTGCCCCAGCTGGTAGTAGGCCCCATGCACCAGGCTGGCCACACCTTAGATGGCATTTTTTCGAATAATGAATCACTAGTAAACATAAAGACTCTCCCGCTCCTCTGGACTGACTATAGTGCTATTCTCTTCGACGTGAAACATAGTCAAGAAGATCTTGGGCCTGCAGCCCGCCCTATTTGGACCTCCTCTCATGCGTGGCACAAAATTCAAGCGGCTCCGTTTGACCAAATATTATTAAACTTCCTTCTTAGTGCCTCTGTCGACTCTGAATCTGCAGTTCAGCAGTATGCACACTGTTTGGATGCTGCTGCTCTCACACTGGCACCTGCTAAAAGGATCAGGATAGAAAGGCCTAATATGTCGGCGCCCTGGTTCTCTGATGAGCTCAGAGCTTCAAAGCAACGCTGTCGAAGACAGGAGAAAAAATGGAGAGCTAGCTACTCGGAAAACAAGAAAGTCAACTATAAAAAGTGCATAGCTGGCCATAAATCCTAGATCCTTAAGGAAAAGATTGCTTATTTTACAAACAAAATTGAAGCAGCTGCTAATTTCTCTAAAGAACTTTTTGCCACCGTATAAAGACTGACAACTGATAGAACTAAGGTTTCTAATAATTTCAGTCAATCTTTTTGTAACACAGTGGCAGATGCTTTTCGTTGTAAAGTCGAAGATATATGCAATAATTTTTCTACAATGCCGTCCACTTACCATCTGAGCTTGCAATCTTTCGCCGGCGCTGTTATGGATAGCATTCTCAGTCAGTTCTCTCCTCTTTTAAGAGCTGAGGTCATCGATCTGATTAAGACATCTAAATCAGGCTTTCCATGTGATCCCTGTACACCGAGGATAGCTATGATGGTGGCTGAGACTGTTGCTTCTAGTCTGACTGACATCTTCAGGTTATGTGCAGTTCTGGTTCTTTTCCTTCGGTCTGGAAGAAGGCCTCAGTTTTGCCTCTCATTATAAAACCCTCCCTTGATCCACTAGCTCCTAAAAGTTAGGAAACCGCCCTCCTCGCCGCAACAGACGACATCCGCACCCTACTGGACAAAGGAGAAACAGTAGCCCTCATCCTCCTCGACCTATCAGCGGCGTTCGACACAGTCTCCCACCGCACCCTAATACGCAGACTCTACGACGCAGGAATCCAGGACAAGGCCCTCGACTGGATCTGCTCCTTCCTCTCCGGCAGGACGCAGCGGGTCAGACTCCCCCTTTCCTCTCGGACCCCACACCTACCACCTGCGGAGTCCCCCAGGGCTCCTCCCTCAGCCAGACGCTCTTCAACGTCTACATGGCTCCACTTGCCCCCATCGTCAGAACCTACGGACTCAACATCGTGTCATACGCAGACGACACCCAGCTCACCCTCTCCCTATCCAACGAGCCCAACACCGCCAGACGCAACTTTCGAGAAGGCATGGAAGCCGTCGCCAAATGGATGAAAAACAGCTGCCTACAACTAAACACCAACAAAACAGAAGTACTCATCATGGGCCCAAACCCCGACGCCTGGAGCGACACCTGGTGGCCCCCCGCCCTCGGAAACCCGCCAACCCCCACAGACCACGCACGCAACCTGGGAATCATCCTGGACTCCGAGCTCAAAATGGACCGCCAGATCAACTCTGTCTCGTCTTCCTGCTTCCACACCCTCCGCCTCCTTCGTAAGACCTTCAAATGGATCCCCCTCGAACACCGAAAGACAGTCACTCACGCCCTGGTCACCAGCAGACTCGACTACGGCAACGCACTCTACGCCGGAATAAACAAAAACATCATCCGCAAGCTACAGAACATCCAGAATGCCGCCGCAAGACTGGTCCTCAACCTGCCAAAACACTGCCACATCTCCCAGCACCTGCGCACACTCCACTGGCTCCCCGTCGAGGCGAGAATCACCTTTAAGATGCTCACCCACGCACACAAGGCCCTCCACGGCACCGGACCAGCATACCTGAACAGCCGACTCAAATTCCACGCACCCCAAAGGACCCTACGATCAGCCCAGCTCTCCTATGCCGTGGTCCCCCGCACCAGAAAGACCAGATCGGGAGGCCCGCTCCTTCTCCTTCCTCGCGGCCAAAGCATGGAACGCCCTTCCGCTCCACCTCAGACAGACAACATCGCTCCCCATCTTCGCAAGAAACCTCAAAACCTTGCTCTTTGACAGACCCCCTCCTTGATGGAATGGAACCTGCACCCACCCCTAGCGCCTTGAGACCCTTACGGGTGAGTAGTCGCGCTTTAACAAACTCCTGATTGATTGATTGATTGATTGATTATCTCATGCTTTCTCTGTCGGCCAATTTAATTGAGAAAGTCATGAACAAACAACTTGTGTCTGATGTTCAGGCTAACAACTTCTTGGATAATACCCAATTTGGCTTCAGTGCTGGTCACAGTCCTGAGACCGGACTCATTAAAGCCAGTGAGGAGATTAGGTCTTCTCTCGATCAGGGCGGTAGAGCTGCACTTATCCTGCTTGACCTATCAGCATCCTTTGATACTGTGAATCATGAGCTGTTGATGGAACGGACTAGATAGGATAGGAGTAACAGGCAATGCATGGAAGCTGCTGAATTCTTTTCTTAGCGGTCGGGAACAGTCTGTCCGAGTGGGTGAGTTTGTCTCAGACGCTTACTGTCTGCCTTGCGAGGTCTCCCAGGGGTCCTCGCTTATCCCAACATTGTTCAACATCTATGTTACTCCTTTGGCCGAACTGATAAGATCGTTAGGCCTCTCACTAACATCCATGCAGACGATACTCAGATTGTAGTCGCTGTTGACTCGGAGGAGAGTGGGACTGAGGCAAAAGTCTGTGAATGTATGCAGGCAGTCAGTTCCTGGATGTCCAGGAACTGCCTGAAACTTCATTCTGATAAGACAGAAGTCCTGATTTCTGGTCCTCAGCCATCCTTCTGGTCTACTACTTAGTTGCCATCTGAGTTGGGCCCACTCCCCACACCGGTGAGAGCTGCCTAAAATCTTGGAGTTATAATTAATGATAAACTCATATCAGGACCAGACGAATGCAGTTACCTCTACAGCCTACCATACACTGAGATTGATCAAGAAGATCCTACTGTTCATTCCGGTCTACTTTCAGAAAACAGCAGTCACCTATCAGGTACTAGCTAAGATTGACTACAGCAGTGGGCTTTATTTGAATGCCCATCAGCACCTGCTCAATAAACTCCAGACTGTACAAAATGCGGCTGCCAGGCTGCTCCTGAAAATTCCAAAGTGCCATCCTGTTTGGAAAGCTATCAGGAAGCTTCACTGGTTGCCTGTAAGGCAGAGGATACTCTTTAAAGCACTTTGCATTGCTTACAAAGCATTGCATAATCAAGGTCCCGACTTCTTAAAGAAGAGTTTTATCTGGTATGTTCCAGCCAGATCTTTACGATCAGCAGCTGCCAAAAAGGTCCCAGTGCCCAGTGTCAAGCACGCTACCTGGGGTGGAAGAGGTTTCGTGCTTCATGCAACTAAAGCCTGGAATGATCGTCTGCTTTTTATTTTTAAAGCGATGCCCAGTCTCCTGCTCTTCAGGAAACCTCTGAAAACATGGTTGTTTTCCACTAAGTAGCGATTCTTTGAGGGTCTTTTTTGGTTTTCAGCTAGAGCCAAAACACCTATGGGCATTGGAGCACTCCATGAGAATAAATAACATTAACATAATATAACATCAACCGCCAGCTCAGTGGAAGCGCTTGCCTCTGACCCGCTGCCATTGGCCACCCTATTGAAAGATCCCTGAACTAACATCCAGCAGTGTAGCTCGTGCAATTTTGGCAAACCTGAATTCTAAACATGCCGCCATGCTGGTGCGGCCAGCTCACTTTCTTTTTTACTGCAAGTGAATGGGGGCTTGGCATGCAGCAGACCAAAGGGAGGTATGCCCAGTCCAGGCGACTGTCATCTTGTTTTGGGCTTCTCCCTCCTGGGAGTATAGCCCAAGGGTTTTATAGTAGGCTGTTTTGGGCTCCCTGCTACAATTTTGGTTACCGGTGATCTGATGGCTGGTGGCAGGGAGAGTAGGCAGGGCATTTTGTGGCGATCAATTTTGGTGTTAAATAGTTTAGGCGGCTGTCGGAATATGGCAGGCTTGTAAGATAAAGCTGCACAAGCGATGCGCCTTTTGAGTGAGGCTGGGCGCCTCGATTTGGTGGTGACAGGTGCTGAGGCAGTCTCGGGCCTCCCCTGGCGCAGAGGACATCGGCCTGCGTGGCGGTGTGGGCTTGCTTGCCGCCACATAAGGTGAGTTTGCGGAGTCACTTGAAAACGCGCCGGGCAGCCCTGAGAGCAGCTGGGAGGGGTGGGGCCATAAGAGGAGGGACAGGCCAGGCATGGAAGGCCACACACGGAGCGGTGGGCCTGGGTGCCAGTATTAGAGTGCAAGTGGAGCTGGAGGGGGCGGTTGGAGGGGAGATGGGGGGCCCCTGAATGAGGTTGTGGGTGCAGCCAGGGAATTGAGGAAAGAGGCAGCAGCCCGATTATGCGCTAGGGAGGGGTGGGGACAGCTACAAAGTACAGAGCAGAAAATGGGGAGCATGTTGGGATTATGACAAGGGTTTGTGCACACTGGAGTACTGCAAATTTAGACAAGAGTGCTCAAAATTTTCTGGGAGGCACGCGCTCATACACTGCTTCGGCCCGCGGTAGGATACCAGGGACAGCCATCAGGACAATGGCAACAGCATCCAGGGGGCCCTAGTCTACACCAGCCACAGCAATTGTTTGGCCACAAAGGAAGTGAGAGGGGCACAGGGATCTGAAGCAAAAGGCTCTTACACTGGTTAAGTTGGATAGACTGGAGTTCTGGCTGAGTTTTTACAGCTGGGAAGAGGATGCAGAGATACTAAGGGACGGGTTCTGCTGGGGTTTCAGATTGGGGTACGAGGGTCCACGGGACAGGAGTTGGGCAAATGACCTGAGGTCAGCCAAGGAACAATAGCAGGTGGTGAGGGAGAAGCTGTATAGGGAAATCCAGGAGGAAAGGATGGCCAATGGCAAATATGATTGTGTCACCAATCGGGATTGTGCCTCAGAAGGAGAAAGGGCAATTTCAGCTAATACAGCATTTGTCTTGGCCTGGAAGGGGACAGGGGTGTTGGTCAATGACTTTTTCTGATGAATCTGTGTCGGTGAACGTAGCGATGTCCCTGGTGGAAAGCGTAGGCAGGGGGGCAGAAATGGCAGAAAGTGATGTTAATTCAGCTTTCCGGCTGCTACAGGTTCACCCAGATGATTTCTAATTGCTGGGCATGCAATCTGACGGCAGTGGTATGTAGATAAGGCACTGCCGATGGGATGTTCAATATCTTGTGCGCTATTTGAGCATTTCAGTGCATTCCTGCAGTTGCTCTTTACGTGGCATATGGGACATGGGCTGATAACACACTACTTGAACGATTTTTTCTTTGCCGGTCATCTCGGCGGACTGCCAGCAGCTGCTGGTAAATTTTCAAGAGCTCATGGGTGACGTAGGATTCCCTTTGGCTTCAGAAAAGACTGTGGGGCCCAGTACTGTGTTATCATTTCTGGGGATTGAGATGATCTCACAGGCAATGCAAACGCGATTGCCACTCGACAAAAAAGAGAAAATGCAGGCCCTGCTGTGCGACATTCTGGGTAAAGAGAAGGTGAGAGTGAAGGAAGTGCAGGTGCAGCTGGGGCACCTGAATTTTGCAACCTGTTTTTGTTCTGAATATGGCCAGGTGGCAGATCATGCTTCCCTTGGCTGAAACATCACCAGCGCGCTGAGGGCTCTAGGGTGTCACTGTCCAAAGAGGGCTTGGACAGTGCATGCTTCACTTGCAGTACAGGGTTTCCTTCACTGCCACTCTAACCCGCCTAAAACACTCCCAAAAATGTGTCAGCTTAACCCTGTGCACAAAATAATGTTTCATTTCATCAACATATTTGATGTTCTGATGTTCCAATAATGCACAAAGTATTGGTTTTGATCAACAACTTCCCGTCATCGATTCTAAACAGGCAGATGCACCTTTTCTGGTCTCAACTTGAATCCTACTGGATCCGCTATTTCCCCTAAAAATCCATTACACTAAACATGAACCTGGTATGTTATTCTCTCTGCTATTCATGTATAGTGTGTGAAGTTTAATACACATGACTTATCATCCGTAAAACTGATGGATCTCTTTCCTTTGCTTTCAGCTTAGCTATCAGACTGTTGAATGAAAGGTCAAATTCACTAAACACACCTTTCTGTTGCTCTTCAATAACTAAATAAGCTATTTTAGGACATAAGGAATCTCCCTACAGGTAGCTTTTTTATATAGCTGTATATTCTACTGACATAGCCCGTAAAAAGCAGCCATTGAAACAAATTATTCACTTTCTTAACTCCCGGTCTTATGTTTGAATAAAGGAACATGCCAATAAGCAACATCTGCAAAGTATGTGCTACAGGCCTTTAAGTCGCTCTTGACATTTCATCAAAAACATGATCCAAAATCTAAGCATTCATGGTTTTACAAAATATTGGAATATGGGTCCTGCCAGTGACCAGCAATGCAAATAAATAGGTGTTGAAAGGTGCTCCCAATGGGCCCTCTTTCCGCGATGGCTTCACTTCAGCATAAAAGACTGGGTAAAAAAGAAAAAACATGTACCACATTTGACTTTTCCATTTGAAAGAACTGGGTAACCGGGGGCAAGTGCGCCTTACTTTGAGCATCACATCCTTAACAGAACATATGAAACCACAAAACCTTCACACAATATGATATACCATAATTCTTGAAGACAGTGGCATCTGGGCTACTGTTTAAAACAAACCACATTCTGAGATTCTAAAATATTAAAAATAGATGGATTGCAAACGGATGGTTAAGATGCTTCAGAAAGCAGCATTGGTTAAAATCCAGCAAAATGCAAGGAATTTTAATCACATTCCCTCCCAAAAACGATACCACATCCCACGCACACACCTGTGCCAAAAGAAACAAGTAGGCTGCTGTCCTCTCTGGACACCGACTTGGCCATGCTAACATAATTGGATTTCCCAGTGAAATATGACCGCAAAAGTTGTGGTATATTAAAGTGCAGACAGAGAATATGAAATCGGTGAAGCAGAGCTTTGCTCACATTGCTTGTTTTTGAAGGAACAGTGTCTCTAGGAGCATCTCATCTTACTTGGCCCTTCTTGGCTAGAGACCTACACAACTACATTGATCTAGCCAGTAGAGGGTAGCGAAGCTCCCCGCTACCTGCATCAGGGAGCAGGATTGCTGCAGTTCATGGATGACCATGTCCCCTCTGGTCCTCAATCGTAAATTTGGGATTTCTGGAGGAGGTATTTGCAAACGTTTTGTTGGAAGATTAACAAATAAATTGTCCTACGATAAAGCAGAAATTAATTTGGTCAACATGTATAATAAAATTGGTCCTAGGTTCCAAATACTGAGATAAACCAGCACGGTGAGGCTACTGCAGATGTTCATGTTGAACACGTACCCCTGTGAGAGAGCTTCCTCACAGCAGTGCACTCACAGTCTCAGCTCTGTCAACTGAGTCCTGGGGTTAAAAAGAATGAACATAAAAAACGAATGAAACTGCGGCATTGAGAAAACTAAAAAAATCGATTTGTTAGTGCGAACTAGACAACAATACATTACTGCTGCATTGTAGACTTTGAGCAGATATGTGTGGTACCACGTCACTGCAGAGGACGGGCAACGTGCATCTCTGTAGTATTGAGCAAACAATGACAGCATTGAAGTAACCGCACAAATAGTATATGTAACTGCCAGTGGGGGGTTTGGAGTAGGCAACCGTGGTCACACGCACACATCCCGGGGCCTACAGTGAGGAATTAGCTGCGATCTGAACCGGATGAAACGTTTACTATGAACATCTAGCCCACCATATGAGCCTCTGAAGACAACCCAATTGATATTGGCCTGCTGTGTGCTGCAACACAGTTTTCAAGAACTGTTTATGGGGAGCGCTCTGATATTGTCAACAACCAAAGAAGGTGGACTTTAGTTGTCGACGTGGAAAGAAATCAGTATTTGCTACCAGAGGTGTTCTGATTGGCAATTGTGAAGTTGCCCTGCAGTGCTTATTTCGGACACTGTCTGCCATGCTAGGAGCAGGAGTTGGGTGCGATTTGCTCTGCTGTAGGTTTCTTACCCAGCGTCATGCCAGGCAGGACATCCTCTCTCTGTAAGAATGTTTTGCCCCAAAAAAAAACTAATGTCAGGTAACAAGAAGGGGCATACCTGTTAATGCCAGGTCATGGCAGAAGTGCCAACTGCCCATACCACAGTTCTGTAAATAACACATTTTACCATTACCAAACTCAATGACACTCATTTCATTGTTGCTGCACTAACTACACAAACAGAGGAGGCTTTCTCCACTAACCCTTTTATTATTTGTGGAGGGAAACAATATGGTAGCCGTTTCTTCCCCACACCACTCATCATCACCACTTCAAACTCTTGCAAATGTAAAGCACAATTAATTTACCAAATTGGCACGGCTATTAGACAGTCAATTTTTTTACGTCTGGCTACAAACAGCTTTACTGTCTATAGGCCTGTTGTAATCTAGTTTCTGATATAATGCAGCCTCCCCATTGTTGTTCTCTGCCTTGCTGCTCAGCCAGTGGTGAGGTCATCAGAATACGGGGAGTGTTTCTGCTTGGACAGGATTCCGTTGGAGTGTATGTTCTGAGCAGCAAGGAGGCTGCTCCCGATGGGGCATGACCTGGAACTTACCTTCCTGTAACCTGTAACTGAAGAACTTATACCCTTTTTCTACATGACCTGTCGACGTGGTATACTTCGTTTTAACAAGACCTCATGCCACAAACACCTTCGAAAATGTGTTATAATTGCAAAGAGAAACTGACTTCACGTGCTTCCATGTTTTGAGTTTTCTAAGACAGTCTGTCCATCAAAGGCCATGGCATGTTGTGGACGGTTACTTTATCCCATTCTAGGTTATTATTAGGTTTTGTGATGGGGCTCACATATTCCTTCCGTTAGGCTAGAGCCAGTAAGCGCTTCTTTAGTTTTCTTTGCTGACCGTGACATTTTAAGCGCTGGTTTATGTCTTATTTGTTTAGGTGCTTGCTGTTTGAATCCTTTAGCCTGTTCCATCGTGCAACATGCAACTCAGTGCAACACTACAATTCAAAAAATAAAGAAAGGACAACACCTCTTTTAAGTTATACCTACAGACAGCTTTATCTATCTTGCAAGAGCTCTTGCCATCAGCTTATATACACTACAATAAACACAAATACATACATCTACATACATATACCTAACGGTCCTTTAGAACAACCTATTTCAGCCATTGGCTACTGTAAATATGCTGCTTTTAGGGATCGGCAAAAGGGCCATAAATCAATGCTGGTAAAAGCCCAGTGTAGTTCGCATATGTGAACATCCTGAAATTAGTGGCACTCCTCATTCTTGCATAGACACACACTGGCTGAACTTCTATACCTCCTCCCGGCCTGTCCATTGCTCTTTGGTGCTTTTTGTCTCATCCGGATTCTCCCCTGCATGTCCTCAGTTTATTTCGTGCTTTGCAAGGAAGCCATGGAAAAGCCAACAGGTCAGCATTCACATTTGAAAGGAAAGACCTATTGGCCTTGACAATGGTTGTTTATCATAGTACGTCATCATTTTTTGGTACTGGAAGATGTGTCATTGTTTCTTCAAGAAAATGAAGAAAAGACAACATTTTTTTATTTTTTATTAAAGTTGTTCATCATCTTCTGGTGCTCAAAGAGAGGTTGTGGTTCCTCCCTTGAAGAAAGAAGAAAAGCGGACACCTCTTTTTATCATAGTTTCATGGTTCAGTTCCTGGTAGTGGAAGAGGTTTTATTCTTTCTTAATTTCTTGACTGCAGAATTGCGGGCGATCCTAGTGTCACAGGCCGGGGAGTATATGCGGAGAGCCGGGTGAGCTGGCGATGTGAAGCAGAGGAGAGATTAAAAGTCCCTCCCTCGCCTCAGGTAGTTTCCTTTCCTTCATTCAATGCCAAAACAGAGTCGTGGCCACAGGAGGCTCCTCGAGACTGACGTTTACCAACAATCAATACTTTGTCTTATGCCAACGGATAATCTAGTAATAAAAGGTGCCTTTTGGTCCTGCACATCACAGCTTTCTTTTAAAATGTGATACCTCGAGTAGGTTTATTGCATCTTGAAAGCAATAAGCTTCTGGAAGCACCCCTTTTTACAACAAGAAACAGTCCAGCGTTGTACATTATACATTTACTAAATGTTGGGCAAGAAAGTGCTGCAAGAGTCAAGACATGAAACCTTAAAAAGTGATGTACCCTGTTTGAGATTCATTCTAATTTAAACTGTTGTCTTGAACACGCTGCTGTTTTTATTTTGTTTAATACTATCACAGACACAGGTGGATGAATGACTGGATCAGTCAGTGAAACGAATACCAAGGCAAGTTGATGGATGAGTAGATGTCTCCATAGGCCAATGAATTGATGGGTGAGGGCATTGGTCAATACCTGGGTAAGATGACAGCCACAATCTTGTAGGTGTCAGGGGGCTATTTTCCACTTCTTTCTATGCTGAACACTTACCCATTCTTTAATCCACAATCACATAACCCCTGCATTCAGTGACTCATCCATTCATACAAACATGCAGACAAAATCCACCATCAGTTACCAGCCACTCTGATTATTAAAACACTAGACCTATTGATATTCCTAATGGCTGTCCATCTTGATGCCAACCTCTATGCAGTTCATATATTGCCACTCCACAGATCCTGGATGGAGTCCTGTCAGTGCTATCCAATGGGAACACCTGCCTCTTATCAGTCCTCCAGCTGCAGTCCATATGGTTGTTCCATATAGATGATTACAAACAACGACAAGCTATTCTTTCCACAAGGATTGGCTTAAAGAGAATAGTCCTGAAATTATCTTTCTCTCCTCTAGATTACAATTTGTGAGGCTGGAATCTTCTACTGTGTTGGGTGCCGCTGGAGTCAAACATTAGTACACAGAGGAGAGCCTGCTTCACCTGAGCATATCAAATCCATCCGTCATTTAGAGCCTGACAAACATTGAAAGAAGGTGGTGAATTGGATGGGCTTCTTTTCACTCAAGCATAATCCAGTCAAATTAGAATGTTATGTTATAGAGACTTGTATAGCGCACGTCTACCCATAGGTGTCTTGGCGCTTGCAGAAACATGAGCATACTGAGCCAGGGTATTACTAATTGCTAAACAGCCAAGTCTTGAGTTCCTTTCTGAAAGCAAGAACGGTGGGTATGGTCCTAAGATGCAATGGAAGAGAGTTCCACAGCCCGGCTGTGCTGTTAATAAAACTCCTTCCTCCCCACTTCACTTTCCTGACTCTTCTGGTGGTAATCAATTTAGCATAGGCTGATCGAAGATGTCTGATTGGAGTATGCCAGTTAAAAGCCTTCCAAAGAAATTTCAGTCCTTCTCTGTGCAAGGCTTTATGGGCCACACAGAGCACCTTAAATTTAATTCTCTGTCGCACCGGGAGCCAATGAAGTTCCCGAATGCCTGCGGATATCGGCTGATATTTGGGAATTCCAGAGTCAGTCTGGCTGCTGCGTTCTGTACCGCCTGGAGAGTCACAAGTAATTTTACCTGGAGATTCATATACAAGAGTTACAATAGTCCTCTTGACATGATTAGTGAGGAGCCAACAGTCTTTCTAGTATTTTTGGGGATAACCGGAAAGATTTTCCTCAAAGTTCTAATGATATAAAAAGAGGAGGACACTACCTTAGACACCTAAGGCCTCGTATCTGAGCTTATCATCGGGGGCGTGGCCAACTGCCGAGCATGGAGGACGTGAGCTGAAAAAGCTCCGTCTTCTGCCCTGACAATAAGCTAATTATCCTGCACGATTCCGGACCCGCGGAGCAGATGTAACTTCCTAAGTGCGGCAGAACGACGCTAGAGCCTGCGGCGGTGACTGGGACACTGGCAACCCGGACCGGATTACCAATCTCGGCGCGGCTCCCGGGCGGCCTGGACTGAAGAGGGACAGAGTCGCGGCCGATGAATGGTGGCCTTGCGAGCTGGCGCTACTAAACGGAGCTCCTGACGCTGCTGGAGGCGACCGGCGTGTGCACGGGGTTGGCGGCAGATGAGCGGAGGGAGCGGCGGCACTGAATGAGGCGGACGCAGCGTGATAATCGGCTGCTTTGATTCGGTGGCAGTCACGGCCCCAAAGGACAAAATGGCGGAGGAGTCTGCCCGAGGCTGATGCCGGCGGAGCGCTGTTGGCGGAACCTGGAGGATACTGAAGCTCAGGCGAGTGTGGACTGCGAGGGCATCGCCCCCCCCCCCCCCTTTGCCTCTCCTGATTAAGAACTGATTGATCACTGACCGGTGGAGTGCTGTGAGGCGTGTCCCCGAGGCCTGAAGCGAGACACCCGGTCATGCTAGGCCGGCCGTTTAGGCTTTCTGGCGCATGGGTCGGCGAGGCAGTACACTGTGACAGTACCCAGGCGGGGGGCTCACTTTGGAGGTGAACGCTGCAGCTTTGTGACCCCGGAGGCGGCGCTGAAGCACGGAGGGCCCGCGTGTACTGACACCCGGCCCTGTTTGGGAGGCGCACGGACTGATAGAGAGGACACCCATTACTTGCGGCCTGCCCTGGTGGCGAGGTAGGGCATACGACTGCTTTGGTAGAGCGGTGGTAAATTTCGCCGCCGGGCTTGCGTTGCTTGACACCGGAGCCCGCCTGGCGGGCGCGCGCTCCCGGAGTGGTAACGGCGGCCCCCTGAGGCCTGTGGACCAGGCACCCCGGAGACCCCCTCAAGCGCGCTGGAGACCGGAGCTGTACCGGCGGTGCAGAGCAGGGCTCCCTGAGACATTCTTCAGGGGAACTCCGGTGGTGGACACGGGGCAAAAAAAAAAAAAAAAAGGGCATGGCTAAGCGCCATGGGGCGCACACGCAACAAGCAGGCGGACGCCACTGCCGATGGCACGTCACAGCTCCTTTTTGGCGGAGACCCCTCCAGCGCATCTGACACCGAGGTGATACCCCCGACAGGTACTGATCCCCACGATGCCAAGTTGGATTTGATCTTGAAGGAAATCCGGGATTCCCGTACAGCGCTGGAGACACGCATAGATACGATATCCACTAATCTCAATTTGCTACAAGCGGATCATAAAAAACTGGCCGATAAGGTCAAATCGAACAAAATGGCCCTAGATGACCTTATACCGCAACAAACGGAACACTCTACTCACCTTGAGCAATTTCGGCGGCAATTGAGGGGATTGCAGGAAAGGGTGGACGATGCGGAGGGTAGGTCCCGCCGCAACAATGTCCGCATTCTTGGTATGCCGGAACGCAGCGAGGGGAACAATCCGACGCAGTTTGTTGAAGACTGGCTGAGGGACCAAGTGGCGACAGAGGGGCTGACACCTATGTACAGTGTGGAAAGAGCACACCGGGTGCCTTCCAGACCCCCGAGGCCGGGCGCACCGCCCCGCCCGCTGATTGCATGCATCCTGCACTACAAAGATAGTGACACCATCCTGCGGGCAGCTAGAGAGAACGCTCCTGTGCGCTTCGAGAACCGAACAATTTCACTTTATCCGGACTTTACCCCGACGGTCCAGAAGGCTCGGGCTACATTCCTAGGAGTGAAGAGGAGCCTCCGCGACCGCAACTTGAAATATGCGCTACTCTTCCCGGCAAGATTGAAAGTGGTCCATGGCCAGAAATCGTTCTTCTTTGAGACACCTGAAGAGGTAGCGGACTGGCTCGAAATAACTTTTACGCCAGAGGCTTCTCAGACTTCATTACCATCGGAGCAGCTGCGTCGAGCCTCCCCGATGCGAACGTCTGGACTACTCCGATCGGGACCTGGCTCCTCTGCGACTGCTATGGACTCTGGCCCCACCGCGGACCAGATCACGAGTAGTCAGAAAGATGCGCTCCTCACGGCAGCGGCTTTGGCGGCGCATGATGCCCAGACTGCGGCGGACTCGGAACACTCGTCAGGTGCTGCCACCATACGCTATGAATCGGACACTAGCATAGCGTTGTTTCCTTCGATCACGGCCCAGGTTGCCAGGGACTTTTGATGCTATGTTCCGAGAAGTTCGGGAGTGGTAATGTAGGCCAAGAATATGTGCTGTGTATGCTGCTGTTAATGTTTGCACGAAGGGTCCAGAACACACGTGCTTTATAGGGAGGTGTGTCAAAACCACCGAGACAGACATACTCAAATGCTCATTATGATGTTGTCACGAACTGATGCAGTTCAGGCCTTCAACCCCCAGGCGACTGCGCTATTGCATTTCTTGGTTGCAGTCCATGTTGGACTTGGGTTTTTTGTTTGGTCCTCCATTGTTCCATGGGGAACCTTAATGTTTGGGAAGTTTTGGGTAGAGACATGCTCGGCCTTACAACGTTTTTCATACACAGGGTTTTGGGCGCCACAAGACACACTGCAACTTCATTCTCATCGCCGGGATGGCATTACATAACACATACACTTACTGCACATGGAATGTGAGGGGACTGGGGTCTGTTCCTAAACGACACCGGGTACTGACGCAGCTTACTAGAAGGAAGGTTGCTGTAGCCTATTTGCAGGAAACCCATCTTAATGCCGGCGAAGCTGCCAAAGTGCAGAGGAAATGGAGGGGACAACTGTTTGCTACAACATACTCAGCTTTCTCTAGGGGGCGGCGATATGGATGAGGAGTACTGTCCCTTTCAAGCTCTTAGAGCAAAGAATAGATGCCAACGGCAGATATGTACTGCTGCACGGTTTATTAGATGGGGCTCATGTGGTCATGGGCTGTGTATATGCCCCGAACGTGGACCAAGATAAATTTCTAGTTATATTGAGCACAGCCTTGACGGACTGGACTGCATACCCCTGGGTGATAGGGGGGACTTTAATGCTGTGCTGGATATTGCCCTAGACAGGTCTCACCCACCGTTACACGCCACGGAAAGCAAAAACAAGCGGAGGCGCTTGGGCGGTGGACGGAGGGCTGGGAATTACATGATGCATGGCGCGCAAAACATACAGGGCGCAGGGAATACTCCTTTTACTCGCCACCACATAGACTACACACTAGGATCGACCGTTTTCTGTGCTCCGGCACTCTGCTAGGGTCCATTACCGCGGTGATCCACATGGGGAAAACACTATCGGACCATAGCCCTGTAGAACTGACCATGCAATGGGGCAGGGTTCCTTCTCCGATCCCGACCTGGAAATTACAACCTGAGATGCTAGAGGATCAGGTATTCCGCACGACCCTCTCGGAGGCGATTGTAAATTATTTTTCTGAGAATAAGGGGACTGCTAGCTCCCGACAGGTGGAATGGGATGCCTTCAAGACGGTAATACGAGGAGTGGCAATTAGCACCAAAGTAGGAATGAGACTCGCCCTTATAGAGTGTATTACAGAGGCCAGGCTGGCAACACTAGAGGGGGAGGCTGCAGGGACAAATGACCAATTGACGTAATTACAGGAGGCTAATATCCAATACGCGGAGCTACTTGAAGAGCTGCGTATAGTGGACCATAGGCTGTTCATACAAAAACAACATGCCCAGGCTGACAGGGCGGGACCTCTGCTAGCCCGACTAGTCCGAAACGCCCCACTGCCCACACCTATACTAGAAATCCGGAATAACAGGGATGTAGTAGTAAACACGCAGTTCGACATCAACACCGCGTTTAGGGACTATTATGAACAGCTTTATGGCCCATCGCCTATCCTCACACGCGCTGACTTTGAAGCGTTCTTCGATGGCATTTGCATCCCCCAACTCACACAAACGCAGCGTAATGACCTCCTGCGAGGACGGAAATACGACAGGCGATTAAGGCATTGCCGCGGAATAAGGCCCCGGGAACGGATGGCCTCCCGGCCGAATTTTATGCAATATATATCGATGTACTGACTCCTCACTTGCAATGTCTTTACTACGAATCACTGGAACGAGAGGGGTTGCCAGCTACTACATTGCAGGCATTGGTGGTATCGTTATTGAAACCCGGAAGGGATGCCTTGCTTATCTCGAGTTATAGGCCGTTATCACTTCTCAATACGGACTATAAAATCCTGAGTAAGATATTGGCCACGCGACTTAATCAATTTATTCCTGACCTGATACATCCTGATCAGTGCGGGTTTGTGCCTGGCAGGAGTACGGCCCTCAATATTAGACGATTACACCGAGTACTGTTGGGCACGCAAAAGACGGGCACCACAGAGGGCTGCATATCACTCGACCTGCGGCAGGCGTTTGACTCCCTGCGATGGGACTACATGTTCTATGCGCTTGCATGCTTTGGCATACCCGAGGAATACATAGCATGGGTGCGCTTGCTTTATACCAACCCAACAGCGCGAGCACGCACGGGTCGGTTTGTCTCAGGCCAATACACAGTTGCTCGGGGGACGAGACAGGGCTGCCCCTTGTCGCCATTGCTGTTCATCCTGGCGTTAGAACCGCTGCTACACAAACTCCGTACCTTCGCGAGTGGCCGGGGATTATTGCGGGGGCGTACGCTCCACACCGTCTCTGCATATGCAGATGACCTCATTCTTTATATCAGGGATATGACCGCTGATCCTTCCCCTATGCCCGCCATATTTGAGACATTTCAAAACATTTCGGGCTTGGCCATCAATGCTGCCAAGTCGTACGCGTATTTCTTTGCTGGTAGCGAGAGGAGCGGATCTTTTCGGTTTGGTCCCTGGGCCTTTCACATAGCGCCAGTCACGTTTAAATACCTTGGAATACAAATTTACCGCACTAACTCGGACCTCTTAGACGGCAACTTAGGGCGAGCGATTACTGCTCTTAAATCCCAAATCCAGTTCTGGGTCTCACTGCCTTTATCGGTGGCAGGCAGAGTGGCCATTACAAAAATGGTGCTGCTGCCGCGGCTCCTTTACTTCTTCACCAACCTGCCACTACTTGTACCTGCGAGGTTCTTTAAAGTGTTGAACTCTCTGGTGACAGAGTTAATATGGGGCCCGGGGCGTAGACGTATAAGCTTGGCGAAGTTGCAACTCCTCACGAACCAGGGAGGGATGGGGGTACCGGACCTACGAGCATATTGCTACGCTAGCCAGTTGCAATGGCTGGCGTACTGGCTTGCTGGCCGCAACTTACATGAGCTGGATATGACAGTGCGGGACAGGGATAAGGGGATCCTTCACAGGCTTTTACTACCACAAACTCCCCCGTTGGTGCCCGAGCCCCCCTTATTAAGGTTAGCTATATTATACTGGCGGAGTGCTGTAAGATATACTGGCCAGAAGATGCCGTACGCCCCCACTATCCCGCTGCTGGGTATCCCCACGCGCTCGGGATTAACCTCCCGCCGAACCCTACAAGCTTGGACTGAGGCAGGCGTCACCACCCTAGGAGACTTCTATGCGGATGGGGTGCTGTTGACACACGGAGCGTTTGTCCGTGCCCATGGGGCCCCAGATATGCTATTCCTATTACACGCGCATATTTCCAGATATATACGCACTACGTGGTCACCGGATGGTACGGAACCACCCACGAACACACTGCTTACCATGCAATACCTGATGGGTGGCGGGGCCAGATTGACGAAATGGCTAACTCACGGGATTCAAACTGAGAGAGCGATCTCATTACAGCAGCTGCGCGACGAAGGGGATGTGGGTTGTGTATTTACGGACAAAGAATGGGACATCATACTGGGGTTCCCCAAGAAGGTTTCTCGTAATCCCAAATTTAAATTTATTCAGTTGATGTTGTTGCACAGGGCGTACTTGACCCCACGTAGGTTGCGAGCCATGTTCGCAGAGGTGACAGATGCATGCCCGCGCTGCTACACACCCAATGCGGGACTGATCCATATGGTGTGGGATTGCCCTCGATTGGGACATTATTGGGCGACAGTGTGCAAAATATTATCGGCGGTGGCCCCGGTGCGCCGCAACGACACCTTGGAATATTGCATACTAGGACCTCGGGGAGGGAAGGGCAACCCTACCTCGCGTTTCGCTAATCTCGCGCTCCTGCTAGCCAAAAGAGCCATAACCACACGATGGAAGGCTACTAAAACCCAGTCATTACACGACTGGCATACTGAAGTGTTGAAGTGGGGTAGGGCAGAGGGGGCTGAACTGAAAAGGGAGGAATACAGAGGTCATAGGAAGACTCCGATCTCGCTGGACTGGTACGCAATGCTTGAAGAATACGCAGCGATAGATATTTTGTCTTACTAGGAGCTGTTGGGGACCCTGAGGAGGGGGGCTGCTGGAGGGAAAGGGGTGGATCGGACCCCACATGTTGCATGTTTGCCATGACCAGAAGGGTGACGGGAATACATAGTTTTAATATGACAGACTTGGGTACCAAGATGTATATAATTGTGGATATGGAAGAGATACCATTGCTGTTGTCAAGTATTATGGACCGGGCATGCAGGGAGGGAGGGGAGGGGGGATGGTTGTTAATAGTTACGTTGTTTATTTACATTATGCTCAGATAAGATTTACCAACTTGTTGATCGGTCCCCTGCACTACGATGTGGGTGAGAATAGTGAGGAAAGACATGTTTTACTGTGATGTTGGAAACTTAACAATCCTAACAGCTCGCTATAAGTGGCCAATTGGCGTCAATTATACAATTACGGATGTCAACATTTACTCCGGGGTAACATACTAGGATGGTGATAATAATGGTATAATATGCTGAGTGTATATATGTCCTCATGTGCAGTTATATGACGTCTGGCTTAATGTTTTTTGTAAAATCAATAAAAACATTAAAAGAAAAAAAAAATCTGAGCTTATCATTCATGATAAAGCCTAGGCTTTTGGCTTTAGTCACCGGGAGGGGAGGTGAGCCCAGGCTATCAGGCCACCAGGCAGGAGACCATGCTGGAGAGAGATTGCCAAACAGAATAACCTCTGTTTTACTCGAGTTCAGTTTTAGGCAGCGTCTGCTCATCCAGCCTCCTAGGGCAGTCATGCAGTCGAGCATTCTTAAAAAGTAGTTGACATCACTGTCTACAGCTGATACAACCAATTGGGTGTCATCAGCATAGGATGTTGGATTTAAATTGAAACTTTTAATTAAAGGGGCAAGTTCTGAGACGTAAATATTAAAAAGCGTTGGGCTCAGTGAGGAGCCCTGAGGAACCCCGCATGGCAGAGTAAAGGGTGAGTATTTAAACTGACCAAAATTCAGAGTTTGGGATCTCTCTGATAGGAAGAATGTTAATAAAGTAAGAGCTTTACCTTTAACTCCTATGGCGTTCAGACGGTGGACCAATAAACCATTGTCCACGGTGTTGAACGCTGTGGATAGGTCTAATAAAATAAGGGCTGTTGACCCTCCACCATCCAGTGCCATTCTTATCTCTTCGTTGGTTTTCATCAGTGTTGTCTCCGTACTGTGATTCGCTCTAAACACAAACTGACTGGGGTCTAAAAGCTGATTCTAGAGAATAAAATTGGATAGCTCTACATTGATTATTTTTTCCACAATTTTAGCTGGCGAAGGAAGTCTTGAGATGGGACGATAGTTGGCGGGATAGCTAGTATCAAGAGATGTTTTTTTTTTAATAAGAGGAAGAATACTAGCTTGTTTCCAAAGTATAGGAAATGAACCCTACAATTACATTTGATTAAACACTGATGAAAGATGAGGAAATATGTTGATTTGCAAGCTTTAAAATCTTAGGGGGACATGGGTCATCAGGAGAACCAGATTTGGCCGCTAAAAGAAGAGAGGCTACTTGATTTGGAGATGTTGGAGTACATTTTGTGAGTAAAAAGTCATCGGTCACTTCCTGGCCGTTTAAATCCATGTTGACATTAGATTTATCAAATAGGTCAAAGATTTGATCGACCTTATTTCTAAAAGTCCGGACAAGGGTATCACAAAATTCTAGTTTATGCATGGTGGAGCTATTTTTTGTAACTGAAGTAAGTTTCGTTATAACCTGGAACAGTTCTTTATTGGAGTTACCAGCTTTTCAATTAGTTGGGTGTAATAATGGCTTTTTCGTTGATGACCATCTTTTTATAGTTTGCAAGTGCAGCTTTATAGTGTTGTTTTTCGGATTTTTCATAATGTTTGCGCCAGTTCCTCTCTTGCCTCCTACAGGCTTGTTTTTCAAGTCTTAATGCCTCGGAGAACCAGGGAGCCGAAGGTACCCTCTATGCTTGTTTGCAGAAATAGTGGGAGCTAATTTTGCGAGAGTAAATTCAAGCCATGAGGTATAACTCATGGCTGAGGAGTTAGCATCCATACCAATGTCAGGTTGACTCTGTGCCACGTGAAGTGTTAGAACTGCAGGGTCTATTTTATGCCATGGTCTGCTAGAGACCTTAATTGCTGATTTAGTAATAGTCTGACAAGATAGGAGTAAATTATAATTAAAGAGTATTGCTCGGTGGTCGGACCAGGCTAGTGGGGGGTGTTTTAAGATTGATGATGGCAGGGTTATTGGAAAAGAGTACATCCAAAGTGTGACCAGCTATGTGCGTGGGCTCATTTATCAATTGTTTGAGACCTATTTCAGATGTCATATCTAGGAGGTTTAACATGTCTTTATCAGTGGATGATTCGAAGTGAAAATTGACATCTCCAAGTAGTGTAAAATGATTAGATTGGAGACCTAGCTCTAGCAGCGAATGAAGGCTGTCCAAGAATTTATTTTTAGGGCAGGTGGTCGGTAGATTAATAGTCCTCTAAAAGTCTCTTGCTTAAGAAGTATCAATTTAAAGAGAAAAGCCTTACAATCCGAGGTGGGAATCTCTGACCAATGAGTATTTATCTCACTGCAGTAGATTAAGGCAAGGCCTCCACCTCTTTTTAGCCATCTGTCCAGCCTAAAGAGTTCTAAACCCAAAGGGACTTCTATAGCGAAGTCTGGATCGGTTGCTTCCCAGCCCCAAGTTTCTGTTATAAAAAGTGCATCTAATTTTGCATCAGTAATAAAGTCAGCTATTTCATATTTGTGTTTCACCAGCGACCTGGCATTAATGAGGGCAAACTGTAACTTAGTGGGTGTCCTAAGAGGTCCTGGGACGTCAATTATACAATGGTCTATCTTAGGTCATAAAATTGGAATTATTTTCTTACAGCGCAAGCACTGTGTCTCTTCTAAATGCAATGTTGCATGAAAGTACAGTTGTGTACAAGTGCGGTGGTTAGGAGGGCGTAAAGTGTGCAGTTCATCACCTGAATATTGACGGCATATCTTATGTTCTTCCATAAAAGAACCAGGGTCTCTGGCCCTGGGCCCGGTCCAGGTGCACCTGCTGCACACGTCCAGCCGAGCATGCTCCTAAATAGGGTATGTCGGAAAAAGACTAGGCTGCTAACCCCGCCGGAAGTGTGATGCCGGAAGTAACGCAGAATGACAGGCTTCCCTCCACAACAATCGGCACAAATGCCGCGGCGGACTGGGGAAGAGACGAGAAGAGTAAGGTCAAAAGGCGGGAAATAATCTTCTATTAGAGAAGAGAGGCAGCCGTTAAAACAATTAAAACAGAATAAATTAGAAATAGCTAAGGTTAAAAATCGTTAAAAAAAACGTACTAATAGTATGTGCAAATGCAGGCAAAATTAAGCTCACTGTTTAAAATCAGCAATCTACCAGTGGTAATCTCAGACAGCTTACCGCCGTCAGTCCGTTAATGTTATCCTTCTCTACGCAAAAGTCGTCCCATTATTGTCAACCTATATGGCAAACTTTTCGTCAATGGGCATTGCCCTACCTGCACTTAGATATGCCAAATCACTGAAATTCCTTCAACACCAAAGCCGTGCATTCCAGCTGCATAGCTTGAGACTCACAAAAATTGTAACTTACCACTGTTGCACCTTACCCAGCCCAGGCACTCGCCGCTGACTATGCCACACATGGAGAGTAGTTATACACATCTTTATTCTTCTGAGTGTAAGCAAGAATTCAGCGTTCTTAATCTGTATTCACTTCATTCCCCCTCCAACGCTTACGTCACAGGTCTACGGAGTCCATCAGGAACCAAAAGAGTTCTGTCATTCTTTATTTAAACAAAACTACATCTCCCCCTTTGTTAAATAAAAAAGTTACAACTCTTTACAATTAATTAATTAATTAATAGATAACCAAGTACAAATGCACTTACAGCTCTTCAATGAGCCTTCGTGGCGCTTGGATCATACGTTCTGATTGGGTTATCAGAAACAGGGAGCTGGCAGTCGAAGTGTCAGTGATCTGCATAGGTAAGGTGAAAACAACAGCAGTTGTAGGATCATTAACTGTCTGTCTGGACACAGTCTTTATGGTGACATCGATATTTTGTGAGTAATGAGCCACATGTCTGAAGTGAGAAGAATCTCTAGTAAGGGATTTCCCAGGACATTGGGCAGTCACCATTTGTTCTTTGGTGGTTGTGACAGTAAAGGGCTCAGCTTCGAAAGGAGCATCAGATATTCGATTTCTGAATTGTCGAACTAGTACTCGGTCTCCTCTCTTGAAAGTGGTATCTTTCACATCACGTCGCTTGTCAGCATAGATTTTAATTTTTCATTTGTGACCAGACTCTTCTGTGCAATTGTCTTTCTCGGTCTTTGATCTGAGGTTGGTCCATTTAGGTAACTTGGTCGTCCTGGCTCTCCCAAACATTAAGGTTGAGGGGCTTTCCCCTGTAGTCGATTGAGGGGTCGATCAGTAAGCTCGAAGAGTGGCATTCAAAACAACCTTGAGGTGGAGCTTTTCTAATGCAACACACTGCACAGCTTTCTTTAGAGTACTCATGAATCGTTCGACAACGCCAATGGCATAGGGCCAAAGAGGAGTGATTTTCTGATGCTTTACATTGAGATGTCTGAGAAAGTCTCTAAACTCTCGACTATTGAAGGGCGGGCTGTTGTCAGATTTCAAGATCACAGGGACACCCGATGTTGCAAAAATGCCACCTAATCTTTTAATAACCTTTTCATGAGTGATGGATGAAAGATCTTCTACCAATGGAAACAGGAGTATTACTCAACAATGACAATTAGATGATGTCCATTATCAAGAGGACCAAAGAAATCAACAGCAATTCTCTCCCAATCATGGTTAGGCAATACTGACCTGTTTAGAGGGTACTGAGTAATGTGTGATGAGAGACAGTTGCATAAGTGACAGACATTTAACTCTCTTTCACCCCTTGTGTGAAGATAAGGAAACCAGACTCTATCTCGAAGAGTTCTCTTTGTGGCAACTATTCCTCGGTGTCCCTCATGAGCTACATCAATTACTTGTTGTTGTAGACTCTCTGGACTGACATTCAAGAACCTGTCAAGAGGCCTTCCTGAGTTACATAAAGTTCATCTCGGACATTTCTGTATTTTAAGTATTCACTGTCACTGGTGATCGGTCAAGAGTGCTGGTTCAGATTTTGGTGAGCAATAATGCCTTTCAATTTCACTATCTTGGCTCGTAGCAATGATAGTTTATTCTAATGACATGGTGTTAGAAATGGGATCTCTAGTTGGCAAGGGCTTGCACCTTTGTCCAAGTAGGGACCCTTCTTCCTAGTCAGAGTAAGGGTGTTACACTCGTGAAGTAACCCCTGCTCACCCTCGTGGTAGCTTGGCACGAGCAGTCAGGCTTAATTCAGAGGCAGTGTGTAAAGCATTTGCACATAACCAACAGTAATACAGTGTAAGCACTACAAACGGACACCACACCAGTTTAGAAAAATAACCAATTTTTATATACTCAAGACAAGACCAATTACGACAAAAATCCACAGTACTGTACTTTAAAAATGAATGCTTGATAAGGTAACTTCTTCTTTGCAGGAATAGTTCAAAAACAAAGTTTGTACGAGTCGGTAGCTCCGTCCGAGCCTACCGCGATGCTGAAAACCACAGAGTCTAACAGTTCCAGCCGACCACGTCGATACGGGCCAGCAGAGTCGTGAACAGACTCGGTCACAGTACCTTTCTCGTTGTGGCTGGTACGGAGTGTACGAGCCGGTCGGCGTTCGTCGCGGTTGCGGTGCAAGACGGAGCGATGCAAGGTGCGGTGTCCCTCGATGCGGTGCAGGCAGCGGCTCGATGAGCGTCGTGCAGACGGAGTCGGTGAGTCCAAGGCGTGCGATGCAGGATGAGACGATGCTCGATGCGGTGCTGACAGGTTGCGATGCAGGCGACCAAGCCGGAGTGCGGGAGCTGGCGTCGGACAGCGGTGCGAGTCGGAGCAGTGCGTCGCAGACTTGCGAGCAGTGCCCCAAATGCGATGCGGTCACGACTCTTGAGCCAGTTGCAGCGACCGCGTCGGTCGGGTCCGGCTGGTTCAGTGAAGCGATGCGATGCGAACTGCGGTGCCCACAGGTCACGGTGCAAGCAGCGGCTCGGTGTTGGCGGCGTCGGACGTCGCCCACGGTGAGACCAGGGCTGCGATGCGAAGCGGGGCGATGCGGTCTGCGGTGCAAACAGGTCACCGATCAGGGATGGATTCGGTTGACGGAGTCGGTTGCAGTTCCCTTCCTCTGTGGCAACTGAAACAGCGTTCCAGAAGCGGTACCCAGAGGCTTGTGAAGTCTTTGTAGTCCCTGAGACTTCTTAACAGGAGGCCAGCTCGGTTCCAGGCCCTTGGAGATACTCAGCACAAGTTTGTAGAAAGTTCAGTCCTTTCACTGCCCAAGGCAGAAGCAGCAGCTGCAGGCCAACCCAACAAAGCAACAACACAGCAAAGGGGCAGTACTCCTCCTGGCAGCTCTTCCAGCTCTTCGTCTTGGCAGGTTCCTTGATTCCAGCGAGATCTAAATTCATGGGGTCAGGGCCCCAATATTTATATCCCAAATTCCTTTGTTCTCTGAAGGCAGAGAGGCCTTTGCCTAGTCCAAACCAGTTCTGGAGCACTTTGTTGACAAGTCTCCGTCCCTTCTGTCAGAGAGTAGGCCAGGGACATCAGACGCACCACAGGAGGTGGAGCCAGCATTGTGGAGGGAAGGCACTGTCCTATTCAGGGCCCAGGTGCAACCCCTCCCACCCATCTACATGTAGATCTTGCTATTCAGCCCTGTGCTGACTCACCCTGTCTCCTGGCATCCCCCAGCCCCTGTCACTCACACTCCAGACAAGGAATACACAACCTCGCAGAGGCAGGCTTGGATGGTTAGACAAGAAAATACCCACTTTCTAAAAGTGGTATTTTCAAACACAGAATGTTAAAACCAACTTCACTAAAAGCTGCATTTTATCATTCTGAGTCCAGGCATACTAAACTCGAATTTCTACCATGTTCCCCGGGTCAGTTAGGGTTATAAGCTGTAATAATCCAAACTGCCCGTTCTGGCATAGGGGGAACAGGTAGCCTTGCAATAGTGAAAAACGAACTAGGCTGTAATTCACTATCAGGACATGCCACACACACCAGGGCATGTCCTACCTTTTGCATACAACGCACCCCGCCCACAGGGGTACCTTGGGCCTACCTTAGGGGTGACTAACATGTAGAAAAGGGAAGGTTTAGGGACTTGCAAGTGTGTGCACTTGCCAAGTCGACATGGCAGCCCCAGGCTGCGCACAGGCTCTGCGATGGCAGGCCCGAGTTACACTTTACGGGCTGTTTGCGTGGGTGGCACAATCCAGTGCTGCAGCCCACCAACAGCATTTGGTTTATAGGCCCCGTCACTCGCAGTGCACTTTACAAGGGACTGACACATAAACCAAATAGGCCAATCATGGAAACACCAATCCATAACACATGTTATACAGGAGCACTTGCACTTTCCCACTGGACAGCAGTGAGGAAAGTGCGCAGAATCATTACACCAGCAAAAACAGAGTCAAAACCGGGAGGTCAGAAAGCAAAAAGTCTGGGGAAACACGCCAAAAGATGCCAAGTCTAACACATGGCAGCTGGTGTGCTCGATTTTACAATTAAATTTATGTAAGCTTTGGCCGTCTTAGATGGGGTACCAGGGCATTGTAATGGCATTCTTGAAAAATAATCAATAGGATTTTTATCTTTCCCTGGACGGTGAACAATTATACAGTTGTATTCTTGTAATCTCAGACCTCAACGTTCAACATGAGGAGGCATCTTGGCTTTAGGATTGCCAAATATTGTCCTGCCAAGCTTTCTTTCTCAGGTTGTAAATAAGGACATTCAGTTTGTGACAGACTTTTTCTGGCATAAGCCACGATATGCCTTCGGGTATTTGGCTGTCCCTTGTGCTGTGCAAGAATTGTGCCTAACCCAACAGGGCTAGCATCAACTGCAACCTCTGTCTGAAGCTTGGAATCAAAGTAGGCCATTTCAGTGGCATTTTCGATGGCTTGCTTGTTTCTCTTGAAACTTTCCTCGGATTCACTGACCACTGAAACACCACATTCTTTTTTTTCCAAGTCTCGTAACGGTGCGCTGACCATGGCAAAGTCTTGTATGTATCTAGTACAGTAACTGACCAGCTCAAGGAATGAACGTAATATAGAAATGTCCAGTGGGGGATTAGCAGTAGATAACACTTGTACTTTGGCTGATCAGGTGTGATACCCTCATCAGAAAAGATGTGGCCAAAGAATTTCAATTTTGTCTTATGAAATCGACATTTGTCAGCATTCAAAGTCAAACCAGCATCATTTAGCAAACAGCAGATTTCTCAAGCTCTTTCTGAGTAGCTCCAAAGACTAATATGTCATCATTATAGTTGAATGCATTTACAATAGGCTCTATGATACATTGAATGACGTCTTGGAAAAGTTCTGCAGCAGAGGATACCCCAAAACTCAGTCGCTTATAGCAAAACAGACCAATGTGTGTAGAAAAGGTTGTAATGCACCTGCAGTTCTCTTCAAGTTCCAACTGGTGATATCCTTTGTTTCAGTCGAGTTCAGAGGAAAACTTTGCACCATTCAATTGAGTTATCATATCAGCAATGTGCGGTCCTGGATGTCGTTCTCTCTCGAATGCCTTGTTGGCCTGGTGCATGTCAACACAAATGCGTACACCTCCTTCACTCTCTTTTAGGCACTACCACTATGGGAGAAGCCCTTGGCATCATGTTTGAGCAACTAATTAAGTTCTCTTACAACAGTTACTTGCAAGTGAAAGGCAATTTGTCTGTGTTTTTGGGCGATAGGATGTACATCCTTGTTTATATGTAACTGTACTTTTACAGTCTTGAGCTTTCCTGATCCACAAAATAATGAAGGTAATCGACTTACTATTTCATGATGACCTTTAATTTTGTAGTTCACGGCTATTAGTCCCATATCAGCAGCAGAAACTGAGCAGACAGGCAATTGAAGCTGTACCTTGAAGTACACAAATAGGCACTTGTAACACTGTTTTCTTGTGTTTCATCGTAGCTACAAATGAACCTAGACTTTTTAAAGGTGTCGACGCAGCCCATGTTTATACTTTAGTTTCGATTGCGTAAGTTGTGGTAATGGAGAAAATTCACTATATTTCTCCTCGGGCATAATGTTGATCGACGCACCTCTATGAATAATAATAAAAGGTATCGTACACCCATTTATCTTCAGGGTAATCTTCGGACAATGTTTGTAGGTTTTTGGTGCTTTTTCATGTCAATCTTTCGTCTCTGTTTTTTCTCACATTCAACTAGTCCCACATGTGTATGTCTCTCTGAAGTAAACATCGACATTGCGCAGTTATCATTGTCACTTTCACTTGAAATTGACACTGAGGAACTCTTTGACAATGATTTTGATGACCATCGACTTAGTTTGTTGCCGATTTGCCTCTGTTGGTGGGTTTTATGCAGGGGTTGGGCTTTTTCAACAAATGGATTTAACAAAGAGTTGGTGGGACCACTTGGCCTTGTGGGAGCACGTTGAACGACATTGATGCTACGCTCGGTCAGCCATTTTTTCTTCTCGTTATGATGCATTTACTTTTCCTTTCACCTTGCAAACTGTCACAAAATCATCCGCTTTGCCATAGCTGTTGCAAATCTGCCCGATGGCGGGACATCAACCGTCATGTGGAAAAGACAATCCGCATCTAAAGCACATTTTCTTTTTCTGTGAAGACATTGCTTAGCGTCCTTCACCTTAATGCTTTGGCTTAGTTTTCGTGTTCATGACTGACGCATTCTGGGAATTTCTAGCCTCCATATCAGTCACTTGTCGATTAGGATGCTCTTCAGCTCGGGCAGCTGCGAGATCTTGCTCTTAGCTCAGTTTCCTTCAGCATTCATCATCAAAAGGAATCTGACAGACATCCATCTATCACTCGGAGGCATGTAGCTTCCTCATCATTAAATTCATTGAACTTACAGTGCTTTATGAGGAGATCCAGTCCCTCAACAAATTCATTGATGGTTTCACCTACTATCTGGCTTTCTTGACAGAAGATGCATCGTTCGTAATCTACATTTGGCACTGGATTGAGCTTGACATTCAAGGCTGCTTTCATGTGATTGTATGTCACTTCACCATCCAGTGGTATCTTTTTTATGGCCTCTTATACACCTTCACCAACCATGTTCTTCAGTTACTTGATGATCTTTTTGTCATCTGTTTCATGGGTTGCATCTATGAAATCCTCAAAAGTTTCTATACAAGCAGTCCATCTATTGCCAATATTGTGTTTTTTGGCAGTATCAAATGATGGGGGTTTTAAGAAAGCAGCAGTATTACAACCATTGGTGAATAGCAGTGGTCTCTTAAACGCTTCTAGGTGAACTTGCTCATGCACACTATCTGTAGAGCATTGTGACATGCTGGCTTCAGGGTCAACCTTGACCGTTGGAGGAACGCTGGCCTTGCTCTCCACTGGAGCTCTTTATTTGATGAAGATCTGTAGAGATGTTCTGAGCCCCCACTCAGCAGCTTTTGGTGGTGGGATGCTTAGTTTCTGGACAACTCAGCACGCACCACCCCGGCCCTCTCTCTGGAGCCACTCCACAGCAGGCTGTGGTAGGATAACTCTCTTTAGTTGTTTCGGTAATTAGACAAGTCTTTTCATATTTGAATGATTTGATAAGCAGATGACGTTCTGACATTCAATTGGCTTTGCTCTTAAATGTCTCTTCATAACCATCTGGTTGATCTCTGCTTCATAGCACATCAGATTACAGCTTAACTTGCACTGGATTGTCACAATATGCTGCTTTTCAACACCTGGTTGCATCCGCCTTAAGCATTATCACTCCATATGACATGTAGCATTAATTTGCGTTGTAGCGCTGTACCTCTGTTTGCGGCCTTTTCATTCTATTCTCTGCCACTAAACTGTAGATTTTCACTGATGCTTTCTTTGTTCGCAAAACCTTTACACAGGCTGGCATTGCGCTGAGACTCCACAAATGCCAGCGTTGATTCTGCAATTAGACTGCAGCACATGTGGAACGCACGAGTAGTTTGCTGGACCACAGTAAACTCCCTGGGAGATCACTGTTGATCTACAGGTTACTTATCCCCAACTCGTTGCCAAATGTCCTACCGAGCTTAGGCACTCTCCAGAGGCTGCGCCACATACGCAGAGTAGTTAAACACGTCTTTATCGTTCTGCGTGTAAACAAGAACTCAATGTTCTAAACCTGTATTCACTTCATTACCCTCCAATGCTTACGTCACAGGCCTACGGAGTCCATCAGGAACCAAATGAGTTCTGCTATTCTTTATTTACACCACACTACAACCACCTCACCTTCTCAATGCGCTAAAACCACTGAAGCCCACACAAGAGATCAGATAATTTGTTCAGACAATAGTATAATTTCACATAAGTGAAGGTAATGCCGTCCTGGGTGAAAGACCCAGTACATCACTCGCCCCTTTGAAGGCAGTACCTCAATCAACTGGAGGCCAATATATAAATGCCATAATTGGACCAATTCACATCCATTCTGGCAGACCTCCACTAGCACCCCCTGGAGTTTAGAACTGTGTTCGAAATCTGCTTTAAAGAGTATAAAGGATTAGCCGTGACATACCCTCATCCCTGAAAGATGGACTAGTGCATCACACTAAAAGATCTATACTGGAAATTTAAAAAAACAAGAAATTCAAAATACTACCATATATCCCTTCTTTTGTCTTAAACAGAAAATACCGGGAATCTTCTACCAGAAAGCTTACTGGAAGGAGGCACAGTATGTCTGCCCCCGCCCACGGATCTGATGATAATGCTCTGCTGCACACACGGCTCAGTAAGCACTATTCAAAAAACATTAATTCTCTTTAAAAAAATCCCCACAAATACACTTTTTTCACGAAATGAGTCCAGCGCGGTCTTAACCACGGCACAGTTGTTCCATACTTTTCTTAAAAATCTGTTCCCACCCCTTTCCTGCTCAACAGCATTTTTTATTGATTTCTGTGGGATTGCTATAAACTTCTGTATGTTTGTAATGACGCCCTGGAAATTGAAATCACATGTGCGAATGGGCGCCCTAAAATAATTGGAGGAGGAACTGAAAAGAAAGAACTTCCCAGAATGTCTTTTCCTAGCCTTCTGCCATGCTAATGTGCTGGTTAAGAGGTATGCTTTATACGAGCTAGTTATCGGCCATCTGCACTCGATAACCAGCCCACATCTGCAGGCCGCGGATACCCTTTGATCTGCAGTAAGCTCCACAGATATCTATTGTTTTAGTCTAATAAACGCAAGCAATTCATTCCTAATGAAGCCTAAGCATAGCCGGAGGGTTAAAACCAAAGTGAAATAGAATTGGAAACAGTTTAGGAATCGTGACAGTAGACTATGGTTCACAGCCACAGTAAGACAGATACAAGATAAGCAACCGAGAGGAATGTAACGCTCAGGAGCTCGGAGCCTTACTGCAGCTATTTATTGCAATTATTTATGGGCGTGAGTTATTCTGTATAGTTTTCATTGTTGGACGTCAACTATGCTTTTTTCAGATTTCCTCCCGCACATTTTTTTTATGCAGGGGTTGGGCTTTTTCAACAAATGGATTTAACAAGAATAAAGTCATTCACCTTCTCTGCTTAGATCGCAATTGAAGACCAATACAGTGGATCAAGCTAAGAAAGGGGGAGAAATCACTCTGTGCGCTATACTGCTAGCTATACAAGGTGGAGCATTGTTTCTAAGCGCTACACTGTAAGTGTCCAGGTCCACGATATATGCGTTCCGCATTCATCTGGTCTCACTGGACCCATGCTGGTCACACAATCCATCAGGTTCTCCTAAACATAAACTTCCATAACTGGCAGGGAGTGATCATGGCAATGACAGAGAAATGAATCAATACATTCGCATTCAGACTCAATGTCTGAACACCTTGCAGACAAAGTCTGTCCCCTTTGGTTTTCAATTGCCACCCATCTGAGGTTCATGAACAGATCGCAGAGCTTTCTTAAGGATACTCGACCACCTCTCAAAGTGAAAACCATACTAAAGCGGCTGTAGTTCTTGTGGATTCCAAGGCAAGAGCAAAGGACAACCTTGTACTCAACACTGTAAAAAACGTATAACGCAACTTTGTAAAATCTCTCTGAATGGATGTAATTTCGACTCTATCTTGAACGCTATTGATTTACAACACCACAAAAAGATTTCAGCCACATTTTAAATTGCATGAAGAGGTGAGCTATTTCTCCACATTGATGAAATACATTAAAAATGACTCACAACATAGGTTCTGCTAATGTTCCCCACACCAAGAACATCAAAAGAATTTTATAACAAGCACTGGGGAAGCCAATCGGTCTCACCTATGCAAGATCTATTGGCTTTGTCAATGTTTTTTAGGCATGTTCCAAAGCAGTGCGGCTGCTGTGCAGCATGGCTGAAAGTAAAAAATAAAAACGTTATGACGTGGTCAACGCTGGCCGTTTCCTAGTGCTTTTTTTTCTTTACTTTCAGCCATGTTGCACAGCAGCCACGATCTGCAACATGACTACTGTTAGACCTAGCATCTTTGGAGTCTTTTTCCCCTGTCTTTTTTGCTTCTGACCTCCTGTTTTTGACTGTGTGCTGCATTTCGATTTTCTGGTTTTAGAACTCTGGTCACTTTACCACTTCTGATCAGTGCTAAAGTGCAAGTGCTCCCAGTGTAAATTATGTTATGTTTGGTTATCCCCTATTGGTATATTTGATTTGCTGGTAAGACCCTAGTAAAGTGCACTGTGCGTACCCAGGGAGTGTACTTCAAATGTAACTAGTGGGCCTGCAGCACTCATTGTATCACCCACATGAGTAGCCCTGCAAACATGTCTCAGGCCTGCCAGTGCAGTTTTAAACTGCCATGTCGACCTGGCAAGTGCACCCACTCGCCAGGCCCAAACTTTCCCCTTTACTACATGTCAGGCATCCCTAACGTAGGCCCAAGGTAGCCCAATGGGCAGGGTGCAGAGTATGTGAAAGGCAAGACATGCACTTGTGTGTTTTACATGTCCTGTGGGAAGCTGGCACTTTATATACTATACTAAAATAAGGTATAGTGTGCACAGAGTCAAGGGAGTCCACAGAGGTATAGCAGAGGCTAAATTAGGTGAGTACTAACAGCTCTCTTTGTGGTAGTGTGGGCGAGCAGTTAGGCCTAGCCAGAGGGTGTGTTAAGCATTTATTGTATTCACTCAATCAAGGACTAATACATACAATCAGAGACAGAATTCTCACCAATTTAGGTAAGTTTAAAAAAGATATACTTATGTTTTATTTTAGAACCAAGCAGGACTTGGCACAGGGGAGTCATATATACTTTCAAAATGCAAGACTGTTCAAGGTAATGCAGTTGTGATTGAAATTACAATTGTTACAGGTTTGTATCACTTTTAAATGCAGTTTGTATCATACATTAAGTATTTTCAGATTACTTTTGAGTTACTTTGGATTACTTTGAGTACTGGGGGTGGTATGCCCAGATACCACACCTTAGAATCCCTACATACAAGGTAAGTATGACTTTTTATACTTTGCAATTGAGTTCTCTTTTCTCCATAGATTAGCAGTTCCACACTTAGAACAATTTTAGGCCCAAAATCTTATAACGTGTTCCTATGGGAGAAAAATGGTTATCGGTTTTGGAGGTAAGTACTCGACTCACGAGGATGAGCTTTGGGAGTTAGGACCAAGGTGCCCCAAGGTCTAGATGGGCACTCAAGTTGCACTACCAGCGACACTGGGAAGGCTGGGTGCAGAGTGCAGGGGCCCAATGTTGACCAATGAGGCTAAAGCGGCCTTCGATTAGGGACTGCTGACGAGCCAGCCACTCGGTTGTGGGAGCCATGCTCCTGGGGTTAAGGTCAGCACTGCAGGGGTCAACGACCAGCACAGGAACTGCACCACCAGCGACACTCTGGCGGCTGGGTGCAGGGTGCAAAGTGGACGTTGGGGACCCTGTGTTTTCCAATGGAGACCTTCGGTTTTGGAAAGATGCTGCAGACTGTGGGGCGTCGGATTCAGGGGTGTCTTCTGGAGTCGGCTTTTCTTACCAGCGCCGGTCACGGTCGGGGGGGGTGGGGCATTCAGGTTGAGGCTGCAGGCGTCGTCGGGAGTCTTGAGGGAGGTCGGGGATCACCAGATCCTAGGTCAGGATCACTGGGGAGACCTCCTTGGGGTGTTGGGCCACTCGAACTCGGGCCGTGGGCGTCGGGTGCAGAATCGCGGAGTCGACGGAATTAGGATTCTGCAGGTGAGTCTTTGGTTGAGCAAATCCAGTGCTCACGGGAGACGGAATCTGTGGGAAGGTTACAGGGCAGGTCCTCCGGGCTCTGGGGGCTGCTGGACTTGCCGGGGTTCTTGCTGTAGGCAGGTCGTAGATGGGACAGGCCGGTAGGGCTGGGGCCAAGGCAGTTGGTGTCCTCTTCTCCTTCCTGGGTCAGCACGGCTCTTCAGTTCTTTTTCTATCTTCCTTGAATCTGAGGAGGCAAAATTCAGGGTTGCCCCTAAATACTAGATTTAGGGGCGTTAAAGGGGTGTGCAGGTCGGGACCAATGGATCGCTTCCTTGAGTGATTTCACCCCCCTATTATGCCACCCTCCAGTGGGAGGGGGCATGAGCCTCTTCCTAATTGGCTGAGCCCCCTCAACTTCAAGATGGTGGGGACTGAGATGTGTGCTTCACCTCAACTCCCCCAACTGAGGGGTGGGGTTGGCAAAGGTGGGCACACCACTCTTCCTAGCTTGGATTTCTCGCCGATTCTCCCGCCCAAAGTGGGGGCCAGAACCGGTGGAAGCCAGTTGCTGGGGTAAGCAAAAGGCAGGGACAGCATCTAAAGGCGGTAGGCCTTTAAAGCTTCCCCTTTCGTGGATGCAACCCATCCTGGGGGAGGAGGCATGACACCTCTGCCCAGGATGGGCTTGGTTTCTGGACCCAGAGAGCGGAGGCTCTCTCCCTAGGGGTCCGGTAACCTGTCTGGTGGGAGCACATGGTGTGCAGCCATTCAGGAACCACACCAGGGCTGGTTGATTTTCAGAGGACATCTCTAAGTTGCCCTCTGAGTGCTTTTTACATTAAATCCCACACTGGCATCAGTGTGGGTTTAATGTGCTGAGACGTTTGCTACCAAACTTCCCGGGTTTCAGTAAAGCCATTATGGAGTTGTGGAGTTCGTAATGACCAAATCCCAGACCATATACTCTTTATGGCTTTACTAGACTCACAATGTCTAAGAATGGACTTAGACACTGTAGGGGTACAGGGCTCATGCCACTGCACCCTCACCTGAGAGCTAGTGCCAGAGGGGTGGCTTACCTATGCCTCAGGCAGTGGATTGAAGGCGTGGCCCACAGGGACGTGTGCCATGTTGACTCTTCACTTTTCTCTGCACCAAAACACGCAGTCTGCAATGGCAGTGTGTGGGTGTTTAGGTACAGGGCCTCTAAGGGTGACACAATATGTGCTGCAAAAACAACAGTTGATGGACAGAATGCAGAACAATGTCATACATTCACCCCAGTACAGAGATCTGGGCCTAAATCCATCGTTTTTTTGCTCACCATGCCATTCCAGTTTGAACCCAGCCATATGCAAATCAGTCTTGACCCTGTGCCTCATGGGAACAGTCCAGCCCGAACTGCCAAGCCAGGTAGCTCCTCGGACTGGAAACAAGCATCCTAGGACCGGTTTCGGGGTTTCACCCCTCTTCAGCCAGGATAGCTTGATTCCAGTGGTATGGAGAGCACGGGACCCACGTCTGGGCATACCCGTCCCACTCGGGTGACAAATGCAAAACAACAGTTGATGGACAGAATGCAGAACAATGTCATACATTCACCCCAGGGGTGGCGTAGTGGGCAAAAGAACGATGGATTTAACCCAGATCTTTTGACTGGGGGAGAATGTTTGCATTGTCAGCATTCCGTCCATCATTTGTTTGCTGTAACAATATGTGCTGCAGCCTCTGGTCACTGTGCCCTTGGTATCCATGGTACCTTTTACAAGGGGCTTACCTGTAGGCAGGGATGTGCCAATTGTGGAAACGAAGGTACAGTCTTGGGAAAGAACACAGGCCCTGGGAACCTGATTGGCAGGGACCCAGGGCACATCAAGTCAGGTTGCGTCAGATGTCGGGCAAAAAGTGGGGGGGTAATCATGCAAAAAGGGGCACTTTCCTACATGTCCTGATTGCGAAATACTGCAAATATCTTTTTTCACTATTGCAGAGACTATCTCTCCCATAGGTTATCATTAGAGCTTCCTTTTAACCTCTTACAAGTGTAACTTCCAATTTGGAAGAGATTTGGAGTTTGGGGTCCCTGAATTCACAGTTAAAAAAAACATCTTTTAGTGAAGTTGGTTTTTAAATTGTGTGTTTGAAAATGCCACTTTTAGAAAGTGGGCATTTTTTTGCTTTACCATTCTGTGTCTCTCCTTGCCTGTGGAATCTATGTTTTGAGGGAGGGTGACAGTTGGGCTGTTTGTACATTCACTCCAGACAGCCACACAAAGGGAGCCGAGGTGTGCCATGCATATCCTGATGGGTCATCACCAGGGTGATGGGTCTTCCTGAGCTACAGTGGGGGGAGGAGATATCACTGACACCTGAATAGAGCTGTGCCAGTCCTCACACAAAGCTGTCTCCACCTCTCTGTAGTGTGTCTGGAGCCAGGTCAGATAAAGGTAGGGCCTTGTGCACTACAAAGACTTTCCTTTGAAGTTTGCCTACTTCAAAGGCAGAAACTGGTTTAAGTACTGGAGCTGTGACACCATAACTTCAAAACACTTCTGGACTAAGAAGACATTCTGCCAAGAAGAAGAGCTGGAGAAACTGTCAAGAGGGACTACCACTTTGCTGTGTGCTGTGCCGTGTTGGCCTGCTGCTTGCTGCTTTTGCCTTGGACAGTGAAAGGACTGGACTTTGCTTTCTACATCCTGCTTAACAATATTCTCCAAGGGCTTGTGTGTGCTTGCCTCCTGTTAAGAAGTCTCAGGGCTATCAAAGACTTTATCTGCAGCCCCTGAACTGCTCTGCTGGGAGCTCTGACCTGCCAACAAGTGCTAATTCCAGTTCTGGGCCTTTGGAGGTGGCTTTGATGCAAAGGACCGAAGACAATCCACGCATCGACCTCCAGGCTTGTTTTTCCTGATGCAGCACCGCTGTGCGGTTGAAAAACCAACGCATTGCTGTGATGCGACCGAAGAAGCGATGCAGCGCTTGCTGTGCAGCTGAAAGATCGCCGCAGACCTAAGTCCTAAGCACCGTGTCTCCGATGTCCAAGGCACCCGCTCCGACTCGGACGCAGGCCCTGCTGTGCGGCTGAAGAAATCGACGCATCACCAGCCACGTGGCTGAAAAATCAACACAGCGGCTGTTTCGACGCTGCTGCATCGACCCAGCGCATCTGGATTTTCCACGCATCGCACCTGTGCGCCAAGTTCTTCATCAACGTAGCCCAGCAGTAAGGAACCGAGGCCACATGTCCAGAGATCAGCGCATCACCTACCCTCGAACTGAGGAACTGACGCATCACCTCCCCTGGCAATAAGGAATCAACGCATCACCTCCCGTGGGAGTTGGGAATCGACGCATCACTTTGCTTTTCCAGCGCCTAATCTCCCCTGCGCCTGTTTTCGTCTTTGATTTGATGCATCCCAGGTACTTTGTGATAAAAATGACGCATCCATAGTTTCCTATGGACTGAACTATTTTGAACCTTTTAAAAGGGATATCTTTGCTTGTGTGTGTTGGATTTTTGTCTTGTTTTATTCAGATAAATATTGGTTATTTTTCTAAACGGGTGTGGTGTCCTTTTGGAGAAGTGTGGCTCAATGGTTAGAGCGGCAGACCCTGATGCAGAGATCTGGCCCGGGACCAGGGTTCAATTCCCGCCTCAGCGGGTCTTGGGCTCAATTTCCTCGGACCTGATAATTCTCGCCTCGGTGCCTATTCTAATCATGGGTCCCACTCTGCAACTCTGGGCAATAGCTTGCTTAATCTCCACAACGGCCCCAACAGCGCTGGGATGCCTGGCTTCACCCTGGGGGTGCCCAGGAGTGGACATTTCACAGGGAAAAGCCAGGAAGGGTTCCACAGCGGTATGCGTACAGCGCCAGGACACCCCTTTGGGGGTATAAGTGCGCTTTACAAGTACAAATTTCATTTCATTTCATTTTGTAATGTTTTCACTGTATTACTGTGTGTGTTTGTACAAATGCTTTATACATTTGCTCTGAGATAAGCCTGACTGCTCGTGCCAAGCTACCAAGGGGGTGAGCAGTGGTAGTCTTAGCTGTGTAATCCCCTTACCCTGACTAGAATAAGGTTCCCTACTTGGTCAGGGTGCAAGCCACTGCCAACTAGAGACCTCTCATTTCTAACAACTACAACAATATTGAAAAAGCCAATAGATCTTGCATAGGTGAGACCTATTGGCTTTGCTAAAGCTTGTTGGTATCAGGAGGGAAAGCCTCCATTGCCATAATAGCAGCTGCAAAGATGGTCATGCTTGAGAAGAGGTGACTCCCTACCACAGTACAGGGTAGAGCCGGACAATGAATGGTTTGTTACATTTCTAAGGAAAATCACCATTTTATATTGGTTCAGGTGGGGGCTAGTAACAACACAGTACAGAGCTAAGATGAGGCCAGCGTTGGGCGCGTCATACTTTTTTTGTTTGTTCTGTTATTGCGGCTGGCGATCTTGAGGCGAGTATGAGTCAGTAGCACAATTGCTGGAAAAGTGTGGTTTTATAAGTTAAATCAGATCGCTGGCACAAGCCTCTCCCCGCTGATCCAAATGATGCAGGCCAATGGTCACTTAAGGGAGGGAGGCCATAAGAGGGAGAGACACAGCCACATTAGACAGTACCATAATTGGAGCACTCTGAATGATCTTCAATCTGCCTAAATATACATCTCCAGCCCAATTAAGACTTGAATTTGGCATCCAGAGGCAAGGGCTGGATCACAAAGGAGCATACGTCAAATGCTGGCACAAAATCAAAGGAGGGGAACCTGGGACATTGAATGTCATTCTATGGCAAGAACTTTCATCTAAGGAGAAGAGTGCTGCTAGGATTTACCTGAAAGATTCTAGAGCAGCTCGCTTTGCAAGGCCTCTGGGACTCACGAAAGCTTTAAAAAACTTGTGAACAAAACGGTTAAAAGAGCCTCCTTGCTGGAGGACAAATCAGCATTATCAGCAAGGGCGCATGGATGGTTCACACTGCAAAGCTACACAAGGGCAATCCGTCAACCCTATTTAGGCACAGGTTTCTCCAAAATCACAAGGTAGAAATATCTACGATATCACCTAGGCTTACTACCTTCAGTATTCCATCTCCCACCATGGAAGCGCCCCTCGTCATCATTATGCTGAAAATTGTGCAGGGAGGAGAGAGAGGACACTGCCCACCTGTTATGCATATTCAAGGAACTGTTGCACGAACAGAGAGAATTGCTGAGGCCACTTTTTAACCTCAAAAGAATACGGACATGTAGGCACGTGGTAACTGCATGCTTCTCTGGCGAGGATGTACAATTGAGCTGCCGCATGGTAAAGTCGAACAAAGACTAAAAACTAGAGATACAGTGAAAGGACTCATTTGTCAGATTGAACCACCGGAAATCACGCAGGATTAAACTACAACAATCCAGCAGCCACGGATAAGCACTGGTCTCAAAGAACTCATAAGCCCACTAACTGGTTTTATTATAGACTCAACATAATCTATAACTCTTAGGAATGGTTTAAGCTGCACTTGAATTGTCGAAATTTGCCCTGACATAGAAATTTATAATTTTACTAGCAGCAGCTTTGCACAGAGTTGCGAAACTTGCACAATCTTAATAATCTCAACTGACTGGGCGTTGCAGTTGGTTGGCACACAGTTATTTTTATCCTTTTATTTCATAAAATAAAGGCTGGGATCCAACCTCTCCATAGGGTGTGGAAAATATTCCTTGTAGATTACCAAAAATGCCTCTTTTTAGTTGTTATTTTTAATATGTAATGTATACAAGGAAACGTAATGTATTGAACTATCATCGATTGTACGATCTCTAACCTGCACTGTATATTTGTGTATGTGCATCATTGCAAAGGTTTTAATTAACCAAGCACATAAAGTTACTTACTTGCTTAAACTTATAACATGCTTTCTTGTGGTGTGTCGAATCTAAAGAAGGTGAAACCAAAATCTTCCCAAAACGGTCTGTAGTGATTCAGCAAAATGAAACCAGCTGAGCAGAGCTGTTGCTGACCAAAAAAAAAAACAGAAAAAATGAAACTGAGGATGAACTCAATCAGTGGTAAGTAATGGGTGGACTCGAACCCCTTTTTAATTTGTTTATTCCCCCCAGAACAAAAGATAGCTGCAAGCAAAATCGCATGCGCTGTCTCCAGCGAGACCTGTGGATGTACCACGTGCATCATGTTTACATTAACCGGAAGGAACAAGTAGTGATTCACAGGATGCGTGCCTCAGACAATACAGTGAACTTAGCAACAGTTGTTAAGTATCACATTAGTGCACCAGGCAACAAAACTAGATTCCCAAATTCTGCACGGTCAAATAGATGTGCCGATTCAGAAACAGACGCGGAAGCTTAACAGGATAGATTTTCAAACTGTGACACAGTTTACCATTTCAGAGCACGTCCGGAATTTACTTACATATTGAAACTCAACAGTTACTGGTTTGCGTGTTCGCAGGGAACATCATATTTAATAAATTGTTTAGTCATAACAAGATAGCTGTACTCTCGAGTATAAAGCAATATCCCAAAAAGGATACACATTTGTTAAATGAGGAATCTAGGACATCTTCAAAATTGGATAATTTGAAATAGCTGTAAAGATTTGTCTGGACAATATAACACCAAATAATTGCATATACTTTGGAATTATTTGAAGCTGCTGATCGAGTCGAGAGCGCGCGCGCGAGAGAGAGAGAATATAAATGTGTGTGGCAGTAGGAGGGAGTGATCCACGACAGAGACAACCCTCGGCTCCCATCTGCTTACAGTTTGCATGCAAGGCCCCAATTAGCAGATTCGTGCGCTGTTCTGCAAGATAATGGCACTTATTTTCATCAGAAGCAGGGACATATTTGTCAGGCATTATCTGGATGTCAGAGTAACCACATAAATTATGACCCGATGGTATCTGTCTTGTAACTTGGTTAAATGCTAGGTTTCCAGTCTGTTTCATGACTGATCGCTGGCTCTGATTACCACACAGGCTGAAAGGCTCTGCTTCCAATTGTTTTAAAACAAGCAGTGTCTTCTTAACAACTGGTTAATAGCCCGGGGCTTCTGCGAGTGTGGGAAGCGAATGCCTACAAATGTGGTAATGTTGGAGATTGATAGTATAGTACTAGCATCAACACGTAAATAATGGGAGCATAAAATGTGTGAATTGCTGGACTAAAACTCTAAAAACGTACATGCTTAAGATTTTGCTGTCCATCAAAGAGAATTCCTTTAAATCCTTTATCAGGAAGAGGGGGCTGCCAGCATTCGGATGAAGTAGCAGGGCTGATTTCAGAATTCGGGTTCAAAGAATGCAAAGGAACTTGAGGTTTCAGATCAAGGGCTTGTGAGAATAGAGCTGTTGGTGGGTGCCACTGCCTATGTTCTCTTTTTCAGCATCACATGCGAGTCAAACAGTTCCCCAAAACTCACTTTAAGGGTCTGGTTACTAGTGCCTCGGATTTTGGGCTGTTTACCACAACCTCCTTCCCAGATGTACCAATATGTGGTTCTGAGTAACTCTGAAGTGGAGGGAGGGTGCAATAGAGGAGAATTACAAGGTGTACCCGTACGGTACCCTCAGTAATGAGGAATTACCAGGGGGATCTAACACAGCCTGTTCCTCCTCCCCACCAGAGGCAAAGAGGAACAAGCATTTGCAATGCAATAGGTCTCGCATTTGCGAGACTTTGAGCTACTGGCATTGTAAATGACAAACCTTTTCTCTATGTGTTGGCTTTAAAAACAGATAAATAAAAGGCATTGTCATTTAGAATGCCAATAGCTTAAAATTTCGCAAATGCGCGACCTATTGTATAGCAAATGCTTGTTACACTAGGGGTGAAAACAAAAAAACCTCAACTCTGCCATAATACAACCCGTCACTGCCTTTGATATAACTTCAAAGAGACTAATTTTTCAGTTTTATATAGCGCAAACTTAGAACGCTTTACATGAGCACCAGTTACATTACACAAGGCGGGGTATAATCATTTTTGAATCACAGGATGTTGAGCCGTGAGGCTCGAACCGGTTTTCTCAGCTCGAAGGTCGGCTCCTCTAATCTTACCACAACATTGTATACAGCAAAGTCATAGTTGCTGCTTATTTATCTTATGCAACTTACGACCATTGACAAAGCCAACAGTCCTGGCTTGTTGTAGGTATGATGTTACTTGTGTGATATATCTGGATCAATGGACAGATGGACAAAATACCAGTGGGTGGCATACTATGCTAAGCACAGATTTTTAGCTTTGTTTTAAGCCACGCCCTTAATTACAGTGGCCACGGCCCTATGAGAGACACCCCCCAGTTTAATCTCTTATTATGAGTGCTGCGCGTGAGCTCTTCCCCCGCTGGGCCACCCCCTCCAGGGTGGCTCCTGCTGCCCCCGCCCCCTTCATCCTGGTGTCTGAGACTTGAGCTGTGGTTAGCCCGCCCACCCCCCACCTCCCCCTGCAGTGACTTTACACCCCCGGCCTTTGAAAGGGGTGTAGGTAGGGACGGAGCACCCCACTGAAGGTGGATGGGATTTACTTGGCGCTATCATGGCTACAGAGCGCTGTATGCTGAAGCGGTGGAGGGAGGGCGGGGGGGAGGAGTCACGCCAGCTGGAACCCTCAGCCAGAGGTTTACACGTGGGTGAAGTGTCGAGGGGGGACTTCTGGTAATCCCCGGGATCCAGAGTAGGGAAGTCTACCAGGAGCCTAGCTATCAAGGGTGCAGCGGCACCGGGTCCCACGAACCCCTCTATACTGCTGCATTTTAGTACCCAGACAGCAGTCAGGAGTTCATTGCTTGCTTGCACCGGGGCTCTTGCCACATTTGCCCCTTCGCTGCACGTTTCCAGAGCAGGGTGTGCCCCTCCCCCTCTGGGCAGTAAGAGTAGAGAGAACTAATGTCATCACCTCAGAGTGAGTCGCTGGTGAGAGGCTGTACTGCCTATTGTGAGGTACCTGCTGAACATCACACTGGGCGTCAGGAAGTAGCTGGGACCCCAGGCACGTCTCCTGTCTCACGTCTAGGTCGGGGCTGAGCATGAATGTCGTGGTTCTGCTGTAAGTGGATAGCAAAAGGCTCGAGTGACTCCTATGGAAGATGTGCTCAGGATCACACCATGTGTCAAAGAGGAGCCTGGATCAGACTGGGGTCAGAGGCCGCATCTCCCGGGCAGTTTGAAATACGAAGAATGAAAGCACCCTATTGTGAGCGGTGGTAGCAGGTTCTAGGTCTCCTTGTGGGTCACTCGATCAATCCCAGACTCTGTCCGGAGTGGGTAGGAGGTGAGGTGAGCCTTTCCTCTTCTTTGAAAAGATTTTTGCAGGCAGTCCCCAACCGGAATTACCAGCAGAATCTTCACCTCAACGTTGTCAGGATTTAGCTGAATTTTTTAACAATAAAATTCTGGATATAGATATATAATTCGTTCCCTCCAGCTTCTGGCCCCAAGAACCAGGATATAGAATCAGAAATTCTGGAGGGCAAATCGGCTCATCTAGATGATCTTCCCACCCTAGACATAGCTACGCTCTCACAAATTTTTACTAAAATCAAATCTGGATCCCCCTGTGATGCAGCCCCGGTGCACCTGCTGCACAAGGTAAAGGAGGTTATACTACCTGTATTATTGGAAGCACTAAATTCTTCCATTAGTGCTGGCCAAGTGCCTAGATCATGGAAACATGCCATGGTAAAGGCACTATTTAAAAAACCTAACCTCAACCCTGAAGTATGGAGCAACTATCGGCCAGTATCGCTCCTTCCCATGACCAGCAAAATCTTACAAAAACACGTAAATAAGATTCTCTCTGATTTCCTGGAATCCCACGCGATTTTACATACTTCCCAGACAGGCTTCCGACCTAACCACGGCACAGAAACAGCCTTGCTAACAGTTATGGAGGAAGCACGGAAGGTCCTTGATCAGGGAGGCACAGTGGCGATTATCCTGCTTGACCTGAGCTCCGCTTTTGACACTGTCAACTACAACACTCTCTTTGACAGACTCAAAGCGGTAGGAGTGTCAGGCAAAGCCCTCTCCTGGCTCAAATCCTTTTTAAAGGACAGATCATATCAGGTATTCGAAGGCAATCACTCCTCTAGAAGGGTCCCGCTTACATGTGGAGTTCCGCAGGGGTCCTCCTTGAGCCCCACCCTTTTTAATGTTTATTTAAGACCACTTGCTGAGATAGTCCTCCCATATGGGATCCAGATTGTGACCTATGCAGATGACACACAGCTAGTGGTAGCGCTAAGCCACCCTAAGAAGGTGTCAGTCAACTTAGAAGCGTGCTTGGGTACGGTGGCCACTTGGATGGACCAGTCGTATCTGAAGCTTAACGGAGATAAGACAGAGTTAATGATCCTTGGCAGTCACACTATCATTTCTCCATCATTGAAATGGCCCAATTGTTTGGGCTCACCTCCAAAACCCAAAGAAAGGATCAAAAGCTTAGGAGTTTGGCTAGACAGGTCATTAAAGTTGGACCACCAAGCAGTACAAGTAGCAGCTACTTGCTATGGCATTATCAGGCAAATGCGGAAAATTTTGCCACTGCTTCCTGTAACTGCGCGCAGGATCATGGTACAAGCACTGGTGTTGCCCCGGTTGGACTACTGTAACTCTCTCTACCTGGGTACCCCGAAGACCACCACTAGGAAACTGCAGGTCGTGCAGAATTGCGCAGCTAGGCTGCTACACAATATCCCCAGAGCACAGTCGGCTAAACCGGCGATGAGAGCACTGCACTGGCTACCAATCAAAGAACGCATAATGTTCAAATCACTAAGCATATCGCATAAAACCCTATGGGGTACGGGTCCAAAAATCAATCTCGCTCTGATGACATTTCATCGCCCTTCTCGCAATCTGAGATCGGCTAATCTATTCCAGGCAACAATACCTAAAGTCCAGAGAGCACAAGCCGGAGGCCGTTCCTTCTCATACAATGCGACAAGTCTATGGAACATGCTCCCGATCCAGCTCCGATCAATGACCCATCATCTCTCATTTAGGAAACATCTAAAAACATGGCTCTTCCAGAACCTGCCTTGAGACTGTACTCTGCCATTGGTTGCAACAGCGCTGGGATGCCTAAGGGTAGCCATGCGCTCTACCAAGAATGAATTAATAATAACATGGAGATATGAAATACGTACAGACAGGAAACAGACGTTCCAAGTGCTCTCTCCTGATAAACATAAAAAAAAAATAAGTTAGGCTTACCTCTTCTCGTCACATTTAAACTTGATCCGGGCATCCTGCTGAAAGAAAACATTCAAAGTTCAGATGGGCGGAGCAGTGTGAAGCAGGCTTCTGCACGAGCAGCGGGAACGAAGGCAGGCCTCCGTGTTGGGATGTGGTTTGTGATACGCCAGTCGGCCGGGCCTGCTCTCTCTAAAATAAATGAGCGCGGTGACCCTGAAGCGGGCGCCGCGCTCAGTCTTTAAGTTAAAAAAAAAAAAAAAAAAACGAGCGCAGTGTATGAAGCCGCGCTCAGTGTTAAAGTTTAAATAAAATAAAAAAATACCGAGCGCGTGTCCCATAGCGCTAAATAAATAAACCGAGCGTGACGCCGTGAAATGTAAGAAGTCACATACCAGAAAATGCAGCGTAGCTGCCATTGTCCCGAACAGTGTCTGTATAAAATAGTACTGAACCAACATATAAATCCCACCATGTCACGCCACGAGTGCACAATCCAGTCCAGAAGGGCGAGCCTAAAAAGGAGACAGGGAGGGAACAAACAAGCCTCACTTCAAATACAAAGCGAGCGTTTACCATAAAGTGTGACGCGCACCAATAAAAAGCATGGCTGGAGCTTCCACTCCACTTCCAAAATCTCCTCGATTATAAGAGGTCTCGCAGAGCGAGCAGCGCATGAGCTGCAACGCTAGGCGAGACCTAAAAATGGGGAGAGGGATACCCCTAATCTGCTGTTGTCTCTATTCTTGGGCTCTTTGCTGTTGTATTTGTTTTGTTCCAGGTTGACAACATTCCAGCAGCCCAAGCGCTTGACTATATTTCAAGAGGTTTTTTTTCCCAGTTTACCAAATCAATTTGAAAGTCAAACTTTTATCCAGTTTTATGTATATACGAAATATCCACAATAAATTACAGCTCAAATGTATTGGGTCATTACACTCCAGGTAAATGGATTTCAGGAGAAGTGCCACGTTGATAGGATGTCAAGCATCCAGTGCTGGGGAGCAGAGCCGTTGTGCAGGGCAAGCCCTTTGTTTTAAACAACCCATGGCATGTCATTTTGTGCGTGATAACAGGGCCGCAAAAAGTACCTGGCAGGAAACTAAATTATTATTTGGGGTGGGCTTTGTGCGTGATAATAGGGCTGTTAAAAGCACCCGGTAGGGAAACTAAATTATTATTTGGGGTGGGAGGTTGCCCACTTTAAAGAATGACAACACTAACTTACCATGGTGAACCCCAAAGTTACTAAATTGGCCTGAGCTCAACCCCAAGGTAGCTATTGCACAGAGCAGCAGGCTTAATTTAGGGCAATGTGTAAAGTATTTATGTAGTACCAAAACAATATTTAAGTCAAAACCCCAAACAATCAAAATATACATACATGCATAGTGTAAAATTTATTTAAAAAATGGGAACCCGAGATCTGAATTTTCAAAGTCTTATGTAAAAATGGTGCCAAAAACCACTAAGCGCCAACAATAGTCTATAGAAGCGGTAGACCATGACCAAATTTTGCCAAACTGTGATGGAGCGCGGGTCAGACCCCCAAGCAGATTTATCCCTGTCAAAGACTGTACTTTCCATCGGACAAGCATAAAGCTGTACACAAGGAAAATGCATCAAAATTGGACACCTTTGCCACAAGGTCCTCGTGACGGCTCCGAAGGTCTTGGAAGTCCAAAATATTTCTAAGGTCCAAACATTTCAGGGTTTCTGGAGCAGCTCCTCTGGGTAACTTCCAAGGGTCCCAGGAACTCCAGGACACCACTTAGGGGCCTAGAGTTACTCCAGCAGAGGTCACCGGCAAGGTCCATTTCAGGTCTAGTTGGTACTGGTCAACCGGTCACTTCAGAAAAAAGTTATGCCTCTGTAGCGAGAGACATGTAGCCACACAGGAGGTCAGCCAACTGACCCTTGGAGTCCACTTCTTTGTTCTGGGTACAAGAGGGAGCAGGTACAGTCCTTCAGAGCTCCTCTCAGTTTACAGCCAGGAGGGTCCAGTCTTCTTATCTTCCGCAAGTCCAAAAAAGTGTTCTGAGGATGGTTCCTTGGGGCGCCATATTTATTGTTGAAACTAGCTAGTGGGTGGGTGGGAGTGCTGGACACTCCCTTAGCAATGAGGAAAAAGTTCATAGGGGCAACAATACCCCCTTTTTCAGTAGTTCTTCTTCGCCCTTTTGCAAACCATCCCACAGTGCCCCGCACTCCTAAAATCCAAGATGGAGAAACACTTTCTCCCTTCAGCTCTAGTTTCCACCCAGAGGTTTGGCCAGGGAAATAAGCAGTCCTGTTCCCTATGTACATTCAAAACCAATTCTGGGTGTAACATCCCTCCCCACTGATTCAGAGTCAGCCTGGGTAGTGTGGGATTTGTGGACAAACACTTTCCCTTTTACAGCTTTCCCTCACCTCACCTTTGCCCATTCAAATAACTGAAGTTCCTCGATCCACCTCAACTGTCCTCCCAGGCGGGGAGGGATCAAATGCCCCACACCCAGTGCATCCTGTTATGAGGCCTAAGCCATTCTTGTGCTCTGGGAGCAGTTGCCTGATTAAGGTCAAGCACTTGCTGGGCAGCTGCCAGCAAGTTAACGCAGATTAACCTCCAGGAAGGAAAAAGGCAACTTTCAAATATTTACTTATCTGAAATATTTATTAAAAATCCAATTTCACCAATTACTAGGACTTTTAATAAACATGAAAAATAGTCACTGAAAGACTATTTTAGTCATTTCTTGACAAAAGTTACAGATTAATGGTCATAATCTGTACTTTGACATCTTCTAGGATCCAGCCAAAGTTCTGTCAGCAAAGTAGCTTTTGTGGTCAAGTTACTGGAGGAATATGGCAACTTTAATTTCACACATGTTCCACTTTGAAGTATATGGCACCCGACCTAGTGGGTGACAAGGTGTACTTAGGGGTGACTTATTAATATTTAAAAACAGGGTTTTCCCGCTTGTCAAAAAAGATTATTTTGACAGGTTTGACAGCAGGAGTTGAAGCTGCTACAGTCAGGCTACATAGGATGGACTTGAAGTTATGTTTAAAGGTACAGACACACTATTCCAGTGTAGCAGGGGCAAAGTGCACAAAGTCCAAAACCAACAAAAATAGGGTCCGGAACAAGGTGAAAAATCTCGGGTGGCCATACAGAAAAGATGAATTTGCTACAACCTGCACCCCTGGAGTTAAATTACTATTTGATACCCACTTATTTTGTGTTGCTCCAGTCTGGGATCATGGCCTATTCTCAACACAAAATACTTGATGGCTTCTACAATTATTACTCCTCTCTCTACCATAGCTCTTATCAGCCCAGCAAGGAACATACAGCAGAATTCCTATTGACTCTTATTTTTCCACAAATCGCTAGCTATCGCAGTGAGTAGCTAGATACTCCGATCACAGTGCAAGAAATCAGAGGCGCAATCCGCAACTTAGCTAACAAGGCTCCTGGTTTAGACAGGATCCCACTTGAGGTATATCAGAACTTCGCAGATCAACTGATCCCTTGCCTGGTAGCCATACACGGCAAGGTCTAGGAGAATAGTGCTCTACTCCCTTCTCTTTGCGAGTCCCTCCTGTTCTCTAAATATAAGCTGACCAGGACCCGACCGAGCTATCGTCCTTCAGACTATTTGCGATTTTTGGCACCGTTTTTAAATTTTGCGTATGATTGTAGCTGATAGATATCTGCAGTATTGCCTGACATAATACATTCTGGCCAGAATCGGTTCAACCCTGGGCAGAACACTTAATTTAACATTGGTAGACTTCTTCAAATCATGGACAGTGCTTCTTCCCTATTTTGGCACTCTGCTTTTCTTGTGATGGACTTCGAGAAGGTGTTTGGCACACTTAACTGAAACTACCTTTTCTAGGTAAAGACCAAATTAGGAGTCGGAAAGCAGTTGTTTGGATTGTCGCAGCTGCTCTATACAGCTCCCACTTCTTGAGTCTCAATAGGCCGACTGGTTTTGGCTTCCTTCGCAATCTGAAGGGACACAAGGCAGGATTGCCACCTTTGCTCTTTATACTCATAATGGAGTCACTGGCCTTGCAGAAGGAATGTTCTGGGACATCCCTCTTGATGATGTGGTGCATGCAGTTTAATTATAATCAGATGACATGCTGCTCTACCTTAAGGATGCTTTTTGTGGGCACAGCATTATAGGCAGGACTCTGCACGACTTCAGCAGCACAGTGGGCCTGCATGTTAACTGGCATAAAGTGTGTGCCTTCCCGTTCCGGATGGGTGGCCCTACACTGTCCAATGATCTCAGAGGCAGTCTCATCCTCTGGCAGGGGCATTGTTTTGATATATTGGGCTCAGGGTCTACTACTTGAAGAGCAACCTGTACGAGGCAATCCTCATTAGACCACATGCCACACTGCGTGCCCAGATTCACTTCTAGAGGGGTCTTTCCTTGGCTACCAGAGGTCAAAGGCCCTATCCCAAACGATTAGGTTACTTCACCTGTTGTATTACTTAGCAAATGTTTTAGTTTTACCTCCCAGGAAATTCATTCCTGCACTTAACTGCATGCGGGGGGACATGGTTAGGAGTAACAGCCGTCACAGGATTGCACTAGCCGAGTTACAACTACCAGCAGGCCAGGGAAAATTGGCCACTCCCTCCTTAGAGCAATGTTACATTGCTGTTCAACTCCAATGGATATCTAGCTGGTAAGTCTCTCAACAACACCTTCTCGGGCCAGGGTGCAGTCTACCCAGAGGTCTTGCTCCATTCTCCTCCTTGCCAAGATCCAAATCGGTTGGCACAACGTCACAACTAATGACCATAGCTCAAAAATGTATTAATCGCAGTGCCCAGCTCACTAAACGTATAGGGCCAGATGTACAAAGCTTTTTTGAGCTTGCAAACGGCCCGTTTGCGATTCAGCAACCTATTATCGAATTGCAAATTGGGTTTGCGATTCGGTATTAGGAAGGGGCATGTTTAGGGCATCCCTTACCAATACCAAATCGCAGTGGTATGTATGAATGTTTTGCGACTTTAATGCGGTCGCAAAACATTCACATTTTACCACCTACTTAAAGTAGATGGTAACCCATTCGTAAATGGGTTCCCTTTCCCTTTTGTGAATGTATGGAAAAAAAAATTTAAGAGCAGGCTGTGGTCCCACGGACCACTGCCTACTTTTAAAAATACAAATAAAACTTTTCATTTTTCTTTTTGAAACGCATCCTGTTTTCCTTTAAAAAAAACGAGATGAATTAAACAATATTTTTTTATTGAAAAGCAGACACAGACATGGTGGCCTGCTGACCCCAGCAGGCCACCATCCCTGTGATTTTTGCAATTCCCAATGGGCCGCAAACGAAGACCTTTAAAAAAAAAACGGATGAATTAAACACATTTTTTTTTAATTGAAAAGTCGACACAGACATGCTGACCCCAGCAGGCCACCATCCCTGTGATTTTTGCAATTCCCAATGGGTCGCAAACGAAGACCTACCTCATGAAGATTAATGAGGTAGGTCTATTTCCGACCCACTGGGAATCACAAAATGTGTTAAACACATATTTGTACATTGTCGTTTGTGATGAACAAATAGCGAGTCGCGAAAATCGCTATTTGGTAATCGCAAACACTTACCTTAGTACATCTTGCCCACGGTTCTATATGCACCCTCCATGCCTCTCCAGCATTTACCCAAACACCAAGGATATTTCAAGGCTGCGGAGTAGCCTAGCTGGCATGATTGGGGCATATACACCCTTAGGGATCTTTTCCTCGATAGGCATCTACTCGCTTTCGAGCATCATGTAGGGCCGAATGGCATTCCCAAACAGCAGTTCCTTGTCCACGAACAATTAATCCAAGCCTATCACACCCAATAGAATATCACAGGTAAAGAAACACAAACCTATGCTGTACCACAAAAGCTCTTTCAAATGGGTATGGGTTGGCACCTTTTCACCTGGCTATACAGCGCACTTAAGGAACACGCTACAGTCTACTTGATCAGCCTTCGGAAAGTCTGGGAAACAGACTTCAGTAGGGCACTTCCTGACTCTGAATAGGCATCCGCCTTAGAATATCAGCAAAAAGTACATAGGAACACCTACGTCAAAAATATTCTCTTTTTCAACTTGCACGGGGCTCATCTCACCTCAGACAAACTCAATTTGCTCTTCCCAGGCGCTAACCTCTGTTGTCAATGCGGTCATTCTCCCCACATGGACCTTCGATACATAGTGTGATCCCACTCCTCCTTAGCTTATTACAGGCAAGCAGTGCAAAATACACTGACCATCATCATTAGCTGTGGCAACCTTAACACTTGGGAGGCTTGCACCTTTGGCCTTTACAAGAGCATCAATGGAAACTAGGTAGCGACTAAGTTTGCTGACCTTACTTTACTTTTAGCCAAGCATACACTTACATTAAGATGGCATGCAAGTCTGGCCCACCAGTAGCAATGTGGCAGTGCTCATCATTTCACTGAGTTGAAGCTGGGAGCACAGCACTTAGAAGAGAGGAGGAGAAAGGCCTCGTGAAGCATCCTATCCCCATGAAATGGGATGTCATGCTGATACATTAACAAAGCATGGTCAAGGATGACTCTTCTTCCTTGACCTTCGTGTCCTGCATGTCAACAGATGGGAATAAACATTTCATCAAAGACAACAGGCATCTCCCATTGTGCTAGTCAACGCAAACCCCTGCAGTGGCCATCTCTCCATCCCTAATCCGGCCCAAGACTTTTATGTCATTTTCCTTTTTTATTTTCTGTTAGTAAATCCATCTGTGTACCTCTTTCTCTTCTCAACAACAGCTGAATTGGTGCACTGACCATGACTTCATCCCCCTAATGTGCCAGTTAGTTGCGTTTAAATACATATACATTGTTTACATCATTATACAATCTTACATACTACTTTAATCCACTATTCATAACAATTCCACTAGCTGACCGCATCATTTTTTTCCTCATGAAACATTATGCCTGAATTTAATGTACTAGATTACCATAGGTCATTCAGTCTTAACTGCAACAATCTAGCACTATGCAAACACAAAGAGATGGTGGACGGAGCGCTGAAACGTTTCAGACACTCACTCCCAGTCACAGATCTGGGTTGGATCCATCATCGTCCTATAGCTCACTTCGCCACCCCAGTTCAGACCCAGCCATATGCTTATCAGTCTTGACCCTGTTCCTTATGGGAACAGTCCAGCCCAGACTGCCAAGCCATGTCTTTGCTGGACCAGAAACAAGCATCCTGGGACCGGTTTCGGGGTAACACCCCTCATCAGCAAGGCTAGCTTGAATCCAGTGGCAAAGTGAGCAAGGGACCCACGTCTGGGCATACCCTGCCAACTTAGGGCGGACAAAGCAAACACAAGGAGATGATGGACGGATTGCATGGACATGTGCTCTGGTAAAAGCAAACTCTGAAGCAAAGCCTAAAAAATTATGTTTTCACCGCAGTTATAGTAAGGTAAAACTTGAAAATCAGGATAAAAATACAACTGGGCCACTGGAGCAAAAAGAAAAATAATGTTATGAAGACATAGACCAAAACGTTGAGAGTACCGTTGCTCATTCCCTCCTTACCAGACCTTTGGCTAATTGTACACGTGGCTAGCTCCAGAGGATCTCAGAAGATCATTTAGAGTTTGGCAGAGTGGGGAACTTTTAAACTTGGAGATCCATAGCCTCAGTTGGAAAACCACAGGACCAACTGAAAAGCCCAACATGGGAGCCCATCGGCTACAGTGCATCCTGTTCAAAGCGACGGTCCTTTTGGCCTATTTAGGGTGGGGCAATGCAGGGCGGAAAAATCAAACAATGACCTTAAGAGCAGGGATTAATCTCCTGACTCGCCTGGACAAGTGTTTTTTTGTTTTCCAAAAACAACCTCTCACTTTGAAAAAGAGAAAAACCTGGCTGAGGAGGACCATATCTACATGACACACACTCTGCAAACTCCTTAGATCTCCAGAGCAACCGCTGCACTGTTGAAGTTGATCTTAAGGCACTGAGATACTCGCAAGGCAGGTGGAGATATCACAATTGGGTAGCGGGCAGTCCTCCACCAGGGGAGCAGAGGCCACAGCCTCTGGTAACCTGGTGGCCTGGCGAGTCACACACTCAACTTTAAATGACCTCTAATTAATCACCAGCATAATGTGGGAGAACTGAGCAGGCATAATCCAAGGTGAAGCCCTACTTATGTTGCATCTTCACTAGAAAGAGCTGTGGTTCCTCAAGGCTGACTTATCTGTTGAGAGGTTAGTGGTCTGAACATAAGTCTGACTCTGCTTTCCATGTAACCTTGCAATGGTCTCAGTTACCGCACTAGTCTTTGACTTAGAATTTAGCACGCCCTCTATGGACTTAGTTTTTATGCACGTCAAACTTAGAATCTGAAGCACTTCCTTTCCTTTGAACTACCATAGCAGCGGTGCTGCTGTGACAAGGCTGAAGGAATGCAGTCATCATAAAACAGACAACATATTGGTGGGATTAAAGCAAGATGTACCTATACTTGTAAATATACCTGTAGAGGGCCAACCGTGAACTCAAAATCTTCATTAGGATGAGACCATTCAAACCTTTCTTTACGGGATGAACACTTAAAAATTGGAAGAATATCTGAACTCAAGGATGTAACTAAATCAGCTAAATTATATAGAATGCATCTAAATAATTAATCATTCCACGTCTATTTTCAATTAATGCAGATTATGAAAGCATAAGCGGACATTTACATTTAATATCTACAGGGAGCCGACAGTGGTCAATTTGTAAAGGAGGTTTTGTGGACTTTAATTCCTTGGTATGTTTTCTTACCTAGACATGTTTACAAAAGCCTGAAGGCACAAAAATGAACCTATTTTCTCTTGACTCGCAACAAATCAGGTAAAACATGAGCAAGTTAGGTAAAGGTGAACCAAAGAACGGCGTTAGCACTACATTGCTTATTTATAGTTCGTGAACAATATAAACTACTGAAATATCGATTAATCTAGAATAACAACGAAATGAGTCTAAAATCTTTATGAGCGGGAGATTCCAACAGAAGGCAGAGGTTTTTCATCAAGTGATGTCACAGAAATATGAAGTTCCATAGTAAACCACCTCAAATGGTGAATACAGGTGGAAGCACTGCAGGATAACTTGTTGCATACCAGCATACTGGGAGTAGCTACGACAATGCTTCTAGAAAAGTTAGTTATTTTGTAAAGGGAAGATTTAATATATTTTATGCAGTAACTAATGGTGTTCTGAGTACTTCTATGGGCCCTTTTTAGAAAGGTAAATTTGGTCATATACAAGGGTTTATTAACTAATTTACCTTTTTCATGCCAGCCAGGTAGCCTCAGCGGGATATCTGGCGTGCACAAATCCATCCACTAATGAGGATTTCTCCACCACAGGTGTGGAGAAATCTGTGATGGTAAAACCCATTCAATGGGTGGGAAGGGGGTATTCCAAGGCTCGGTTTCCCTTACATTCCCAAACTTCGGTCCAACCTAAAATGGTCGAAGATTCCACGATAGAAAGGGGAACGGATCACCCCCAGTCTTGCTGCTAGTGTAAACGGATCGCTTTCTCCACCGGGAAATGCACAGTGCAGAGTTTTCCGCCATAGATAACGCTGCATAGGGGGCATAGTAGCCTTTGGGAAAAGTCAAATGACATTCCCAGCAGTAAAGTCCTGTGGCTGGTGCATCTTAACAGGCATCCTTTGAGAAAGCTTCTGAATACCCCCCCCTCCGCCCCCAAAAAACATAAACGTACATGCCGGCAAACATCTAAATCTCCACCAGTACTTTTACGCTTTTCATTAGGAGTAGGGCTCCGTGTATTTTAAAGAGTCTAACGTTTTTAAAATATTTTTGACGGCAAAGTATTTTGCCAGGCGAGAAGTTTAGGCTTAGAGTGCAAGGCAGTTATTTCAGTTATAGAAACATTATTTATTTGTCCTGACATCTCAAGGCTCTGAGGTAGTTTTCAGCGCTTTACAAAAGATCTTAGACATAACGTATTTATTTATGTATGTACAGAAATGGGATCTTTTGGCTTTAAAACTAACATGGTATTACTTTTATGCAGTGGAAGGTAAGTTCAGTATTTTGAAAAAAATCGGTTTATTTTTGCAGTTCTGTCAAGCACAAATAGCCAGATTACTTCCAAATGCCTGCTCTAACCAGAGCCAGCCTGAAAAACCTTTCCTCAACCATCTCTGCCAAGTATGTCTCACCAACAAAGACAGTGCGCTTTCCACACTTTAAGAGATACTATTTAAGAGATATTTGTAAAATATTTCACTTCGTTACGGCTTTTTAAAATCTTTTTATAATTTTGTTTTATACTTTACTATGCTTCTTCTTTATGGTTCAGGCACCAAGTCGCTGCGGTGTGCTTAATAATAACAATAAAATGAACAATCATCACATTGTATTTAAATTATGTGTTGCTATTTTGCCAACATGAGATAACTAATCCGGTTCTAAAGAGCACATTTCTTTATACAACAATTAAGTGCCAAGCTTTGCGAGTGTCTGCATGTAATGGAAATGAGTCCCAGATAACCTTACACTGGCATTTCATAAGGCACTCGAGTGGAAGTGACATTCCAATCTCACAGGAAGAAATTCGCTGAACCCATTTTAAAAGTTATATAAAGAATATCTTGTTGGACAAGCTGTGGTTTTAAGACAGACAAGGACCGATTGCCACTGATGTTCACCATGTACTCATATTAATAACCATAATTTACATTTCTTTAATTCACAATTCCTTTTTCTGTCTCTTCTCCCGCGGTTTGAAATATTCGGAAAACGAGTAGGATATTATTGACTCGATTTTGTTTGGTAGGAAAAATATGCCCAGCATGTTCTCAAACAGATCCAGAATTTTTTTGGAACATGCATGAAGTTCTCAGGCATAGCACAAAGGACTTGGCAATTTAACGCATGGAAATGCCTAAGCCATTTATAGTGTAAAAAAGTTTGTATTATTATGTGTTTTGGACATGGTGAAAAATGAAGTTAAAAGGTCCCTTTATATTAAACCATGTGTCCAGATAGGCACCTGGCATATTCAAGATATAATAGGGTGTGAAACTAGTTACCAGGAAAGGTATTGCTATTTATCAGACGACCATGATGAAGTGTGAAGAACACGCCACTAGCAAGAACAATTTGAATGAAATGCAGAGACAGAGCACAGGCCAAACCCTTAGAACAAAGCAACAGTTGAAAAGAAGTAAACAGTTGTTGTAAATAGCTACAAGAATTGACTGAAGAGATGAACTTGGAGCCCAGAAACCATGGATTATAATATATTAGAGACCCTTTTCTAAAACCTGTGTAGTGCTAATTTGAAAGTGTTGCACAGCAGCAAGACAACTGCAACTATGACATTCTGCCACAGCATTTTATGTATATTTACGGGTTTACCACATTTGCCTTTTAATTCACCATATGCAGAATCATTTGGAGATTATTAAAAACATAAAACAATCAAAAGTTACTAAAACCGCGCCTTGGCAGACCATTTTCAATCATCTGTTCATCTTTTAGTTACTGATTGCTACATTCAATTGCTACACTGGTTTTAATAGGATGAACCCGCTACCGAGTTGGTACAACTGAGAAGAAACCTTTGTCTAATTAATATTAATGAGTGTTACATATTTTACTATATTATGGCACACAACATGCCTTTTCTAGCCACATAATTTAAACAGCCCTTCTTCGGATTTTGGTTCTCCAGTGCAACATAATTCCAGTGCCCCTGTGAATAAGTGTGCGAAATATCTTTAACAAGAGTGACACAAAATACATACTAACAACTACATATTTTGGGATCTCATTAGTACCAGCACTAAATCATCACAGGAGGAAAAGGCTGTGTGAAATACACCGGAAGATGTAATATCCACCAGAAATGCTGTTCGTATTTTTTTCTTTTGATAGATCCTTCGTCCTACAGAATCCTCACCCTATGAATGAGCTCCAAAGCAATATCCCCCTGGGTGGTTTGAGGATGGAGATTAACTCACGAAGCTATGCAACACAGCCCAGGCAAAGTATCCATCAGTGCAAGCCTGAACCGTGAGACAGCAATATTTTGAAAGGTATGCAATGAAGCCCAAGTGACCACACAGCAAATATCAACCACCAATAAGAGCAACAGAAGCTGCCATGACCCTTGCAGAGAGTGTTCAAATGTCCGCTTGGTGGTCTGTCTTAAATAAGATATAACAGATCTTAAAACAGGCAGTCCCCACATAACAACGTACATTTCGAGACTGCCTTGCCTTTCCTGGCTCCAGCAAAGAGCACAAATAGCTGGTCATCCAGTCTTTTTTTAATTTTTTTTAATAAAATTATTTTTATTGGTAATCAAAACAACCGGCTTCACAAATCATACTGTCACAGAGTAATGAGGTTACTGCACAGAGATAGAGGCGTGGTATCGCCTCCCCCCCAACACGGGATACAGACTCTGCACTTTTACGGCCCGTCCAGTCCTGGTATGTTGTTCATCATTTGTTTTTCCCATGCATCATATTGCTACCCATGTGCTTGTCTCCTGCATTCTAACCTCTGTAGGTTCTCCAATCTCCCCACACTCTTTTCCATTTCTTGGGGCTACCCCTAGCCTGGCCATCCAGTCTTGACTTGTACAGTCGATGTAGCAAGATACAACGTATGTGGGGCCCAGTCTATTTAGTCTCTCCTCTTCACTGCTAGTGTGAGGACAAGGAAAGAAGAGTGATGAACTAGTCCATGTGGAAGGCAGACATGATTTTTGGTTAGGGTGACCAGGCGTCCCGGATTTGCCCGGACGGTCCCGGTTTTTCACCAGCTGTCCCGGCAGATTTCAGGAAATTTTGCTTCTGTCCCGGTTTTTAGACAGGGTCGAATGAAAACAGTGAGTGGTGCTTTTTTATGTTTTACAAAGCAGGGATAGTTATCAGTTCTTTCAAGAAAGCAATTTAATTAACAGGCAAGCTACTGGGTTAAAAAAATGGCATTTTATGTATATTCTAACTGCCTGCTCTGTAATTTTATGCTAAGGAGCGCTGTCATTCTGTCCCCTCGCTTAAAGTAAAATTGTAGTCCTTCTTCTATTTTCGTTAAATGTCCCGGTTTTTGGCTTTAAAATTCTGGTCACCCTATTTTTGGTGGAAGGATGAACAAGTGCAAAGTAGTAGTTCGTATGGCTAGAAAAATAGTAAAACATGGTCGAACTGACAGGGCCTGTAACTCATTAAATCTGCAGGCCTAAGTGTTTACTACCAAAAATACAGTCTTTAAAATAAGCAAATTTACTGAGCAACCGTGTATTGGTTTGAACAGGGAAGCCATACGAAAAATTCGGAATAACGAACGGTCTGGGGTAAATGAGTAAAAATATGCCTTTGAGGAAACAAGTCAAAATTGCCTGAACAAAGAGTCGATCATGAGACACATGAAGGAGAACAATTCAGCAAAATATCCCTTCACAGTTGTGACTGACAGGCCGCTGAGAGAGAGAGAAAGCACAAAACATTGAGGAGATGAGACGCAAAGGGGTTCAAGTTCTTGGACTCGTACCAAGCTTCAAATCTGGACCAGTACTCCGTACAGCCCAAATATGTAGAAGGCTTTCGGGCAGCCAAATTGATGTCCGCCACTTTAGGTGGTGAATGTAAGGTCTCTAGTTGAAACAGCTCAAGCTCCATGTATCTAGCAAGTGACTGAGGTTTGGGGTGGAGGACCTGACCGTCTTGCTGTAAAGGAAGATCTTCTCTGTGAAAGGGCAGAATGCTAAGCTTAAAATCCACCTTGCCCAACATGGTGTATTAAGGATGGCTTGGGTATGATCATCTTCCACCTTCTGTAAGAACCTCAAAAGCAGAAGAAATAGTGGAAATGCATAAAGTAGTCTCTATGACTAGTTAAACCTGAAGGTATCTCCCAGACAACCGTTCGGAGTGCAGTGTATGGATTAAAATAGAGGACAACTCTTGATTAGGAATGCAGTAAAAAGGACAGCGTAAGAATATCCCTGAAGTAACTGCCCTTTAAGGATTATAAGGTAATAGATCAACCCATACTTGCTGAGGGTGTTTGAAAAAGGCTTTCCCCATGGAGAAAAAAAATTGCATTTTCACAGGAGGCTCCATTACGCCTAAGCAGAATTCTCTGCAATGGAGAACTCCGCACAGGGAGAATGGATCATTTAGGTAAAGTGACCTGACATTCCCAGAAGTGTGACTGATAACCAGTGTCTGGCACAGATTTTGAGGCTTACTTCTAGGAATGTTTGTGAATAGAAAAAAACATGTAAAAGTGCACTCAGGCACACTACATACCTTTACACATGTTTTGTGAGTAGGACCCGCAGTGCCTAGCAGTGTGCATAAGAGCAACTTCAGGTTCAATTATGGTCCTGAACGCCGAAACGCGCGTAGTTCAAGAACACACCGTCAGTTCCTGATCACTGTGTCTATCTGTAAATAAATTGTCTTATAATTGAAAATGTATATATTATCAATGTACGGTCTATGAAATTGTCCTATATGTCAATACACTGAATGAGCCTTTTGAAAAAGTTAAAAATTATCTACCTTTACATCAAATGAATATTCAATAGATCGACTAGCCTGACTAGATATAAAAAAGTGAAATAATAACACACAAAAAATATATTTGTATGGTGAAAAAAAGTTCTTTATATGTCTACCTATTAAGTAAATATCTATTTTTGAATATAATATCTGTTGAGCGATTGTCAATTGTTTAGTCACATTGAAATTGTGTTGCCCGTATTTGTTGTAATTAACCTTGCCCAGGTTTGTCTTTTCTCATATTTGTCTATTCCCTGTCAGGGCACTATTATCCTGCACACAGGGGCCCCAGTTCTTTTCCAAAAATTACCTCTGTGCATATCATACATAAAAATGCAATACACCTTTGAGCTCATTCAATTGTATGCAGAAGATATTTCACACTCTGAAAAGACACCAAGCCACTTAAAGAAATTCATCAAGTGCTGAGGAGCATCCAGAGAGGAGTACAGGATAACTACCTTCATTCAGCTTAACCAAGTTAAGACATAGCTGGTAGCTGTTGGCATCAAGAGAAGGGAGTCACTGGCTTCCCTGAAAATCCTCATCATACCATATCTGGTAGACAAGGTTAGAACCTGGGGTCATTTTTGACGCCGAGACCCAATAATGCTGTAGTGAAAATTGCTCCCACCAAGTAAATCTGCATTCTTCTGATTACCTGCCGTAAGAATTCAGTACTGGTAGTAGGCACATCTTAGCAACTGCAATTCCCTGTTTATGGGGAAACGCCGACACGCTGTAGCAAGACGTGTTTGATGTAAGGATACGAGTCTGAAATCCAGATACACGCTCAGGGTGACTATTTAACCATTTTGGACGATCAGCTAAATGGCGCCTTTCTGCAGCTGCTAAAATTACGGACCTGACAGAACAGGCGAATTGCCTGTGCATTAGGATACAAACAGGTTGACATCCGTAGAGTTATAATAACAGACAGGGTCTCATTTGGAGTTTGACCCACTGTCTGCCCATTTATTGGGAGATAGATAGACCTAATCAGATTAACCCCACCCAACACTATTTTGAAAATTAATCGAATCAATATTGGTCCTGATGAAGGTGGTTTTATTAGGGTTCCACCGAAACGTACATTGACCTATATTTAACATACGGGAATCCTGTCAGAGATGCACACAAGAGAAGAAACTGTTGGTACGTATCTGCACAACGTAGTTATACCATCAGTGGCATGATTCTGATTTATTGGATCCCGCATATGTTCTGAACTGTTTTGTCATTATCTTTCAGTGTTGTATGTATGATAGTATGGATGAGTTAGTTGATGGGTATGATTGCAGTTCTGATGGATGAGTGTTGAGTTATCTTTATTTTTATATTTGTCTTTTCAGTATTTGTATTGTTTATCTGTTTTTATGATATTGCACTGTGTTTCATTTAGGCTAACTGAGGTATTAAGTCATTTATGAAGCTAGGCTCATAAAATGTATTGAAGTTTTGATATTATTGGATTGTTATTTATGGTGTATGTTTTTCTATGTTTAATGCCAATTTACAGCAATGAATTTTTGAAAAACAAAAAAGAAAAAATATTTTTATAAATAATAAATACAGTTTTATGAACTCATCTCGGTCCAGAAGATAGTTTGGTGATATGTTTGATGTATGAGCCTTATTGGCCAGTTGTATAAATGATTTAGGTCGGTTTAGAGGTTTCTCTTAGTTTCTTGTTGCTTCCCCCACCTCTAGGACCTAAAATAATATAGGGGGTACCTTTCTATCTATCAAATTCCCTGTAGGAACCTCCTGTCACAACTAAAAGGGAAACAATGTCAAGATGCGAGCCATTTCTGGGCTCAGGAGACGGGATATCTCAGCTGTACACAGGGTACTAGATGGGCTACCAGTATCAGACTGCATTAGGTTTAAGATCTTATACTTGGTGTATAAATATCTGCACCTCAATTCCTGACCCCTGATTTACAGGTAAGCCAGAGAGTGTTACGTAGCAAGTATAGAATCATGTTAGCAGTCCCCAGATACAATCTGACTAAACGAGGTGGCAAGGGGGTGCTTAGGGGAAATCGTTTTCTGTTCATGTTCCAAGTCAATGGAAGGTACTACCAGGGGCGGCTCCTCTGTTTGAGCGAAGGAGCATCTCCCCACAAGCCCCAGAGCGGAAAAATAAAACGGTAATAAAGTTAATTTATTACTGTTTCATATTTCAGCAACCCATCCTGAACTAAGTGTCAGGACGGAGCGAGGCCAGCGCTGCCAAGTGGCAGCAGCAGGGAGCTGTGAGCTTTAAAATGTGCATGTCTCTTTAGCCTGCAGTCTTGGGGTGGCCAGCCAGACATGAGCATTTTAAAGTTCGCTAACCAAGCTGTCTTAGACAGCTAGGTTAGAGAAAGCACAGGCCTCAAGTGCTCTTAGAAGCTCTGGGAGAGCCTGCTCTATCCAATCCTGGCGCTGCTTTCATGCTGTGAAAGGAGTGCCAGGATAGGAAAGTGCAGGTTTCCTGCGTCGGAGATTCCTGTGAAGACACCTGAGGGAGAGGAGGATGTCGCACTGCATTTCACCAAGGTAAGACTATTTTTTTTTTTTTTTTTTAATTGTGCCCCCACCGCTTACCACCCTTGGTACAAGCCAGCCGCAACTGGGTACAACCTTCAGATATAAGCACTCTTCTTCACACATACGCCTCAACCAGTAGCTGAAATCTAACTTACTTGGTGAAGGAGTCACTAGAACCAGCGCTAAGAGTCTCCCTTGACGTGGTGAGAGCTTTACAAATGCTATCAGTCATAGTGCCAATATCAGCAACACTCAGTTCTCATACAGTGACATACATAAATAAACCACACGACACCTTTTTAGTGGAGAAATTTTGCTGCAGGTTTATTTGCATAACCAATATGCCAACATGGTGGGTTATCTTACGGGCGATCCCAGGGCAGGCCAGCCCCTATGCCGCCTGCCCGCCTGATGAGCCAAATTGCACTGTGGCCGTCGCCAACCGGTGGTTACCAATTATTGGGAGAGGCCACCTCTCCCCTCAGTGGACCGCCAGTCCACTCCTTACTCACGCCCCCCACAGGTGGGCGGAGCGTTCCAGGCAGCCCCCGGTTGCTCAGACCCACAACCGCCTGTAGGCTAACGGGGCGCCGTAGTTCTTCCAGGGGACACGCTAAGACATCCCTGGGTATCCTTGGCTTAGCACCCTGTTGTGCTGCTGCAATATAGTACCCTTCTGTACCTTGCAGACTCTGGATCGCCCTGTAACTCCTCCTGCAACACAAACAATAAGTTAGATTCTTCCCCTCCCCATACCACCCTTTGGCCGTCCGCAGGTAAGCGGTAGGGCGGGAAACAGCGAGACGGGCAGCGGTCAAGAGACCCTCCAGTGGGCGGGGGAAGGCTTTTGTACCCCTGTCCCCCTCCCACAGCCGTAAGTGACGCGGCCAGCCGACCCCCTGGTCCCTAGCCCAGGGAGCCTAGTCTGCAGACTTCTGTGCCTTCCTGTGGCACTAAGGCGGCCACCCTGTTGGAGGGTCCCCTACTTGGCCCCCCGGGCAGCCTTGGCATTCACAACGCTTTTTAGAGTAAAAAAACTAGGTCTGTTAGCTTTGTAGTCAGGCCCGGTTCTAGCGGGTGGGCCGGGTGGGCCAGGCCCACCCAAACATGAGCCTGGCCCACCCAAACAGGAGCCTTGGCCCTCGCAGTGAGGGCTTGAAGGCAGGCGCGCAAAGCACACGTCGTGTGTGTCAGCCCGGGCCGAGACAGCTTCCCGGGCGCGCGCACACACAGACAATTTTAGAGATTATCGCAGCCGCACCCGAGTACTTCACAGGTCTTTAAAAGACCATTTACATGTTAACGAGGCTTTGTTTATTTTTTCACCCCTTCATCTCCACATGGCAAAGGCGACAATGTTCTGCTGCGTGGATATTTCTTTTTCTATGCAGCGCAGGAGAAAAGAAGTTTGTTTATTCCTATTCACCTTTTCTGACCCCTGCAGCTGCTTATCACATCAGGCTGTGACACAAAGTTTGACTAACGGAGTAGGTAAGAGAATATGTTACTATTTGTTTTTCTTTTTAAAATATGCACAGGCCCAGCAGGACACATACTTCGTGAGTGCTTCATTTAAACAGTTTTTATCATTATCATGACTGATGCAGGACAACAATAAGACAATACAAAATGCCCAGATAACGCTGGTGATAAATGATCCTGCTGGAGAGCAATCGTTTCTGTTAGTAGTTTTTAAATGCAGATGAACTGTATTTTATGTGGAAGCTCAGTGGGTTACTGCCTTTGTCACAGAGATCCTTGTGCTACTTGCAGTTCAGAAGTTACAATCCTAACATAGGACAGTGACCAATGAACTGTCATCAAAGAGCTGCATACAAACATGAATGGTATAGTTAGAACTTCGCTTTCTTTTTTGTGATATAGTTAGAACTTCCCCAGTCTTTCATTATTCTAATGTTGCTAAAATGAGTATGTTTGGGCAGATATACATTTTTATCAGTAAAGCTGACCCCCATGCAGTGCTTAATTTGTAAAATATGAAGTGCAGGTGCTCAAATGTTTGTTGGAGGCCACACCTACTTTTCTTCGGCTCCACCCATTTCCTCCACTGGCTCCACCCACTCTATTGGCTCCACCCACATCCTCAACTGGCACTGCTAAAAGTCAGATGTAATACCCGATCGATCTGAATTTCAGCAAGGGATGATCACGCATCATCATCACCCACAGTTAGAGGTTCTAATTTCCTGTCTGTGCCATCCAGAGCAGCGAGACAGGATTAAGGCACTGGCCCAGGATGCCGGCGTGACGCGTCGTGTCTGTGAACTTATGATGTGGGGAAACACCATTCTGAAAAGGAAACCTTATCAGTAGACTGACTGATCCAGTCAGATAATACATTCCTTCCCATCCCAAGGCTTTCCATTCAGTTATTCAATTGTTCATAGGCACAGGCCAGAGGCAGCAGATTGCATTAATGTGCACCAGCAGTGATAGGCAATTTAGGATTTGCATTTCTACAGATCGGACAGAGCCAGAGGGATATTTATTTTTGTAGCAGTCGGTTGGTGAAAATGTCTTTTAATGCACTTTTTAATTGTTGCAAATTGTGCTGCACAATTGCCATTACTGCCTCAAATGGATGTAATTTGGCCCCACTATTTAGCCTCTGCCTGCTTAGGTCTCGTGACACCTGAACTGCGGTCTGTGGGCGAGAAGTGAGCATGTACTGGAGTATGGCCTGCAGTTTGTCAATAGAGGCTATGAGCTCCACTGCAAAGACAGACACGTAGCCACAGAGTGCATTCTCCTGGCTGCCTGTACTCATGGATCTTCATACAGAAAGGAACAACAGTTGCTGTTGCACCAGTACTGTGTCTGTGTTGCATAATCATAGATATTCCATCCATGCTCAGTCGCACTGCCGGTGCGTGCGTCGTCGTGCGTGCAAAAGGTTTCAACTTTAAAGCCTGAGCCACTGCCAGTGAGCCTGATGATTCAATCTGGAATATGCAGTACTGGGAATATGGCCAGTCAGGAGGGCTGGGCCTGGGTATTATAGGATGCTGCCAGGCTGGCCAGCGGGCGAGTGAGTGAGTGAGCCCAAACTCCTCTTTAATAAAATGATTTTGGAGCGCATGCCATGCGCTCGATTGCAGTCAAAATGTGTCAGTGACGCCTCAGAAATTCGGAGGGAGTGTTATTTTACAGTCCGACAGTACACCATCATCAGTTCATGATTTTTTTAGTAACTGTCTTGCATACATAATTGTACCCCTGGCCTGCTGGAAGGAAGAGGGAATCGGTGCGTGCGTCGTGCGTGCACAAGAACTGGTTTCAACTTTAAAAAGCCTGAGCCAGTGAGCCTGATGAATGAATCTCAATCTGGATTGAATATATATGCAGAATGCAGTACTGTACAGTACCGGGAATATGGCCAGTCAGGAGGGCTGGTATTATAGGATGCCGATGCCGCCAGGCCAGCCCGCCAAGCATTTGGGCGAGTGACTGAGTGAGCCCAAAGTACTTCTCTTTAATAAAAATTCTTTTGGAGCGCATGCCATGCGCTCGATTCCAATCAAGATTTGTCAGTGAGTGATGGCTCCGAAATTCGGACGGAGTGACAGTGTTATTTTACAGTCCGACAGTAGACCATTAACAGTTAGTTCATGATTTAGTAACTGTCTTCTTGACTTGCTTGCATACATAATTGTACCCGGCCGGGCGTGATGGAAGGAAGAGGGAATCGGTGCGAGCGTCGTGCGTGCACAAGAACTGGTTTCAACTTTAAAAAAGCGAAGCCTGAGCCCGTTTATTTTTATTTTTTTATTTTTTATTTTAATGCAGATTTATATAGCGAAAACTCGACCCGAAGGTATTGGAGCGCTTTGCGCTTTACATGAGCACCGGTTACGTTACAGGACACATTCAGGCACGGGGAGAAGATTAACTGATTTGCTGATGGAAGGAAGAGGGAATGGATGCCGCCTCTTGCCTATATTTTAGGCAAGGCTCGGGGTTACTCGGAGCATGCGTGCCCAAATTAGTTACCCGGCGGCGGTAGTGCGGTACCCAGCCGTTTGTTGAGTGAGAGTGAGACCTGAGACCAGTACTGCCTGAGACGGGGTGACCACACTGAGAAAGTGAAGCCTAACTATGTTTAATTAATTCGGGCGCGGGTGCGCGCCATGTTTGGACAAGTCAAGTCAGAGTCTCAGAGAGCCAGGGGCTGGCCTGGGCGGGCCTGCCTTGGCTTTTTAACTTACTTCCAGTACTGTGGCGCCGGCAGGCCCTAGGCTATCCGCGGCGCCGATCGAGATGACCTACGGCCGGCGGGTGTGCTGTGCGGCGGCTACTACTAGGCCAGGGCCAGGCACTGGCTGGTCTGGCAATCAGTTAATCTGAATGAATGATGATCACACACAGTACTGATCACATCCTAATAATCGAATCTTGTGCCGGAAGCAAGCTGCCTACCACCACCACAGTGATCTGACGACCGGACGGTCCGGACCGTCACGCCACCATGCTCCGAGTCCGAAAAAAATAAAACAGCGTTGGTTTTGGCATGGCATGTAAGACATCACATCGCTAGTTGGCTACTACTCTAATACTAAGTAAGTTAGTGATTAACTTCTTACCTTTACTCGTGGTGGGCCGGCAGGGAGTCAGGGACACACACTGGCTGCACTAGTCTCACACTGCCTTCAGCCTTTAATAACTTATTAGGCGGCCTGGTGATGCTTGCTACGCTAGTACCAGACAATTCTGGATGATCGGTGCCTGCTCAGGCTGCCGCTGCCCTGCCCCCTGCCCTCAGGCTCAACCACGTCATCGTCGGGCGGGGTGGGGCTGAACGAATGACGATGACTCGTGCTGCACTGCTGCGGTGGTTATGCTGGGCCCTGGGGCGTGGCAATGTGAAAAGATCTGCGCACGCTGCCTGCAGCACAGCCCACCCCACCCATTTAGAACCAAAATCTAGCCGAAAAATCTTGAATCTCCTCTGACTTGGGGGCTCGCTCGCAGCTCAGGGCAGGCTAAGGCTAGGTCACAGTGACTAAGAAGAGTCACAGCCGCAAGTTGCACTGTTAAGCACTGGTCCGTGACTCACTCGGGAGACCGAGACGTGAAAAACACGCTGCGGCTGCACCGTACAGTACAGGGTAAACTAAATATATACATCTAGCATCGTGCAATATGTGACGTGCGCAGCAGATGCGTGTAGACCCGGCCCTAATAATTAAGTGCCGGTGCTAAGCACCGGAAAGCACCGGCACAAATTAAGCACTGCCCCCATGGAATACTCTTTAAATCCTAAGGTTGTGTTTCCCCAGACCAAACCCTCTTAAAATATACTGCCCACCAGTATGGATGACGTGATTCATACACCTTGTAATCCTCATTGGCTTATGTGACATTCCCTGTAGACTGATTTACATACTTGTATGATTCATTGTCTCTGTATAATGTGTGCGTGGTGTAAAGTACTGACACACACTACACTGATATGAGAAGCGCTGTACAACAAATGAAATGCATATGAGAGAGGGGCTACGAAAAGATGAGGGGCACTTTTGGAGGGTGGCAGTGAGGGAATCCGAGGAAGAGGTCGTGGAGGGGGGAGCTAGGGAGAGATGAGGGGCACTGCTGGAGGGTGGCAGTGAGGGAGTCTGAGGAGGAGGTCATGAGGGGGATGGGCTACAAAGAGATGAGGGGCACTAGTGGAGGGTGGCAGTGAGGGAATCCGAGGAGGAGGTCAATAGGGGGGCCATGGAGGGATGAGGGGCACTGTTGGAAGGTGGTAGTAAAGGTTATTTACGGAGAAAGAGGTTATTGGTGCGGCGCCAAAAAGACTTTCGCATCAGCGCTGAAGCCGGCCCTGTCATGGCCTTTCTGTTTTTCTTTATTTAATTAGCAGTCGGGTCATAAGGTCTACTGTGGAACATACTTTAAAGTGCGTGCTAATTATATTTACCGCTATATTCAATGTTTTAAGTTTGAAGGTGATTTTACTAATGTTTTTACCGGGAAAAATGAAAGTGGAGCCCGATGGTGCCTGATATGGGGCTGGGGCCCAAGGTCAGCTGTGAGATAAGGTGCACTGGAGAGGAGTAGTGGATAATCAAGCCTGTAAGGAGTGCGTTGCAGAGTCCGGGGTCAGGTGGAGGTAGTAATGAAGAGGGATTCTCCCTGAAGACTCGCACAGAGGGAGCCTGAGTAGTGTCACTTGCCTGATACTCCCACCTCAGAAACCTCCTCTTCCCATCAAAGGAACATTACATGGAAAAAACACTTTTTCAGAGTGATAATATTTAGAAAGAGATTTGGAAAAGAGTGCGTTTTACTGGACCTTGTAAGACTAAGAAGAGATAAAGGAGGGCCCTGAATCAGGCCTGCCTAGACATATATGCGACAAATCGAGCACGCAGTGGCCCACCCAAATGCACCCTTGGCCCACCCAAATAAAAATTCCTGGAGCCGGGCCTGTTTGTAGTACTTTACAACAGCAGCAAAGCAATTTATTTTTTCTAAAAATGATGTCAAAGACTACAAGTAATGTAAAACGAGGTACACAGAGCTAGACAGTCAGTATTCTGAGTGGTAACGCACTCTGGAGATGAAGTGGGAGCGATGTACGAAATAATGATGAAGAAGAGAGGCCAGGGAGACGGGGCAGAGAAGACCAACAGCCAATGTGTGGGAGTACAAGTCTTAAATTGAACAGCAAGATAAATACTAAGACATAGTCGGGAAGCAGCGTGGTGACACATGTAAAATCCTGTATAATTACTCTTTCTAAGAATAAATGTAAAATGTTATTTAGCCTTAGACACTTAATGTTTTACTTTCCTGTCCACTCACTACATTCATTTTCCCTCCGTTTACACAAGAAGTAAACATGTACTTTGTCTGGCTTTAAGCAATGGAAAAGATCGTGAGGTGGCCTTCTAACAAACCCCAGCGCGCCGAGCCTTACAGCCAGCATGGAAATAACACTGCCGAGTCACACACGGATTGCAATTAGGGCGGAAGCGCTGGACGTTTTACCCGCGGCCTTTTACTGCCAAGCAGTAAACACGCAGCCCTGTGGCCGGTCGGTCGGTCACGTCACCACTGCGCTTCTTATTCACGAAGCTGGTTTTACACTCAATGCTGCGTTCAGGATGGTGAACTCGCGAGAGTTTAAGAAACATATATAAGAGCTCGTTGCTACGGGTACCAAATGCGTTTATGAAACACCATTTCTCTTCAGATATTTTTTCATTCTTTTGGGGAGATATGCGAGTGCTCTTTCCAAAGACAGTTTACATATGAATCAATTCTGACGGTCAGGTTTTCTGCGGAGTTACTTCGTACAGCGACCGGGACACCAGGCTGTCAAATAAAAAAACAAGCTTTGGCAAATCCCTGTTAAGGTTCCGGGAAACAAACACAAATGATGGAACAGGGCCCTCAGTGACTCAGGGAGCTGGCACGGTAACACTTCTTAATGCTGCATGTCAGCCTTGACTTCTTTATCTTGAAAAGTCATGAACATATTTTTTTATGGGCTCTTCTGATTTTATAATTGCTTTAATATGGACTGATTTAATTTCCTAGGTGTTTCCACTAAACTAAATGTACTGATGATCACCTCTAATCAAATCTTCAGTCATTGGGATATTTCCCCTTTAATAGTAAAGTAGCCACTATCAAACGTTTGCACTCGATACTCAAGAATTTGCCGTAAGGGGCTTGTGCTGTCGCCAATGGATAGCTGCTCGGCTCTGTGGCGTTTCAGATCAATTGGAGTGTTTGTGTCCCGAGTTAACTGGGACCTGTTTATTAGGGATGTATGACATTTGGATGCATGCATTACAACGCATGCCTTTACCATGCTTTAAGTGGGCCGGGTCTTTCCGGTGCTCACCACCAGCAGTTCTACAAAGCCCTTTTGGGCTCTCCATATTTGCCCTCACCCTCAGGATGAAAAAAAATATATCATAACTCTGCAGCAGTACCATCCTTCTCTGCCTTTCATGTAACTTCAAAGAGACTCATAGTTCATTCACAGTCTCACCATTTCAGAACTGAAGCATTTTCAATATGCTATACAACAAAGCCAAAGTTGTTGCTTATTTATCTTATGCAACTAACAAGCATTGACAAAGCCAATAGTACTGGCTTGTTGTAGGTGTAATGTTACTTTTTTTTTTTTTTTTTAACAGAGTTTTATATAGCGCGAACTTGACCAGAAGGTATCGGGTATCAGAGCGCTTTACACGAGCACCAGTTGCGTTACATGAAGACACATTCATTTTTGTTAGGCACGGGGAGATTAAGTGATTTGCCCAGAATCACAGGATGTTGCGCGTCTTTGCCGAGACTCGAACCCAGTTCCCCAGATTTGAGGTCGACCGCCGTAGCCGTTAGGCCAACTCCTCTGTATATTTCTGTTTGCGTATGATGCTTATGTGGGGAAGAGCCAATTCTTGAGTAGTTTTCTGAAGATAAGGTGGTTGTCGGTGGATCTTAGGTTGGGGGGTAAAGAGTTCCATATTTTGGCTGCTTGAACAGAGAAGGATGTGCCACCCATGGTTTTTTTCTTGTATCTTGGGATTTTGAGGCGAGGTGCCACTCTAGAGCAGAGGTTCCTATGATGAATGTGTTTGGTGATTTTATTCCTGATGAAGAGCAGTCCCATTCCATGTATGGCTTTGTGGGTGATACAAAGCAGCTTGAACGTGGATCTTCTGGCAACCGGTAACCAATGCAGGGCTTTCAATGCAGGGGAGATGTGGTCTCGCGGTTTGATATGCAAGAGTAGTCTGGCAGCTGAGTTCTGAATCCGTTGTAGTCTTTTCATAGTCGTTAAAGGTGATCCGTGGTAGAGGCTAATGGCGTAATCGAGTTTGGACAGAACAAGGGAGATGGTAGCTTGGACCTTGTGTGGGAATCCCAAATGGGGGAAGATTTGTCGCAGAGCTTTTATAGTAACAAAGCTTGATCTTGCTAGTTTGTCCACTTGGGCATTCATCGATAGCTTGGAGTCCATGGTCATGCCAAGGTTACTTACTTCCTTCGATACTTTAGGCGGTGATCCCAGTTCATCAGGCCAGACGGCAAGCAGGTCATAATGTTTCCAATCGCCACACATGAGTATTTCCGTTTTGGAAGCATTCAATTTGAGATGGCTCCAAGTTATCCATTGATCCACGGCTCTGAGACAACTGAAAATTGGCGAGTTACTTATTGCACAATATATCTGGATGCAATGACAGAAGCAGCAAAATCCCAGTCTGGAGGCACACTAAGCTAAGCACAGATTTTCAGCTTACGCGTGTTTAAGCCACGCCCTTAATTACACCGACCGCGCCCCTTTGAGAGACTCCGCCCCAGTTTTTTGATCCCACTTAAAGCCCTGCATATACCTTTACCACGCATGCCATTTAAATGCAAGGTAAGTATATGTATGGTAACTGATTTTATATATACACAGCAATCCTGACCTTACTCGAAGAAACAGGCACCGACACGCTGGAGTAGAAAGACAGTAAATTTACTTGATCAGAAGGCTCTGAGACGCGTTTCGGTGGATGGACCACCTTGTTCACACAGGTCAGCGCCAGTAAAGTGAATACATTTAAAACGTTGCCATGGGAACCATGCTTATGTCATGGAAATAGAAAAAATATACATATTCTATTACGGCAGGCATGTTAACATCACAATGCCTGTCACATAATCTGTTCATAAAATGAAACTGTTCATATGATAAAATAAAATAAGTTAAATTAAACAAAACATAGCATTGGACATGTTAATTGTACTCCGGGCCGTGCATTACTTGACAAATTTCATTAGATGTACCATTCACATGCTAATCATTGGATATCACACGGCTTGAGGGGTAAGAAGTGCCCTAAGCATCACATGTACTAATACATTGCGAATTATATATATATAAATGTGTGTGTGTTAGTATATATAAATGTGTGTGTGTGAATATATATATATATATATTTAGGTTCACTGACAGAATATCGAACAAAAAATATCGTGTGGACAGAATATCGTGTCCAAAATATCGAGGACAAGAATATCGAGTAGGTAAGTGCAAATAGATAGGTATAAATTTACTATTCTGAACTCCAGATCTACGTACCTTGAAGATATATATATCGTCAAAGTACATATATGTGGAGTTATATATAGTAAAACTTTACTTACCCATAAGCAATGACCTTCACGATATTCTTGTCCTCGATATTTTTGACACGATATTGTGTCCGACGATATTTGTGCTTTCGATATTTTGTCCACCCACCATATATTTATATATATACATACACACACATATATAACTTTTTTTAACGTAACCTAACCCTAAAAACACCATCACCACCGTATACTCTTACACACCCTTAAACCTTGAAAACACCCTTCCGACCCAATTTCTTTACCGACCCCTAGCCCCCTAAAAACACCCTACTACCCAATTCCCTTAGCCACCCCATAACCTTAAAAATCACCCTTAGCACCCAATTCCCTTACCTACCCCTAAACCCTAAAAACACCCTTACCATACAATTCCCTTAGCCACCCCTGAACCTTAAAAACACCCTTACCACCCAATTCCTTTACCCACTCCTAAACCCAAAAACACCCTTACCACCCAATTCCCTCAACCATTTCTAAATCCTAAAAACACCCACCCATAAACCTTAAAAACACCCTAACCACCCAATTCCCTTACGACCGCCAAATCCTAAAAGCACCCTTACCACCCAATTTCCTCAGCCACCCCTAAATCCTAAAATCACCCTTACTACCCTATACCCTTACCCATCCCTAAACCCTAAACCACCCTTACTTTAATATAGATGTATATATGTACACACACTTACCTTATATATACTTACCATTTCAGGGTAAAGGCATGCGTGGTAAAGGCATATGCATGGTAAAAACATGCATGGTAAAAACATGCATGGTAAAGACAATGCATGGTACAGGCATTGCACTGTAATTGGTGCATGGTAAAGGCATTACTTTGTAAGGCCCGCATGTAAAAGGCTGTTTCCCTTCTAGTCTGAACTCGTTTTTTTGCAGTTTTTTAATACAACATACTTGATCTAAAGGTACTGAAGCGCTTTACATGAGCACTAGTTAGATTACAAAAGGTCACAATATTTTTTTTAAGCATGGTGCGATTAAGTGATTTTGCCCAGAATTACAGGATATTCAGACAAAGCCGAGACTCAAACCTGTTTCCCAGTTCCAAAGTCAGCAGCTCTTGCCATAACGCCATATCCTCTTCGTGCATCCCTGCACATTTTTCCCCCAAAGTGGCCATGGCCCCTGAAAACCTTTGTGAAGATTTCATAGGAATTGGTAAAAGCTGCAACAGCCTTCATGACTTTTCAAAACATTTCAACATGGGTCAACGTTGAAGCCAATGAGTCTGAATCATGCCATAGTCAAAGGAAGTGCCCTTTACTGCTTCGAGCGCCAAATATCAGGCATTGGAAGTTGAGCGGGAGCTCAACTGAATTCTATCCAAACTCCTGGAGCCTAAACTCAGATCTAGCCTTCAGGTTTGTCCCAGTTAGCGACTTAGAAAACGTCAGTTAAAATATACTGCCTTAAAAAAAAAAACTACTGAAATTCATCACTTATCATTATCTCAAATAACTATAAATTGTACGTGGTGAGGGTGCATTTTATAGTTACTTAAGGGTAGAGTTGTAGTTACTTGAGATAACTATAACAGGTTGGTAAATTTCAGTGGTTTTGTTGATTTAAAACGGTATGTTTTAACTGACATTTTCACCCAACTATAAAATCCCTTTTACCTTTTTTTTCCAGCAGATTTCTACTTTTTTAAGTAAAGTAATATTTCACTATATATGTAATGTCAACCCCACACCACACATGGCCTTCGGCACCTACTGCAGGGCCCAGTGTCCAACCTTCTGTGGAAGCCAACCCCCGGGAAAGGATGGATGACTAAGTGATGTTACATAATAAAGGGTGTCATTTTAAGTAAGGCAGAACTACTGACTTTATCAAAGGGTCAGAACACCAAAATATAAAATCTGGCCTATTGGCTTTATGAAGGGGTTAGTATATCAACATGTATAAAGTTAACCTACTGCCTCTGTCAAAAAAAATCACCAATAATTATAATCTAATGTATACTTCATTAATTTACACAGTATAATGTTTACATTTTAATAAAGTTTCATTTAAAAAATGAACATGTCTGAGTCTTTTTTTTTTAAATTCACCCCGCAAAATGCAGCCATAAAAAGGACCTCAAGAGAGCCTTGCACCTCAGCTGAAGAGCACAGAGCTCCAGCTAGGGGTGCTTTAAAAAATATGGTAAGCATGGATTTAAAGATCTAGATGACTTACTGTTTTTTTTTATGTTGTTTAGGGGCTGCTGCACTACCAGCAGCCTCCTACAACATTTAAAAAAAAAAAAGCTTGGTGGTGCCCCTGCCCCTTATAGGGGCACCACCAGGCAAAAAAAAAAAAAATCAGTAAAAAGTCTTCCCAGGGCATTATGGGGCACTCTTTGCTCGGAGCAGTGAATAATAAATGAGCAGTTCCTGCCACTCATTTCTTATTCTTTAATTGTACCGTGCACAGCGTTCTCAGAAACAATGTCATTTGAGATGTCATGTGTGTTTCTATGAGTATGTTTTAACAGTGGTAAAAGTAATGTAATATGAAAGGGTGTACGCTGTGCATGGGGAAGGCACAAGTTATAGTTCATTTAGTCTGGCTAACGAGGTGACAACACTGTATGGAGGAGTGCGAGTTATAGTACATTTGTGCTGGGTGCAAATTATAACTATAACGTTTTAATTTCTGAGGTTAGTGAAGCTGAAATTAGTTTTGTATAGAAATAACACATTATGGTTTCCTAACTATAACGTATCTTCAACCTTTGGTTTGTTCATTCAATTTCTACTTTTTTTATTGTTTGGAAAAACTGGTTTCTAATCATATAATGTTAGTTATTTTGAGATATATATATATATATATATATATATATATGTATATATATATTTCTACATTTGAATAGTACCGCCGTACCTTTCTCGTGGAGTGGAGTGGCATGGCATAGAGTGGAGTGGTGTGGCATGGCGTAGAGTAGTGTGGCGTGCAGTGGAGTGGCTTGGAGTCATGAACATTAGAGCGGTGCAGGGTATTTACCTTTCAGTGGCAGTCACCACTACTGTAACTTTGCTCTCTAGTATGAAAAACACAGCTGAAAGGCTGAACGAATTTACAACAAATTGGGTAAAAAGTTAGCACTTTACTTAGTAAGCATGCTTTTTGTGATTTGGTATATGTAAATCTATGCAGCAATTTTAGAGCAATTAGCGTTTAAAGAGGGGCTAGGGTAGGGCATGAAGCCGTTAACAGCCTTCAAGCAGTGTGCAGCGGTGGTTGGTCCTCAGCCTAACCCACTTGCGATGGCCTGCACAATGGAGGTTGCCCGCGGGGTCTGGTCTATGACCAGACATTTGTATTTTTTTTTTTGGGTACCACTGTCCTGGTTCCACTACTAGAGGTGTACTGCAGTACCAGACACTAATACCAACGCCCCCAATTTTCTTTTTACTTAATGAATGTTTTAAATATGTCCTGTGGTATAGCAACTGTATGCCAACATAATGACCAAATCAACTTTAATATGCCAGTCTGCTGACATATTAGCAAGTCCGAGATATTGTGTTTTACTCCTCCTGACCTTGCTTAAATTGAGTGACTACAGTGTTAACTCTGAAGCTTGTGTCGGTTGACTTGTCTTCACAGTCTCTTGTTTTGCAGCTTCAAGGATGAAGGTTGCATATAGGCCTGGGCGGAATTTCAATTACACTGGAGTAATCAGAGTAATTTTGGTATTTCTGGGTTATTCTTTGATGCGGAATTACTGATAATTATGAGATTACATCCATCCACATCATTTGGGGGGTAAAAACCTATTGTGAGAGCACATTTAGCCAAGTGCAAGTGAGTCCGCAGGAACACTATTTGTGTTCTGTTGCATTGACTGCAAAAGAATGCATCCTCACGTCCATTTTGGACACAAGAGTGCATTTTGCGCTGAGAAAATAGCGCTAATTGTCGGGAGTAAGTTGGGGAAAAATCCTACTCCAAGAGCTCATTTAGCGAGCAGCTGCTCAAGCTTGCTATTCGTGTTCTGTTGCATTTAGTGCTATTTCTTAGCACAAACATGTATCCTTGCAACCATTTTTAATACAAGGATGCATTTTGCAGTAAGAAAATAGCGCTAATTGCTGGGAGTACGTTGGGTAAAAGCCCTACCTCAAGAGGTCATTATGCGAACACGAGTGGCTACTCATGCTCGCTATTCATGTTCTATTGCATTTAGAGCTATTTCTTAGTGCACTAAGAAATATCGCTAAACACAGAATTACTCTTCTTGTGTCATTCTGCATAATCTTGTCAGGGGCGTAACACAGGCCCCCGCGGTGCGGGGGGCCCCCAAGCTCCAGGGGGCCCCCTCAGCACTGCACTTCGGCCGCAGAGCTCCTGATAGAGTCCAGAGGGGGCCCCTCTACGTACCTTGCAGGGGGCCCCCCTCAATTTTCGTTACGCCACTGAATCTTGTGGAACTCTTAGGTAATTCTGTTGGAGTACGCTATACATAATTACACGAGTGACACCCACTCCTAGTTGTATTCAGTTTTTGCTTGGTGGTAAAATCCAGAATACAATCCCAGTTCCTTGCACCATTGCTAGCTTTACTATTTTTATTTTTAACTTGGAATGCATGCGGGATCTCTGTACTCTCCTCTTTTGGTAGCCTCTGACTTGTTATATTCCAGTTTAAAGTTAACTGCATTTAGTAAGCAGGGAGTCTCCCTGCTTAATCAGTCTATCCCAGTTCCTCAAAGTTCGGCTCCAAGTCATGAACACACCTTTCTAACAGGCGTCCCACTTTGTGGAGCCAGGTAACCATCACACTGATTAAACTGATATTTCCCCTCTGAGTTAGGGCTTTTTAATACTAGAGACATCAGGAGCTTTTTAATGCTTTGCATCAAGGTAGGTAGGGGTACCTAGGAGTGGCATCTGAACCCCACTCAATTATCAGTCTGAGCCTAACAGAAAATCTTCAATATGCTTGAGCATGTGTGAAGACCTACTGTGCACGTTACGTCAGAAGCTCTCAGAGACCTGTTCCACGAGCAGACCATAGAGGGTCCTGCGCACGTCAGTGTAGCTAGGAATCCACATAGAACACCAATGCAGGGACAATGCACTCTTTACACCATAGTGCAGGGGCTAATGAGTCGCTCGCACCGCTATGGGTAAGTAGATCTTTGGTTTATTGGGTGAGTTCAGAAGCTCTCTTTCATGCAATCTTGCATGTGAGAAGCCCATAAATACTCGTGTGCTATTAGAAAAACCTCTGGATACCTGCACAAATTCTTTACATACCAGTGCACATATGAATCTTTATAGGTATGCATCATTCCCTCATACTGTGCAGCTCTGAATTCCTGCTGCTAGGACTTTCCACAGTTCACCTGTACAGAAAGATATCCTGATAGGGCACCTGGCCAGGTAATACTGCTTGCAGTACACCTCTGCAGGTAAGTGTCCAACTGTTCAGAAAATGATATCTATAATGCACCTGTGCAAGTATGAATTTCCCAGATTGTGCCAGTGCAGGTAAAACTGCACCTGCACCAGAAGAAATCCAGAGTATGTAAGCAACTAATAACAATCCATACACTGTAATCCTTAATTTTATTTATTTATTTATTTATATTTATAAAGTTTTATATAGCGCGAACATGACCACAGAGGGTATCGTAGCGCTTTACAAATGGTCAGGCAAGAAGAAATAGTTCGATCAAACAATAAACATACTCGTGAATAGTACAGGGTGGAGCAGCTCCACAAGGTGGGGGCAGAGATAATCTCAAGGTCCAAGCCAGCAAATCAATAAACAAGGTCATAGCAGATGAGTAACATTATCTGGGCAATACCTGTGAAAGCTCGGTTGTAGGTTTTTTTAATAAAATTTCTGTGGTTTCAACAATAAGGTGGCTGGTGCTTCTACAGGATCTACTTTTCTCAGTCCCGGTATTCACACATGTTGTCAATGCATATTGGGTATTACAATAACCTGTTCACTCCCACTATTTTACTGAAAGTGTTCCAGTTCCCCGACAGCGCTCCCTCCGCAAGTCTCCATTGGCCATCTGATCGCAACTAGCCCTGTGCTCTGTCATCTACGGTTCGAGGACCTTCATCACGGCAGGCTAAACCATAATGGTTCCGCTAATTACTCCATATCCTAGTGAATTTCATGGGACACCCTCAACCCCTGTATGTGACCCTTTCAGCTGCCATGTACAGGTCCATGCCTCTCTCCCATTCGTGCAGTGTCGGGGTTTCTTGTGTACCCCAATGTCTTGCTATATCGCGATTCGTCACTACAAGGCCCAAGGCGCTAAAAAGCAACTGAGGTCTGGCCACATCAAAATTACATGGGATGCCCAGAAGGATGAATTGCGGTTCTGCTGGGAGGGATGTTTTTAATATTGCATTTAATTATTGCACCGCAATATGACTGTATATGGGGGCAATCCCACAATGTGTGTAAGAAGTTCCCCACTGCGGCTTGGCAGCAAAGACAGTGCACGGTCTCGGCCCGGCCCATTTTGTGTAGCTTAGCTCTATCATAATATATCCTATGGAGGATTTTAAACTGGATGAGACGCAGTCTGGCTTTAATTGCCATCTCTCTAGGATGCATCAGGGCTGCCTCCCAGTCCACGTCTATGATCTCCTCCAGGTCTCCGTCCCATGCCTACCTTAGTTTCACAAGGGTGTCGGGTATATTGTTATTTATCATCTTGTAGGTAAGTGACACTGCCTTTGTCGTGAGCTCTTCCTGTAGTAATCGCCCCTCAAGTGGTGCGTATTCCGGCAGGTCCGTCTCCCCCACTCCCTCCGCTCTTCACACGTGTCGCAACTGGGCGTACTTGAGGAATTGGGAGCTATGCAACCTAAAATCAGTATGGAAGGTGGAGAAGTATTTGAATTTGCCCCTAGCTATGATATCCCCAACAGTAGAGATCCCCAGCGTGTCCCAGACTTCAAAGCCCCGGAGCCCACTCACCTCCCTAAGCCAGTTTCCCTTCCACAGTGGTGTCGCCCTAGTTATCTCGTTGACCCACACCAGGGTCCTAGTGGCCCTTTCCCACACTTCCACAGTAACCGGTTTGCAGGGAGCAACCTATGCGTCCCTTTTCCTCCATAGAGATAGTCTAGGAATGTGTGGGGTGTCAGTATCTCCCGTTCTAGTCTGTATGTGGGATGGTCCCATGCTACATGTATCCAGTCGTTTACAGGGGTTAGGTGAGCTGCCCAATAATAGGCTTAAATATCGGGAAACGCCAGCCCCCCCATTATATGGGTTGCGTTGTAATGTCTTTAGGGCAATCCTTGGGTGGCCCTTCAGCCACAACAGTGAACGGAGTTCGGAATTTATTTCCTTGAATATCGTTCTGGGGAGAGGGTGGTATGTATTCTGGAGGGCATATAGGAATTGGGGCAGGGAGATCATTTTAAACATGGCTGCTTGGCCCATTATGGTGAAAGGTAGATCATTCCATCTGTCCGCGTCTTGCCTAAAGTTGGTGTCGGGTTCGTGTCACAACGGACCCCGAACAATCCTGCCTACCTTATGGAGATGCCCCTTTTTCTTCCCTCCAGCGGCCGGAATCGGAGGTGTGCCTCCCAGGACGAGAGGCATCCTACACCCCGCATGGCTGGCCCTTTAATGTCCCAGAGGAGGAGGACGCCGGCCCCACCCCTTGGAGGTGGGACTACGGATCGTCGGCAGAGGATAAGAGCCCAGGAGCCTATGAGGAGGGCGGCAAGACCCGGAAGGAGGAAGACGAACGAGCCGAATGAGAGACGGAGAGCGTAGAGCAAAGTGAGAGAAGGAGAGGAGCCACGGGATGGATCGCGGAGACAGCGGAGGAGCAGCCAGGAGGCCAACGGCTACACCCAGCGCCCAGCCACGTTCCAGGAGGGACGTGGCTAGAACAGGTGTGTGCCCGCTTCAGGGGACCCGGGAGGCTGGGGTCGATAGCACCAGGAGGTGGGGAGAGCGGTTAACGAAGCCCTCCAGTAGGGAGACCTTAGGGATAACGCACAGCGTAATTCCCTATCTACCCTTTGGTGATGGCCCCTTGACCTGCACTATCCTAGGAATCGACCGGGTGTAACCTCCCCTCACGCCTTCCCTCTACCCTGTTACAAACCGGCCACAGCTCTAATCAGAGTGCATCTTCTTGTTTTTTTCCCCACGTCTCGGAACACCCGACGATCTTCATTCCGGAGAGGACGTCTAGGAGGAGAAGCCCCAATCCCCCCCGAGGACGACGTCGCCTGGACACTGTTATTTCGTTGTTTCTTTGCCCTTCTAATAAAACCCTTATCTCAAGAACATACGGTGTGCCGTCTCAACCTGCCCAGCGCGACAGTTGGATAACACCTGAAGGATGTTATGTCTGCCGCAGATCTCTGCGTGAGGTGTAAGAAAGACACCAAGGCATTTAAGGCCCTCCATGGTGACTTGGAGGCCCCTTGGCAGCGGAGGCCATTCCGCTATTTGGCCTGGGCAAAACAGTACTGACTTGTGCCAGTTAATCCTGTAGCCTGAGAACCGGCCATAGTCATCCATTATTTGGAACACTGTGGGATCGTTGTGTCGGGTTCTGTCTCAAACAGAAGAATGTCATCTGCATAAAAGGATATCCTCTCCTCCACATGGTCGTCAGGGGTAGCCCTGAAGCCCCGCACTACTGTGCGCTGCATAATCACGCACGCTAGGACTTCCACCACTAGTGCAAATAAAAATGGAGATAAGGGGTACCCCTTTAATGTCCAATGGGGGTGCGCGACTCACAAAGTCCATTAGTCAATCATATATGTAAAAATATAATTTCTTTATTTTGAATTGTGTTAAAGAACATCAAACATAAAAACTCCAGCCAACGCGTTTCATTCCCAAATCGGGAACTTCATCAGGGCTTATATATAGATTTCCTTGGATGGTAAGTTTACATAAATGAGTAGTTGTGGTCCCGTGTATTAAACTGGGGCCCAGCAGCGTAATGGTTAGCGTATTGACTCCTTATAAGTCGGTTTCCTTCAATGGTAAGCTTCCACAAGTTAATAACAGGTCCCGTGTACTGCACTTCCGACCGCACGAGTGTTACTCCTTTCTTCTGGTGGACACCAGAAGAAAGGAGTAACACTTGTGCGGTCGGAAGTTTCTTATAGGAGTTAATACGTTCATTACTACATCGTTGGGTTCCAGTGCAGTACACAGGACCTGTTATATAAGCCCTGATGAAGTTCCCGATTTGGGAATGAAACGCGTTGGCTGGAGTTTTTATGTGTGATGTTCTTTAACACAATTCAAAATAAAGAAATTATATTTTTACATATATGATTGACTAATGGACTTTGTGAGTCGCGCACCCCCATTGGACATTAAAACGTTTCTTTGATCTGGAGCACAGTGGCGTCATGCAGCGGCTGACGTAGGGGTAGTTCTGCGCGACCAAACTGATTTACTGTAACTGGTGTGAGGTGCGGAGCTAGGGGTCCGCCGTTGCTCCATTTGCCATAAGGGGTACCCCTGCCTGGTCCCGCGGGTAATAGGGAAGTAGTGGGAAAGTCTGCCGTTGACTTGCACTGCCGCTCTAGGGGAGTTGTATAGCAGTGCAACCCATTTCCTGAACTTCGGGCCAAACCTGAATGTGGCCAAGGTGGAATCTAGAAAGGGCCAGTGCACTGCATCAAATGCTTTTTCAGCATCTAACGACAGAAAAACATGCGGGTATTGCGGTTCTTGACCGCCATCATCCAGTTGTGCGACCTGCGGAGATTCCATCTAGTGGCTTGGTCGGGCATGACCCCGGATTGGTCGCAGTGAACGAGAGTCTTTATAACATGTAGGAGTCGAGTTGCCAGAATTGTCGCCAGCATTTTGACAACTGTGTTTAACGAAGAGATAGGGCGATACGACTCACACCTATCTCTGTGTTTACCCTTTTTATCGATGGTCAGAATGGTAGCCATCCGAAGGTCGAATGGGAGGATCCCTCATTAAAGCATCTTGCTAGAGACCTAGGAGGTGGGGGCTTAGTAAGTCTTTGCTACTTTTATAAAGCTCAGCAGCTATTCTATGCGGGCCAGGTGTTCTTCCCGGTCGTAACCGGGCCACAGCCTCTCCAACTCCCGTAAGCGTCAATTCCCCATCAAGTGCTTTCATGTCATCCTCATCTATTCTAGGGGTCTGTATGCCTTTTAGGTAATCATTGATGGTAGCTGAATTCTTCAGTTTTTGGCAAATGTCGACACTATTTGCTCATCAATGGAGAGAGTCACTCCCTGGTCATCCACGATTGATTCCACCCATCTAGCCTTGGCTTCTTTCCTACTCAGCCAGGCCATACATTTTCCGGCTTTGTCGCTGACTTCATAGAGTCGGTGCAATTTGGCTAGCCTCCCCCGCTTTGCCTCGTCCTGAGCCAACTTGCGGTATTACAGCCTAAGGGCTTCCAATTGCCGGGAAGTCATTGGATCTGGCGCGGCCATGGCTTGTCTCTCTAGGGCAAATATTTGATGTTCCAGCTGCTCTAGTTTCTCCCTTCCCTTTTTCTTCTCCCATGCTATTCGGTTTTCGGCCCTGTCTCGTAGTACCGTTTTGTATGCCTCCCACAGTGCAGCACCGGAGGCTACCGTGCCCTTATTTTCGGTGAAGAAAATCTCAGTGTCAGCCTGAAGACCACGTATGATTACACTATTTTGTAGGTCCCAAGCGTTCAGTTCCACGATGGCTGTGGGTCCCGCGTCCTAGTTCCCAATTGTGCACACAAAGGTGAGTGATCCGATAACCCACGCGTGAGGTAGTCAATCTGACTAATCACTCCCAGCTCACATGAGGGGACGTCGACATAGTCCAGCCTTGAGTAGACACTATGCACTCCCGAGAAATATGAGTATTGTCTATCGCGTGGATGTTGATACCTCTATGCGTCTGTGAGCCCAAATGTCAGCGAAGCGTGCTAGTGGGGTGGTGCCCGTCGCCCTCTCATGGTTCTCTGAACGGTCTGATGATGCACTCATAACATCATTGAAATCACCCCCTATCACATGGAAGGATGTGGAGGTCTCTAGAAGGATGTCCGTCACTGAGCATTACAGGGGATTGCAGTCTGGGCCGTGAATAGACACAAATGAGCGTAACCCTAAGTCGGCCACCGGTGCCCGTCACCCCATCAAATCTTCCATCAGGATCTACCCACTTACGAGTTAGTTTGAAGGGGGGGGCATTTTTTTTATCAAGATTGCAACCCCAGGGACCTGGTGCTGAAGCCCGCGTGTGCCAGCACTATGTACATTCCCCTCCCCAGGAAGCTATACTGGGTGCCCTGAAGGTGTGTCTCCTGGAGCATCACCACATCTGGCCTCAAGTGCTTTATGTATTGTGCAACCAACCCCCATTTAATCCTGTCCCTAAGGCCATTGACATTCCAAGTTAGGACCAAATGGGCAAAATGCTCTACGGGGGCCGACATAGGTGCGTCAAGAACCTAAAGGATGGCATCCTCGTGTGTGCCCATTTCTGAGTGCTTACCCCCGACTCTGCCGTGCCACTACCATAGACCCAGTGTGACTAACAAACATAGATAACAACAGTCCCATTACCCCCCCCAATTAACCTCCCTCCCCCCTCCCTACACCCAAGACCTTCTCACAGCACATAAACCCATAGCTATAAAGCAACCGTGTGTAAGAAGAGAAGGAGAGGTCTGTCGCCCACCCCCCTGTTTATGGATACAAACGCTACAATCACCCACTACATACAAACACGTGGAAAGTACAAAGACAGGTCCTCACAGGACCAGTATACCACTTCCAACACTAATCCCAGTTGACGAGCTACAACAAATAGGGACGTTGGTTTAAAATTACAGGTCCTTGGCCGGTATGTTGCTGCCAGCTCAGATGTTCAGGCGTTCCGGTTCTACCACATCCCCCTTTGGTGATAGTTGGTCAGTCTCTGTTCCACCTTCCAGTGCTGCAATTTCATCGGCTAATGGGAGTGTGCTTTCGTCCCCGGAGGAGTCTCTCAGTCCCTCTGAATCGGTGTGGGAATCCCGCTGGCTAGATATATCTGTGGCCCTGCCATCTCTCGCTTCTGGGGGCTCCTCCCCCTTCGCAAGGCCCTAGCCCCCCCTGCTGGTCCCTCTTAATGCGTAGGGAGTCCCTCGCAGCACTCCTCAGTCCCGACTTAGTCCTTCTTTTCCGCCATGTCTTGACCCCAGGTCTGGACTCTGGGTACTGAATCAGTCGTCCATCTCGGTTCCGTTCCCGGAGGGGAGCAGGACCGGTCTCTCCTCCGCCCATGCCCATGCGTCCTCTGGTGTCTGGAAGAAATGGATTTTTCCCTTGTATATGACTTTCAGTTTTGCAGGGAAAAAGAGCATGTACTGTATCTGCAGTGCTCTGAGCTTCGCTTTTACAGAATCGAAAGTCCTGCTCTGGCGCTGGATCTCGGGACTGTAGTCAAGGAAGATCATGATTTTAGAATTTTCATGTCGGTCTTCTCCAAGGCGGCGTAGGATCAGGCCCCTGTCAAGAAAGTTGAGGAACTTTGCTTTGATAGGTCTGGGTGAAACTCCGGGCGGCACCGCATTCAGCACCCTGTGTACCCATTCAATCACGTAGCAGGTGGAGAAGTGTTCGGGCAGGATGATGTTTTTCAGCCATGCGACTAGGAACACAGATACACTGGGTCCATCCACCGTCTCCGTGAATCCCACGAAGCACAGGTTATTCCTGCATGCCCTGTTTTCAGCGTCATCAATACGCGATTGCAGTTCACCTTTAGAACTGCGGAGTTCCGTTACCTCTTTTTGAAGGCCCTGGACTATATCTTCGACTTCCCAGACTTGATTCTCTGTCTCCATCACTCGTTTGGAAACGTTGCGGAGATCCTGTCTAAGTAGTGTGACCTCAGAGCATACTTCTCCAATCCTATTTTCCAGTGCTTCTCTGGAAGATTGCATAGCATGGAGCAGGGTAGCCGTGTCAGGTGGTGGCTGTGTAACTTCCTGTGGGGTCACCACTTTGATATATCTGTCAATTTTCCCTTGCCTCCGAGGTTTAGGGTCCTTGTCTTTGGTCATCATTGCAGAGTCACCAGTCGGGCACACCACAGACGGACAGTACCCAAACACCTAGCCCCTCCAGTAGGACTTCGTAGAACTGCCACTTAATCCAACGCGACAACGAACAGTGCAATTGCTCTTATGTCCGGTTCCTCTACCCTCCCAGAGGAGCAGCTCCAAGACTAGGCACGGCTCCTGCTACAGTCCGACTGGGCGAGTATCAAGGATGATGGACCTGGCGGCAGCACCCACAAAATTCCCAGCACTATTCTCCTTGGGGGGGAGTGGGGGAAGCACCCGCAGCAGGCAGTCCCCAAAGGGCAGGGGGGGCAGCAGTCAAAGCTCTGCCCTCCAGATTAGGGCTGAGGGAGCTGCCACTTGACCCAGCACTGATGTCAGCAGCAAATTGTTAGCCCCAGCTCCCGGGCTCCTTTGACCTATGCAGCCCCTCAGCTCCGGGTCCATCCCGTGCAGAAATACATCAGGGAGGAGAGCACAAACGGCAGGACCTCTGGCATCAGCCTCTGCCGCAGTCACTCTCACCCCCCCCCCACACACCAGCCAGGCAGTTGCGAGTCCTGACAACCCAAGGGAGTTGTCTCTCGGGGTCCAGAGGCACGGCTTGGGCTCCCTCTCCTCTCCCCCCGTTCCGCACACCAGGAGAGCTCTCCACTTCCACCTTAGCTGCCACTCACGTGGCAGTTAGAGGCAGGTGGGACCCCGTCCAGCCACCAGAAGCAGCTTGTCGCTTGCCTTGGGTCACCACCAGTCCTCCACTGGAGGAGGTCAGACTGCGAGTCTGCCATCTTGTGTGTCTGTGATAGGAGCGGCCGTATGCCCTCCCACGCCGATCCTCGCTTCAGCGGAGGTCTCAGCGACAGATATGGGACTCCCCAAAGCTGCTTGTGTATGGGGACACCCCGGTGTACTTCAGGGCTGGCAGGATTCGATACGGATTACAGCTCCGGCCCGGACCTCAAAGAGGACACGTCTTACTCGGCCATGGTATAGGCCACGCCCCCCGTACCTGGGCATTTTTCTTAATGTTTTTCTGCATTTATTTTTTTTAAAACCCGGAGATTGATTTATTGAAGGAACCAACGGGGGAACCAATCAAATTGAAGGGGGTGGAGCCTGTTAGAGATCGCAGCCCTTTAAATGGAGGCAGCGGTACGGACACACACCCGGCGTGCTGAAGCCGCACTAAAGGCAATCCCGTCTGCGCCCGTCCACAGCCAGCCGGGGCTAGATTCTATGCCCAAAATTTTCAAACACCTCTAAGGAACTCAAACACTTACAATAGGCAGGAAATTAACTCAACCCCTCCATCTTGTTACATCTTTCTAACTTAGGGTTACTAAACATAAATAGGTCAACCATTGAACTGAGTAATCCTATCAGTCCCCTTGCCAGTGCCCAACTGGAATCGAAATCTCAGCTAATCAGCTTACGGTTATTTATCTGAATGCCAGATCCATAGTTGCACACCAAATAGAAATATATCAGTTGCTGGACTCTGAAACGCCGGATATCTTACTTTTAACAGAAACCTGGCTAATGGCTGAATCCTCCCCATACGTTTTGCCTGCTCTTCCAGGAATTTATTACCTACTCCATGCTAATCAACCTACAGGTAAAATAGGTGGAGGTGTAGCAGCAATAATTCAGAAAAACCTGGAGTTTTTTAGTCTTGCATCATTTGATATTCCAGCAGTCAACAGCCTCTTAATTAAACTCGACTTAGAACTTTTTCTTTTGTGCTTTGGTATAGAGACCCTTCCTGGATCATATGCCCCACTTCCTTGCGGAACACATTTCTCCTCTAGTAATTGACTATGCAAAAATTCTGATAGTCGGGATTTGAATTACTGGGCAAATGAGGAAATGGTCAGGCAATCATATATGGAGCTAACCGACCTGCTAAGTTGTTTAAACTTCGAACAACATGTGCTCTGTCCACCCATACCAAAGGCCATACATTAGATCAGGTATGATCAATCAATTTATCAGTTTTTAACCTCGTGGTTATGCCCTGCGTATGGTCAGATCACTGTTAAATCACATTTTCACTCGCCGATCTGGCCCTTCCTAAACCTCCCCCTAGCACAGGAATACTATCTAGAAACTGGGCCTGTGTCAAAATGTACTCTTTTTATAATTCATTGGCAACCACTTTACCCAACATAAATGCCAATATCAACGAACAGTAGGAAGAAACCACTGCTTGGTTAACAGAAGCCAGCAATGCACTTGCCCCCCTCTGGCAAACTGGACTGGGAAGGCGCCATAAAGGGTTGAACTGGTTCTCTGAAGAGTTAAAATGACCAAAATTCGAACTCCGTTGGACCGAATGTAATTGGCAGAGTAATTATTTACCTGGAAAAAAGGAAGTTTATCTATTACATAATAAAAAATACAAGAAATTAATCATACAAGCTAAATCTGCCTTCTTCTCAGATAAAATTATTTATTCAGCAAATAAGTCGAATTGTGTCCGAATTATCAAATCCAGACAGAGTTTTTGCTACGATCCTGCCTACCCAGACCCTGTGCGATGCACTTAATTCCTTTTTCATCAATAAGATTAAAGCAATTAAAGACCATATTCCTTCAAGCTCTTTACCTGCGGCAACACCAATCAATGAAAGGAACCCAATCAAAGCCCGAGTTGCCCACCATCAGCAAGGTGCACCTAATGGACTTGTTGACTAAAGTGAAATGGGACTCCTCAACTGACACCTACCCTCCGAAGGTTCTAAAAGAAGTCTTCTCCCTTTTTCCTAACCCAGTCATATCCCTCCTCAATGACTCCCTGAGCCAAGGTATGGTCCCTAGCTCCTTTAAGTAGGAGATAGTGGTTCCACTATTAAAGAAAGTCGGCGATGACCCACATAGCTTGAGGAACTATCGCCCTATAGCTTTCCTCCCTTTTTTAGCACAGGTCTTGGAGGCACATGTTGCCAGATGCTTATGCTCCTTCCTAGAGGAAACCCATGTTCTCGACTCCCATCAAGCAGGCAGTCATCCTCTCAGTCGTATGTCATATACGGGAACAAGCTGATAGGGGTACCACTCAGGTGCTGGTACTTCTTGATCTCTCGGCGGCCTTCGACACAGTTGACCATGAACTCCTGATTGACTGTGTCAGAGCCACAGGCCTACAGGGCACAGCACTTGATTGGATTGTTTCCTTCTTTAAGGACCACTTCCAGTTGGTTCGTCTATCCCCCTTCAGCTCTCCTAAGGTCCAACTTACCTGTGGAGTACCTCAGGGGTCCTATTTGTCCCCCCACAACTCTCCAATTTGTACATACGCCCCCTTGTTACTCCTTGAAAAAAAGGAAGGTGAGAATTTAAGCTATTACTTTTTGCTGTCAACAACTCACCAGAATCCAAAGTGACTTTCCAAAATATGATGTTATTCATCCACGAGTGGGTGAATAGCATTTAACTCACAGTAAATTCCGACAAGACGGAGATAGTCATAACCAGTAGCAAGCATGACTTGTGGAACCCCATGTTCTGGCCAGCTGCAATGGATACCCACCTCACGCTAAGAGTTCAGTTAAGAGCCTCAGAGTTCTTATTGACAAAAACCTGTAAATGAAACCCCAATTAGGGACAGTGATCTGGTCCTGTTTCTTACAGCTTTGCAAAATTAGAAAGATAGGTACATTTCTTATCTTCGAAGCTCTTATTCAGGTCATCACCACAATAGCCATCTCAAGGACAGACTATGCAAACTCGCTTTGCTTGGGTGTTCCTGAGGGCCTCAACTGTACATTACAATTGGCACAAAATCAGGCAGCCAGACTAATCTATCAACAGCCAAGAAAGTGCCACATCACCCCCCTGATGAGGAAACTACACTGGCTGCCGGTAAAACAGCAAACTGTATTTAAGACTGGATGCATCACTTTCACATCTTATATGGTAGCAGCACAGCTATTATCACAGCGCACATCCAAAAATACATACCTACCCATAACTTGAGATCCACTCACTTGAATCTTCCTTCTATTCCCTCTTTGAAAAAGAAGAGACTCGATGGCTCCAGATTTTCTGTACTCGCCCTCATCTCTAGAACTCCTTTCCACTTGAAATTAGGACCAACCCCTGCTACACTAGATTTAGACAACTTTTTAAAACATGGCTATTTAAACAAGGATATGACTGAAAGTTCGAGCAGTGTGTAATGTGTTCTGTTACTCTAGCACCAAGATACCGATTGGTACATGCACGCTCTATAAATGCAAGTAACGTAACATAGCAGGAGTCCACGCAGTGCACATGCACTGGTAGGAATTAGTATACTGCACCTTTGTAGGCACGAATTTCAGTAGTACATTGGAATTGTACACCTCCTAGGCATTACTACCCCTAGTATATACACAGGTGTAGGGGAAGCTATAGCATCTTGATGCAGACTTAACACGTTAATAATTCAAACAGAATGTGTTCTGCTTTAAAGGTATCCTCCGTTACTGGTCGTAGTGTAGAAGCACAGAAGTAAGTCTCTACGTACATACATAATCTGTACATAGTGTGTACTAACTGGTCCTGGGTTTCCTTGTTCCAGTTCATTAGGGACCTGGCCTGGCAGTTCAGGCTGCACTGTTCCCATTGGACATGGGGTCAAAACTGATTTGAGGTGGCATGGTGTGCAAAATAACGATGATTAGGATGCGTCCCAAGTGATTACCAGTTGTTGTGATTAATTCAAGCATTCCATTCATCCCTTTTTTGTATACTTCAGTGTGTTGCCCTAAGTGGAACAGGTTTGTCCAGATGTGGGTCGTGTACACACTGTGCCACTCGAACAAAGCTATTCCTGGCAGGTGAGCCTTAATAAGGGTGATACCAGTCTTGGGTTGCTTTGGTTCTGGTTCAGGGAGGACATGGCCTGGCAGTTGGAGCTGAACTGTTCCTGATGGAGCAGGGTCAAGACTGACTTGCATGTAGCTGGGTCCAAACTGAGGTGGCATGGTGTGCAAAGTAAAGATGGACTTGTCGGACGGCTTATACTTTTCCAAGAAAAACTGTGCGTTTGTTGGACAACATTAACGTCAGGATTGTGTGAGAATGATTCTACGCTCACCATCAGGATATGTTGGCCTACGTCCTGCTAGCTCACAGTGCACCAACTGTATCCCTAACCTGACAAGGCAACAAATGGATTGTGCAACCTCAGAACATGACAATCCTGACCCCACATGGTAATCGTGGTAACAGATCTGGAACCTTTTTGTATGGTTACTGATGCATACCCAAAGAGATACACAAGAGATACTCAGCCAGGCGTTTCAATATTTATTGAAGCATTGTGATTCTTGTATAAAAGACATGCACTGTAATAATCAATAGCAGGAAACAGAATAGAGTAATTAGCATTATGAGAACGGTGAAGAAAATCAATAATTCAGCCATAGTGCTATAACAGGGGATATATGCTGACATAAGAGTACTGTAATATGTTGTGCTCCTATCTACCGATGCCTAACCTAGTTTGTCTAGGGCAGGTATATCTGCCAAAATCCCCATTGGGTGGTCTAATTCCCAATTACCTGCTGATAAGTGTCATCAGGCTGCCCGTCTTGGTGTAGAACTGGACATATCTCGTGGAGGTAAAGAGGAATCAGCTGGGCTGGAATTCCAGGCATGCAGCAACATCCCAGTGTCAGTGAAATGCTACTTTATCTAAACAAAGGCTTGATGCCATACATATAATAACATCCTACATGTTACCATGCAGAAGCCCCAGCTAGGCAGCTATTGTTTATTCTATTGTAATAGCCTTGTTGCCGAGCGGCCAAAACAAATAAAATCTTGCATGATGACATTAGCCCTTGCACAGAATATTCAAGGTGTTCTGATAGAGTGCCCACTAAGTGACAGTGTAAGCAAAAAGTGAGTTTGAAGAATATTATCCTGTTTGTGCATGCAAATGAATACGTGTCAAATTTCGTCGTGGTTAGGGAGAGAAGGCATCTTAAGAACGTGCGCAAGTAAAAATGGCGTTTCTTAACTGGGCCTAATGGACCCACGTGACAGACTGGATGCACTGGGATGTGGCCAAAATGTTACCAGTGGTTGGGATTAGTTCAAGCACTCCATCCATCACTTTTTTTGCATACAGTAGAGTTACACTACTTTCTGCTGCACAAAATTAATGCCCTTCAACAGATATTCTCATGTATCAGGATATTCCATGAGTGTCCATTCAAAAATACTGCTTTCATGCCAACTTCTTTGTAAATTTTGTCATGTGTCACGAATCGATTTCCAGATGTTAAAACAATTTCTTTGGAGTACAACCTTCATGCCCTCCCAGAAATGTCCAGTCCAGGATTAGCCATCATACAGAGATGGTATGGTTCCTTTAAAGTGAAAAAGAGTAACACCTCGATGTAACCGACTAGAAAATCCCCTTCTGGTTTGAACCCTTCTTGTGCCTTAAGAAATTCCAGAGTATTAAAATGTTCTTCAAAATGACATTCAAACCAACTACCGACTTAGAGGGGAGTAGTATAAAATCCCTTGAAAACGGTGCACATGCCACCTTGGTTCCTGGCAGGTTGAAGCTTTGATATAAATTTCAATTTTTTGTATCTTTGATTTACACAATGATTGATTTGACTCAGCTGTGACTAAAAGTGGAGTTCAGGACTAACCCCTAATTATAGAGCACACTAAATCAGCTAACATACATGCTCACATATACATGTTAATATGACCTGCACAACACAAGCCTAATTAGACATGTTGTGCAATAATCGTGGTCTTTTGCCTTTGAGCTTCCAAATGGTGACATGTTTGTGTATTGTTACTAACTGTGGCGATACGTCCATACGGATATTGCGGAGGTCTGGATTCTATGGATCATGCAGTGCCTAATTTGAGCCGGTGGTTTTCGGTGCTCCGCACCGGCCCTTCATTGTCAGCACCAGCGCTTGTGACAGTCTGCCACAATGTGGTGCTCTCTAGTGAATTTAGAGATGACCACAACAAAAGTTAATTATTAATTCAATATACATTTAAATGATTATTACCTGCCGCCCAAGCCTTTCTTATAACTTTAGGGACCTGAAATAGTCCGAATTGTTACACTTGTAGGAGTGTGATGGTTAGTAGTTGTGTTGTTACTATCATTTGGCAGCGCTGGCAGGGAAAATGTGTAGTGCGCGCTGCCGTGGCCTCCTGACGAGAACCCTGGCATGTTTTTTTTTTTTTTTACAACTGGGACCACGGTCTTTGTTTCCTCAAATTGGTGCCATGTGTTCTTGGGCCAATCAATTCTTCAGACTGCTTGAGAATTTCGTGACTGTAAATTGTGAATGACTGAATTTAGGGAGGTTAGACGCAAAATGCACATGCGCTCATTTCTTTTAATTCTGATGAGAACTGGTAGATTCCCAGATACATTACAAAAAGTAGAGCTGGTGAAACTTTCGAAGAATAGGAGCTGGCAAACCAAACATAATACTGTACATGTGTGTTAAAATAACAGGATCAATACCAGATAACAGGCAACCTCGTGGGTATAAAATCAGGAATGTGACACGATGGTGTGCATGATACTAACGCAGGTCAATACCACAAAACAACTAATTGCAGCCATCTTGAAAAAAATAAGACGAAACACAGGAACAATGCTTTCCCCACTCGGTCTCGGGGGAGGCCCCAGATGTTTAGGCCAAGAAACAGAGATTGCAACAGGATTTCAGCAACTGATATAATATATCTTCCAAAAAACATGGGCGGGAAACGCAGCTGTGTCGAAAGGTTATTGAAGAATTAGCTTGACAGTGATCAAACGACGACTGGCTGACTGATTGCAGAATTAGCGTTGTTAATGGCTAACGAGTTCAGACGAGGTCGAGAAGCCATAGAGAGTCAAACCTTACGCAATACGAGTGCATGAGGTAGGCAAGTAAAGTGGGCTACTAACCGCAAACGTTTGTGGATCTCGGAGAGCCATCAGCTGGGAAACCAGTCCATCTATTATAGGTATTACATTGCTTTCGACAGTGATTGTTCAAGAGAAAGCAGCTGTCCATCTTCACAGATACATATAGCACTCCACACATCTGCCTGTATCAATAGGAATTCTATTTAATGACGTCATATTTTGGAGGCTATATATTGGGGCGGCATTACATCCAAGACCGAGGCTTCGGGTTAACACATAATTCCATAGATTTTACTCAGTGATGTGGTATTGACTGAAACACACTGAACAATAATTAAACAATGTGCCTTTTTTGGGGGAATTATATCTCCGAAAGCTCCACACGCGCCTACATATCATAACCTCTCTGCTTGCGATAGATGGAATTGGAGGTTTCCGAGTCCATCCTACAGCACTTGGTTTACCATGATAGCTTTGGATCCTTAGATCTCTTGAAGTCGGACATCTGCTCTAATGTACTGAAACTGAAGTATACAAAAAAAATGATGGATGAAATGCTTGCATTAATCTAAAGCACTGGTAATTAATTAATCTGGGCCGCTTCCCAATCCACTGTTTTTTTGCACACCGTGCCACCTCAGTTTGCCCCCAGCCATCTGCAAATCAGTCTTGACCCTGCTCCAATGGGAACAGTCCAGCCCGAAATGCCAGGCCCTCCCTGAACCAGAATGCAGCAACCCAAGAAGGTTTTCACCCATATTAGGGCTCATTAGTCAGGTTTAGCTTGGTTCCAGTGGCACAGTGTGAACGGGAGCCACATATAGGTATACCCGTCCCACTCAGGGTGTCACACTGAAGTATAAACAAAAGTGATGGATGGAATGCTTGAATGAAGCTCAGCTACCGGTAATTACTCTGGGACGCAACTCATTCAATCGTTATTTTGCACATCATGCCACTTCAGTTTAGACACAGTCACATGCTAATCAGTTTTGTCTCCAATAGGAACAGTTCAGTCCGAACTTCCAGGCCAGGTCCTCTCTGAACCGGAACACAAGCAAAGCAAGACTGGTTTCACCCTTGTTAGAGCTCATCAGTCAGATATAGCTTGGGCCAAGTAGCTGAGATTAATTCAAACATTCATTCCATCACCTTGATTTAATGCCCTAATATAGCTGGAGCAAAACTGTGTGTTTGACAACTTAACTTAAAATGTGGTTGGAAACAGTTTAGCCATTCAGTCAACCTTGCTTCATAGTCTGGGTAATACGTGGTATCACCACAGTACTTTTAAGACTGGGGTTAGGCTGCAGTTACTTGTAGAATGGTTATTTCTCTTCACATGCACACTTTTAGTTTGACATCGTGATTCTGTCTGCCAGTGAATCCAGCAGAAGACAGATGGCAAGAATGTGCAACATGTAATGTCAGTAGGTAGGAGAAATGCTGACATCAGTTTTTGCGAAACATGTCTGCAAACAAGATCTAGTTAAAAATATATATACATTGGCCATGTTGATGACATTGCTTAAGAGGGCTGTCTTTGCAATCTTTCCATTAGTGAAAAGACTCTTGACATTTACTGCAACCACAGAGCTTACAAAGCTGTGAAACAAGTGGCTTGACAGTTCTATGTCCATAGCAGAGAGTTTCCCACTCAAAACGGTTTATCCAGTGCACGTGCATCTGTAAAGTCTCTCCGCTGTTTATTCCTTCACTTAAATAGTTCACCCATTCTCATCATTCCTGCTTCACTTCTAGTGCACTGCTCAACAAGTGGAAATACATACTTTTAAAAGAAGTTGTGCGCAGTCGGTCTAGAGCCCATATCAGCCAGACTCTCATCCCTCTGATGATCCAACAAAGTCTCTTGATTAAAACAATTGACAGTACTTGGTATCGTTGGAAAGAGGAGAACCTCCCCTTTCCAATGATACCTCTGCCCAGTGGATCCCGGCTTGAGAATCGCAACAGGCGAGTGATCCCAAAGCATGGATCCACCCACTAGGCCCCAGAGACATGGGGGATCAGCCCCTTAGGTAAGGGCTTGGCACTATTCCTGACACTATTTCTGCCAACTGTCTGACATATAGGTTAAAGAGCAATAGGTTCAAAATAGAGCCCTGGGACACACCCGAGACTAGCAGGTAAGATTTTGACCTGTGTTGATTAGTATGTTCCTGGAAGGTACGGTCATGCAAGAAAGATCTCAGCCAAGCCAGGGCCGTGTCTTGTATTCTCATACCCTCTATTTGTTGTAGAAGCATGCTGCGATTTACCGTGTCAAATGCTGCACTGAGATCTACTAGAATCAGTGCAGCAGCTCCCCCATTATCCAGATGGTGTCTCAGGAAGTCAGTGACATCGGAAAGAGCTGATTCAGTGCTATGGTCTGCACGAAACCCAGATTGCAAAGGGTGGAGTAAGCCATTGAGTTCTGTGTACACTGTGAGTTTTTGGTTGACATGTTTCTCCTACACCTTAGCAAAAATGGGTAATAAAGATATAGGTCTATAATTAGACCAAGTAAGAGGATTCAAATCGGGTTTCTTCAGTAAGGGGATGACCAAAGCCGTCTTTCAGGTTTTAGGAACAGTACCCTCAAACAGAGACAGGTTTAGTAAGTGGGTAAGCTGCTCCAAAACAGAATATGACAGCTTACCAAGAACTGCTGGGGGACAAGGGTCCAATGGGGATCCTGATTTAATGGATGCAAGAATGGTCTTAAAAGCCGGCACATCTAAAAGTTGAAACCTATCCAGCATGCTTACTACTTTAGAGGGGACAGTTTGACTGCAAGCATCACCTGCAGTAGGGAAAGCAGCATGAATATCTTCCACTTTTTTTTTTTTTTAAGTGCGCTATTTCATCACATTGAATTTGTGAGAGGGGAGTGACCGGTGAGATACTAGTGGGGTCCGAGAGGGGTTTAACTACACGAAAAAGAGTTTTAGGGCAGTTTTGAGTTGCAGCAATTTTGCTTGTATAAAACGAGGCCCCAGCCTCATGACAGGATGAAGATTTTAGAGCGGTTTTAATAAATGTCCTTATCTTTGTTACTGTACGTTTTGCGCCGCATCCTCTCCAGGTTTTAGAAACCTTTTTCTTTCTATACAAGGAATCATTGTACCATGGAGCTGGAGGAAGAATTCTATAGTGCTTTTTGTCGGAAGTAGAGATTACAGTATCCAATGCGGACCTAAGCCAGAGATCTATTGTGAGAGTGTCTGACCCCACTGAATTGCACAGCAGAGGGGAATTAGCTTCTAGTACACCATTACACAAGAGAAAATCCAGTTTAGACCAGCTCCTACTAGAGGAGACTGGATGATGCTTATAGATCTTTGGACTAGTATCTATTAAAAGCGAAAAAGGGACCGCTCAATGGTCGGACCCTATCATAGGTAAAGGAGAATCGGAATGCAAATTCCTCAAATTGGTAAAAACTGGATCCCACAAATGTCCGGCTTTGTGAATGGGGGAATTATTTATCAGCTGGATGCCCAGGGCCCTAAAGTCATCAATCAAGGTAAAAGTGGTACTACCGGTTTTATCATCTAAATTAATATTTAGATCTCCCAAGATGGTGAAATTTGTATATAAGAGGTTTGCAGGAGAAAGACGTTCAATAATATTAGCGCAGCAATTACTAGAAGTGCCTGGTGGACGATAAATAAGTGCTCCAGACAAAGTAAACTTCATTCACAAAGAAAGCGAGAAAAGAAGTGCCTCGCAATCCGTAATAGTAAGTTTGTCAATTTTACATGTAAATCTATTTTAAAGGATATTTGCAATGCCTCGACCTTTTCTGTCTGGACGAGCTACATGTAGAATTCGATAATCAGAGGAAAGGGCAGAGATAATATCCAGTACCGAGGTGTCATTCAGCCAAGTTTCCATAAGAAACAAGGCATCTGGGCTGTGATCAATCAAAAAATTAAAAATGTTCAATTTGTGTTTGATCAATGACTGACAGTTTAGAATGAAAAACCTAAAACATGAGGGATTAGGTTCCTTTTCAGTGCCATTGTGACTGTGGGAGAGCCTGAGATTATCTACCAGGCGCACTGATGACTCGAGGAGGCTTAACGTGGGGGGCTGCTATTTGGAAGGAGCAGTGTAAACAGTTTCTCTTTCCTAATGCTAAATTGAGTGATGAACCACACGCTTCAGGTGAGAGAGGACGGAGAGCATGAAATGAGTAGGCAGAATAGACAAGCCTACCTTTGGGCTGGGGGGCAGTGATCCTGGCTCCTGGACCATGAACATATGAACACTTGGGCTGAAAAAAATTATTTCAGTAAATAAAACAGGAATTGCAAGTAGGATCTGAATAGGCTTTTGACAGATACACTCCTCGGGCGAAAACATAAGCCTCCCCCCAGCCAATTCAAAGCAATCCGCAGAACATAAAGCTGTATGCGGTGTTTTTTTTTTTGCGGTTTTATATAGCGTGTTGACTCGAAGGTATTGGAGCGTTTTACATGAGTACCAGTTACATCACACAAAGACGCATCCATTTTGGTTTTTTTTGTTTGTTTTTTTAGGCATGAGGAGATATAAGACTAAATGCATCAATACAAGGAATAGCGATTACCTAATTGCGATTTGCTGTGAATCACAATTAGGAAATTGCTATTCTTAATGTATAAAACTCATCGAGTTTCATTTAGCGATTCCTAGTAGGTCGCTAATTGATTTACCTCATGAATATTAATGAGGTAGGTCTCAATTTTTGACCCATTAGGAATTGCAGCCATCACAGGGATGGTGGCCTGCTGGGGTCAGCAGACCACCATGTCTGTGATTGCTTTTTAATAAAGCAATTTTGTTATGTTTTAAATCAGCCACTTGTACTTAAAGGAAAATGGGATGGGTTTAAAAAGAAAAAATTTTACGTTTCAAAATCATTTTTTAAGATTAGGCAGTGGTCTGTGGGACCATGCATGCTCTTAGAGAATATTTTTCCAAGCATTCTCAAGGGGAAGGGGTCGCTTGGACCCCTTCCCATTTGCAAATGTGTTACCACCAACTTTGAGTTGACGGTAAAGTGCAAATGTTTAGCGACTGCATTTCGCTCACAAAATACTCAGACAATTTGGAAAGGATGACCTAAACACACCCCTCCCAAATACTGAACCGGTATGTATTTGCAATTACAAATTGCGGTTGGGCAACATGTTACCCAATCGCAATTTGGGATTAATACTTACCAAAATGTATTGTTGCGATCACAAATGGTCCGATAATGTGAAATGGGCTGTTTGTGACAGCAAAAATGCATCGAAATCTATCCCCAAGTGATTTGACCAGAATCACAATGTTAGCAGACGCTGAGACTTGAACCTGCTTCTCCAGTTCCAAAGTCAGCAGCTCGAACTGTAATGCCACATCTTCTCCTCTCTTGTTAGAAATCATCCAAATTAAAAGTTTAAGCATTCAAATCTTTTGCACGGTGTTCTAATACTAAGGTTTGTAATGCCCTGACAAGCATGGGTAAGCCTGGCAATGGCCAAAGTGTACATGTGTATGCATTAGGGTACTATTTCAATTTGAAGTTTGTTTTCAAGCCGCTTGACTGAATACTGCCTTGTGAAGTGCGAATGAGTCTGTTGCTTTCCAGCTTGCAACATCTTGTCTTAGATAACAGGCTGCAATGTTAATAAAGAGTCAGAAAGGCATATGCAGATGCACAGAGTGCAATACGCTATTTATTGTCAATGCAATCACGTACATGTCTGACCTCAGAAAGGGTAAATAAAAGACAAGCTGCACTAATTGAAGGACTCAATGGACTAAATAATTCCAGTGTGAGCTAGCATTTGCAAAATAAATGCAAAATCGATCTAAATAAAATAGGATGTAGATCTTCCATTTGCCGAGATTTACATTCATCCAGCTAGAGGCCCATGCCTAGCCTTCAGTACCCTGACCCCCACGGAGGTAAACAGAATACTGTTTCCAGTGGCAGCTGTGGTTTTTGTTTTTTAAAGAAAGACTTCTGCAGTTGAAGAAACACACTACAAGAGGCGCCTAGTTCAAAGTGGACCAGAAATAGTGAATGTGACGTAGGCCTCATTTAGAGTACTGCAGATGGTCCGATTGGGGGGAGGGGAGGGTGTCTCGATGAGGTATGTCCTCCACTGACCTGGAGAAAGAGTGTCCATCATACTTACTGATCTGCCCCAGGCAAGTGGAGATCTCTGTGCCTTCCGCAGATGGCACTGAGGCATTGCTAGGTAGGCACCATGTTTAGACTCACATGTCCACCGCTCTATACTAATACACCACTAATCCTTTTTGGGTTCCGGAGTAGTGTGCTACTCGCCGAAAAGCGCTTCGACGCCTCCTCAGGGGGTAGTAAGCACTATATAAATACAATTACAATACATTTATCGCCCCTCCTCAGCAACGTTTTTATTTTTTCAAAAACAAATCACCAAAGCATACGTTTGGTACTGAGAAAAAAAAGTCCCAGACACGCTGAGAGTTTTTTTCCCAGTGTGATTGGGTTTTTTCTTTAGTTTTGTTAGCGGTCCCAAATAGGAAAATGGATAGTCTGATGAACGGCTCAATGTAAGAAGGGATGTCACTCAAAGGTTTTCACCACTGGGCCAGCGAAGACACGCCCCTTTAACTTTAAAAAGAGCGGGGAAAGGGCGAGTTTGCAGATGTCCACCTCAGCCATACTCGAAACGAGGCCCCTACTCTTCACCAAAGTGCAGATCTATCCGAAGCTCTGGTGGGGGACGTTGAGGTAGAGCTTAACTTTGTGAGGGGTGAGAAGGAGCCCGATGTCTCACATACACATGGGGGGGGGGCTGTCTATATGAAGTCTTTGGTCCTGGACACAATAGAAATCTATGGCTAATACCCTCATGTGTAGGCACTATAGTGGACAGCGCTTAGATTAACTCTCACGTTTTTTGTTTCCCCCTAAAGATGTGCAGGCGTTTTTCTTAAAGCAAGTCTGAAAGCATGTCAAGTTATCCCCACTCACTTTTTATGTGCCGAGGCTCTCTGGTTCAAAGATGCTTTTTGCTGTTTTTTTAATGTCGTGGATTTCCCTTTGACTTACTGCCATCTAGTGGTCACTGCCATGAAGAGACGCCTCTACGTAACAATGTAGTCGAATAAATAAAGATTTTCTGATGTTTGCTTTCCTCAACGATAGAGTCGCTGTACAGTTTTAACTGTAAAAACATTGTCTTCAAGTCGGCGAGCATTCTAGAAAACAATATAGAATTCTCCACATGTACTGGAAAAAGTACAGAAATATTACTTAAAGTAATGCAACAAATTGATATATAAAATATATTGATATATAGTTTAAACTTTTGTGCCAGCATTTTAAAGTGTAACATTTGGTCAATAAGAATATATTGAACTCCGGGCGATAAGCAATAACATTTACACCGGATATTGTTACTTTTTATTCAGTCACATCATGTATGTTGTCTTTCAAGAAGGGTGCAAGATAAAAATACTGCCTCACTACTGGACATTATGACCACGGCAGGCCTTAGCCAAAAGGTTATGGGTCCCACGCATCGGGCGGGACATACCCTAGACGTTATTTTCACCAATACTGAGTCAACGGAGATTAAAGAGATCTCACCATTAACTTGGACCGATCATTCTGCAGTCATCTTTGAGCTTCATAGTCCACCTACCGCTTAGGCTAGCACCTCCACTATGTCCAGCAGATCCTACCGTAACTGGAAGCAAGTTGACAACAACCTGCTTAGTTTACAACTCTTACATTCCCAAACTAACCTTCCTGAGAAAGCGGAACATGCCTCCACTCAGTTCAATTACTGGCTCATGTCGGTAGCCGATAATGTAGCCCCCCACAAAAAAACATCAAGCAACAGGAAAGTTCCTTCATCTCCTTGGTTTTCAGAAGCCCTTAGATCTAAAAAAACAAGACTGTAGAAGGCAGGAGAGAAACGCTGAACATCAAACTATAATGAAAATGAGCTCTTCCAATACAAAACTCTAATATCTGGATATATAAAAATCTTATCTTTTTGGAAAAGTGTTTTTACTACGCTAAGCTAATCGAGGAGGCAAAAAATTCCACTATGGAACTTTTCCAGGAGGTAACCAAACTGTCCGTACTCGCAGAAAAAAGTATGAATGAACAGCCCCAAGCCTTTTGTAATTCACTAGCCCAACATTTCCAAAATAAAGTGGAGCGAATTTATTCTACCTTTCACAACAGAACCAGATCTGAGGCGCAAGCTTCAGTTAATTCGCCATCCCCCTGTGCTCCGGTATTCACGGAATTTAGACCAGTAGCCAAAGACGAAATAACAACTCTTATCCAGCAGGCCAATTCGGGCTCTCTTTACGATCCTTGCCCCCTCCCCTCCCCCCCCATGATATTTAAACAGGTCCCTGAGATTCTTGGTTCAAGTCTAACCACCATTTTCAACTCTATGTTTAAGTGGAGAGGTGTGGTGCAGCGGCCAGGGCAGCTGACTTCGGAGCACAGGGTTCACGGTTCGATCCCCGGCTCCGGCGGCAGCTCAGCTCAGCACCATGTGACTCTGGGCAATAGCTCACTTAATTTCCACTCCGGCCCCCAGCGCCTTGAGACCCGTAAGGGTGAGTAGCTGCGCTATATAAAAACAGACTTACATTTTTACATATATGTTTACAGAAGGGATCTTTCCCTCCATCTGGAAAAGAGCATCAATTCTACTCCTTTTTTAAAAAAACAGTCTCGACCCAGCTGAACCGAACAACTATGGGCCCATTTCGCGTCTTCCACTTCCGGCCAAACTGGTGGAGAAAGTCATGAATGACCTGCTAACATTCCATCTTCATGAACATAATTTTCTAGATGAGTCCCAGTTTGGTTTTAGGGCAGATCACAGTACCGAAACAGCCCTAATAAAGGCCACAGGTGAAATCAGAGCAGTCTTGGATGTAGGAGGTGCTGCAGCTCTTATTCTGCTCGACCGGTCGGAAGCGTTCGACAAGGTGGACCATAATCTGCTACTTAATTGTCTGAATACGCTTGGCGTCACGGATAACGCACTAGCACTGGTTTCATCCTTTCTATCTGGTAGAACACAATCGGTTGCCATGGGTAGCTATGAATCCTTGAGCCCTACTCTTGTTACCATTTACGTGTCTGAATTAGCAGTGCTAATTAGATCCTTTGGTCTGGCACTAACATCCTATGCGAACGATACTCAAATCGTCTTGTCCGGCCACAAAAACCTTATGCCGCCGGTTAAAAGATTTAGGGATTGTTTGCTGGCAGTCAGCTCATGGATGAGCTCACACTGTCTCCAGCTGAACTCAGGAAAAACTGAGGTAGTCCTCTTCGGTAACTACTCCTCAAGCTGGTCACAGATCTGGTGGCCAGACGAATTGGGGGCAGTACCTGCTCCAGCTCCCAAAGCAAAAAGTCTGGGAGTGACTATTGATGAGAAACTTAACTTTGAGGCACAAGTCAATGCCGTCTCCTCATCTAGATTCTTTCTACTTAAGGTGATCAAGAAAATCCTACCTTTTATTCCAGCAGATAGCAGGAAAAGTGTGGTAACATCTTTAGTTCTTGCCAAACTGGACTACTGCAATGGGCTCTATCTCGGTATGCCCGAGAAGCAGCTACATAAGTTGCAAATGATCCGAAATGCCACTGCAAGGCTTTTGCTAGGGATCCCCAAGTTCCAATCAGTAGAAAAGCATCTTCAGAAGCTGCACTGGCTTCCAGTTAGAAGTCACATTAATTTTAAGGCCCTATGCATCACTCATAAGGCACTGTATGGTACCAGCCCTCAGTTCTTGAGGCGGTCACTGCACCGGTATTCTCCAAATAGATGCCTCTGCTCGGAAGGAGCGAAATTGATGCACCTTCCCAGATTTTGCAAATCTAATTGGGGCGGCAGAAGTTTTACAGTGGGGGCTACGAAACCCTGGAACAGCCTCCCCAATTCCATCAGAACTCTCCCTTCCCTGACAGCCTTCAGAAAGGCTCTTAAAACCTGGTTATTTAACAAACAGAGGTACCAGCTCTTCTCAGGATCGCTAGCACCAAGACACTGGATGGTATTCATGCGCTTTATACATTTTAATACCATAACATAACAAGGCTCAGCCAACGTTCAACACAGATGAAACCAATGGCCCAAAAGCCAATGTAGAACTATACTGCGTCCTTCCTATTAGGTGAAGACCAGTTATCTCAGCTTAGCCACAGGAGACCAGTGGAACCGGTAGAGGAATAGGTTTATTTTTTTCGTTCATTTCTTTAGAGCAATTAAGCGCCCAAACAGCCTTGAAAAGTAGGCGATAAAAATGGAGGTTCTACCATGGTTTAGTTCTTCTCACAGGGTCTGCAGCTTCTAAGCACCAGGCAGGTAAAGGGGGTTCTGTCTGGCTCACCTTTAACATTGATTCTTTTGGGAGTTTGAAACTGTTTGGGGCCTGATAGTGTCTGGGGATTAGGACTCCAAGTTCCGCTTCACATGGATGTGCTAAAGTGCGTCTCTGGTGCCTAGTGACGCTGTGTTGGTTCACGTACATTACGCAGCACTCTCATGGCCGGTTCTCGAGTGCTGCACAGCAGCCGCTCCCACAGAATTAGTTAAATAAAGAGCTGTATATGTCGGCTCATGCTGCATCTCTAACTGACGGACAACAGCTGCTATGGAAGGGAGGAGGGAGACGGCCTCAGCCTTTGCCGAGAGGTACAATATACGTGTTAGATCTTGTAGCATGTAGTGCATTACCCCGCTCCCTTTAGCAATGCTTGTTGTCAGTGAACAGCAGCTGAGGCAGCAGTCAGCATGCTTACTCCTGCTTCAATGGCCACTAAGGGAAACAAGCATTGGCACAGCCAATAGGTCTCGGCGATACGAGAGCTATAGGCGTCGGTAATTTAAATGCATTTGTGTACAGTCTGGGGCTGCTTTTATTAATATACGTAAACATTAATATTGCCAACGCCTATAGCTCTCAGACTGCCGAGACCTATTGGCTTTGCCAATGCTTGTTTCTGTTAGAGACTGCCATGAACAGCCTGCCAGTGGCAAGTGGGAAACAATTCAAGTGAGCCCCATGTACTAGGAGTAAACTCCCTATGTGTCAGTGCCATCTTTTTTTCCCAGAACCACCGTCCATTTGGGGTTGGACAAAAAAAGTGTGCACTATGGGCCAAAACCAACATGGCTTTGCTTAGCAACCGTCTCTGCCTTCTGAGAAACGGCTGCACTGGTGGGTTTACAGAAGGCACTGTGATTCCTGCCAAGCAGGTGGGTATTTCTTAACATGGTGAGAGTCCTCTGCCAGCAGAGCTGAAGCTAGGCTCTAGTGACTTGGCAGGCTTGCAGGGAGGTTTGCCAGGCTATAAATGAGCCTAATAATCTCTGTAGTGGACTCACCATAAATTATCAAAGCAAATCCAAGGAGAATTATACCCAACGAAGTTTGTTCATTTCTTAAGGTTTCGACTGAAAGCCCATCCTCCAGCGTCCCTCCAACTTTGCTGTCCTGCAACTGACTGGCCAACTGGCAACGGTAAGTCTGTATGCAGGAGAGCAAGGCAACAAGCACATGCAACATACAATAACATATTACATATTCCCCAGAAACAAAAATCTCCTATCCTTAAAAGATGAAGAAACTGTGCATTACTTCTACATACACCTCTAGTGCCAACCAGCGGAACCTCTGCCACTGTAACCTTTTGGTGCACACCTCTGACATGCCTTGCCTCTAGATAATATGCCTCATTCAGCCTAATTCAAATGTTCAGAGCAGCCTTAATACGTTCTCTTCCTTGGACCATATTACAAACTATTCAGCTCCAAAATCACCGACTGTCTTCAACGTTACTTAGAACTGAACTGTGGAAATGGGGGCATGGTCCCTGTCAGCACTGCTGCGCTGCCAGCGCACCCTCATTGTATGGGCCCCCTACAGACCAGGACGGTTTGCCCAATGGCAAAACAAAGGCACAAACTCTCAGATTTGTTGTCTGCACTGGCGAGCATGGATAGGTTTCAACCTGCTGTTCCCTCTTTTGCTCTGAGAAAAACTGACCTGCTTTTGGTGAGGTAATTGGACCCCCACAGTGGGATACAGTCAGAAAGTCCACCCCATGTATGGTAGTAGCTGAAGGTCGTTGGGATCCTCTGCTCCACATTTCAAAGAGCACCCTTGGGGTGCACCAACTGGACCCCCACTTCCAAGTGGCACCTAATGCACTGCCCGTGAGAGCACCCTTGTGTTAATTTAGCATGGAAGTATGGGCCAAAGTGTCAATCATCTGCAAGGAGGCGGGCCCATTGCCCTAATCAACTTACATAGTAAATAAGTATGATGTACAAGTGAAAGAAAAAAATCTGGCCCTGGGGGAAAGTTAAAATTGAATACGCTTTCATGTTTGTTTATTCGGCAAGAGTCTATGGGCCCGATGACAGTCGGACGATCACAGCGGGATTGGGACCGACCGACAAGTAGCCAGCGGTCCCACCCGCCAAATTATGATGCGACCGCCGTGTAGACGATCTGAATCATGGCTTTTTCCATTGCGTCTTGTGTTGCGGCCCGAAAAGGGAAAGCATCTGGCATATATGTCATATGTGTGTCCCGCAGGAAGCCGCAAAAGGGGACGGGGCGTATATCTGTGACCATAATTAGATAGTTGTGTACTGAGTGCTAATCCAGTCACCTCTATTTTCTTTTCTACAGAATAAAGACTGCTGTGGTGAGGCCTGTGCCCTCCAGCCCCAGAAGTAATTTCACAGTACTTCAGGCTCCTTCAATGTCCTTTACTAGCGCATTGTTCCATCCACTCCGTGCCATTATCTTCCGCATCGCATTAGCTGCAATTTTACATGGAAAGAAGTGGAAATAAAAGCACTTTACCACATAAACATAGAAAGTCTGCTTGTGGTGTATGTTGCTGCTAATTTAAGAATACTATTATCAATCAATAAACAGGAGTTAAAAATACCCCGAGCCTAACCTGGAGCTTTTTTACAGTGGCAGAAAGGATCGCTTTATCTTTCACGTCCCACAGCTTGGGAAGGGGGAAGGAACAATAATCGCCATTCCCTTTTGCCTTGGTCATTTACTTCTTATTTCGAAAAAAAGAGCAGAGCCAGCGAAAGCCCAATGTAAACACATAGTGGCTCGAGCCAGAAGGCTGTGCGGCTGCACGGAGTCTGGGGTGAGGGAAGGGTGAGGTGGGAAAGGCGGGGGTGAGGGAGGACTCTCTGCAATGTGGAAAAGCAGCTTTTCTCATGCAGGGGAAGCAAAGCAACCAAAGCGAGAATAGGAGGGGAGGTGTCCTCAGCAACCTGAAGTAGAGGGAGGATATGCATGGGCAGGGGGATATGTTTTAAAAAACGATCTTGGCACTAATGAGAACACTAGTACTCCTGAGGAAGACTCCTAAAGGGAGCAAAAAGAAGTTCCTAAATTGATCTTAAAATAAGGGATAGTGCATGGATACTGTACTTGGTCGCTGCTCTCGAGGAGGGAAAAACACAGGAAGAGGCATGACAAATGCGCCCCATCGACAAATGGGGAGAAAGACTGGGAGAGCGACGATTGAGCCAGTAAATGAGAAGCCTATAGGCAAGCTGAAGCCCACAAACAAGATACAGCATGTCTCTTTCGAGGCAGTAAATGTGCGCCGCCTGAAGCGGAGACCTAAAAATCCCATTATAAGAAGAAGTGGGTGAGAGGAAACAGGCTCAACTGTTTCTGAGAGCAGCATAAAACCCCACCACTCCTGGAGCAGCCATCACACTTCTTTGGCTGTCACGGAACGACAGTATAATGAATCTGCTCTCATAAGATTCTACAATATTCTTAGCAACCTGTACTAAAAGCATTATTATGAGATATGCCTGCTATGCGAGTTAGAGTAACTTATTCTATAACTTTTCATTAATGTACGTTGTGAAAGTTTCTAATGTTATCAGAACAGCTCATAGGGGTCTTGGTTGTTTGTTCAGGACTTCTACAAGCAAATTTGGCTCTGCCACTCCCAAGCCAGAATAATATTCCATGCAAACTGGCATGTGTGCCTCCTACTGTAGCAGGTCAATGCAGCCTTTGCCAGGTTTTACAAGGTATGGGTTACAAACCGTGGCACTCAATGTCCTTAGCCACCTGAAGTTAACAAGACATCCCTGTCTGAAGATGCCTCATCAACCGATCCAAAGCATCCGTTTGCAAGACTGTCATCGACAAACCAACAGAAACAAAACTTGCCTCACGACTGCCAAACACTGAATTCTCAATCTCAATGATCCCACCATCCCACAATTAGTTGACAATATAAAGTTTCTATAACTGACTTAATTTACACAGCACTAAATGCTAACTTTAAATCCCTTTTGGAGCGCTCACCTAGCCAAAGACCTGTGAATTCAGTCCTAACATTATCATGAGTGTGACTAATAATGATCAATGGGACGTACATATGACAATAGGAAAGAAGCAGCTGGAGTCCCCGACTATGACTTTTAATCCAATCAGAAGGAATATTGATCCCTCCATTTAGTGTTATTCAGTTGGATCCTCCCTGTACTTTAATATTTAGAGGATTGTTTGAATAGATAGGGTTAAAGCGACTTAAAGAGTGAGCCCCATAAAGGGAATCGTGAACCTAGGGTACTCATTCAGAGCATAACCTGCAACTTTTCTATTCTCCTTTGGGGCAACATTTTATTGTCTAGTTATAGTGCTCATTTTGTCTTCATTTTAGTTACACATATCACTGAATATCAAGTAGATGAACCAGAAAATAAAGTGATGTCTTTTATGTTCTTCCCTACGACTAATAGAGATCACACACAGCATGTACTTTGTAGTAGAGTAAATATGAAAGGAGCTTTAAGTGGCATTCTGTTCCTACTACTTCAATACTTTTTAGATCATATCACAGCTAAAGAACCTCATTCCTCAAAAAAGCTAGCTACAGAGACAGAGGAGTTTGGAATAGAGATAGTCTTCAATCCCAGTGTGCCTCCTATTTAGAATAAGTATGTTTATAAACAAATGTAGCCTCCTAGCCCTGAACTTGTTCATTAAGGTATTACTGCTTGGCCTATTTCAGCAATTTCTTTGACCCCCAAGTTGACAATGGGCCACCGCCACAAAGAAAGCACATCTCTCATTACGATAAAATGGAAGAAATGTAGATAAAACGTCTTTGCATATATTGACTAACAGAGAGTGGATGTTAAACCAAACTAAATTTGACAACCCCAACATAAATCTAAAAGGTTAATGACAGTTTGGGCTGGACTGTTCCTATTGGAGAAGGATCAAGACTGATTTGTGAAATGCTACATCAAGAGATTGCTAGTGGATTGACTTATTGCAAGCATACTCCCTACAACCTTTGTGAGGTTCAAAGTTACGCAGGGCTCGTCTTTAAGCCCTACACTTTTCAACATTTATGTCCGCCTATTGTCAGACATAATCTGTTCTTCTGACCTGAAGATGGTATCCTATGCAGACAATACCCAGCTGATTGTCGCATTGGGACCAAACATGGACATCATTACCGTGAGACTTAATAATAATAATATAGCTGGCTAGAAAAGGTGTCTGAGTGGATGCCAGTCAGTTGCTTGAAAATGAATGTCGAAATAACTGAGGTGTTGGAACTAGGGAATAATCCAATAATTTGGGATTATATCATCTGACCATCTCCTCTAGGGGAACGTCCAATCCCCAAGTCAGAAAAAAAAAGCCTAGGGGTCATCCTTGACAATCAGCTAACTATGGCCTCCCAAGCAAAAGAGGTGGCTGAGAGCTGTGTTGGCCTCTTGAAAGCGATAAGAAAGGTGCTGAAATGGCACGCAATAGAGGCACGTAGAGTTGTGAATCTGTCCCGTCTTGACCACTGCAATTCACTGTATTTAGGTAGTCCAAAATCAGTGACTAAAAAAACTGCAGACTATCCAGAATGCTGCTGCTCAGATTTTGTTAGGTATTCCGAAAACACATTCAGTAGGCGTAGAACTCAAAACTCTTCACTGGCTGCCTATAATATGCAGGGTACAATTCAAGGCATTATGCATTATTCATCGGGCAAAGCACAACAGAGGTCATCTTGTTCTTCAGCAATTGGCCACTGTCTATGGGTCCAACAGGGACCTGAGGGCAAATAATCTTAAACTGCTTCATGTCACAAGTATTAAGAGAGCTAGGAGTGGAGGTCAGTCTTTATCTTACCTTGCACCCAAGCTCTGGAACGCTTTGCCCATTAGCCTTAGGATGGAGGACAATGTCATGATTTTCAGGAAAAATTTCAAGACGTATCTTTTCGCTTATTTTTTTTTTTTTTCAATTTTCATGCTCTCTCTCCAACTTCTTTGATAGCGCTGGGAAGCCTGTTTTCAGATAGCCACGCGCTTTATAAAACTGGTGAATAGAAGTATTCTGTCCAGCAAACTCCAAATGAGGCCCTAACTGTTTCAAAGTGTTTGCTGACTGGAATGTGGGTGACTTATAACATCTGATGCAATAAAGTTAGCACACTGTGCAAATTCAAGCACAGAAAAGTGTCTTTGATTGGAATCAAGGGGAGTAAATGTTTTTAGGAAGAGACCATAAGGCTAACAGTGGTCAGTTTGCAGACTTAGAATGTCAACGACTGGTAATAGCTCTAGAATTTCTTGGCTTGAGAATAGTAAATGGTAGAACAACTGATGACTTTCCACCAAAATACACTTTTCATGGAGGAAAGTCACGATCAAGATTGGATTATACAGCTATTTCAGTACCACTGATGCCATTTCTAACTCATTTCTCCATAGAATATACGACGAGGAGCGATCATTCGTATCAGCAAATACAATTCAGGCTAAAAATTCCCAAATATGAAGTAAATCTGATTATAGAAGGAAGTATTTTGACAACAAATCTTAAACGCCTGAAATGGTCAAATGATACCATGGAAACACTTCAGTCCAAATTAAAGACGATGTTAACAGAAAGTGAACTTGAGACAACGAATAAAATCCAAGCTTGGGTAAAGTTCACCTTGGAGCTCACATCTCTAATGCCTTGCAGTCAACAGCGAAATCAAAATTACATACAAAAAAAAAAATTTGGGACAATGCAAAGACCATCGGTCGAGTTGAGCGCCTTGAAAAAGATCTTAAGAAAGCAATAAGGAGGCTAAAAACGACTGAGCATGACAACGTAACTTGGGATAAGGTTAGGAAGCTGAGGAAAACTTACAAAAAGTTACTCTGGGAAACAAAAAGAGCAATGAGTGAAAAATTTTGGGCGGAATTGCTCTGTAGTGCTAAGATCTCTGACTCAAAGAAGTTTTGGGAAATCATAAATACACTACAAAGGCCGGTGAACATGTTATCATCTAACATCCAAGAACAAGAATGGGTCAAATTTTTAACCATGAAATTCACAGAAATTACAGTTCAAGATAGTCTAGAAGTGACTATCATAGAGCAATCAGAGGAGGTAATTCCTCTGGAATCCAACGCACAACGGGCAAGAAACATACACACCCTGAGTGAGTCCAATATGCGGCATGAAAAACGGATATCGGACCCTGAAGTCAAGCTAGCGGTGGAAAAAAACAAAATGCAGGAGATAACTGGTTATCTAGAACCGAATAGGAAAATAAATCAATTTCTTAGACAAGAGGAAGAGGAAACGGCGCTCCAGGACCCAATGGAATTCCACAAGCTGTTTTTAAATATGATGCATCTTTTTGGAGTGAGCATCTAGTCAAGTTGTATAGAGACATAGAGCTTCTGCACATTATACCAACAAACTGGCAAGGATCGATAGTAACACCAATCTTTAAAGGAGGAAACAGATCGACTCCATCTAATTACAGGCTAATAGCACTCCTGGATGTTGAAGCTAAATACCATGCTTCATTAATTTTGGAAGATCTGAACGATTGGGCTGATAACTTCAAACTCATTCCACTTAACCAGACAGGATTTAGGCAAGGCATGGGGACTATATCGAACGTCCTTGCACTATCTTTAATAGCAAATAAATGTAAGCAGAGGAATGGTCAACTACACCTCTGCTTCATTGACTTAAAAGCTGCTTTTGATAGTGTGGATCGCCACCTGTTGTGGAAAAAACTGCGAGCATGGAATATACCGAAAGGACTATTGAATGGCATATTATTATTTTACTCCAATACATAGATAAGAATCAAGATAGGAGATGGCACCAGATTATCGAGAAAGTTGTCTACGAACAAAGGCCTTAAACAAGGCTGTGTATTGGCCCCGCTATTGTTTAATCTGTTTTTGTCGGATCTCGCACAGAGGCTAGACGGCATCAACTCTCACCCACCGAAACTCGGAAAGCTAGTACTTACACACCTTTCGTACGCTGATGACGTGGTCTTAATGAGTCAAACAAAGATCGGTCTTCAAAGAGCAATAAACAAAATGTCTGGTTTCATTATGGAGAATAAATTAGAAATTAACATCTCAAAAACTAAAATAATGGTGACTGGTAGTCAAAGGAGAAGAAAGCAGATTATTTGGCTTAATGGTAAGCAAGTAGAAGAAGTACAGAACTACAAATACTTGGGATACTACATGGACAATCAGTTAAATCATAAGGAGCAAAAAAGTACATGACTGCGAGAACAAGCGGACTCATATTTGCCTTTAGCCAACTAGCTAAGAAGTTAAGAGGGCCTTCGTATAAACCTTTGTTAGAGGTAATGGCGGCGAAAATGTTGCCTACAATAACATACGCCAGTCCAGCCCTCCATGGCAAGGATGCGGAGCTTCTAAATCAATGAATAGCTTCCATCTATAAGAAAGTGTTTCAGTTACAACGGGCAGCTTCCCCAGCCCAAGTTCGACTTGAATTTGGCCTAAAAAATGAAATCATAGGGAGAATGTATACAACAATAAAGCTTTGGCATCGGCTAAAATCGAGTGCAACGATATCACCAATTAATGAAGCTCTTTGGAAGGAATTAGAAGAGGATAAAAAATCACCCTATAATCAATATTTTTATAAATCATTAAAGGAAACTAGTACAAAGGAACTATGGAATAAAAACTTGCCATATCAGGCCTTTAAGCAGGCAATAAATAAGGCAGCGAAAGTTCATTCATTGCTATTCGACAAAAACATCTTTAGGCTAAGGTCTCATGCGTGGATGGTAATAAATAATTATAAGACACTTACATCAGCCCATTATTTGAATATGACATTTTCAATTTATTTGAAAAACAAATTAATGGCAATACGCTTTGGAAAACTGCCATCGCTAGCAGACCAGCCTACATGGATGTATAAAGGCCCAAAATCATGTCGACTTTGCGGATACTATAAGGAAGATTTTATCCACATAATTTGTATATGTAATAAACTGCAAAAAGCACGAGCCACTTTATTTAGACATTCTTTCAAGGAAAGAGGCATTAGAACATGCAGAGCTGCAATATGTGCTTGTCTAAATCCATCAGATTCTCAACTGAACTGTAAATTGATTAAATTGATTAAATTCCTGAAAGTTTGCGACCAGGCATATAAATTGAATATAAAAAACAGAAGCCTGGTCGAAGAGTAACAATTTTTTAATGGAATCTTAAGGGTTTTTAGAGATGTGAAACTGATTTATGAATTTTTAATTTAAATTTTTTTTTTTTAATGTATCTGTGTTTACTTTTTTTTAACATTGTTAAGGTTTTAATTGACCAAACAATAAAATTTACTTACTTACTTACAGTGGTCAGTTTGGACACACTGGCTACACAAAATTCTACAACATTGCCTTTCATGTTACAGTAAGGAATGTGCATATGGGGAAAGACAAAGCTATGGATAGTTTGAACATTAACAGCACAGTTTTTTCTTCGTTTCATCTTTATTGTTTAAAAATGTTTTAACTGTTTACTACTGACTATTGAAAGGAAAGTGAACATTCAAAAATAAAAACAATTCTGAGAACCCCATTATACAGAAACATTGATTGAGTAAAGTGTGCAAACAAGTCCGAGAAAATATACTATGAATTATAGAGCAAACTCTGGGTAATAGCAAACATAAGACGATAGTAAAGGAAGCCAGCACATTTTTACGACAACACTTAGGTCATATTACTTGCATAAGACGTTTACTATCTATCTGATGACAGCTCTTTGTAAGTGAATGGAACATGAACATGCTTTGCAACAGTGAATAGAAAACGGCTGGTATGGAGCAGTATACATACCATTTCTATCTTTACAGTACTTACCTTTGAAAGGGTAATTCCATTAGAAGTGAGTGTTACCAGTCCTGCACAGCACACCAAAGCACTCGAGCTGGATAGACCAGAACTGGGTGGAATGGTTCCATCTACCAGACAGTTCATTCCAGTTGGCTTTTTAAAGTTGAAATGGTCCTATGGGCGAGATAACGTACAAATATGTAAATAAAAATTATTCCACAGTGCTTTAGCTACATAGCATCTGGGAAAATGAACAGGAAAAAACACAATGTAGAAATAATATATGTCAAGCACATAATAGATGCTACAAGTGGTAATTGTTGGAAACGTGGTTAATGGGTGAGGGGGGTGAACCCTACTCAAGCAGATCTCGGTCAGGGTGAAGTCACAAGCAAATCTCAAATGAATCTGTTCTCAACCAGTGCTTTAAATGGGGAAAAAATAGTGCAGGTACTCATTTAAATGTGGCGAGTGGGCGGGGCTTGGGGGCGGGGCTTAGGGCAAGACATGCCAATACTTATTGACTTCTATACTACTTGCAGCACTACCAAAACAAATGAGAAATGTCTTTCAATGAACAAAGCAGGTTTGTTTACTCATTACACAAAACGAAAGCCAGACGCCGTGATATTTTAACATTTCCTTGTTTTGTAATATTTGCAACATCAATACTGTTAATTGCTGTTGCTTGGCACAATACTATATATTCTGGAGTGACACAAAGAAACAAGCAGACTTGCACACACAAAGCATTCCACACATTTCCTTTAATATACCTTCCAAGAGTGTCTCTATTCTCTCCCCCTTTCTCTCGTTTTTCTCTCACACAAAATCACAGGCAAGCAGACAAACATAAGAATCAGGTGGGATTAAAGCCATTTGAACCATGTTACCTCCCACAGCTTTCTTAATTGCGCTGTCACCGGGCTGCCTCGATTTCTGTGTTTGCAACACAGCATGATGGTGAACACCCGGACGGTATGTAAATGAGCCCACACTGAATAGTTCAGCGGGGGCTCGGCTCAGGTCTACAGAAGTGCCTTGGCTGTCAGAGATAGGCCGCCAGCACCAGCATTTCATGAGTACCGGTACTCTCCTCTGCAGTAGAGAAGTGCCAATACTCTGAGTGATAAAACTAAGAAGTGCCGGTACTTAGTACCTGTGAGTACCAGCCCATTTAAAGCACTGTACTCAACCGTATGGTAGCTTGGCACAAAAAGGCAGGATTAACTTAGAGGCAATGTATAAAGTATTTATTCAGCACTTCAAACAGTAATAAAGTGAGCACACAACTTAAGAAAAATCCTACACGAATTAAAAAAAAAGAGAGTAACATTTAATAAATTACTTGACACCGAAACAACAAAAATCCAATGAGTAGAACTGGAGATATACAATTTAAAGGTTTAAGTAAAAACAGTGCCTAAAAACACAAAACAGCAACTTTGGTTAACTAGTTGCACCGGACTGGGACGAAGTAACAAGTTAAGGCCAACCGCGATGGAGCACAAGCTGGGTGCAGGGACCAGGTTAGGCCAGCTGAACAAAGTACCTTGAATCCTGGTTGGGGTGCATTGCGAGATCCCAGGTTGAGTATACGTCACTCAGCAGCGGTTCGGAGGAGCTGGAAGGCTGCGATGCGAGGTCCTGCGTCACCATCGAAGATGCCTTCATCGAGGGGCTTGCAATGCGAAAGCCTGCATCAGGGATGCGTCGCACAGTGGCAATTCATAAGCAGAGCTGGGACGAGATGCAATGCACTACGTCAGTTCTGCCCATGGAACCACAGCTGGGCTGGCAGAGCACCTTAAGGCCCAGTTCCAAGGGTCCAGGACTGGGTTGGCACCACTTGGAGGGCAAGACTCAGCAAGTAGAGTCCAGTTGCTGGGCTCAAGATGGTTGGAGTCTTTTCTGTCCCTGAAGTTCTAATCAGGAGGCCAGCCAACTAGCGCTTGGAGTCACTCCAATGGTCCTGGGATCAAGATGCAGGTCCAGTCCTTCTTACTCAGGCAGTAGGGCAACAGAGTGGTAGTCCTTCTGGCAGAGCAGTCTTTCTGAGTCTTCCACACATCCAGAGATGTACTGAAGAGTTGGTCCTGAGGGTCCGATATTTATACCTGGGCCCCACTTTGAAGTAGGAGAAGGTTCTGAAGAGTTCCACCCCGAAAATGTTTGGAATTTCCTGCCTCCCTGGCCTCAGCTTGTCTAAAATCACAATAAACTAGTGTCAAACCCTTTGCGAGTGTGCTCAGGCACAGCCTTTGTCATGTGGAAGTGCAGTAGGTAAAAGCTCCTCTCATCAAGTCAGAGACGGCCCATCCTACCAAAACCTATGCTCCTTTGTCTCACTCTCTAAGAGCAATATACAAAGACCAACTGCCAGCTACACCTAGTCATGTGACCCAAGAAAGAGGCTGCAGGCACCAAATGGTTGGGACAGGAAAATGCCAACTTTCTAAAAGTGCCATTTTCAGGTTTGTGACTTAAAATACTACTTTACAATTAAAGAGTGTTTTAAAATTACAATTCTTTAGACACCAAACTCAATATTCCTACCTGCTCCCAATTGAAAGTTAGCACTTATTATATGTCATAGGTTAACCCAATGTTATCCTATGGGAGGGGTAAGCTTTGCAGTAGTGAAAAACGAGTTTGAGACTTTTTTACTACCAGGACATGTAAACGTGTATGTTCAACTTGTTAAATACGCTGCCACCTGCTCTCTGGGCTGTTTAGGGCCTATCACTGTGGGTGACTTATATGTACTAAAAATGAAGGTTTAGGCCTGGCAAAAGGTTTATTCTGCGAGGTAGAAATGGCAGTTTGAACTGCACACACAGGCTGCATTGGCAGGTCTGAGACATGTTTAAAAGGCTACCTGAGTGAGTGGCACGAGGAGTGCAGCAGGTCCACTAGTAGCATTTAACTTGCATGCCATGGCTACATGCAGTTTCACTTTACTAGGGACTTACATGTAAATTCAAATGTGCCAATTGGGTGTAAGCCAAATTCACCATGTTTATAAAAGGGATCACATGCACTTTAGCACTGGTTAGTAGTGGTATAGTGCACAGAGTCCTAAGGACAACAAAAACGGGATCAGCAAAAATGGAGGAGTAAGGCAAAGTGTTTGAAGGAAGAACACTCTTAGGCTGACAGGTCTAACAGTAATCAACAATTATGTCCACAAATTAAGCCACAACCGTAAATTTTTATTTTGTTAATCAAGTTATTGCCCTGGACATTCAATATTATAAACATTTGTGATTTACTAAGGCTACCTCAGAAGGTTTTGTCCGTTCATCAAGCCATTCTGTACAGAATGGATGGAAGCATGTTTGGGTTTGGTGCGATACCCGCAAAGGTGGCAGAACTTTAGCTGAAGTCACTGGATCATGTACACACTTCTCTCTTTCCACCCTTCCAAAGCCATGGCTCCTGATCAGTCCAAGCATCCTGTTTAAAATCTCTTGCACAGTGCATCGCAAATGGGGCCCTGTATTCCTGAGTAGTGAACTATGTCTATATCAGAATTCACCTGAAGTCATACAGCCTATGTGTCCCCTGCCTTAAACACACTCTATTGGCTTCTGGTCAGGCCAAGGATCATGTTTGCAGACTCTTGTACAGTGTCTCAGCATGTGGAATTGAGCTGTATGTCCTTGGTAGAAAACTATACATTTATCCGCACTTGAGATCTGTGAATTCTGAAAAACAAATCTAGTTATTAACACTGAAATTCAGAAATACATAGATGGAAGGTGAGCCTTCAAAAGCACAGAACTCCCACTCTACTGAAGTGAGTAACAAAGAAGGTAGGGCGAGATGTACAAAAACATTTTACGATAAACGCTCAGAATCAGACCTTGCAACGCCAAAAATGTTTTCCCAAACGTACTAAACCCAATTTAGGGGTCAGTAAACTTTCAATGGAGAACAAATCTTTTTTTGGAAGGGGCATGTTGTAGGCATCCATTCCAAGTAGTGATCTAGCGATATGCATCAGTGGTTTAGGACTGAAATAGTGGTCATACACCATTGAAAGTTACCGACCCCTTAGATGAGATAGTAACAAATAGAGACCCCATCCGCTCTGTGAAAGTTCAAAAACGCGGTAGTCGGAATAGACAGTTGTGTAGGGGACCACGGCCAGCTCTCAACAAACTTTACCCCAAAGTTTTATTTTTAACAGCTTCCCAGTTTCCTTTAAGGAAATGGTCTGCTATCCCCCAAAATATTTTATTTGTATTTAAAGGTAATCGCAGACAATGTGGTCTGCCAAACCTTGTGTAGAATCTTGCGAGTTAGAGATGACGGGATCCTTTTGGTTCCAGACGGACTCTGTAGAACAATGACGTAAGTGTTTGGGTGTGAGGAATAGAGTGGATGTTTAAAATGTTGAGTTTGTAGTTACACGCAGCGGAATAAAGACGTGTAATACCAAGCTCCGTGTGTGGCATACACATTTATGAGTACCAAGTCTGGGGAGGATGATACAACTGGCAACAAGGGTGGGATACGTAACCTGAAGAACGACAGTGCTTTCCCAGAGAGTTTGCTGCGGTCATGTAAACTGCTTGTGCATGCCTCAGTTGAAGTGAAGATCAACATTTGGCATACGTGGAGTCAAAGCGCCACCACAGCCAGTGTGAAACATTTGAAGATAATGGAAGTGATAATATCGAAAAAGTCTTTGTAAGCAATGATGCATGTGTATATAAAAACGAAATCGCATCACTGTTGTCAAAATCACCCTTTATGACCTCTCCATCAACCCAGAGTCAGATATACGTGGTCAGGCAGGCCTTGCGACCTAGGCCTGAGGCAACTGATTGACAGATCACAGGTGGGGTGGCACGCAGTCAGCAGAACAAAGGTGTGAACCGGAAAAACCCAGATCAATCTCACAGACAAGCAGCGACACCACAATGGTCTGGGGAGATTGGCCCAAATAAAGCACACATGGGATGCGGGAATTCCCAAAACACCATGAAGTTAAATGCCACATGAAGTTACAAACACTCAGCCAATCAGGACACAGCACACACAGTGATCACGCGCTCCTCATGCCAGACATCTGGACACATTAAACACTGGCCCTCATTGTGTCCACACAAGGTCGAGACCCACCTGTATTTGTTATTAGGTAGGAGTAATTCAGGACTCCATGACTAGGCCTGCATTCCTCTTCCTAAAAATGATCTCTGAATAGTTTTATGATGCTCCAAGAAATGTATATAATGGCGCTCAGATTGAGTGTACTTTAAGACAGTCCTCAGACCCAGACTGTGTAATTGTTCTCCCGGCCGAAGAGTTTGATTAAACCAACTTGGACCGCTGAGCATGACACAGATGGTACACATGACCCCTGGGTGTGATATAGGGTGTAATTCGGACGTTAGGGAAAATTTGGACCTTGGGGATTAAGTGTAGCTTGTCCAAGAAGGGCTGGTGGTTGTCGAGTTGTTTTTCTTTTCTGCATTAATCGTTATCTTTGTCACGGAGCCAATATTGACAGGCTATCATGCTCACTTAGTCCCGTGTACTGAACAGAGCCTCCCCCGTCATCGGGCAGAATGCGCTAGAAGCGGGCTAAGGTGTTTTTTCTCCGTTTGTTTTTTCTCTCTTTATCTTCATTGTGGCTTTTGATTGATGCATTCTTGATGTTGTGGTGCTGGTAAATTATGGTAAACTGTTTTTTTGTCTTTGATGTCGTGTTTTGTCAATGACTCGATGTGCTTATGAAGGCTTTACTATTTCTCACAATTGTTATTCCATATCTAAATGAAGTCTGCTAATTTGCTGCTAAATCCACACGTTTGAACACAGAATTGCACTTTTTCAGGTTGTGACCCTTCATATGCATTGTTATTTGTGTTTGTGAAATGTTTATCCTTATGCATGTGTACCTAACGTTGAGCTCGTAGAACTAGTTATATCCAGCAATTCCAGTGTATTTATTTCCCCACAACCAGAGTAGAACTTAAGATTACTTAATACAGAGAAGCTAGAGTGTATCAGTCTCATTAAAAAGTTCCCAGCTTATCATGGAGTCGCTGCTAAAGCATATGCAAACTAGGTTCCCCACACAGGTTAAAAAACGTAACAACTATTGCCACAATTGGCACGCACACACCAAGGCACGTGTCCCCTGACCAAAGGGGGTAACTTTCGACATTAACATAATCGAAAACACGAGGACACACATTCGTACCAAATAAGAAGGGCAAAAGAAGGCCAGAAGAGAGGCCCTGTTAGAACTGTGGGCCATCTTAGAATAGGCCAAGACAGATAATCCTATCCCAGAACCAGCCACTAAGACATCCGCACCTCCCCTGCCGTATGCAGGAATAGAGGAGCTCTCCCCGATGCCTGCCATCCCCGCATTAGGTTATACCAATCTGACGGTCAAGGGAGCAAAGGGCCTCCTACCGAACTATGAACTACTAGATCCAGGCATGGGAGGCTATGGGCCCGCAGGCCAAGGCAATCCCAGCACCTCCCCAGTCCAGTGCTAGAGCTCCCCGAAGTTCGACCCCCCCCATCTGTCGCACACAGCCCAACAAACCCCAGTGGCGCGCAAAACATTCACACCATCAGTTTAGGTGAACACAGTCGGGTGACAGGGAGATTCATAGCAGTTCTGGGAAGTGATACGACTAGTGGAGGTGAGGAAAGGAGTCCCAGTATCCCAAGGTCCAACAACGAGGGTGGGCACTGCTGGGTCCGAGCACATAACACTTGTAGGCTGACCCCTAGGAAGGAAATAGCGAGAGATGAAGGATAAAGCAGACGGGACTAAGGAGGGGATTCGATTAGGATGGCCCTGGCCTAAGGGAGGGTCGTTTGAGCCAGAGGACATGGCTATGGCAGAGGATTGCATCAGATACAGGAGTTGAAATCCCAACTGGAATTTACCCTACATGCAGCAATGCCTCGCAAGGTGGAAAAGAAGGCAAGTCCAGGAAGGAGAGAGAGAACAAGATTAAGTTAGGCAAGGAACAGGACGTCACTGTTAAATCGCTGAGCTGGGAGCAGGCGATCCTGGTCAGAACAGCTGTGGCTGCAATGGCACAGAAGGCGGCAGCCCCAGTGGGGGTACCGCCACAGAGGTTCAGAACGGATTTAGCATTTAGTAGCAGGGTTAGAGGAAGGAGTGCAGAGAACTCCCAAGGCCGGGACCTGTTCGCAATTCCTCCTCCGTTGCCAGAATCAGACAAGCCGAGGAGCCAATACGTACAGTGGGCGACACCCCCGCCCGCGCTCACGTTTCTGGTGTGTCAGTGGCAAGACAGTCCAATGAGGAGCCCACCGTAACGGTACTGGTAAATAACACACACTACAGCTTCCTAATCAACACAGGGGCAACAAAGTCTTGTCTAGGAGAAGGGATCGTGCCCCTATCCAAGGAGTCCAGGGACACACAGGGGTCATGATGGTCCCCTTCACAAAACTGCTGGGGTTAGATGTGGGAGGCAGCCATATGAAGGGGCAGCTGCTATATCCCCCCTCATCCCCGACTAATCTCCTGGGAAGAGACTTAATGGGCAAACTAAACATGACCCTTCTTTTCTCAGAAGACGGGACAATGACTTGCTCAATCCCTGGGGCTGCCCTGTCGAAACTCATGCCTTTGATCCACCCACATTGCACGGCCAGGCCGATAAGAGCCACACCCGCCGATCTTAGCTTATGCTATCCTCACAATCACTGCTAACGCACCAGAATGGCTGAGTCGAAAGCTACAACACCCCCGTGAATTTGTGTTCCGTTGAAAGGGTCACCATGATATGGAATCCTAAGAAGAGGCACAGTTATGCCTTGAGCCCGTTGGGATGCAATTACGGTTAGGGTGGAACAGCGGAATAGGGCCCATAGCGGTACTGACCCATGGCAGAAAAAAAAAAAGACTTTCTAGACAGTACCACCGCAGCTATGGGCGAAGGGACCTTATGAAGTAGGGTTCACCAATACCACCGAGCCCGTAAGATAACACTGCAGAAAGGGGCACTTTGGCCCCAGGTGTACCAGTACCTGCTCTCCAAGGAAGCTGATGAGGGTGTAGCAGCCACGATCCAAGCACTAGTTGATCAGGAGGTCCATCACATAGGGGTTTCCTTTCCCCTTGCGCAAACCGATCTTCCCGGTCAAAAAGTGTAAGGGGGGGACCTGGCACAGGACCTGCGCCGCCTCAATGTCATTCCCGGTGTTCCCTGTAGTGCCAGAACCTCTCATCATATTAACAAACGTACCCGCAGACACCCGCTATTTCTATGTGATAGACATAAAGGATGTGTTCTTTAGCATTCTGCTGCACCCCGACAGTCAGTACCTGACTGCGTTCACCTTCCGAGGGGTTCAGCTGCTATACAGGAGACTACAGCAAGGGTACTGTGAGTCCCACAATATCTTCAATAGAATACTGAGGAAGGATCTTGCTATCCTCCAATCGAACAGCACCCTGATTCAGTACACTGACAACATCTTTATATGCAGTCCCTTTGAGGACCCATGTCGCCACGGCATGATAGCCCTCCTGACTGCATTTGTCAAGAGAGGGTACAAAGTGGAGAAGGGAAGTTGCAGAATGAATCAATAAACACAAGGGAGATACCCTACAAGTCCAATCAGGGACAGGGAAAGTTCAGACAGAATTAACAAGCGAGTCCCTACTAGATACTATGTACCAAAAAGAAGTTTCAAAAATGTATTATATATATATATATTGTGCCGGTATTAAGGGAATAACAATAATTATCACAGGGAGTCAGAATCAACATAAAAAATACAATAATAAGTGTAAGAATAACTAAAATTCACATGGACATATGTCAAAATAGATATTTATTAACATAGTTATACATAGTATATTTACATAAAAAGTTTAAAAAACATTTCATTGTTATATACAATCAATCTAAAAACAAATAATATGAAAACAGAGTTGTCGACGCTGCGTTTCGGTGAGTAGATATATAGACACCTTCCTCAGGACAGTTTTCTAAATAGTAAAAACATCATGACAATCAAAAATCACAAATCCCAAAATAAGAACATTGCACAAACATATTTTGCTGACTACACTGTGTTATTGCTAAAAAGTTTTACCAAAAGATCTTATCAAAACAATTTTTTAAACCAATTTTTTATATACATCAGCTGTTTGCTGCACACAAATTATTCAGTTCATTACCAGCACATATACATTTCTCTTTTCTATATATAAAGCATTTTGCAAAAACAGATAAACTGCCAAGCACCATAATCATAAGCAATATTAATAACCACATACCTAAAAAAGTGTAAAAAGCAGGACTAGAATGTAATACTTCTAGTTCTTTGTAAGTCACAATTGGTTGAGGTGAAGGAGTAAGAATGATCACCTCATCAAGATTCCTTAGATACCAAAAGAAAAGGAAACATTTTTCTAATTAATTAATGATAATAATTAATCCACAATCAGTCCTACTTAAATTTTGAACCAATGTGAAACAACGTACCTTATGATAATGAATTAAAACAGTGTATGTATGTACATTGATGCCACCGTGTATTTCTCATGCACTGGAATCCCCAAATGCTGAAAAATAGATATATAAAGGTATCAGTACCCATGATCTACAGGCTTGGCAAACTAATGCAAGGCCGGTACTAAAACAATGTCTTACCAGAATTTTTGATAAAGCTGGAACCAATCATAAGGTAAATGATACGTCGTGATAACGATCCCCAAGATAGACAACAGTGCCGATAGTTTCGATCAATTCCTAGGGCAACAGTTGTTCAGGCAGATATACAGCCGAAATGATAGGTACCTATGATCAAATAAGATATACCAATCAAAGTGAAACTTGTATCCTTATCTATTTTATAGTCGTTCTCAGATAATTTAATTGATCTATTCCTAAAACAATTTTTTAGGCATCTACTAATAGATTTAAAAGTTGTAAATAAACATCTTTGTTTATAAAAATGGTATTATTTTTATGTTCTAATAAGTCGTGTTCTTTATTAACAGCTATGTTGTTTACGTATACTATAAACTCTCATCTTATATTGTAAGGCATAATAAGTATTAGGGTAGAGAAGGGATCTATTTAGTTAAACATCATTATTTATCTTAATCAATAATGACCCTTATGCCGCTGAGATTGAATGTGCCCGGCGTAAACACCCTATGGCTTCTTAATATATAGGCCATATCTATGCGACATCGGATATCTTCAAACTACAGCTATTAATAGAGTACGGCATTCAGTTACCGCAAGGCTCTCATCGCAGCGCTCAAAATGAGCGAGAGCAAAAGCTAAAGTCGGCGAGGCCAGAGTTGTTCTCTATATGGCACCAGATACGACTACATGCCTCGAGCTCACGATGGTAAAAACCACTAAGAACTGCTTAATAAAATCAGGACACTCAAACGATGAACCTCCCGCTTACCTCGTCGTTGAAATCCGGCCTCCTTGCAAACAATGTACAGCTTCCGGGTCACATCCTATAGAGGTGTTCAACCCGGGGCTGCTTTTAAATGAACTCCGATGCAGTCACGTGATCGGAATAATTACGAGCACGCAATGGTTTTTTGAAATATTTATTTCTTATTTCAATTATATTAGCGGCCTGAAGCAGAAACAGATTGTTATTCAAAACCTGTTTAACATGGGGAAAACCGAATGGTATAACAGTTTAATACTGACTTACCACTCCTGGGCATATCGCATAATCGTTTCTACAGGATGGCGGCCATCTTTAAGTAGGAAGGATATAATGTGCCTCATGTACTTTAACATCGACTACAATTACTGTTAGTCTGTCAATTAGTTCTAATGAACATTCATGATTTTAATGATTTTAGATGGACGTGTTACGACCAGGCCACATGATAATTTAAAAAGTTTCAAAAAAATTACAAAAGATTTTTATTATTATAAATATCTTTTAATGAGGGCATATTTTTATTGAACATAAGGCAATCCGTATATCATGTGTAATTTGATATTAACGTCCTCCTACTGGGCATATAACATAGAACGTGTCGGATATGCGGCGGCCATGTTAAAACAGGAAGGCTGTAATATGTCTCATATATAATAACAGTGTCCTAAATAGCTGTAAGTACCTCAATTTGTTATAGGGATTCTAACATCCCAAAAAAATGACCATCTAATAGTGGGGGATAACTGTCACGCATTTGCTGGTCCTTTAAGATGTCTATACATTATTAGTGACCTACATCCTTGGCCAATCCCATAGCAAAAATATTTCAACCACAAGTAATATGCGGAATAGGCATAGATTTTTCAATTTTCAAGACGATTGCGTAAACAACCAGGAAATACCTGTGCTAAAATTAATAAAGTTATCACGAAAAAGGAAAATAATAAAACATACTATTCTTACAGAAGCAAATAACAAGGAAAAACTGTATCTATATGTAAATGACACATAGGATCAAATTAGTCTCTCCCAGTCCTCCTTGCTATTTAATCCTATCTTAAATGTGTTAAGACGTGACATATAGAATTGTTCGCGTTTCTTTCTTTTGGTTGTAACGTCACCGCCTCTAAAATTCATATGAATAACTTCTATTCCGCACCATTGTAGATCTTCAATTTTATGTTTTTCTTTCATCCAATGTTCTACTAAAGGAGCAGTTCTTTTGTTTGTTCTAATTGCTGATTTATGTTCATTTATTCTTATTCTGATTTCTCTCGATGTCTCACCTACATATCCAAGATGGCATGGACACGTGATAAAGTATATCAGATTTTTAGTGCGACAATTAATAAAGTTATTAATTTTCACAGTAGCACCATTATGCAGAATAGAGGGTCCTTTTATGATATTGTTGCAGTTATTGCATCCACTACATGCAAAAGTACCTGTCGGTAATGGGGTATTAGTTATACAGGATTGTTTATTCACGTTCGTATCTCTATATGTATGCACCAAGCAGTTCCTGATGGTGCGATTTCGTCTAAATGAAAACATAGGTTTTGGCAACTCCTCTTTTTTCTGATTTGTTATTAAATGCCAGTTTCTATTTATGATATTCTTGATTTTATTGCTCATATTACTGTAGTTAGTAACAAATATCACTGGCATGTTGTCCGTAGAGGATATTTTAGGCGTTTTATCAAAAGGGAGTCCCTATTAAAGTATTTAGCTCTTTTATACGCATGTCTAATCAACCTTTTTGGATAGCCTCTATCTAAAAATTTTTGGGTAAGATTATCAGAATGTTTATCATAGTCTTTAATGTTTGTACAATTCCGTTTTAATCGCAAAAATTGTCCAAAAGGAATATTATCTCTTTGGCAGGCTGGGTGATTGCTATTATAATGAAGCATAGTGTTCCTGTCAGTAGCTTTGGTGAAAAGTTCTACATTCAACACCCCCTCTAACAAATCAGAAAAAAGAGGAGTTGCCAAAACCTATGTTTTCATTTAGACGAAATCGCACCATCAGGAACTGCTTGGTGCATACATATAGAGATACGAACGTGAATAAACAATCCTGTATAACTAATACCCCATTACCGACAGGTACTTTTGCATGTAGTGGATGCAATAACTGCAACAATATCATAAAAGGACCCTCTATTCTGCATAATGGTGCTACTGTGAAAATTAATAACTTTATTAATTGTCGCACTAAAAATCTGATATACTTTATCACGTGTCCATGACATCTTGGATATGTAGGTGAGACATCGAGAGAAATCAGAATAAGAATAAATGAACATAAATCAGCAATTAGAACAAACAAAAGAACTGCTCCTTTAGTAGAACATTGGATGAAAGAAAAACATAAAATTGAAGATCTACAATGGTGCGGAATAGAAGTTATTCATATGAATTTTAGAGGCGGTGACGTTACAACCAAAAGAAAGAAACGCGAACAATTCTATATGTCACGTCTTAACACATTTAAGATAGGATTAAATAGCAAGGAGGACTGGGAGAGACTAATTTGATCCTATGTGTCATTTACATATAGATACAGTTTTTCCTTGTTATTTGCTTCTGTAAGAATAGTATGTTTTATTATTTTCCTTTTTCGTGATAACTTTATTAATTTTAGCACAGGTATTTCCTGGTTGTTTACGCAATCGTCTTGAAAATTGAAAAATCTATGCCTATTCCGCATATTACTTGTGGTTGAAATATTTTTGCTATGGGATTGGCCAAGGATGTAGGTCACTAATAATGTATAGACATCTTAAAGGACCAGCAAATGCGTGACAGTTATCCCCCACTATTAGATGGTCGTTTTTTGGGATGTTAGAATCCCTATAACAAATTGAGGTACTTACAGCTATTTAGGACACTGTTATTATATATGAGACATATTACAGCCTTCCTGTTTTAACATGGCCGCCGCATATCCGACACGTTCTATGTTATATGCCCAGTAGGAGGACGTTAATATCAAATTACACATGATATACGGATTGCCTTATGTTCAATAAAAATATGCCCTCATTAAAAGATATTTATAATAATAAAAATCTTTTGTAATTTTTTTGAAACTTTTAAATTATCATGTGGCCTGGTCGTAACACGTCCATCTAAAATCATTAAAATCATGAATGTTCATTAGAACTAATTGACAGACTAACAGTAATTGTAGTCGATGTTAAAGTACATGAGGCACATTATATCCTTCCTACTTAAAGATGGCCGCCATCCTGTAGAAACGATTATGCGATATGCCCAGGAGTGGTAAGTCAGTATTAAACTGTTATACCATTCGGTTTTCCCCATGTTAAACAGGTTTTGAATAACAATCTGTTTCTGCTTCAGGCCGCTAATATAATTGAAATAAGAAATAAATATTTCAAAAACCATTGCGTGCTCAGTAATTATTCCGATCACGTGACTGCATCGGAGTTCATTTAAAAGCAGCCCCGGGTTGAACACCTCTATAGGATGTGACCCGGAAGCTGTACATTGTTTGCAAGGAGGCCGGATTTCAACGACGAGGTAAGCGGGAGGTTCATCGTTTGAGTGTCCTGATTTTATTAAGCAGTTCTTAGTGGTTTTTACCATCGTGAGCTCGAGGCATGTAGTCGTATCTGGTGCCATATAGAGAACAACTCTGGCCTCGCCGACTTTAGCTTTTGCTCTCGCTCATTTTGAGCGCTGCGATGAGAGCCTTGCGGTAACTGAATGCCGTACTCTATTAATAGCTGTAGTTTGAAGATATCCGATGTCGCATAGATATGGCCTATATATTAAGAAGCCATAGGGTGTTTACGCCGGGCACATTCAATCTCAGCGGCATAAGGGTCATTATTGATTAAGATAAATAATGATGTTTAACTAAATAGATCCCTTCTCTACCCTAATACTTATTATGCCTTACAATATAAGATGAGAGTTTATAGTATACGTAAACAACATAGCTGTTAATAAAGAACACGACTTATTAGAACATAAAAATAATACCATTTTTATAAACAAAGATGTTTATTTACAACTTTTAAATCTATTAGTAGATGCCTAAAAAATTGTTTTAGGAATAGATCAATTAAATTATCTGAGAACGACTATAAAATAGATAAGGATACAAGTTTCACTTTGATTGGTATATCTTATTTGATCATAGGTACCTATCATTTCGGCTGTATATCTGCCTGAACAACTGTTGCCCTAGGAATTGATCGAAACTATCGGCACTGTTGTCTATCTTGGGGATCGTTATCACGACGTATCATTTACCTTATGATTGGTTCCAGCTTTATCAAAAATTCTGGTAAGACATTGTTTTAGTACCGGCCTTGCATTAGTTTGCCAAGCCTGTAGATCATGGGTACTGATACCTTTATATATCTATTTTTCAGCATTTGGGGATTCCAGTGCATGAGAAATACACGGTGGCATCAATGTACATACATACACTGTTTTAATTCATTATCATAAGGTACGTTGTTTCACATTGGTTCAAAATTTAAGTAGGACTGATTGTGGATTAATTATTATCATTAATTAATTAGAAAAATGTTTCCTTTTCTTTTGGTATCTAAGGAATCTTGATGAGGTGATCATTCTTACTCCTTCACCTCAACCAATTGTGACTTACAAAGAACTAGAAGTATTACATTCTAGTCCTGCTTTTACACTTTTTAGGTATGTGGTTATTAATATTGCTTATGATTATGGTGCTTGGCAGTTTATCTGTTTTTGCAAAATGCTTTATATATAGAAAAGAGAAATGTATATGTGCTGGTAATGAACTGAATAATTTGTGTGCAGCAAACAGCTGATGTATATAAAAAATTGGTTTAAAAATTGTTTTGATAAGATCTTTTGGTAAAACTTTTTAGCAATAACACAGTGTAGTCAGCAAAATATGTTTGTGCAATGTTCTTATTTTGTGATTTGTGATTTTTGATTATGTCATGATGTTTTTACTATTTAGAAAACTGTCCTGAGGAAGGTGTCTATATATCTACTCACCGAAACGCAGCGTCGACAACTCTGTTTTCATATTATTTGTTTTTAGATTGATTGTATATAACAATGAAATGTTTTTAAACTTTTATGTAAATATACTATGTATAACTATGTTAATAAATATCTATTTTGACATATGTCCATGTGAATTTTAGTTATTCTTACACTTATTATTGTATTTTTATGTTGATTCTGACTCCCTGTGATAATTATTGTTATTCCCTTAATACCGGCACAATATATATATATATAATACATTTTTGAAACTTCTTTTTGGTACATAGTATCTAGTAGGGACTCGCTTGTTAATTCTGTCTGAAGTTGCAGAATGTACAGCAGGAGCTTAGGTATTTAAGCCAACTAACAGCAGCGGCTGGTTGGTATATCACGCTGGAAGGCGCAAATTCTATCAGGGCTTTGCCACCACCAAAAACAAAAAAGGGTATGCAAAGGTTTTTAGTACTATGCAACTATGTCCAGCAGTGGGTCTTTGACTAAAGCACACTTGCAGCTCCCTTACTCAAAGCCATGAAAAAGGTGAAAGCCAGCCACGAGGTACTAGCGTGGACGCCTGAGATGCATGAAGCCTTTGGCAGGCTCCAAACAGAGATACCGCACTCTCCCGGGTTAGGAACACCCAATTATAAGAAGGAATTCTTCTTATTCAGCCACAGCGACAGGCGAGTTGTTTCAGCCGTCCTAACACAGAAGTACCCCCATGGAGCACAAACCTCTTGCGTACTACAGTGGGCTCTTAGACTCAGTCATGCAGGGTAATTTCCTAAGCAAGCAGGCACTAGCAGCAGTGGCCTTTGCAGGCAACAAAAGCACCTCCATTGTAATGGGAGCACCGCTGACAATTTGCAGAACATTCAGTGTTTGCGGTCATTTAAAAGAGCAAGAGCACACTGACTATGCAACGGGATTCAGGGTACAAACTAATGCTCTCAAGGCTATCTCTAAAAATAATACGGTGCCATCCGGTAAACCCAGCCACCTTCCTTGCCCACGAGGTTCAGGAGGGGGAGGAGATCCAGGACTGCGCAACATTCACCCAGAGGGGATTAGCCAGGCAGAGGAAGATCTCATCCTAGATAGTGAGGCATTATTCATCTACTGATCCTCTATGATGGACCAAGAGACGGATGTAAAACACATGGTGCAGCGGTAGTAATAGCTCATAGCTACGCACCCTCGGAAGCGCTGCAAGTCACTGCCCAGCTGACTCTCCTCCCCCACCTCTCAGCGCAGGCAGCGGAGCTGACAGCATTGAATGAAGCCTTCACCCAGAGCTCGGGAAAAACGGTAACCATCTACTCCGATTCAGCTTATGTCACCACCACAATGCACTCTAGCATAGGAAGGTGGAAAAGGCAAGAATTTCTGAAATCAGACGGCATGCCCGTCGCACACAGGGACTTGTTAGAGTTACTAATCAACGCACTGACACCACCTAAACATGTGAACGTGGTAAAATGTGCCGCTCATATTGGGGGCAAGGACATCATATCTCGGAGGAATGCATTAGCTGAATTTGCGAAAAGGGCAGCTTATGGAATGATCAAAGACACACTCATACTCCCTTTACAGCAGGCATCAGAGACAGAACTACCACAAGACAAGCCGTAAACAGAGTCAGCAGAGTTATAATTATGTGAGTTGCAGGAGACCGCATTGCCTGATGAAAAGGAGCGATGGTTAGCTAGGGGCTGCTCACAGACCGCACACAACCCTATATACAGACACGGACCCACAGGGAAATCCATCATGCTGCAAAGCCTAGTTAAAATAGCTCTGCCCCAACTTCACTCGCCAACACCCACAGCAAAAGACAACAGATAGCGGAGCTGCAGATCGAATGGTTCATCCCCAACCTCACAGAAGCAGTAAGCATGTATTTAAACGGATACATCGTCTGCCAATTATACTCAACCAAACCCATGCTCAAGGTCATGTCATCGCCAATGCCCAGACCGACGGGACCCTTTAAGGCACTGCACATAAACTTTATCGATATGCCAACTATCGATACACAATTGTAGTGGTCTGCCCATTCTCCAGGTGGATCAAAGCCGGGCCTTGCATACACTGCGACACCTAGGTAGGGGCAATGTTCCTTGTCAGGAAAGTGATACCCAGGTGGGGGGTACCAGACGTCATCCGATCAGACAACGGAAGGCACTTTGTCAGCTCCATGTTCAATCACATCTGCACCCTTTTAGGTATAACTAGGCTTTCCTGTTTTCAGTTTCTATTTTTGGCAAATTCTGGTGGGGTTTTTTCAGTGTTTTCAATACCTTAAAAAAACAGTGGTTATCAGTGGCTGCACATTTTCACGCCATTAAAAGCAACAGAAACAGTGTTTTTCCAGTGTTTATGGAATGTTGTGCTTTTAATTATTGCTTGCTTTCTACACTGATAGTGCATGTGTATAGACAGCGTGTTTACAGGGTATATGAGGTCCAAATACATTTTTACAGATCAAACTTATTGTAGTACACCATACAATACTTCTTTAGTGAGTCTTTGATCATGCTTGCTCGCTCTCTGCTTCCTATGTAAACGTTTATAAGTAAAAAGGCCCTCTCAACATTGGCACTTGAGACGGGCAACACCAAAACAGCCAGTACACAATTTACTAACTCTGGCCAATGACATAGCTTTCCATGCCAATGCTGGAGCACCTAAAGATTGTGATTCTTTAGGACATGTTCTGCAACATATGCATTGAATTGTGCGCATATGTCCTCAGTTATCAAAGCGGTCAAAAATGAAGCAGTACTTTTCAAAGTCTGGAGAAAATTCAGTAGGGATCTAGAACTTCTGAAGAGTACCTCAGTGAGGCTTCATTAACTTCAAATTCCATGGTTGGTGAAGGGACATTTCTATGCATCATTGCAAGCCATTTCCCATAGACTGTAACATTAAATTTCCTGATTTGCTCCTCAACATTTCTTTGCATACCAAGTGGCAAGAATTCTAACATGGAGCATGTTGCAGTGCCAAAGTGACTAAAAGTGTCGCCCAGCCTACTCTCAAGGAGATGTTTCACATCTACGCCAATTACGCTGAACACTTGGTAGACAAGGGTGTTTTCAGACTCTAGTATTTTGATTATGTCCACTACAGCAGTCATGTTTTCCTGTAAAAACCTAAGCATGCAATAGACTGCCCTTTTTTCACATCACTATCAATATGTGACCAAACATCATCACATTTCTTTCCTTTGGTATCATCACTAAGCAAAAATTCTGTAAACGGTCCCCACATTAATAATATAGCATTCACAGCCTCTAGAACTGAGAACCACGACACAGGATTAATCTTTCTTTGATGCCACACAAAGCATAAAATGAGAAATATCTGCATTATAGTTCCTGGGCATAATGAAACAGTGCACCAGAATGGACTACAAAGTCAATAGCATTCTTCATTAACTCTGAAAATTGTAAAGATGCTTTCAGCATACCATCTAGCAAGTGCCAAGGATCTCTTACAGGGAAGCACTTCAGCTCAGGTATCGATTTTGACAGGTCATCACACAACTTTTTCATATACGTAGCTGAATTACTGGAAATACAAACAATATCACTCCAATCTTTACTGAACTTGGTAGGAACTTTTTGCATTCCAAGTGACACTGCCATGTTTACCAACGTCTGGTGGCATCATGTTTTCACCACTATCTCAGATGCTTGGTGACAGCACTCTTTTCACATATACCTGTCACTACACCTTGAATTGAATGTTTAAAGCCTGGGGTGTTTGGCAATTTACCTACAATCAATACTAACTCACTAGAAAAGGGGGCTGATGTATCAAAGGATTTCACTCATTCTCTGTCTGTGGGTAAATGTGATGGTACATATTGGGAAAGAATTCTTATGAAACCAGCCATTTTACCTATCAGTGAAATCAAATGTAGCCAAAATATAAAGTATGATGTTAAATTACTGATTCTCTACAGTTTATAAAATAACTAAATAAGACCTAAAACATGCTTCTAAACACTGCATCTTTAGACCAAAGATCACAAAACTGAAAAAAGCAGAAGGAAGAAGAAACAATATTTTAGTGACATCCCTAAACAACAAAACTCAAGCAGACTATTGTTAGCCCAGTATTTCTTGCTGCTACCTTGTATAACGAAGTTACATTGTATTGGCCCCTTCAGGAAGAAATAAAAATGACTCTCTCATCTTTTCCTTTCTTTGAATGTCACTTAGTTTGTGGTTGTAAAGGTGTTTTTCAGTGTTTATATGTTTACACTGGTGATGGCTATTTTCCTTTTGGTGGGGTTTTATCAGTTATTATAGGTTTAAACCTAAATCCAGATAGCCTAGGTATAACACACAAACTGGCCTCAGTATATAACCCCAAAGCAACGGAATTGTTGACTCTCTCAATGGCCTGTTAAAAAATAGATTGAGCACGATCTGTGCCAGCGTTAATAAGAAGTGGCTCCACTGTCTGCCCCTAGTCTTGTTTGCGCTAAGGAATACACCCAGCAGCGATCACCATCTTACACCACACCAAATTGCAACTGGTAAATTGATAGGAACACCCATCCCAAAAACATGGACTAAATTAAGCGCTGAGGCGGGCTCTCAGGCACTAGGGGACTATTTGCATGTATATTTCTATGAATTAACCAAGAGCGCCAAGTTCCTATCCAAACAGGTCAACCATCGGAACTCGAAGTACACCACCGTCAAGCTACCATATTGAACACCTCAACCTGGGCAGGAAGTGTACGTCCGCAATTTTGTAAGGAAATGAAAGGAAGCCAGGTTTGAAGGGTCTTACGAAGTGATCTTCGCAACACCTACCGCCCTCGAGGTGTAGAGGATAGACGCATGGGTCCACCTCACCGACGTGCGGCTGAAACCCTCCACAGCAAACCCCCCATGAACTGTACCACAAACTTTTTTTGAGTTTTTAAAATTGATCCCTGATCACCAGAGGACTACAGACATACCCCCTGGATCCATACCCAAGACCTTCAATGTTCAATAAGTTATGTATTGTACAATTGTATCCCCTTTGTTTACTGTGGGTGTGGCCGCATCCATACGTCGCCAAAGATCTGCAGCCAAGATACAACCCGACAGAGTAGAACCCCACAGAGTAGCAGTGAATGTGACCCGTTATGAGACGAATCCAACAGCACTGTACCTTTTCACCAAGCCTAGCGATATTCAAACTGAGCTAGATAGGATGCGCAAGAGGGGTACCACAAGGGAGGGTACTGTTTGGCCCCAAGAGATTCTTGTAGGTAGCAAAGCCACCGTGCCAGTGAACAAACATCTGCTCCTGCTTCCGTCTGTGGTCCCAGGGTGGCACTTAGCGTGTCTGGGGTAGTCTTCTTTAATAACAAATGGACCCCAGACATGGAGTTCCAGTGCCTATAGGGCCATCCATCTCGATAAGACGAATGGAAATGAGTTTAGTAGGGTAGGGCTGAACACCAGAACAGATAACATGTGACAGGAAATATGGGAAGGGGCACTCCTAATTGTACGGAAACATACACTGTATTCTTTGTGCTTCAGAGGTGCTTCAGAGGTGAAGGGACGATTCCATTCGGCACAACTGTGGGGCAATACTGCACATACCAGACATGCAATGGGGCACCAAATGCCTCTTGTCTTTTGTTTTTTCCAAGGTAAAATCGCATTTGAGCAACAGAAGCTTCACTGCTAAGTTCATTCATCGTTGGCCAGAAACCTGCTAGTAAGGCCGTGAAAGAGGTATTGCACCACTGCGCAACACTGAGCTATAAATGATGCAGTACGACAACGCTATAGGCAGCGAAAACCAGGTACAGAGAAGCGTTAAAGACAGTGATAGTCGAGTGCAAAGAAGTGCTAAAATAGATAAGAATTTCTGACGCAAAAAAACGCTGAAAGGCAGTAAAAACCAGGTACGGAAAATGCAATAGGCAGCGACAGTCAGGTGCAAAAGAAAGCTGTGAGGAGAAGCAGAGAAACAATAGAGGGGTGATAATCAGGTATATAGAGAATACAATCACGTTCACTAGAACCTGAGTAAACAGAGCCATCCGACCTCAGCACCAGGCGCCGCAACCCAAGCGGAGTACAGGAGTTGTTCTTACAAGGCTGGTGAATTCACGTCGGACCGACTGCAAGGCCACGAGCTGCAGTCGGAAAAGTGGACTTTTTCCAATGGCTGCTGAAACAAGCGCAAGATATGACGCCACTGCATTCCTGAAACTAACGCCTCCCTTCGATACTGCCAAAAAGCAAAGTATTGGTGACAGATGAACTGCCTGGACAGAAACGTTTGATGATTTAATCAATGCACTAGAAGGAACAGACAACAAAAAGATTGTTAATTACCTCAAAAATCTTGCCGTTGAAGGAGTAAAAGAGGCAATAGTAAAACGTAGTCACATACTGTCAAATCAGAGAAGCGTTAAATCTCAAGTTCAATCCAATGCCGAACGTCGATTACGAAAGAAATATTTTCAGTCAGTGTGAGTAAGTCATCCTTTTTGCCCTGATCCCCTCATTTATTGACTGATACTGGTGGTTACCGACTCACAATGTGTCCTGGGCCCTAATAACCAGGCCCAGGGCCAGTACTCTGTTTAAAAGGTATATGGTTATTAGGTGTAATTAGAATTGGTGTGAGAACCTACCTGTAAGCCCCTAGTATATGGTAGGGCATGTAGGTTTAGAGGCCCAGCAGATATAATGCACTTAAATGTGCACTGCTGTGTTGCCTGCTGCAATTTTAAAAGCCAGCCCTGCTTTGCAGGCTGCTTTTAATATAAAACTAAGTCCAAATTCAACTTTGGAATTAAAGGTACTTCCAAAATCTTAAACTACTTTATTTTTACATATACGTCGCCCCTAAGGTCTACCCTAGGTGTCTAAAGAGTAGGGTGCTATTTAAAAATAAGCAGGGACATTACAAAATATGTTTTATAGGCCCTGGTGAGGGAAATACTGCCAATTTAGTTGTACCCATTGTAGTGCATTAGCTCCATAGGCTAACATGGGAAGGCTTTATTAAACTTTAATAAAGTCTAACTAGTGACAGGAATGACCTAAAATAATAATTCACTAAAATAATACCTTGAAGTGTCCAAATAATAGTTAGAATAATCCAACAACTTGCAAACGTTAGATTTATTATAACTAGGATAGAAAATAAGTTAAAGAACTTGCTTTTCTGATGTGCCTGAATCCAGCTCTAGAGCAGCCTCTCCTGATAGGCCAGGCTTTGATAGGCTAAGCCAAACTACTCTGATGAGGTGTGAAGTGGTCTGAAAGGAAACAAAGACATTTGGTGGGAGGAGATCTGCAAGCTGCAGAGCAAAAGGCAGGAAGGAGGCTGGGTAGCCAAACTGGTCTTCAAAGAGGGAAAGACACTTAGGACAGGACCCAGGCCCACCCGCAGCCAGATGGGAGCCCCTGTAATTGAATTAGGAAAGGGGCTGGAAGGGGAGTGTTAGGGAACGTTAGCCACACCTGTAGGTTGGGCTAGCCAGAACAAAAGTTCCAGAAGAGATTTTCTTCATTTTGGCTTTTAAGGAACAGTGCTTTCTGGGACAAAAATAAGCCACGCTTCAGGGGAAGTAGTAATCATTGAGTGTGGCACCATGCACCCTATTGGTCAGGGGTGCCCCCCTGCTTGCTAGCCCAGAAATCTGGATAAATATGGCAGAGCTGCCCAGCAACTCAGATCCCTGCCTGGAAGAAACAAGAAGAAGGACTGCCCTGCTGAATCCCTGGCCTGCACCAAGAGAACTGCACTCCGAAGGACTGCACACTTTGGGCTTCAGCAAAAGAAGGACTGTGCCAGACTCTAAAAGTTTGAAGAATGGCCCCCTTGAAAGCAACAGGTTAAAAGAGCTCCACCTACATCATCTACACCAAGAAGAACCCAGCTGGACAGTGTTGAGTGGATGTTTAAGGATTTGGCCAAGTGCATTGTGGGTCTTGTAGTCCCAGCTTCCAAAGGAGCAACTCAGAGATTCTGGAAACTTGGATTGGTGTTCTGGAACCTTCAAGAGCCCATTATGACCCTCTGGAAGAAAATCCAGACGTTTGGAATCATTTGGAGAATTTTTGTGAAGAAGCTTCATAAGCTGATTGACCCGTCGTTGAGACTGAAGCCGCTGACATCGAACCGCGACCCGGCATGAAATTTAGGTTTGCCCTGCTGAAAGCCCAGAGCTCCAAGACCTCTAGGATTTCACCAAGGCCTTGCGCTGAAGCAAGCCGCCATCATCAACTCGCAAACCGGTCTGACGAGGAGCCTCACTCGACGTCGAGGGAAAAAGCTTTAAATAAAAGTGACTAAGTCAGAAGATAAAAACTTCACCGGGCTCTACCGCTCACTGTATTCGACCCGCACTCCATCCTGGTCGGCCCAAAACTTTGACTTTGTCCCGGTTAAGCACGACCATATATACCAAGTTGGTACTTTTGGTTTTTACACTAGAATTAATTCTTTAAAAAATCATATCTCCAGTTCCCTACATTGGATTATTGTTGTTTTGGTGTCATTTTATTCATAAAAATATTTCCTATTTTTGTAAATTGGTGTTGGATTTTTATTATGTGTTGTGTCTTACTTAATGTATTGGTGTTTTTAAATGCTTTACACACCTGCCTCCCAAGTTAAGCCTGTCGCTCGCAGCCAAGCTACCAAGGATTAATTTATTCAAAACGTGACTGGACCTTATTTGTGATTGTTGTGTTATTACTAGCTGTAGGTTACTACCTGCACCTACTAATAAACCATCTTCCAACAGTCAGGAACGAAAGAAAGCTGGTGAAACAATCGGCGAATTTGTTGAGAGACTTGATACTCTCATCAAACAATGTAAGTTCAATTAATTCAATGATGAAGAAGCGATACGCCTCAGAGTTATCAACGGATGTCTGTCAGATTCATTCAGATTACGAATGAGGAGAGAAACCCTTTGTCTGGAGCAAATTCTCATGACTGCCAGAGCTGAGGAACATGCTGATTGACAAGCTGCTGACATGGAGGCTGGAGGTGCTCACAGTGAGTCAGTCATGAACATGAAAATAAAGCAGGAACACAAAGCTGAAGGACACTAAGTGATGTCTTCAAAGAAAAAGAAACTGTTCTTTAGATGTATATTTCCAGTTCCACAGTAAGGTAAATGTCCCGCCATTGGACAAGTATGCAAAGGCTGTGAGAAGGAGAACCATTTTGTAACTGTTTGCAAGGCGAAGGAAAAGCTATGTGCGTCACAAAGAGAAAAGAAAATAGATGGATGCGATGTTCCACGCACACTCACAAGGCCAAGCGTCAACATCAGCTGACGCAAATCAACACTAAACAAAGTCAGTCATCATCTAAATCTTAGTCTAAGAGTTCCTCAGTGTCAAGTGACAGTGATGAAGATGGATGTTCAATGTCGATGTTTACCTCAGAAAAACGTGCGCATGTCGGACTGGCCACATGCAGAGAAGAACATGAGTCAAAGAGAAATCGATGAGTAAAATCACAAAAGTCATTCAAACACTGTCCAAAAATAACTCTAAAAGTAAACAGGTACTTCATACCTTTTACTATTGACAGTTGTGCGTCGATAAATATTATGCCTGAGGAGAATTACAATGAACTGTCTCCATTGCCCTGTCTCACATCATCGAAGACTAAAGTGTACACATCGGCTGCATCGATGCCATTAAAGAGTCAAGGTTCATTCGTAGCAACCATGAAACACAAAAAGACAAACGTATAAGCACCCATTCATGTACTTCAATGTACTGCGTCAAGTGCCTGTTTACTCAGTTTCAATCCTGCTGCTGATATGGGACTGATATCTGTAAACTACAACATGAATGTCATCACGAAATAGTAAGTCAGTTCCAGTCGTTTCAACGGATTAGGAAAACTTAAGACCATGAAAGTGCAACTAAATATCAATGAGGACATTCGTTCTGTTGTTCAAAGACATAGACGATTTGTATTTCATCTACAAGAAGCTGTTGAAAAAGAGCTTGAGACATTACTAAGGCATGAATTCATTAAGCGATATACTGGTTCAACTCTGTGGGTTTTGCCCATAGGGGTAGTGCCCAAAAAGGACAGTGAAGGAACTGTACACATCCGTGTTGACATGCGTCAAGCTAACAAGGCAACTAAAAGAGAACATCATCCCGGTCCGCACATTGCCAACATGAGCACACAGCTAAACGGTGCCAAAGTCTTCTCTCGCCTTGACCTGAACAAAGGATTTCCTCAATTGGAACTCAAAGAAAATTGCAGGTGTGTTACCACCTTTTCTACCCATATTGGTTTGTACAGATATAAACAATTATGTTTTGGTGTGTCATCAGCTGCAGAACTTTTTCCAGATGTCATTCGATGTATCATGCAACCAGTCATGAATGCTTTCAATAACAGTGATGACTTATTGGTTTTTGGAGCTACCCGCAAGAAACATGATAAAGCTCTTACACAAGTGTGTAGTTTCCTTTCTGATGAAGGTTTTACTTTGAATCCTGAGAAATGCGAGTTCCACAAAACAAAACTTAAATTCTTTGGCCATATCTTTTCTGATGGAGGGATGACGCCGGATCCAGCTCAAGTACAAGCTCTGTCAGCCACCACTTCCCCTCAAGATATTACCATGTTACGTTCATTTCTTGGCATGGCCAGTTACTGTTCCAGATACATAAGTGACTTTGGCAAAGGAGGTGCTCCCTTAAGAGACTTAGCAAAAAGAAATGCTTCATTTTACTGGTCACACGATTGTGAACAAAGTTTTAAGAAAATCAAGCATGCAATTGAGATCGCCACTGAAATGGACCTCTTGGATCTGAAGCTTCATACAGAGGTTGTTGTTGATGCAAGCCTGGTCGGGTTGGGTGCAAACCTTGCCCAACACAGTGGACACCCAAATATGCCTTCGAGCAAAAAGGCTCGAAGGCATACTGTAGCATATGCAAGCAGAAGTTTGTCACAAACTGAACGTGCCTATTCACAACCAGAGAAAGAAAGTTTAGCAGTGGTATGGGCTTGTGAACATTTTAACGTATTCTTATACGGAAAACCTTTCACTCTGGTAACTGATCATCAAGCCTTGCTTACCATCTTTGGAAACCCTAGAATTGAATGCTGGGGTTTGTGATTACAGGAATACGACTACACTATTGTGCACCGACCAGGGAGAAATCAAAACCCTGCTGACTACTTTTCACAAGTGCAAGTACAGTGCCATGGCACCCCGTCCAAAGTGGATGAAGCCTACATTAACTTCATCGTAAAGTCCAGTACACCTGCAGCTATTTCAGAGCAACAAATCATTATTGCAAGGAGCAAAGATAATGACATGTTGATACTAAAAGACATTATTGCACATCAATCCTGAAAACAGCACACTTGACCTCTCACACGTGAAAGCGACTCTCAGAAGTTTATAAATGTGAAAGACGAACTGTATGTTACTCAAGAAGGTATTGTGTTACGAAGTTTGAGACTTGTCATTCTGGAAAGTCTGCAACAAGTAATTGAAGTGGCTCACGAAGGACATCGTGGAATTGTTGCCACTACATGAACTCTCAGAGACCATGTTTGGTTTCCTCATCTTGAAGAGAGAGTCAAAAGAGAGTTGAAGGCCTGTCATATATGCAATTGCTTATCTCCCAAAACCAATTAACAGACCTTGAACATGTCAGATTTACAAAAACATGTATGGGAAAGAGTTGCTGTTGATTTCTTTGGTCCTCTTGACAATGGCTATCACCTGATGTTGGTCATCGGTAAAAGATCTCTCATCGACCAATCAAAAAAGAGTCATTGAGAGCTTAGATTGGATTTTTGCAGCATGGAGTGTTCATTCAATTCTAAAGTCTGACAATGGCCCACCGTTCAACTGTCGAGAACTCAGAGACTTTCTTGAACATCTCAATAAGAAGCATCAGAAAAGCACACCTCTTTGGTCACATGCCAATGGCATTGTCAAATGCTTTATGAGCACACTTAAAAAGACCATCCAGCGTGCTACATTGGAGAAGCTTGATCTGAAGTCCGCTCTCCATGCTGCTCTTTGAGCTTACCGGTCGACTCTGCATTCAACCACAGGTGAAAGTCCTGCCACCCTGATGCGGGAGAGCCATGATGACCAAGTTACCACAATGGACCAACCGAAGATCTATACCAGATGGTGAGCTTCGTCAAACAGACTTGTGCCGTAAGCAAAAGATAAAGTATTTGCCAACAAGCATCAATGTGCCAAGAACACTACTTTCAATGAAGGAGATCAAGTATTGGTGTGACAACAGAGAAAACGCAAATCTGATGCTCACATTGATGCTGAACCCTTCAAAGTTGTGACTAGTAAAAGGACACATGATGACTGCTCACCATCCTGGAAAAGTCCATTACGCAAGATTCTTCGCACTTCAGATGTCTGCCTCATCATTCACCAGTTCCTGAAGTCAGAGACGAGACTGGTTCAATTGAGACTGAAGAGGGCCCCCTGACTGCAACTGTACCTACACCACCAGTGCCAGTCATGGGCGCTTCTCTTCCCTCTTCACGGCCTCAGAGGACACGATATGGGCGTTTGGTCAGAGCTCTATGACGGGGTCTTGTGAGTTAGCAATGACGGAACCATTTTCGTTCCTGATGGACTCCATGGAACTGTGATGTAAGTGTTTGGGTGTGAGGAATAGAGTTGATGTTTAGAATTGTGAGTTTGCAGTTACATGCAGCGGAATAAAGACGTGTAATACCAAGCTCAGGGTGTGGTCTATTCATTTACGAGTACCCAGGCTGGGGAGGATGCAACACCTTGCAGGCCACCATCCCTGTAGTAGACACCAATAAGCCACAATTTGCACCCTACCCCATGAATCAGGTAGGGCAGATTGAGACCCACTCTGAATGGGAATTTTGGGAACCAACCTATTGATACATAGGCGGTTCACAAAATTCCACACTTTGCAAAAATACTGGCAATAAATTGCGACCAATTTGACCAGTTTCTGCAATCAGAGTCTTAGTACATCTGACCCATAATTTCATATTTTGAGGCATCCAAAAACATTTTTTTACAGACTAACTACTGCCGTAAGGATGGCGGTTCAACTTCTGGCAGCAAAGTTTCTCGAGCACCAAGAGGCCTCTTGGGCTGCGGTGCAATTTTAAAGACTACTTACCAGCGCCGTGAGAAACACTGTTGCTGTGCAAGCCTCACGAATGTAACTTCTGGAGGGGCTGCGCAGTCCATGTAACCCCAGTGCCCCAGCTGAGGGTGCGGTGGTTCAATACATTACTTGGCATTACCGGGCCCTCACTGGCCCTCTATCTTCGTGCCAACCTTGGTGTGCCTTTTATCCCCAGGGGCAGGCGGGGGGGGGGAGGGGCGTTGTTTGCCACTAAGGTAGCTTAGACTGGTAATTTCCAGGTCCCCGACAGCTGTTATTGCGCCAGCCCCTTATGCCCCCTTCGGGGGTGGCCTCTGCCACACAAATTGAGACTTCAAAGAGGTGCTTTTTCTGTAAACTTAACTGCTGGGGCTAGGAGTACAATTCCTTGCCCAGGCACATTTATTTACTGGTCACAGTCATCAAGTTCTAAAGCCAGTTGTCATGAACCTGCATAGCAATCCATGATGAACTAGCCTAGGACTAAGGGAAATGACCATTGTTTATGCCAACAATATAAAGCCACTGCTTGCAAAAGAATAATCCTGAATTGCTCTTGGTATTTCAATGCACGCGCACATCTGCTGACAACTGTTTCTGGTTAAGTTATGACAGCAAACGCAAGAAAAATCAAGATTTTTAAAGCGTACATTTGCCAAGCACCCCTTTCCCTCAAATATGTTGTTTGTTTTCTGTAAACATGGTAGAGTAATGAGCGCTTTCGAGAAAACAAAAACTGCTGTATGTGGGCTCGCTAAAAGCCAGGTCTCTCTAAACAGCCCCTCTGCCGCCTTCAAAGTAGCAGCTATTAAGTGATAGCAAGAAGCAGGCCAGTTCTTGCAAAGTATCAGATGAAGCAGTTAAAAAAAGCTGCTGCCAGACACTGAGCCAGGGGTTGTCCTGCATGGGAATCAGGCTTCCACAGTTATCACGCAATGTTTAAATATAAAATGGACTCCAGTTTCAGAAAAGAAAATGGGCGCTGCCAAGTTCTGCAATAGCTCTGTCCCAGAAGGATAACATGTTCAATCTAATATAAACAGATCGGCCCCCGGGACCCTCTTCGTACTTGTGTTTGAATACTTGCTAGCTGTTGTATCATTTCTGGCTATTTCTGGCTAAAAATCTAATTTACTCAAACTGTTCGGGGAGAGCTTGCTTTAAAAACAGATCTCTAAACACATCTCGGCTGAATCCTTGAGCTATTTAATCTTCAGAACAAGAAAGCCCAAGTGTTACCCGAGCAGAATCTGCAAGGATGAAATATACAATTTAGCAACAAGAATGAGTGACCGGCTGGGTATAAACAAGCACAGGCAACACGCAGATTTAGAGTGGCGATAGCTAAGGCCTGTTGCATGACCTTGCTGCATATTTTAAAACCGCAGAGTTCTGAAAGAAGTAGTAAGAAGGTAATCAAACTGTACCCTAAAAAAGCTGAGGTTTTCAAATATCTTGGAGGTGCCGGTGCTCTCTCATGTGCAAAGAACAGAGAGACAAGGTGGCCTGTTTTAAATCATTTATATCTTCCTGTCATGCAACAGCAAAAGCAAAACACCGCCACAAAAGCCCACAGTGGAAATCACAATATTAAGAACATGAGGTATTTAGCGGGAAGAGCAGTAATCTGATTAGAGACAGCTTCCAAGATGTTCTGATAGCGAGTGCACGGTCATCGGACAGAACTAAATGTTCTCAGTTGTTAACTTCTCGAAATATAACTGGAAATCTTACATACTTTTGCAAGTCTTAAAACGGTATTAAGGTATTCATATATCTTTAGCAGCCAATGGAATGCTGATGGAGAGATAGCACACATATTTAATGTTGATGAATTCTGCATTTCCGCGCAGCCTGTTTTGTAGCCAATTAAGTATATCACCCACGCTGGACATGCAAGCAATGTATTTACTTCCATGTTGTTAATGTTTTCATTTCTTTGAAAAAACGTGAGTAGACCTATTTCTTACATTTGAATTCTCTCACCATATCTACCTATAGAAGATGGTATATTATTGTCACAACATCCATACATGTCATTTCTAATTTGTTTATGGTTACACTTAAGTCAACACGTGTTACGCTCAATAGAGTAGCTCCAGAGCCTTCCTAATGGGGGCCTGTCAATGTTTGAACGACGGCTAACGATTTATCACAGTACAGAAAATCAGTTGCAGACCAGTTAAATCTTTATCGTGTCACATTGAGGATGCGGTCGGAGACTGCTCCAAATGAGTGTTTTTCATCCGGGCTACATTGTCTGGCTTACATTGCATGGCGATTGGCTGCCTTACAGGCCCTAGATTGTCACGCACTCTTAATGTGTATGCGAGGGCTGCCAGGCGCCGAGAAGCTGAACCAACTGCGAGGCGCGTGGTACTGAATGACCCGGCTGAAGTGTGGAAGGCGGTTAGAGTGGAAAGAAGTGCAGGGCAAGTTAAAAAACAAATCTAACGTGGACGATGTGTCTGTATATACATGGCTGGGATGATTGTGCATAAACGTTTGTGTGCACTGTGCAGAGGTAATGAGATGGGTCTACCGCTTGTATAATGATGGGCTTGATATGCTGGTGGGAATTCAGTGCATGTTGTGGGCATCCAGAGAGGGGGAGTGGGGTGTCGGTGCGCGTGCGTCTCCGAGTGAATGGATGTGGCTAAAAAGATATTTGCAATTTCTGCATGTGTTTCTGAGAAGTGACTGTTGTGTTAACAATGTCGTGATTTTGGCGGAAATTTGAGCAGCACCCTCCTTTGTGCATTTAAATGGAATAATAGGGGTTGGTATTCTTGACATAATTCTGGCTATCATTAGCATAATGGTACCAATGGCATATTGGTGCTCGTTACGACCCTGACATAATGATGCCAATTCTTGAAATATTGTCGACATTCTTGACATAAGTGTGACTGCCTTTGGCATAATGGTGTCCACCGTGGACTTACTGAAAGTATTTTTAACGCCACTCTGGTTATCCCTGGCATAATATTGGCTGTGGCATTCCGATGCGCTTCCCTGGCATCCTGTTGGCACGCTTGCAATTGGTAGAACGGTCACCTTAGCATAATAGTGCCAATTCCTGAAATATTGAAGGAATTCCTGTATAGTTATCCTGGTACATTGATGCCCACCCTTTACATATATGGCGGCAATTTATAACGTGTGGCTATCCCTGCCAACATGGTGCCCATAGTTAACTTACTGTGGGCATCCTTGACACAATTCTGGCTGTCCGTGTCAGGCGGGGGCACTAGCATCATGGTCCCCTTCATTCATATGTTGGGGGAATTCTTAACAATTGTGTCTATCACATAATGCGGTCTCTGGCATACTGGGTGTTGGTATTTGCAGGTCTCATTACACCCCTTAAAGCTCCTCCCTTGTAGGTGTCGGTATTCCCCATTTTCCAAACACTCCTCTCAATCACTCTACTTACTCCCATTTACTATTGAAACATAGACCACCAAGTAAGGAGATCTCAGCACAGAAAACACAGGAGGGGCAGAGGCAGTGATCTCTGCACATAAGATAATTAATAGAATTTTGCATTACTTGAGTAGTACTACTCCAAGCAAAAATCAAGTACTACAAAATGCAGTTTGTGAATAGGCCCCCCAAGTCTCTAGTGAGATGACTCAGCCCTCTCAAATCTTACACAAAGTCACACTGCAGTAAAAGAAGTCAAGTTGCACACCACTGATCTCTTATCAGGGTGTGCTTCAAAATTCCATGATGAACTCTGCGCTTAATTTGAGCCGGTGGTTTCCGGTGCTCAGTACCAGCATTTAACTGTCAACACCGGCGCTTGTGACAGTCTGCCACAAGGTGGCACTGTCTGGCTAATTTAGAGATGACCACAACAATAGTTCATTTTTATTTCAATATACATTAGAAATTACTTTTACCTGCCACACAACCCATTCTTATATCTTTGGGGGCCTGAAATAGTCCGATTTCTCACACTTGTAGGTGTGAGATGGTTAGTAGTTGTGTTGTTGCTATCATTGGCAACATAGCGGGGGCAAGGTGTGGTCAAGCTGCAGTGACCTCCTGACAAGAGCCCTGGCACTTTTTTTTTTTAACAAATTAAGCACTGACTGAACTGCTCTGCCTCAAGCCTCACTGGAACTGCTTTGTCTTCTTGAAAGAAACAGCTGACCAAAAACTGTGCATACTTACCCTCTTACCTTTGGGATTCCTCTGGTGTATCAGAAGACCTGCCTTGGTGCTGTGTCTAATGCCTGGAGAAACTTGGTGAGCCCTGCCCGGCTTCATCATGTAAAACCACCACCGTTGAACCATCCTGAGCTCAGAAGTGGCAACATCTAAGGAACCAAATAAAGAAAACTGTCTTAGGGATCCTGCAACCCCTCTTCAATCACTGGCTGTCCCTGAGGCACCATACACTGCCTGAAGCCTTTTAACTCTCTATGAAGGTTGAGTTAGGACATGGGGCTCCACTTGGCCAGCATCTAAAGCTTGCTGACCTAGAAAACGTTTTGCTTCTTATCAGAAAGTAACTTTCTCAACTGGGCCAAACTCATGCCTTAGACCAACCACATGGACCTGTTGTCCAGTCTTCCCCACGGTCTCCCCGGCCACTGCAAGTTCAAATTTGAAACGCGGTCACTTTTTCAATCACACACCTTTCCAATAAACTTTAAGGCTTTGATAGAAGCCAGTAGACTTCTATTTTAATGGGAGTTACTGCAGTTCTATTTTAACAGGAGTTACGTCAGTGTAAAATGTCTAAAGACTCTATAAAGTTTTTTTTTAATCCTCCCCAATTTTTTTAGATGCAAATTAATGTATTTCTTATGAATAATATTATTTGGCTCTTAAGTATTTTTGCTTATTTGCTATTGTGCATATCAGTTGTGCACCTCCCTGACCCCTCTGCACCTCTGGCATTATTACAACAGAGAACAAAACACACAGAGGGTTGAGGCAATAATCCCGCACCTGTCACTTAAAAGTAGCTCAACAGTATGGTGATGGTGCTAGAAAGCCAAGAAGTGCACCCCTCTCCACTTCCTATTGGGGTGATCCCCAAAAACAATCACAAAAAGGAATGGAATCAGCACACATCAATTATAAATCTTATTTAAAGTTCATAAAACATCAGGTGTTCACGATGATTTTAAGAAAATGCCAGGTCCAGATTTTTCTTATAATCTCAAAATATCCTTTATTGATAAATATGTGCAGTTGTTAAAATCCAATTAAAAAAATTCATTTAGCCAACACGTTTCGTCTCAGGAGAGACTTCTTCAGGGCTCAGAATTATATGAACGTTTTTCAAACTTCGCGTACGGACGCTGAAACTATTGTTGCTGGCCACCCTGCCTTTCAATGTCAACGTCTGCACTATTATCATCGCACTAAGATGATTACCTTGGCACTGTATCGATTTGTGTCTTAGAATTTTCCTTTGCTGAATACGAACATATAACGTTCATATAATTCTGAGCCCTGAAGAAGTCTCTCCTGAGACGAAACGCGTTGGCTAAATGAATTTTTTTAATTGGATTTTAACAACTGCACATATTTATCAATAAAGGATATTTTTGAGATTATAAGAAAAATCTGGACCTGGTATTTTCTTCAAATCATCGTGAACACCTGATGTTTTATGAACTTTAAATAAGATTTATAATTGATGTGTGCTGATTCCATTCCTTTTTGTGATTATTACAACAGAGTTTAATCTCTTGGATTAAATGCTGCTTGAAGTAGACCTTCCTGAAGTGAATCAGTCTGTAAATCTCTTCTTATGTCTGGGAACCAGACTTATCAGGGGCAACAACATTCTGATTTGGACTCACATCCATGGGAGAGAAAACAACACGTGTTTGGTCCTTGTGTTAGGAAGGGGGTGAGGAGTCTTCTTTAAATGCGCCCAACCAAGGTCACAACTCCGCAGTCAACAGGAGGTTGATCCACATATAGTGTGGAGTGCCAGGCTAAGGAAATGGCTGATGAAGCACTGGAGCATGGAGAAGAAGAAGGATATGAAAGGTGGGAGTCTTCTTATGCTGGTCAATTTTGGAAGCCACCCTTCTTTGGAGCGTATGACTAACTTTAAATGTATTCCTATCCAAGATGGATGCCTTTCTAGTATTTTATTTGTCTTAAGATCCCACACCAAGATGGTATCAACATTTTTCTTTTTGATGTCATTTCCTGTCTAATCTATATACACAGATGCTTTGGTCAGAGAAGGATGAGCTGCAAGATATTCATTCCCCTATTTTTCTGAGCCTAAGAAAACATCCAAACAGCATCTGTTTCTTGCTGTCGCACAGACACACCGATCTGAGGATGCCCAGCACGTTTAGAAACCTACCAATCCCATACATTTCATTTGACACCTGGCAGAGTCCTGGGGCAATGGCTTGCATGGGTGCCACAACATTTTCTTACCCAGAATTCCCTGTACAAATCAACCATTGGTTAAAAAAGACTTTTCACACATTTCTGTGACAGAAAGTTCCGGATTTTGTAGGTAACAGCAAAAGTCTGACCCACTGCTCCCACACTCCTATCTGGCTTTTTAGTCTCCCCTAGCCTTTGGTGACTCCCCCTACCTCTCTGCACCCGATGTTAGCACCGGGACACCTCCGTTGGAGGTAGCCGTGCGCTATACAAACTATAATAATAATAATAAAAACAGTACCTCACATGTGAGTGTGCCTATCGTAACTGACAGGAACAGGACAAATGTATGACTGGGTGAGGTCAATATAGTGTCATTGTGGCCAACATTTTGGCCTACTGCTGTCTTGCATAATAGGCAACGTAGATATGTAGGGTTCCATTTTGATCAGAAAAGTGCAAACATTGGATGGAAGGACTTTTGCTGCCTGACTGAAGTTTTAGGTTTCAGAAGTATGAAGAAACTGTTTATTTTTACCCATATTTTGATATTTGCCTGTGGTTCTGGGTATTAAAACGTATAAGGGTTCATGCAAACTACTTCACTGTGGATTCCCCCATGTCTCTACCTTTCAGCCAAATCCGGGAACAAATACTGCAGATACCCCATGGAATCTCCACCAACAAAAATATTCCCTGGTGTGTATTGTGTGGATCCCTGCTCAAAACCCATGGAAAGCCCACACTTCTGATAATCCCTCACTCAGAACACCTAATGGAACACACATCTGGATCAAGTGTTGGCAAAAAGAGGTTCTGACAAACCTCTTGTTCAGGGTGTTGCCCTGGCAAACCAATCAGGGCAAGGGTTGTCTGGCACCCACTGGTAGAAACCTTATAATGTGTATTTGTTAAAAATACATTTTTGTGGGAGATTTGAATACAGCCCAGTGGTAGCACCTGCAACCAAAAGACCGGTACAATAAACCACCATTTTGTTTGTAGCTCCTTTCCAAATTGTACTGCATCCAGTTTATTGCCTGTGGGCATCCTGATACCATAGAAGACCCCTACATGTTTAGTACCTTTATTCTCAGCAGACAGAAAGGAACAAAGCTGGAGGTCAAGCCTTGGCAGGGATATTGTACTGTGAAAGAGAAACGTGAAGGAATTATCATGTTTAGTAAAACAATGTCAAGAAAACTGACACATTTTACTTTCAGCGCGAGATCCCAGCCAGCCAGGGAGGAAAAGGACTTCCAGCTTGCACCAAATGATTCTATTGATCATCCAAAAAATTAGGAAATATATAGCTCAATACTTTCCATATGCTCCAAATTGTAATATCTGCCATCGCCAGTGGAGAGGCGGGTGGAGTTCAAGTCTCTCTGCTTCGCGTTTAAGATTTTGAAATATCCTATCCCTGGGATATTATCTGGCCTACTCTCTGCCTATATACCCACGCGTCAGCTACGTTCCGCAGATCAACAGCTGGCATCTACCCCACGTATGAGGAGGGCCCGCGCCGGTGGGCGCTCTTTCCGCGTATTGGCAGCTAAGCTGTGGAATGGCCTTCCAAGTCACATCCGGTGCATGGACAACTATTTTGCTTTTCGAAAAGCACTAAAAACCCACCTGTTCCCTCACTAGGCTACCTGCTCCCTCGTCTGTCATTTTTTACACCTCTTGGCTCTCTCTCTTTTGTTAGGCCGGACTCTTGCAGCTAGTTGCTACCACTGCTCTTAGCGCCGGGACGCCCCTTTGCCGGGGCAGTTGAGCGCTCTACAAAACTTCTTAACATAACATAACAAAGGAACAGTCCACCATAAACAGTGATTTGGCCACAATTTCCTGATCTGCGCTAACAGTAAATAATTAAGCAAACTATACTCCTTAGAAAAACCCACACATATTTGGCATGGCTGTGCTTCAAACATCCAGGGCAACATTTCCTTGATTAGCACTCTACGATTTATGTTTATCGATTTGAGAATTGCGCCAAATTATGGAGTAAAATTGTTGAAAAAAAAAAATCAAGATATTGCCTGAGTTTTCATTATATCTCTATGCTACAATAGTTTATTAATGCAAAGTTTACACCAATACATAGTCCTGAATGTGCTAAAGGAATACACAAAAGTACAGTTTGTATGAGTGCACAAAGAGACCAAAGAGGTAAATGTGTTTAAAAACCTTAAACACAGAATTTTTGGAAAACGCTCTAGCAGACTGTTGCACAAACACTCTAGCAGTGAAAGGGTTAACTGAGACAGAGGTCGCCTCCATTCAAGTATGTCTTCCCTCTATTTTTCACACCGCGCCTAACGGAGAAATAAAAGTTGTCATATACAAAGCAGGTTTCAAATTTTTTCTCTAAAAGGACTTCTCACTTACATTCACATGCAAATTGATTCAAATGACATTTTGGTAATCATACATGTATTTGCCATCAGTACATCCATGGAGAAAATGTCATTAAATAGCCTGTCTACTCAATAGGAGTCATCTTTGCCTGTGCCCCCGAAGTGAAATTACAGTTCAAATTGGTTCAAATGAAGGGTTTTAACCAATCAGCCACTATTACTGGGCGATTTATTGGAGAGCAGTAACTACTTTGCAAGGGAAGAATCTTTATAAATCCTTTATAAAATTCAAATAAGGCACACAAGTGAAACCTAAACCAATATCTGTCACCTTTTTTCAATAATCGCCTTTACCCGGTCAAACCTCGAACTGTTATTGGGAGAAACTATGGACATTTTTTGAAGTACCACTTTCTAAATTGTATATTATTTGTAATGTTGGTTTAGAAAATGAACATTAATAGAAGGTACATAAGAATAAAGCAGATCACTTTACCTATAATAGTATTTGAGTTATAATCCCAGTCACCTAGTTTAAAGCCAGGGATCGAGGATGTAATTGTCAGGGTTTTGGTTGTCTTCAGAGTACCTTATTCTCAACGTTCACTAATTGTGTGGTGGTTTGAAAGGTATATTTCCTTTACAAAGTAAAAAAAAAAAAAAAAAAAATACTAGCCCTTCATAGTTATTGACTTTGTACAGGGAAAATCAGTTTTAATCTGTCCACATGAATAACAAATCCCATAAATGTTAATGAGTAACGACCCCTAAAGAACAAGTTAGTTACCCTTGGCAACACTCTTTCGGGTGGATACTGTATCTAACCACAGATTCCTCATCATTAGAATATTTTGAGGTGTGCCACACTGCAACCTGAGATTTTTGCACCAATGCTCCTGATGCACTGGAAGGTGGCACCGCATGGCTCCACAGTGACTACAAACGTCCCAAACAGTGATGGGGCAGAGCTGCATATTAGAGCCGGCCCCCTTGCACGCTGACAGTTTATTAATCTTTCTACTTCTGTGCCCTCAGACATGGATCACTTCAAAGAAAGTGCAGGTGAGACAGTTCAAGGGGTCACTGCAGAGAACAATGAGGCGAGAGGTCAGAAGGAATTCTGCAACTATATAAAGTATCCATCAGAAAGAGTGTTACCAAAGGTAACTTGTTCTGATGGATACTTCTAACCGCACACACATGCGGCTGCATCAGGTCAATAAAAAGCGAATATGCTGTGTACAGGCACCCTCTGGAGTGAGAAGTGTCTCAGCACGGCCCTGGCAGTCTCTGCCATGCAGGGCCACTTTTCATAACAGAGCACTTAGTCCTGGTCCCTTGATGTACCGCCGTAAAAAAAACTGTTGTCCAGAGATTTCAATTTTTGATTTGTGTTTTTGTATCATAAAAGAAGTAATTTAGCTCCTGTAGACATTACTAATCCGGGCCGAATTTTTCTGGATTACATTTTTTTTAAATGGAGGATGTGTTGCAGTGATTATGTAATATTTCAAGAACCATGAGACCTATATACTTCATTTCAATGTCAAAAAATAGGTTTTGGGGGTCAAGTAGTCTTATAGAGACAGAAAATACCTCCTCAGAGCAACCCTCTCACCATTTTCCAAAATGGCAGCTCTATAATGATGTGTTTTAGCCACCATACTGGTAGTTTAAGTTAATATTGTTTTTGTTTCAGGTTTTCATTTGATTCAAATTTATGAACATGAGCGAAGCAGGTGGTAGCAGAGGATCTATATACACAGACGCTTTGGTCAGAGAAGGATGAGCCACAAGATATTCATTCCCCTACCCTCCTGACAGAGTTTTGCGAACTACAAAGTCTGAGGACTCCTTCAACAAAGAAAAATGTGTCATATGCCAAACTAATCCGAAAGAAAAGCTAACATCAACTGCGGCTGGACAGAAGAGAGTTTGAGATGCTGCAGAAATACAGCAAGGCGAAGTTCACAAAAGATTAAAACTGATGGGTGAAGAGGATCAAATATTTTATCATTGTAACAACAAGTGCTACAAGTCGTATATAATGGAAAAAAGCCTGGAAAAAAGTAGTAAAAAAAAATAGCAGAAACCAGTAAATCACAACAAGAATCCGAGTCTTCTGAGAAAGTGACGACAACCAAACAAAATGCCCATCCACTTAGAAGATCGATGGCTAGCCCTCGTCCACCTCCAGCAACTGATCAGAAAGCAGAGGATCTTCAATGTGTTATTTGTGGTTTAAGCAGAACAAGGGCCAAAGGGATGGATTGATTGCAGAACAAAGTACAGAGTATGTGAGTCTCAAAGTGCAAACATGTTTTTATCTGCACCTAGTTTTCTCCAAGATGAAGTTTTCAGCCGAGTAGCTGATCTAAACAGCAAGATGAATGTATTTGCAGCGGATTTGTATGCCCACCCGAACTGCATGTGTGCATACATTTGAAAATATGAATGTACAATGAGCTCCCAGCAGCAATGTAACTGCCAGCCTTCAGTTCAGTTTGCACTCTTTGAAAAATCAAATTAAGTTTTAAAGCCACTCGAGTGCTGGCTACTGGTTCACACTCAGTGAGATCAGAAAAATAATGATGAAACTGTATTGGTCCATAATAAAGAAATTAAGATTTTTCTGGTGAGAATGCACAATGACTGAATTCGTTTTCGTCAGTCTAAAAAAAAAAGAATGAATCACTTATGGTTTTCTCAGCTGATTGGACCCCTGAAGTTCTGCTGCCAAAATAAGATCACAGGATGCAGTAAAATCAGCAGGAACCACATCCTGAAAGATTTAGATTTTGAACTCAATGGCAAATTTTGTGATGCCCCATAGCTCTGCAAATCATGGGAGTCAACAAGAATGCCTGATGTTGTCTTAACATTTTTTTACATCATTGTTTAATATCAGCAAAGCAAAACTGTTACAAACTAAAGTTTTTGAGTTCGGAAAAGAAGCAGACAACATTGATGATGGCTTTGAAGATATAAGCGAAGAAGCGGAAGACAATCCCATCAACCGACAGGCTTATGCTATGCAAATGTGCTGTCTTTTCCAAATCATGTTTTATGAATTACATCACGGCAAAAAGAAAACTCCAATACACATGATGACTGCCCACAAAATATATGGCAAGTGCAAAATTAGAGAGCTAATCACTTCAATGAATAGGATTGGTGTATCAACAAATATTATAATGACATAGTATGGAGTAGGAACTTGTTAGCAGCTTATACTGTAAAATCTTGTGAATCCTACAGCACACCATTTCCAAGTCACTTTACCAGGAAAGGATTTACAATTGCTGCTTTTGATAATTTTGATTTTGAAGACAGTTATTCTTTGTCTGGAACATGATACTGACATGGTGCTTTTTCAAGTCTGTACCAATGAAGTAGCTGCTGGAAAACACGCTGTGTCAGCTGTAGGCATAAACAAATGAAGCTGCATACTTATAACCCAACTGCCTCGTCAACGTGTGAAAAATCAGTGCAAGCCATCAACATGTCCCAGTCTACCAGAAAGTTTCAAAGTGGCTGAGGACATGGATCTTCTTCTACCTGATGCTGCAGTCCGCAAAGCTGATTTAACTGAATTTATCATATCGCTTATTTGGTGGGGACTGAAGGATGAAGAAAAGCCAGTTCCTCCGTGGGCTGGAATTCATGCTCTGATCTCCCAGAATACTGTTCCACTGAATAAGGTTGGGTTTTTCCCAGTAGTACCATCTCCAGTCACAAACTACGCAACAGTATACACAGCTCTAAAAAAAATTAAGAAATGTGAATGCTCAGCTTGAAACCCAGCCTATCCTGCCAATTTTCTGTGATGAAAGTGTTTTTGGTACTATAGCCGACATATTTAGGAGCAATCCAGTATAATTTGAGATCTTAATCCAATGATGGGTATTTTCCACATGACAAACGTTGCGTTGCGGTGTGCAGGAACTTCTCAGTGGATGTGGCAAAGACGATGCACTTTTTGAGGCTGAAATCTTTGGAAGCAAAACTGTCCAGTCGGTATTGAGCGGACCTCATTATGTTCATTCATTACAGGGTGTGCTCATCATATCTGAGGCTATAGAACAAATGCGGTGGAATGCTTTCTGGAACAAGAATGACAAATTAGGTTTTGCATAACTTATCTCAGAAGTGAACAATGCATAGGGTGCACTTCATTCAAAAGACATAACGCAAAGCAAGGCAATGTTCAATACACTCAGTTCAAAATCAGAAAACTTGAAAAACAAGTTTGTAGAGTTTGTCAAAGAATGTGAAGAAAAATCAGAACTTTGCAAGCACTGGGGCAATGTTTTACACATGATAGCTCTAGTGAAAAACTGTGTACATGCCAATCGGGAAGGTGATTGGGAGCTGCAAGTGAATACTATTTAGTCACTGATTACTGTGTTTAGCGAATTTCATTGCATAAACTACCTGAGATATGGGTCCTGGTATTTGGAAAAAGTGAAGAAGCTAGAGGTGGAAAAACCATACCTCTACAAAAATTTCATCCAAAGACATTTTGTGATGAAAGACAGAGAAGAAAGGTTCAATGCTGTGGCTCCAGATATAAACTGGAACAGACGATCCAGAGATCACAGAAAAGCTACAAGGTAATTGTTGGTCAGGCACATAAAAGTGAATATGTTGCTCAATGGCAGCTAGTTTACCATGAAGTCCTTTCTACTTGCAATATTTTCAGAGACCTGACAATTTCAAAATTAATGGACCATTGTTAAACTGTTTCTTACCACTAACTTGTGGGAAAGAGGGGAGCGTTTTAATAAACATGTTGAAAGCCTTCTTCATTTCATGAAGCAGCAAGGACACCCCTTTGAAATGACACAGCCTGTGCGACTACATAACTTCTTGACCAAACAATATGTGGATAACGATATAAAGACACGTCTACTAGATGTCCTGAAACATAGATCGAAACTATACGCAGAAATGAAGCAGGAGAGATTTGTATTGAAAGAGAAAAAGCTGTTTGACATAATCACTAAAGCTAAACATCCACGCTTTAAATGCCATAGTATGAGTTTTGTCCAACCAGCCATTACAAAACAGTTTACAAAAAACAATTTTTGCAAGCACATAGAGAGATGGATGTAACAAAAAAAGGGGGGAATTTATCAAGGACCTTCTGTCGCATGATCTTCTTCCAACAAACGCATTATTTGATGGAGATGCTGCAACCAAACCAGTGAAGCACAAACTAATACAAGAGCTCGAAAAAAAACTTTCACCTGAAGAATTTCAATTTGAAAAGTTGCCCTCATTGAAAACTGCTGTTGATGTGGACTATATGTCACAGTTGCGAATGGTCAAGATTTCATCCATGCAAAACTTCGGAGAGATCGTCCAAACTGTTCTACAAATTTCAAAGTCAGTGTGCACCTTGCAAGAACTGCACATTGTCTTTGACAGGTATTTTGAACTATCTGTCAAAGAATGTGAGAGAATCAGACAAATGTCTACAAGTGGGACAATCGACCTTGCCTGCATCAAAAATTCGACAACTATACCTGGGCAGCTTGATACATTCTGGGCAGCATTGAACAAGATGAACTTAGATGTTAACTCGCCAAAACATTGCTGATGCTTCAGTAAACACTGAATTTCCAATTATTGCAAGTGGAATGATTATCAATGAGGAGTTGGTGCCTGCAGAAATTTATTTCAAAGGTACGGGCCATATTGTTCAAGAACTTAACAGCAAATTGAAGGAAGCTGATCTTTGTGTTTTGCCACATGTTGAGTGGGCTGTTTGAAATGGTTCCAATCGAGTCATTTTACTGTCAAAAGACACAGATGTTATCATTGTGCTACTTAGATTTGTTGCAATGTTCATAAGTCAAGGGTTGTCAGAGTTATGGATAAGTTATTGAACAGGCTAGAAATTACACTTAATATTGCTTCATATTCTGTACAAAAAACTTGGCCCAGAAATGCCCAGTGTTCTTATCAATGCAAAAAGAACAATTGATGGACAGGATGCTGAACAATGTAAAACATTTATTCCAGGACAGAGATCTGGGCCTAAATCCATCACTTCTTTGCTCCCCAGCCTTATGTAAATCAGTCTTGACCCTGCTCCCCAGGGGAAGTCTAGCCCGAACTGCCAGGCCAGGTCCTCCCTGGACCGGAAACAAGCATCCTGGGACCGGTTTCGGGGTTTCACCCCTCATCAGCCAGGCTAGCTCAACTCCAGTGGCATGGAGAGCATGGGACCCACGTCTGGGAATACCCATCCCACTTGGGGTGACAAATGCAAAAAGAACAATTGATGGATAGAATGCTGAACAATGTCAAACATTTACTGCAGTACAGAGATCTGGGCCTAAATCCATTGTTTCTTTACCAAGGCACATATTCTTACGGGTGATGACACTATGAACAAAATTGGAACAAAGCATGAAGCTTTAACTGCTGAACCTGTGATGTTTCTAAAAGGATTTGCTGAGACAGAAGTAGAATGTGACTTTAAAGACGTAGAAATATACCTTGTGCGTGTGCAGAAAGCGAATTCTGACTGTCACACATTTGACGATCTTTGGTATAGTGGGTTCAAGAGATCAGTCCCACTAAGTGACTTTCCACCGACGTCATATTTTGTGCGTGGACACATTAAAAATGCATTCTACTTGATCAGAAGATGTGTAAATGTTTTGGATCATGCATATGTAGAGAAAGATCCATGTGAATTTGGTTGGGAAGGTATTGATGGGGTGCTAAAACCTAAGAAATTTCTAAAGCCTCTACCCACAGAACTTACATGTACATGCACTTGAAAAACCTGTACTACAAAAAGATGTCCCTGTCGATATGCTCTTCTCAAATGTTCAACATTCTGAAAATGTACAACGAGCGATTGCTGAAACAAATAAATAAAGTGAACTATGAAAATGTGTCTAAAACAGGAGTGATAAACAATGTTATTTTCATATTCAGATCATAAAGATTGTTTGGTGTATACATAAAAGGATTAAAAACCATTATTATTTGTTTTATCTCTATATATGTCTCTTCTTCCTCTATTATAGCCGTCATTTTGGAAAATGGCAGAAGGGTTGCTTTGAGGAGTTATTTTCTGTCTCTATAAGACTACTTGACCCACGAAACCTATGTTTTGACACCAAAATGAAGTATATAGGTCTCATGGTTCATGAAATATTACATCATCACTGCAACACATCCGCCATTTTAAAAAACGTCGTCCAGAAAAATTAGGCCCAAATCAGCAAAGTCTATGCAAGCTAAATTACTTCTCTAATGATCCAAAAATACAAATCAAAAATGAAAATCTCTGGACAACATTTTTTTTTACGGAGGTGTATCAGGGGGCCGGGATTAACTGGGAGCTTTGACTGAGTGTGCCCTGGGCTCCTGGTAATCAGGTACCCAGGGCCTATGTTCTTTCCCTAAAACTACATTGAAGCCTAAACCCAATTGGCATCTCTGGCCACAGGTCAGCCCCTGGTAAATGGTACCACAGGTACCCAGGTCACTGTGACCAGAGAAGGCCTCTAGGGGCTGCAGCACTTATTGTGCCACCCTTAGAGGTCCTGTTTCATTACACTCACACACTGCCTTTGCAGGCTGCGTGTTTTGGTGCAGAACAAAGTGAAGAGTTGACATGACACACATCTCTGTATGCCATGCCTACAACCCACTGCCCAAGCATAGATCAGTCACCCCAATAGCTGGGTGCTCTATACCAGTGGGGAGGGTACAGGTGCATGAGCCCTGTACTCCTACAGTGTCTAAGTCCATTCTTAGACATTGTAAGTGCAGTGCTGCCATTAAGAGTATATGGTGCTGGGAGTTTGTCATTACGAACTCCACAGCACCATAATGGCTACACTGAAAACTGAGAAGTTTGGTATCAAACTTCTCAGCACATTAAACCCACACTGATGCCAGTGTGGGATTTAATGAAAAATGCACACAGAGGGCATTTTAGAGATGCCACCTGAAAACTAACCCACCACCAGTGTCCAAGCTGAGTGGCTGCTTTCAGCTGCCACCACCAGACATGTTTCTGGACCCCTGGGTCGAGAGCCTGCTGCTCTCTGGGGCCTGAAATAATGCACATCCTGGGACGAGGTGCCAAGCCTCCTCCCCCAGGATGGGCAGGGTTCACGAAGGGGAAGCTTCAAAGGCTTGCCGCCTTTGTGAGCTTCCCCAGGCCACTTGCTGCTTTCAGCAACTGGTCCCCACTGGTTCTGACCCCCACTTTGGGCAGGAGAACCGGTGGGATAAACAAGTGAGGAAGAGAGGTCTGCCCACCTCTGCTAACTCCACCCCTCAGGTGGGGGAGGCGAGGTGAAGCACAACTCTCAGTCCCCACCATCTTGCAGATGGGGGTACTCAGCCAACCAGGGACAGACTCATGCCCCCCTCCCACTGGAGGGTGGCATAATAGGGGGTGTACCCACCCCTGGGAAGGGACCCATTGGTCCCTACCTCTTACCTACCTGTAAAGCCCCTAAATCTAGTATTTAGGGGAACCCCTGAACCTTGCTTCCCCAGACAAGAAGAAACTATAAGGAGAAGAAGAAGGACTGAACAGCTGTGCAGCAGCTAACAAGAGGAAGACGCCCACTGACTTGGCCCCAGCCCTACCAGCCTGTCTCCACCTCGAACCTGCTCCTGCGAAATCCCGGTGTGTCCTGCAGCCAGCAACCTTGAAAACCCCGGAGGACCTGCCTGCCTTTAGCCCCAAAGACTTTGTCTCCCATGAACACCGGATTTGTTCATCTGCAACCTCAGGCTCCAGCCGGACACCGCGAATCCGCCCTACTCTGCACCCGCCGTCCACGGCCCGAGCTCGAGTGGGCAAACACCATGAGGAGGTCACCCCGGCGATCCTGACCTGAGATCCGGCAACCCCTGACCTGCCTCAAGCCTCCAGCCGACGCCTGCAGCCTAAATCCAGAAGGTCCCCCCACCCGCGACCAGGAACTGGTAAGAAGATCCGACCCCAAAAGTCACCCTTGCACCCGACGCCCCATGGCCTGGGGTGCCCAAACTGACGGTGCCTAACCAAGCCCTAACTTCCCAACTTACCTCTCGAAGTGGTGGTCGCACCCAGAAGACATTTGTCCCCAAGCCTGCAGTGCCTTTGCAAACCGGAGGTTCCCCATTGAAAACAACAGGGCGCCCGATGTCGAAACAGCTCCCTGCACCCGGCCGCCCTAGTGCCGCTGAAGGTGCTCCTTTGGTGCTACTTTGTTTCCCCATTTGCCCTGAGCTAAAGTCCAGGAGCTTTGCTCCCGCACCCAAGTGGCCTGCTCGTCAGCAGCCACCATCCGGAGCCCCTATCCCCCATTGGATAACTTTGGGCCTCAGCACTCTGCACCAGGCCGCCCTAGTGCCACTGAGGGGGTAACTAGAGTGCATCCTTGACCCTGGGGGACCCCTGAGTCTACCCCCAGACCCTCAACTCCCACTACCAAATACTTACCTCAAAACCGATAACACGATTTTCCTCCATAGGATAACATTGACTGTTTTTCTTGGAAAAGTTTTTAAGTGTGGAGTTTGAAAACCTAAAGAAATTCTTTAAAATTGTACTATTTAACCAAAACGATTTTACTTACCTGTTTACAGGAAATGTCCTGGAGTAGTATCCAGGCATACTACTCTGAGTAAGAAAAGTAATCTAAAAAGTAACTTACATGGTATTTTACTGAAAAGCCCATTCAAGTCTATGTACTGTATTTACAAAGTATTGCATTTCTCTGCAACCATCCTGTAAGTCAAAACAAAGTGCATATACCATTTCAATTCAAACTGTTTAGAAACTGCATTACTACTGTAAAGTATTTATTGCTTACCTGTGCCAGGCTTGCTTGGTTCTAGAAAATAAAATAACTAAAAGAATATTTTTATACAAAAACAATTGGTCTGAAGTTCAGTCTTTGAGTGTGTGAATTCATTTGCTGACTGAGTGTGTGCAACAAATGCTTAACACTGTCCTCTGATACTGCCTTACTGCTCGACCACACTACCACTAATAGAGAGTGAGGTGCTATCTAACTTTTCCTCTGCCTACCTTTGGGGTTCCACTGGACTCTGTGCACACTATACCTCACTTTGGTATAGTATATACAGAGCCAGCTTCCTACATTAGCCCACTGCACTCTTCCCTTCATATCTGAAGAGGACATTCAGGAATCAGAATTTAGGCATCTGGTTTGACATAGAGTTGTGGACTGTGCTAAAACACCCTGTCTGAGAAGAAGACGGACGTATTGCAGCAAAGTGCACTCTGGATGGTACAAGACCAGGGGTTGAATATTGAAAAACAACTGAACTTATGAGTATTCCACTACGATAAGGACCCCTGATTATCTAAAAAAGATTCAGCCATGAGCATGAAGTGAAGGGGATGACACAGAAATTGATGTATCATGACAAGAATAATATACATTAAACGAGGCATGTGCACCTTCTAACATAAAGACAAGACTACGCAGAGGGTGATTAAACCCCTTGTTTCGAGCAAACATCAAGAGCGAAATAGGGGTACGAAGTGGAAATTGGGAGTAAACAACTGCTTTTATGTAAGAGTTTTTATGTGAATTTGTCCTCTAGAAGTTGGGGATTTGAGTCAAAGATCCACCGAAACGCCGCGTCGACATTATTTGTACAGGGATGAGACATAATATGTTCAAGGATATTTTTTAAATATACAGTTTGAGTTTGCAATTATCTGTATATGCTTATAACCCATGATATATTGTGGATGCAGAAGAGAATTTTTTATATATATTGTCTAGATTCTGAACATGAGTATAAATATTCTTAGATTTTATTGTGCTGATCTGTACTGTATATTTATCAATTTGTACATTGTGGATATAATGATATGTATTTTAATTATTGCAATAAATACTAATTTTTTTAAATGTAAAGGAGACAGTTATAATTAAATGTTCAATCGATGATCAATGAACATAAAGAAGGAAATTGGTTCAGTGTATTCTGAGTGATTTGATGATTAGTGGTTGCGGTGTTAGAGCACAAGGGGGAAATTTGTTTTTTTTTGTTGGTCTTTCTACCCGGTCCCTTTTGGCTTTAAAAGGGTGACTCTGATTTTCCCAGACTATCAGTGCTTTAAATGGGCCGGTACTCACCGGTACTGAGTACCGGCACTTCTTAGATTTATCACTCTGAGTACCGGCACTTCTCTACTGCCGAGGAGAGTACCGATACTCATGAAACGCTGGTGCTGGCGGCCTTTCTCTGACAGCCAAGGCACTTCTGTGGACCTGAGCCGAGCCCCCGCTGAACTACCGCTGAACTATTCAGCGTGGGCTCATTTGCATACCGTCCGGGTGTTCACCATCATGCTGTGTTGCAAACACAGAAATCGAGGCAGCCCGGTGACAGCGCAATTAAGAAAGCCGTGGGAGGTAACCAGGTTCAAATGGCTTTAATCCCACCTGATTCTTTTGTGTAAGTGTCTGCTTATGTTTGTCTGCTTGCCTGTGATTGTTTTTGTGTGAGAGAAAAAACGAGAGAAAGGGGGAGCGAATAGAGACACTCTTGGAAGTTATATTAAAGGAAATGTGTGGAATGCTTTGTGTGTGCATGTCTGCTTGTTTCTTTCTCTGTCACTTGAGAATATATAGAATTGTGCCAAGCAACAGCAATTAACAGTATTGATGTTGCAAATATTACAAAACAAGGAAATATTAAAATAGCGCCGCGTTTGGCTTTCGTTTGTGTGTAATGAGTAAACAAACCTGCTTTGTTTATTGAAAGACATTTCTCATGTGTTTTGGTATGTGCTGCAAGTAGTATGGAAGTCAATAAGTATCGGCATGTCTTGCCCTAAGCCCCGCCCCCAAGCCCCGCCCACTCGCCACATTTAAATGAGTACCTGCACTATTTCCCCCCCCTTTTAAAGCACTGCAGACTATCAACAAATGCAACCTGCAAAACACTGGTTGTGGAATTTACACCATTTCTCCACACGAACAATCTTAAGGCATAAGAGGCTCCTCTAGGGAAAGAGTTGCACTTCACAAATGACGTCATCATTAATCGTTCGCATCCACATTACCTGAACTCCTTTCAGTCCACACAGAAAGTAGTTGTGCCACAGAGGTTTAGTCTTGTCAATCTGGATATTATCAGCACATGCACTGAAATCCCTGCAACGGCATGAACAGAACAAACATGTTATTCCAATCCTGGCACCCTCCCTACTGAAGATGTTCAGTTTCAGGACATAATACAAAATACAGACCAGGGAAGATGAAATCGTACTAACAGACTCATATTTTCAATGTAAGAGATCTATTTAAATCTTGGAAAGGGTTGAATACAATATGAAATGCTTTAATTATTGCTCCCATCTCCAAATGAACTACTAATGTAGGTGATCTGCTGCCACATTCCACTCCAGAAAAATATTTTATTCTCAAATTTCCGGATCGTAAATGCTTGCTGGAGAGGGAGCGGCTTCACTCGACCAAAGCGATACCACAGCCCTCAATAACTGCCAGCTGAGGAGAGATATGGCATGATCACTACTTAAAACGAATACGGACAGATATGAGGTTTGCTCCTTTGGAAGTGCTGACAAATCGACAGATAACGAAAAGTAAGACGCAGTGGTGTTACGCAATGTATAAACTGACAGCAATTTTAGGACAAAAATATTTTGATTTTCCTGCCGTATGCACATAATTAAGCTTGCAGCGACACCTAGTGGACCATGTACTAAAACTAAAAGAGCTGGGTTGAAAGGCACTCCAACAACACAAGCCGAACTTCCTACATTTTGCACTGTGAAAAAAAAGAAATTGTTTATTCAAATCATTGTTCTAATCATTGATTCATGCCAAATAAAAGCTGGCATCCAACTGGACGTTTAAAATGTTTAACAGTAACTTCTTTAAGCTATACAGCACTTATAAATAACCACTGTAAAAGTCAATGGGTCTGGCTTGTAACGTAAAAATGTTTCTTCATGGAATTAATCAATCAATCAGGATTTGTATGGTGGGGCTGATCACCCGTGAGGGTATCCAGGCGCTGCAAACACTGCTGTCGTGGGGGGCTGTGAATTAATCACTGATCGTCTTGCTCCTGAAGTTGAAGATGTGGGCGCTCATGACAGGGGTCCATGGGTGCTCCTGAGGGGGCGGAGTTCATGATGGTTGTGGTGTCTTGCGTGGTGAGCTGGTCCCAGGTGGTGAGCAGGTGGTCATGTTTTTTATTCGTGGGGGCGAGATGGTTGAGGATGTCGACATTGGTGGGTTAGGGTTCAAAATTTCTGTAGATGGTGGCGATCTTGTTGTGGAAGGAAGTCTGCCACAGTGTCACAGAGTTCCTGGGAAGAGGTGATGATGTTTTTGGGTGACTGAGGGGCTGAACAACTCTCTGATGATGTTGAAGAGTTATTTGCTGTGGTTAGAACTTGCTTTGATGCGGTCAGCCAGGGCACTTCTTTTCATCTTTTTCAGAAGCTAGTGGTATTAGTTAAGGAATGTCTTGAATGTGGTTAGGTCTGTGGGCTCCATGCTAGTGCACCACTTACTTTCGAGTTGTTTGCAGTTGCTTTTCATGGTTCTTAGTTCCGTGGTGCACCAGCTGGCTTGCTTGGGATCCTCTTGGGCTTGGTCGGTTTAATAGGGGTGACTCTGTCTGCGCAGTCGGTGATCCAGGTGGAGAAATTCTTGTCAACCTGTTCTAGGTTGGTTGTGGTGCGTGTGCGGCAGGTGTTGAGGATGTCGGTCCATTGGCTCTCTGAGACTTTGGTCCGGTTGCGGTATGAAGAGTTGGGCAGCTTGGGGGCTGTGCTGGGGGATCCCAAGATGGTAAAGTGGAAGGTGGCGTGGTCTGTCCAGGTGGGCTCAGTGACATAGCTATACTTGACGCTGTTACTGGCCGTGAAGATGGGGTTGAGTGTGCGATGTGTGTGTGTGGTTGGTGACCAGTTTGGTGAGGCTGATGTTGTTCATGCTCTCAAAATGGTTAGCAGTGTTGGTATGGTTGAGGTTGTCGAAGTGAAAATGTATGTTGCCGTGAAAAATGTTGTGTTTGGAGTCAATGGCGAGCGAAGCGATGAATTCGGGAATGGCCTCGCAGAAACTGAGGCGAGGTCCTGGAGGTCTGTAGGCGAGGATGCCTATGATGGTGGTTTTGCCATTGGTTCGGATTTTGAAGTTGAGGAATTCCATGAATGATGCGACATCGTCTGCGGTGGGGGTGCAGTGGATGGTTTCCTTGTGGATGATGGCGATTTCACATCCATGTTTGTTGATGCGGTTTCGGTGTGCTATCTTGTAGCCATCGGGCATAACTGTGGTGTTGTCAGGCGTAGATGCGGGGTCGAGCCAGGCTGGGTGGGTATGATGACGTCAGGTGTGTAGGATGTGATGTGATGGTGTTCCAGATCTCGGTGGTGTGCTTGCAGAGAGATCGTGCGTTGAGCAGGAGTCAGAAAAGAGATGGTCTGGGGAAGGTATGATAGGCGTGGTTGTGTTCACTGTGTGTGCTGGTGCTCCGGTGTTGCAGGAGAGGAAGCAGTGCCGGCAGGTGAAAGGTCCTACGCTGGATCAGGGAGCGGTGCAACAGTAGTTGTTTTTGCAGCATCCCGTGTACTGGGATTCGAGCTCGGTTGCGGAGTACTTACCGGTAGTTGCAGAGCTAGGGTTTCTGGCATTAGGCGTGGTCCAGGTGCGGCTGGGCTCATGCAGGCTTGCTTCTGGCGCAAATTTGGTGCACCGGCACTGCAGCCTTCCTAAGTAGGTCCTGGGAGGCGGTGGGCTGGGCAGGCAAGAGGCAGAAGTAGGATGGGATGGTCGAAGTGGGAAAAATAGCAGGAACAAGCAAGCAGACGGCGGGGAGGGGCAGCAAAAATACAGGCACAGCAAATAGTTACAGTAATAGTCAATCAAAATAACACAGGAAAAGAACAGACAACAGACTTAAACAGGCCTATGATGGTCTAACAGTACCAATAACAGAGATACAGTGGCAACAAAAGTAATATGGGAGAACAGAAAGCAAGAAATACAAAGTAGATATTGGCTAGGCAGGGGAGACAAATGCACAAAGGAACAAAACGCTGGCAGGCGAAGGGTGGGACTGCAGCAGCGTGGCGGAGCTGGCACAAGGACTTGGATGTGCGAATGTGCATGGGGTTAAGTGGCTGGAAGAATTAATGACTAGGAGAAAGAATCAATGGTTTGAAAAATGGTTAGGTGAGTGCAAGGATGAGTACATGAATAAACTGATTTGTATATAAGTGCATGGATGGATGGATTGTTGGAAGGACTGGCAAGTAAGTGCATTTATTTATTTATAAAAGTTATAATTTTATTACGCACTATATCGCCTTTCGTTTTCTTCAGCACACAAAATATATGAGGATCAAGGCAGAAAATATGACTTGCAGAAGGGAAGGTAAAGGGAGGTTAGAATGGAGCTCATTTGAAAGAACACCTAAAATAGCTTTGTTTTTAGAAGTTTATTAAACCGCATAGGATTTGGTTCAGATCGCAGGTCAGGGGCGCAAGAGGGGCCAGAACTGGGGCATTGTACTGCCAAGGAGTTGCCTTGTGTGAGTGGAGTTTTCTCCTTCTTGAAAGAGCATTGGTTGACCAAATTTGCTTTCGCTGAACACATTTTTTCTAGAAAGGGCATGGCATGTTGTCTGTTTTTGCTAGTATTTGGGCTTTTGCCACAGTTGCCTTGCACATAAGTGAACTGAATAATATAGGGGTTGTGATGGAAGAATATCAGACAGGCAGTTATTCATTTGAGCCGGTGGTGGTCGCTAGTACTCATTTCTGGGGACCAGTACATGACATTTTCATCATCAAACTTTAACCGGGAACAAGAAAGAGAACCAGAAAAAAGAATTAAAAAAGTAATAATAGAAAATGGGACAACAGGGACAGAGGGAGAAAGAAGGGATGAAAATGACCAAGAGAAAGAGAAAGGCAGTATAGGCTGGTGAAAGAAAGAGGCATGAAGTTAAATCAAGACTAGGCCAGTGTTGGTATTCAGCAACGCCTGTAGTAGCAGCGCTGGCAGTGAGTTCCTAAGAGCTTTTTTTGGCTTTTGTAATTATTTTGTCAAATTAAGCATTGTAGACAGGAATTTCCATTCACTCGATTAGACAAGCTTCCCTTAACAACCCTTAAGCTCTTTTTATCCTCTTTATCAGCGCTCAGAACCAGCTGAAAGTTAACACACAGCAATTTGTAGAACTCTCTAATAAAGCAAATCTCTAATTTACCAAAAGTGGGCAGACGTGTTGGTATCCTTGCAGCCTCCTAGTTCATTTTCAACTTACTTACTGTTTGGAGGCGTATTTCTTGATCTCTTTCTCTGTGGTTAGGTATGTGAAGAAACGTTTTTCTTTGTTTTGTATGTTTGGGCTTTGCTTTGTTGGGATTATGCAAGAGTAGTGTTTGATATATTTAGAGTTTGGTTTATTTTCTCCTCCGATGCCTTTGTGGAGGTGAGCAATGTCCTTGTTGGTCAGGCAGGCCATTGTATTTGGGTTAATTGTCCTGTTTGTTTTCCTGAAAATGTGTGCTTTTCTAACGGTAAGATATAAATGATGTTTGTAAATTGTCTGAGGGATTTAGTTACTGTTAGAGCGGTCATCCTTAGGGTGGTCTTCCCCCAACCTTTTCCCTGCTTACCTCCACTTTTTGATGCATCTTTTTGTTGGCCTTAGGACTTCGAGCACTTTACCACTGCTAACCAGTGCTAAAGTGCATGTGCTTCTCCCCTAAACATGGTTGCATTGGTATATACCTAGTTGGCATATTTAGCTTACCTGTAAAGTGCCTTGTAAAGTGGTATACCATACACCCAGGGCCTGAACTATAAATGCTACTAGTGCCACCCACACAAGTAGCCTTTCAAACTTGTCTCAGGCATGCCATTGCAGGGCCTGGGTGTGCAGTATACTGCCACTTCGATTTGGCATTTAAAACCACGTGCCAAGCCTCAAACTTCCCTTTTATTACACATATAAGGTAGGCCCTAATTGACCCTAAGGGCAGGTTGCTGTGTAATGTCCTGGCAGTGACAAACAGTTAAACCTTTTCACTGCTTTGAGGCCTACTCCTCCCATAGGCTAGCGTTTGGGATTCTTTAAAACACTTTTTAAGCTGTAATTCCTGATCAGAAAGGAGTCACAACATTATGTTTCATATCTATGGAATTGTGGTGCTAAATCCTCCTTAGTGGTAGAGTAGAGTACCATTTATATTTGGGAGATGTGTGAGAATACAAAATAGTAGAACATTAGTTATTACCAATTATATTTCTTTCCATTTATGGTTTCCAAATGTAAGCCGTGTGCAATAAAGAAGACATTTTGCAAAATGCCCCCTGAATCACAAGATAGCATGGGTAACCACAATAATCACTTTATTTAAATTCAGTAATTTGTGCACATTTCAAAAATACATACATTTCCTTCATACCTATTTTTTATTCATTGGATTTTACAATATGAATTTTTGAACGGTCGATACACAATTTATAATCATTACATGCTGCTGTTCAGTTGTTAGCTCTGGTTATCACAAGTATTTGGACAACCAACAAACATATATTCCTGTGGCCAGAAGGGCCTGACAGACGTAACAGTATTATACTTTTGTAAATTAACCAAAAAGATGAAAACGTGGTCACCAATTGCTATTTTTTCTACTTATGTTCATTATTTTTTTATTTCAATGATTAGAATCTTTGGGGAAACTTTTTTTGTTTTTTACTTGCTGTGGTTATAGTTCAGAGAACATCATAATTCACAAGCCAAGGCTCATCAGTAAGGCAGACCACATAATACATTTTCCACAATAATATTGCGGAACAGTAACGTTTATCCCACATTATAAAACAAATAATATATAGTGTCAATGCTTAACAAAAAACATTTGCCAGCATTTGGGCTGTATCAGTGATGTGCAGTGTATGAAGAGAAAACTCTGCTCTGAATTTTTCTTTCCTTCCCCCCTTCTATGCATCAATTACATCTCTTTGCTTAGTACATTGTGTATCTGACAGTCTGTTCTCTATAGTGGTGCTCCATCATCACTCAGATGCACATCTTCATCCGGATATTGTAAAAGATAGGTTTAAAGTGGGGACCAAATCTCCCTGGAAAGGGATGAGGGGGGCAGGAGCTCTGTATTAGTTCATGTTGTTTATTACAGAGAATCAATGTGTTTAACCATTGCTTTAGGTTTGGACACTGCCCCCTGCCCCAATAACAGGCAATTAAGCGTTTCGCCAGAATTAATGCTAGTGCGAGGAATTTCTTATGAGTGGTGAGCATTTTCTCTGTCCATCCCTGTAGAGCTATCCTAGGGTCCAATGGGAAGTCACATTCAAGCATAAGCTTCAGTGTGTTTATTACTTCTGTCCAATAGGCCTACACCGCATCACAGGACCATGACAGATGGAAGAAGTTTGCCTTTTATCCTCCACACAGACAAATTGGGAGTCTTCTCGGAAGCCAAAACCGCATAGAGCCTTAGGGGTGTAGTACACATTTGAAATGAATGATACATAGCCTTCTACTTGACGATATCAGGCCCAAACGTTTGAGCACAGTAGAATTTCCAAATGTGTGGGGAAATTTGTAGTATTCCTGCGCTATGATTCATGCTCTATGTTACCATGTCCTAGCTGCTCAGCCTGTGTGTGTGTGTTCTGTATGGAATGTTGGTGAATGGGCCATGAGTGGAATGCCTGTGTGACTGGATGTGTGCGGACAGTTGGTGGATGGGGCTGAGCAGCTAGCAGGCTGCTCCTTGTGGGGCTGCCCTACAGCACTTATACACCTGCTGATGAGACTTTATACTACCTGTTTACTTACCCGAATAAACCTACTTGGATTACATCATACCAGCGTGGTTTTAATTACTACAAAATTCCCAACCCTATTTCAGCTTCCCACCAAGCCCTAGCTGAATGCTCTCTCTCAGAGAGTTCCTCTAGTATTGCACAGTACAAGATAGATATCAAGCGTCTAGTAGTAGTAGTGTTAAGTAACGTATCCAGTGCTGGGAGAGATTTTGGTTCCGATGAGAACCAGGGATACACAAGCCGACTTGCTCCGCGAAGGCAGTACTTAAGGAATGAGCCTAGTGGGCAGGGATGGGCAGTCCCCCGAACTCTGCATGTGACAGGAATGTGACATCTTTGTAAAGATCAACCCATTGTGAAATCCCTAACCTGTATAACTGAGACCAGGCATAAGGTTCATGTGCAGCTAGCAAGTATGGTTGACCACGCAAGAGGAGACCAGGGAATATATAATAGAATAGTTATTTCAGCTTGCCTTGGCAGGCCTTCCCTGGCGTGAATTGTACAGGCTACAGTGGAGGTCTTGTCTGGCAATTGGGAGAGTGATGTGCCAACTTTGGGGAATCTTTGGGTAATCTGTATGAATGATCCCTTGCTGAATTCACAATTTTGTCTAGTTTTCAGATCACCCATGGGTTTCAGGCCTGTTTCCACCACAAACTGCAAGTAAATTTGAAACTCAAAAAATTTGAAAAAAAAACACTACAGAAAAATGCAAAAAATGGTTTAAAAAAATTGGCTTTTCTTTTCTGTTTTTTACAACTCTGCTAGTTCCGGAAAGCTGAGAGGATGGTGATCCTAGCACAGCAAACCTTTCGTTGATGCCATTTTTAGAAAGAAAAAAAATTGAGGCACAGCTTCTTTACCCATTTTTTTTTTAAATCCAAAGTTTTTCTACATTTTAGCTATTTTCTCAGTTCTCTTTGGGAGAATCCACAAACCATTGGTACCTCATGGGTACCCAAAATTTGAGCACAAGCTGCCCCGAATGTCAAAAAAAGGGAATGCATACATTTAAGAGGATACAAAGAGTTCCCAACTAAGATAAAAAAATAACATTAACCTCAACAGTAGATGTTTTACTCCTTTCTTCTTTTTAAAAAAACTTTTTTTAACGATTTTTTCGTTTCTGCTAAAACTGCATTTTGTTTTTACTAAGTACAAAACGGTCATATCTACAGCCTTACAGAGAGAACTATATATTTTAAGGCTCACTAGCAACAACAATCCCGTGGCATTCATCAAGGCAACTAAAAGCAGAGTCCCACAGAAGCCAGAACTGTCTCAATAGAGGTCGAAAGGGTACTCCAAGGGAAACTGTTAGAGTGGGAGTTGTGCTTTATAAGAAACCAAATGATAACACACAAAAAAAAAAAATACCAACCAAAAATGCATTTCTATTGGAAACAAAAAAATACGATTTACAGGAACAAATATAACACCGGGACACTCGAAACTACAAATTAGCCTATAAGCCCCCATTATGAGCAAATATGGTTGCCATCTTCCACCACATGTGCATTCCTATCACTCAGCACTAGGTGAAACGGAGTACAGCCAAAAAATGTGTGTCAAAGAACACGAAATCTAAACAAAACAAAGTTAAGTACCTGCAAGATGCTGCATGCTGTCAACAGGTTCATTATGAAAGTAATGTCAATCATGTCTCCAGAAAGCAGTATAGCTATCAAGTGGACTCATGATGCAGACACTTTAAGCCTGTCGGGGCTTTGTAGACAAGAACATTTTGCTTTTTTTGGAGGTTTGAAGCTTACTTCTGTCCACATATGTAAAATATTAAAAATCCCAGCAACTGAACATTGCATCTTTCTCAAGGCCAAATAAGTTCATACTTTAGAAGGTATAAAACAATAGCCAAGTGGATGGCTTGACGCACTGCCATAATGTGGGATGGGCTAGTGCCTTCAGATTTCATTTAGGGGTGACATTGAGGAGCTACAGTTTCACTTTGGCCTCTTTACAGAATGTGAGGTATGTCGTGTAGAACACAGCAGGCCTTGGGCTTTAAGTTTGTGGGTTACACATATCTCTGAGTAAGTTAATGAAATAGGATGTGGATCCTCCAATTACAAAGCGCCTTTAGCTGATGTTATCCACATTGACAGATCAGAGTCCTACAGCGGTATACGATACTGGGCTGTTTCAAGGAGCGATCACACTGCGGTAGATAGTTGAATGTGCTTCCTTTGTGAGATTTACATGGTGCTGCAAGAGAAAACAACTCTGCTCGATTTACACCTAAGCCTGAATACAAATGAGGCTAAAATTCTGTATCAGTCCATGAATCATCAATACATTTTTTGAAACCTGATAAATCATACAATTGAGATATCTAAGCTCCATTCATCAAGTATATTTATTCAAATAGCGGATCGTATTCTTTGTGCAATGTAAAGACACATTCATGCAGCTGCAAAAATGTGCGTTTGTGAAATACTGTTTATGTGCAGTAAGTCAGGAAACAAACTCATACGTTTATCCAGCAGCTAATGAATTAAATACCCTAACCTGCCCAAAACCTACCAAGCCCAAAGTACCAGTATTAGAAAAAGACAAATCGTACCATGTGAAGCAAAGCTAGAGAACATCGGGTCTGGACTATGGATCCCTGTAGACCATAACAAATGTTATCTGCATCTCCAATATAAAAACCATGATGAGATACATATATATATCTATCACCAACTGGCGGTCACCAGTAGGTAGTTATAGTTAGGACGAGGTTTCATAGGGAAAGCATTTTTTGACTTGCCTATTTCTTTGGCCCCATTTGACCAATTTTCACAAACGTTTGCTCAAAAAGTGCCCCGGTGATTCTGGTTGTGCATTGAAAGTTTTGGGGCAGTCCGTCAAGCAAAGACCAAGATAAAAGAGAGGGGGGTCAAAAAAAGTGTTTTCCCATGTTAATACCTGTAGGGATTTTGAACAGGACTACAGCCAGAACGGCTGGACGTAATTAAACCAAATTGGGGTGCGTGGCTAAGCCGCGAATGGAGTGAGACGCACTCTCTCGAGTCTCTGCACCCCTGCAGCCTCTTCATAGCCAATCCTTTAGCACCGGGGCTAGCGGACCCACCGTGGATCGCCCGCACACCAGGAGCAACAGGGAGTACCACCGTAGCTGGGAAACTTCTCCCTAGCATCCCAGGGACCGATTTTCCCGCAGTTGCAGGGCTCTCCTGCCGGGGGACACATCTTGGGGCCTGCCACAGACCGGAGCGTGGGCTTCGGGAGCTCCCTCCTTGCCGCTCGGGAACTCTACTGGCTGCTCCGTCCCTGGCGCCCAGTGGAAGCAACTTGACCGCACCTCTCTCCTCGCTGGCGGGACCCGCGGCCTGGACATTGCGACGTCCTCATTGTCCTGAGGTGAGGGGGCGCCCTATCTTTTGGCTTTGGTGCCCCGTGTCGGGCACGGGCAGGGAGGATCGCCTGGTCCCCCGCCGCAGCTCTTGGGGGCGGAGGCAGCGGCCTTGCGCTACATACGCAGCGCCGGACTGGGCCAGGACTGCTGCATTGCCGCTTGCGGTGAAAGCCCAAAGCCTTGTGTGGCCTGGTGTGTTGCCTCCACTCACAGATCTCGCTCCATCACGGACTAGCGGCCCTTGCAGTGCCTACTTGGGGGGCCTCCACTGCCACCGCAGGACACTCCCCTGCCCCCGCTGGGAAACTTCGACCTGTACCTGCCTTTTCTGCTCCCGGCGGCTGCTGCCCTGGCCCTGCTTGTTTTGGCCTACCAGTAGCGCACCCGTGACTTGGGCTCATCAGTGGGGAACCGGCCGCTGCGTGGGAGCTGGCAGTCCGGCTCCTCTGACCCCGCTGCGCCTATATGGGCCCCCTCACTGCCAGAGGGGGGCCCTCGCTGGACTACAGGCTGCGATTGGGGAGGCGCATGAACTCACTGCCGGATATTGAATATCTTCGCCAGCTGGGAAAACCTAGTGCTGCTCTAGCTATATCATGAAGGTAAGGGGCGTTCGGCTGTGGGATCCCGCAGTGGGCCTTGCTCCCCGCCCCTACCTCTGAGCTGCTGCCTGGTCCCCTTACGTGCAGCATTGTCAGACTCTGGATTTTCCCCATTGCACCAGTGGCCTCCTGACCTTGGAGGCCTTTGATAGCTGGGAACACCCGTTGGGGCGGCGGCTCTATCGCGGGGGAAGGTGGAGATCGGCTGTGGGGCCACGCAGCGGGCTTTGCTCCACTCCCCTTCCCCTGATTTGTCACCTGGCTCCCCTGCACACCGCCTTGTTGAACTTTGGCTCTTCTCACTGCCTTAGCTACTCTTCCCTGTGCCACCCCCAGGCCTGATCCACCCTTCTTCGCCCCAAGTACTGGAGCGCTGGACTGTTCTCTTTAGCTATGTTCCTCCTCTGTTCCTTAGTGTGGCACTGACCAACTATCGCCAATGGCCACTCCTACAGGCACTACTCTCTCTCCTTGCCATGCTGCCGCACTGGTGCTCTGCTCTTGTGCCTGCTTCAGCTCTCCTACACTGCTCCTTGGGGCACCTGTGCGACCCTTAATCTCTCTCGGTCGTGGGACTGCCCCCATACTACATGAGCCCCTCTGCCCCTCAGGGATGCGAACTGGGATACATCCTAGCAAACTCAGAAAAGGATTGGGATCCCTTAAAAGCTAGCTGCAGTTCCCACCAGTCGCCGCCTCTGGCTGTGGAATCGTACCCCCCGTCGGTGGGCACCAAACTGTTGAGCCTGGGCCTCTATACGATACGTGCATAAGTTGCGAATCAACCGCGCATAGGTAGGGATTCCCCAGCTGGAATATGCCACGCACCAAGACTGGCAAAGACGCTGCGAACAGCCTCCTCAGGGATAACCCGGTCACCTCTATGTGGCTCAAATCTGGCACTTCGACTCCGGCCCTCATTGACCCTCCTAAAGAGACCACGACCGCCCCTCTCACACAGGCCTACATGAACACTTTTCTTCAGGAAATTAAATCTGAAATTGGCTCCCTCAAAACTGAATTCAAGACCTGCCTTAAAGACCTCAAGCGAGATATCACGGGGATTGGGGGGCGGGTCAACGACCTGGAGCACATGATGTCCGCACAGTCAGAAGACCAAGAGAATCTATGGAGGAGAATGGCCACTCTTGAGGAGCAACACATTGATCTCCAACGTAAACAGGAGGATTTGGAAAATAGAAGCAGACGGAATAACCTCCGCATCACAGGGGTCCCTAGAGGAGCCGAGGGTACCGACATTATGGCATTTTCGACATATCTGCTCCACGAGATTAAAAGCGACGAAGACACCTCCCCGTCTGCCCTTGATAGAGCTCATAGAGTTGCTACAGCGCCTGGCCGTCCAGACTTTGTACCAGACATTCTTATCAGAGTGCATTTCTTCACTGGGAAAGAAGCTATTCTACAGGCCTCCCGGGGCAAAACAGAGCTGATCTATAAGGGGTACACCATCCAACTATATCACGGCATTGCCCCGGTAACGCTACAGCGTCGCAGAGACTTTAAACCAGTCACAGATAAGCTATGCGACCTTGACATCAAATACCAATGCGCCATCCCTTTGCCTTGATCTTCCTCTGGGAAGATAAATGCTGAGTACTGCGTTCCCTACGAGAAGCGAAACAGCTCCTACAGCTCCCAGTGTCCTCACGCGAGGCTAGCCCCTCTCCTCCAACCATAAAATTTCGAGAACCCTTACGTCCGGAGTGGTCCATGGTGTCCCGGCCTCGACACAGAGCCTAGGTCAAGGAGCAATCTTCCTCCCAGGCCAAGCGGGACATCATACAACACCTCAGATCCATGGACGGTGCACATTCACCCACCCACTCCCAAGCAGCCTCTCAATGAATATCGCTGTCCTTTCCTACTGATTGGGCCACAGAACATTTGGCTACTCCGACTATGCCTTTACCACTGTTACTCTAATCCTATGCACCCTACGCCCCCTTGCTGTGACACACTTTGGACCTGTATACCCAGCGAAGATACCGTAGGCCAACCTCGACCCTCAACGACTCCACCTCCTGGGGTGATGTGCTCCTGAAGTTCTGCCACTATCAAGGATTGTGACTCTGCGGTGGGGACCTCCTTTCGTCCTACTGTCTGCTGGCTGTGGGGGACGAGCACCGAGGCCCCCGACGATCCTTTTGGTGCCCGCCCCGTCCAACGCTACCCGTTGGAGAGTGACTTCTCAAGAATGGCCCGCGCCTCAGCTAATGGGTCATTCCATGACTGGAATGGAGTTTCTTCGCCCTGTTGGCCTTCAATTGCTGATGTTTTTCTTTTTTCTTTCCTTCTTGCTTTTCCCCTTCTTTTTCTCTCTCACACTCAGGGGGGTAGAGGGTGGAGGGCGAGATTTTACTGGGCTGCTCTCCATTCAGGTTGGGTCCTACACAGGATCTACTGCCACTTTCGGCTACTACCACTATCCCTAGCCTCCACTCTCCTGGGCCTTCCTTGGCCCCTCTCCCATATAGGAGACACGCTTGTGACTCGACACACATGCAAACGGGCGCCCTTGAAAGTGCTCACAAACCCCTGAGGAAGATGTTTTTACAGGCCAGTCCCATCTTAAAGGCAACCTCCCTTATTCTCGAGAATGGGTACCTCCTCTTGCATTAAACGTCTCTCTCTCAACGTGAGGGGCCTCAATGCTCCCAACAAAAGACGTCAGGTCTGGCGCTATTTATTTATCTAATATCCACCTCTTGCAATCCGACACACATTGAATGGCTCATCCTAAATACCTGGCACAATTCTGGGCACCTTCCCCAACTAAAACTGCTGGGGTCGCAATCCTATGCAAAGCGGGACTCTACCTACAGGGATCGCGGGTGGTGAAGGACAGGGATGGCAGGTTTTTAAAAATTGTGATTCAGCATAACGCACAACCCCACACCCTGCTTAATGTGTATGCCCCTAACCAGGCACAGGACCTCTACCTCAGGAATTTACTGAAACAGGTGACACAAGAGGGGGACCGACTAATTCTGGGCGGGGACTTAAATCTGGTTTGAGACCTTGACCTCGAATGCAGCTCTGCATCCTTCCAGGGCACAGGCGCAATGTCTGAAGCATTGAAGAGGACCCTAACAGACCTGGGCCTTATAGATGCCTGGAGATACCAATACCCAGACACACGAGATTACTGTTATTACTCACACGTTCGCCGCTCATACTCCCGCATCGATCACTTCTTTCTCTCCCACTCACTCATACGGGTCCTAGAATCTGCCTTCATCTCTGACATCTCCATTTCCGATCATGCCTACCTGGAATTGCTTTTGCAAGGACACGCCAATACGACAAGATCCCGGCCCGATGGCCATTGCCCCCCCCACCCCCTCCATATCTTACGCGACCCAGTTGACGTGGCTGAGATATGGCGGAAGACTTCGGCTAACTTTGCCTCTAACAACTTACCAGAGACCCCACACTTTATTTTATGGGACACCTTCAAGGCGACAACCCGGAGTGTTATCACCTCAATTGCGACAGCGCGCAGACGAGAGGCCCGATTAGTTAAAACCGGCCTGGCAAGTGATATCAAGGAGTTGGAGCGATTGGACCATTTGGCACCCTCTAGAAGCCACAAACGGCGCCTTGATATACTCTGAGGCCAGCTTAGGGTACATCGGACAAACCAGGCAGAGCGGTCACTGCTGGCACTAAAGCAGAGATACTATGAAGGGGGGGACAAGGTGGGATAAGTCCTCGCACGTCGAATACGTAGGCGGTGGGCAAGGCCGCACATTGCAAAGGTTAAGAGTGTGGAGGGTACCTGGGCCATCTTGGAACGTGATAAACAACAAGCTTTCCATGACTTTTACACTGCCCTATATGAGAAAGACCCTTCCTCCCATAACAAAATCCTCTCTCTCCTTTCGGCTTGTCCGTGGACTCCTCTTAATGCACACCACTCTCAACTTCTCAAAGCGCCAATCACTTTGGCAGAACTCCAGCGGGTGATAAAGGGCTTACCAATTGGCAAAACCCCGGGCCCAGACGGCCTCCCGGTCTCATTTTACCGCATGTTTTTATCCCATATACAAGACCACCTACTGCGCCTCTTTAACTCGTTCTCCGACAGCACAGGCCTCACGCCCACTATGTCCATGGCTGAGGTTGCCCCGAGTCCTAAACCAGGTAAGGACCCCTCACTGTGTGCATCATACAGCCCTATCGCTCTCTGCAACACAGATGCAAAGATTTACACTAAAATTCTGGCAAACCGACTGGAACCCTATATGCCCGGCCTGGTTGACCCAGATCAGGTTGGGTTCATTCGACAGCGTCAGGGGGTGCACAACACACGTCGGGTGGCTCACCTAATAGAAAAAGCTCATCGCCGGGATATTCCTGCCTCTTACTCTCTTTAGATGCTGAAAAGGCGCATTAGACCGCGTCAACTGGGGCTTTTTGCGGGCAGTCCTCCAGAAAATAGGTCTGGGCCCAGCTATGGTCTCCCGAATAAAGGCCTCTTCTACTGCTCCTCAAGCGCAGATTAGGGTCAACGGCCAGCTCACCCAACCCATACATATATATAGGGGCACCAGACAGGACTGCCCGCTCTCGCCCCTGCTCTTCGCCCTCGTGGTGGAGCCATTGGCAATCGCTATCCGACAGGGAGGGGACATCAAGGGCATTCCCTTTGGGGGCAGTGAACACAAAATAGCACTGTTCGCAGATGATATCTTATTTTTCTTGACTGACCCCAAGAAGTCTCTGCCCGTGCTGATCTCGCTCCTTAGCTCTTTTGAGGTAACCTCAGGGTTTAAAATCAATCTGGTCAAATCCCGGAGGTTGAACCTATCGATCCCTAGTGAAGATATGCCGGTCTTGCAAGCGCTCACTCCTTTCCAATGGACTTCACATTCGCTTTACTACCTCGGGCTGAACATAACTCCCTCTCTATCGACATGGACACAGGCAAACTGGCCAGATTGTAGGAAAGCAGTATTAGAAGATCTAAGAACTTGGAAATCGCTTTCAATCTCCTGGCTTGCTCCACTTAACATGGTTAAAATGTCGATCCTGCCAAAAATATTATACCTATTCCAAATGCTGCTAACCCCTATACCACAGGCAGACATGCTTTGTCTGCAGCGCAATCTCACCACTTTTATCTAGGGCGGGAAATGTCAGCGATTCCCCAATAAACGTTTTATGCTCCTTAGGGACAGGGGGGGCCTGGCGTGCCCCAATCTTCTGGAGTACTACTGGGCATCTCACCTTCGATTCATTTCAGAACGGGTGGTACGCAAAAGCGAAAAACACTGGTTTCACATGAATTGAGCGGTGGCCTGCATACTGCTCTGGGACTTGGCCTGGCTCCCGCGGCATGCCCGACCCCGTAGTGCCTATATAGCCATCCCCACGAAAACAGTGCTAGACATTTGGGACAAAGTCACAGTGCAAAGGGGCCTTACCTCCTTTCCTTCTCCCAACACCCCGTTGGCACGCAATTCCGACTTCCCTCCTGCCCTTTAGCCACAATCTTTTGCGGCATGAAGAGAGGCGAATGCTGTACGATCCGAGATCTTTTTGAGGGAGAAACGTTCAAAACCTTCGACCAATGCAAATGCAGTTTTAACCTACAAGACAAGGCTAGACTGCAATACTATCAAATCCGGCATTGGTTGTGCACACCTCTGAACATTCAAGGGGCAACACGGCCACTTACCCCTTTCGAATCACTAATACGCTCTTATGATGGATCGCGGGGCTTGATCTCTAGCACCTACCAAGTACTACAGCATTTTACCCCAACCAGACTCCACTCATACCAAACACAATGGCATGCAGACACCACAGAGGAGATCCCCCTGAAATAATGAGAGCAGCTCTGGCAAGACATCCCTAAAATATACAGAAGCATACCCCAGCGGGAAACTGCCTATAAGCTCATGACAAGATGGTATTACACTCCTCAGCGCTTGCAAAAGAAGTTCCCAGCCACCTCTTCCTCTTGCTAGCGCTGCCAGTCAGCGGCTGGGGACTTCATTCACATCTGGTGGTCCTGTCCCTCGCTGACCCTTTTCTGGAAGGAAGTCCTGAGCCACATCAAAGACACTATCGGCTACCCTATACCGAACACATATGCTGTGGTTATATTGGGAATGCGGCCCTTGGCGCTCACTCCCATGACTCACTCTGATTGGCATCTCATCTCACATATGCTTGGCGCCGCTAAACAATTACTAGCCCTCCATTGGAAGAAGCCCTCTACACCTTCCATCGCCCTATGGTTCAACCACCTCTGGTACGTTATGGCGATGGAACTTCTCTCGTGCCGGGTAACACATGCAGAACCCAAATTCACACGTATTTGGCAGCCACTGATTGACCACTTTTCCAAATTGGAGCATGCTTGCTTCACCCCTCCTCTGCTCCATATCCTCCAACTATTTAATGACCTGCCGCTGACCTCAGATGTCGAAATTCCACAGGAAAACCCCTAGTTTGACACTACAGAGTGCCCTCTAACCCCTTATTGGAAGCCTTGCTGGACCCTATTCGAGATAGCCCCCCCTCACCCTCCTTGGCCCCCTCTCTTCCTTCTCAATTCTTTCTTTGGGTTTCCTTTTACTTATCTATTACCACAGCTACTGTTCCTTCAGTACGACATAGTTATGATCTTAGTCGCCATGATAACTGACATGAGATAGGCAATGTCAATGTTCTCATTATACTTATGTAGCCTTTAATGCAAAATGTATACTAGTGACATGCTTGTTATATGTTTTCAAGCTGTGGCATAAGATTTCAAGATTTCAATTTTTTAATAAACAGATTTGAAAAGTAAGGAATTACACCAAATTCAGCAGAAATTCAGCCTCCTGGCTCTGGTCATGGCGTTGCAGAGAGACCCGCCAGGGCACAAAAGCATTTTTTTGTTTTTTTTTGCCGCGGAAACGCGACAGAGCTGTGAATCCGCAGCAGAATTTTTTTTAAAAACAAGTGCGGGCTCCCGCGCTTGTTAAAGGAAACACTGCCTCTTACTGCTCTTAAACTCTCCCTAACTGATCCCTCAACATGTTTTTCTTTGTGTTCGTCTTTACCAGGGTTGATGAGCATAGACACCTGTGCGGTGTGTTTGGAATGTATGGAGTGTATTTGTCCCTTGCTCTTGGTTCTTATTGTGGGCCGGCTGCAGACTGACGCCAGTCAGTGTGTGTGTGTATAGAACCCTTGAGTGATGTGTGTGTGCGTGTGTGCAGTATGCGGCCATAGGGAAAGGAATATGCAGGCTGTGTGAGCATATATGCAGAGTGTGTGCAGGGGTTTCTAAAGCAGTGATTGTGATCGTGTCTCGTGTGCTGTGAATGAGGCGCACTTGTGTCCCTAATTAGTGTGCTTGTGTGTGCAATTGTGTGTGTGACTGTGCACAATGCTCAGTGTAAGTGCCATGTGTGTTAGCAACGGGTGTCTAAGATGCATGTATTGTGTCTAGTGTGTGTGTGTGTTTATTTATGTATGCACAGTGTGTGTGTGTGTGTGTGTGTGTGTGTACGTGCAGCAAGCATTACAAAACAGGGAAGGCTGGGGTGTTGGGAGGCAGCACAGCTGCGATGCAGCGCTGCAGTGCAGAAATGTGCAACTGTGTAGTGCAGAATTCACAAGGCTGCAGGGTTACAATTTGCGCTGATGTAGTGCAGAGCCTGCAGATCTGTAGTACAGACAGAAGAAGCTGCAGGTTACCAAGTGTGCAGTTGTATTGCAGTAAACATATACCTGCAGTGCAGAACGTGCCATGCTTAAGTGCAGGGACCTGCAGGGCTGCAACATATTAATGTCCAGAGCTGGGGTTGCAGAAATGTTTAAAGTGAACATGCGGCACGTCCAGAACTCCAGTGCGGAATGTAAGAGAGTGCGGCTGGAGCTACTGGGGACCAGGTCGAGTCTCGGCGTCGGTTCAACATCATGTGATTCTGTGCAAATGAGAATGTCCCCGTGCCTAAAAAAATGTTAATAGTGCTCATGTAAAGCGCTCCGATACCTTCGCCTCGAGTCTCGCCTGCAAAAAACTTAAATAAAAATGTGCAGAGCAGCAGTGCAGGACGTGCAGCACTGCAGTACAGGCTCGTGCATATCTGCAGTGTGCGAGTATGCACTGATGCTAATGGTGCATACCTGTAGATGAAAACACACAGAGCAGAAGCATGCAAAGCTGTAGTGTAAAAACCGGACGCTCACAGCGTGTGCTTGCGCTATGTTCTAAAAGCATGCAATAATGCATAATCTATTTCTTATGTATAGACATCAAAAAATTATATTTGTAAAAAAATAGTTAACTTTATGACCTATCCCTGAAAAGGGATTTCCACATGTAGAGATAGGTGGCGAAATCTGTACAGCTGACAAGGGGCTTAAACAGCAGCCACCCAGGGGTTCAGGCCCGTGCTGTGGTGTGAACCCACTTGTGTGCAAGCTCTGTGAGCACAGTGTATTTTGTTCAACATGCCGGCACATTAGCTTTCTGGCTCTACGGTGACATTACTTGGCAGCTCGCGCAGAGAAGTGGCTGGCTGCAGTATAAGCGCAAGCCACACAAATAGTGCATATCGGATAGAACGTGCGCACGCTTCATTCAGATACTCAGAAGATTAGTGGGAAACGGCCACTACAACGCGGCCGTTTCCACGCATAACTTAACCACACATGCATTACAACGCATGCGTGGTTACAACGAAAGCCTTTACCACGCATACCTTTACTACGAGATACGTAGTAAAGGCAAGTGTGTTAAAGGCAACAAAAAAAAAAAAGGGGGGGGTCCCCCCCCCCCAAAAAAAAGCGTATTAAAAAAAGGGGGCTTGGTGGGGTTTCCCCCCCCAATAAAAAACGCACCTTTTGAAGTTTCTATGTGGAGGGAATCGGCATCGTTAGAAGAAAAGGAAAGACACTTCCGTTTCCTCTTAACGACGTACGACGTCAAAACGGAAGAAGATTGAGAAGAGACAACGTGGAGAGGTAAGGGGAATATTAGATTTAAGAAGGAAAAAAAAACAGGGGTCCGATTTAAGGCTTAAGGGCAGGGGAGGGGTATTTGTAAGAAGGGTTAAGGGGTGGGGGAATAACCTTTACCAACAGTATGACCTTACCATGCATGAATTTACAACGAAAATCGTTGTAAAATTATGCGTGGTAAAGGAATATTCATGGTAAAGGTTATGCGTGGGAAAGTAATCCGTTGTAACGCATGCGTGGAAAAGGCATGCGTGGAAAAGGCATGCGTTGTAACATCATACAACCAAGATTAGTGTCTCGTGTACAAAGGATTCAGTCTATCGTGCACCTGTTGTAGGGTCATTTGGACCTAGGTGTCCTTCAGAGAACATGCTGTGTCCCAGAAGGAACAGAGCTTTTCAGACAGAGGTGGGTGACAGGCTGTATTCATGTTGGCATCAATCAATCAATCAATCAATCAATCATGTCACTTATAAAGCGCACTACATACCCGCGAGGGTCTCAAGGCGCTGGGGGAAGAGGGGGGTGGTGCTGCTACTGATCGAAGAGCCAGGTCTTGAGGAGTCTTCTGAAGGCCAGTAGGTCTTGGGTCTGTCGGAGGTTGGTGGGGAGGGTGTTTGTTAGAAATGGGATCTCTAGTTGGCAAGGGCTTGCACCTTTGTCCAAGTAGGGACCCTTCTTCCTAGTCAGGGTAAGGGTTGTTACACTCGTGAAGTAACCCCTGCTCACCCTCGTGGTAGCTTGGCACGAGCAGTCAGGCTTAATTCAGAGGCAGTGTGTAAAGCATTTGCACATAACCAACAGTAATACAGTGTAAGCACTACAAACGGACACCACACCAGTTTAGAAAAATAACCAATATTTTATATACTCAAGACAAGACCAATTACGACAAAAATCCACAATACTATACTTTAAAAACGAATGCTTGATACGGTAACTTCTTCTTTGCAGGAATAGCACAAAAGCAAAGTTCGTACGAGTCGGTAGCTCCGTCCGAGCCTACCGTGATGCTAAAAACCCCAGAGTCTAACAGTTCCAGCCGACGCGTCGATACGGGCCAGCAGAGTCATGAACAGACTCGGTTACAGTACCTTTCTCGTTGTGGCTGGTACGGAGTGTACGAGCCGGTCGGCGTTCGTCTCGGTTGCGGTGCAAGACGGAGCGATGCAAGGTGCGGTGTCCCTCGATGCGGTGCAGGCAGCGGCTCGATGAGCGTCGTGCAGACGGAGTCGGTGAGTCCAAGGCGTGCGATGCAGGGTGAGACGATGCTCGATGCGGTGCTGACAGGTTGCGATGCAGGCGACCAAGCCGGAGTGCGGGAGCTGGCGTTGGACAGCGGTGCGAGTCGGAGCGGTGCGTCGCAGACGTGCGAGCGGTGCCCCAAATGCGGTGCGGTCTCGACTCTTGAGCCAGTTGCAGCGACAGTGTCGGTCTGGTCCGGCTGGCCCAGTGAAGCGATGCGATGCGAACTGCGGTGCCCACAGGTCACGGTGCAAGCAGCGGCTCGATGTTGGCGGCGTCGGACGTCGCCCACGGTGAGACCAGGGTTGCGATGCGAAGCGGGGCGATGCGGTCTGCGGTGCAAACAGGTCACCGGCCAGGGATGGATTCGGTTGACGGAGTCGGTTGCAGTTCCCTTCCTCTGTGGCGACTGAAACAGCGTTCCAGAAGCGGTACCCAGAGGCTTGTGAAGTCTTTGTAGTCCCTGAGACTTCTTAACAGGAGGCCAGCTCGGTTCCTGGCCCTTGGAGATACTCAGCACAAGTTTGTAGAAAGTTCAGTCCAGTCCTTTCACTGCCCAAGACAGAAGCAGCAACTGCAGGCCAACCCAACAAAGCAACAACACAGCAAAGGGGCAGTACTCCTCCTGGCAGCTCTTCCAGCTCTTCGTCTTGGCAGGTTCCTTGATTCCAGCGAGATCTAAATTCATGGGGTCAGGGCCCCAATATTTATATCCCAAATTCCTTTGTTCTCTGAAGGCAGAGAGGCCTTTGCCTAGTCCAAACCAGTTCTGGAGCACTTTGTTGACAAGTCTCCGTCCCTTCTTTCAGTGAGTAGGCCAGGGACATCAGACGCACCACAGGAGGTGGAGCCAGCATTGTGGAGGGAAGGCACTGTCCTATTCAGGGCCCAGGTGCGACCCCTCCCACCCATCTACATGTAGATCTTGCTATTCAGCCCTGTGCTGACTCACCCTGTCTCCTGGCATCCCCCAGCCCCTGTCACTCACACTCCAGACAAGGAATACACAACCTCGCAGAGGCAGGCTTGGATGGTTAGACAAGAAAATACCCACTTTCTAAAAGTGGTATTTTCAAACACAGAATGTTAAAACCAACTTCACTAAAAGCTGCATTTTATCATTCTGAGTCCAGGCATACTAAACTCGAATTTCTACCATGTTCCCGGGGTCAGTTAGGATTATAAGCTGTAATAATCAAAACTGCCCGTTCTGGCCTAGGGGAACAGGTAGCCTTGCAATAGTGAAAAACGAACTAGGCTGTAATTCACTATCAGGACATGCCGCACACACCCGGGCATGTCCTACCTTTCGCATACACCGCACCCTGCCCACAGGGGTACCTTGGGCCTACCTTAGGGGTGACTAACATGTCGCAAAGGGAAGGTTTAGGGACTTGCAAGTGTGTGCACTTGCCAAGTCGACATGGCAGCCCCAGGCTGCGCACAGGCTCTGCGATGGCAGGCCCGAGTTACACTTTACGGGCTGTTTGCGTGGGTGGCACAATCCAGTGCTGCAGCCCACCAACAGCATTTGGTCTATAGGCCCTGGCACTCGCAGTGCACTTTACAAGGGACTGACACATAAACCAAATAGGCCAATCATGGAAACACCAATCCATAACGCATTTTATACAGGAGCACTTGCACTTTCCCACTGGACCGCAGTGAGGAAAGTGCGCAGAATCATTACACCAGCAAAAACAGAGTCAAAACCGGGAAGTCAGAAAGCAAAAAGTCAGGGGAAACACGCCAAAAGATGCCAAGTGTGAGAAGTTGGCCTGGTATATGCTGTTCACTAATTAAAGTGGACACCTTGCACCAGGGCAAATCGACTCTTATGGTAGATAGGTTTAAGACAACCTTTTAAAGAAAGCTATCCTAGTGGTAGCTGTGGAGAGCAGCCTTCAGGCTAAGTCTCGGAGGAATGTAAAGCAGCTTGTTTTACCATATAATCTCTTGAATCACCAAATGAAAAGACACCACACAGGTATATATATCAAATATATATGTATTTATTTCTAAATAACTCTCTACTAATCTCTTTATGAGATTAGAAGACAAACATATGCATAAATCAACGTTTCACAATAAGTTAAGCACAAAATATGGCTGGGGCCCTAGGGGCGTACCAGACCATATACTAAGTAAGAGACTTAGGGACAACGACTTGCAGGGAGACAAGGCCTAGGGCCTTCAGAAGTGCTGGGGCCTCACAAAACCACCCAAGGCAGGTAAGTAAAGGACCCACGGGGGACGCGTGCAGTGTGGATACACAGGCGCGGATCGCCGTTGACTTCAATGGGGCAAGTCGCGGTTGGAAATAAAGAGTTTTAGGATACTTCGGGAGAACCTACAAGCAAGTCACTTACAGGGTAAGTAGTTCTAGGGCCCACACCCACAGGAGCACCGTAGTGCTGGAGTTACCTCACCCAGGGAAGCCGGGTGCATAGGGGTCCTTTGGTGTCGGGTCGCGGCGTCGTTTTCAATGGCGAACAAAGAAGACTTGCTGCTTGCGGGAGCTGAAGAAGTGTCCGGTGGAATCCAAGCCTGGATTCTGAAGAAGGATGACCTGAAAGCAGAGGGGACAGTGTTCAAAGTCACTTGGCAGTGACTCGGGGCAAGGAAGATGGATGCCCACCGTCGTCGGTTGATTCAGGTCGATTGCGGGTGCCTTGACTCTTCAGCCACGAGGTCCAGGAGGCGTCGACGACAACCAGGAGCTGGATTCTGTGTGTCCCACGAAGACTGCAGCTTACTGCGGTGTCGGCAACTCGATTGGAGCCAACAAGCCTTGGCAACAGCAAGTCTCGGGGAGATGAAGAAAAGTCGATGGCACAGACCAGCAAGGTCTGAGGGACTCACCCAGCGAGGGTAAGTCAGGGCAGGCCTGGAGCAACCAGGGGAGCTCTTTGGTTTCTTTAAGAAGTCTTCTGGGGACCCACAAGCCGGCGGGCAAGGGATCGCGAAGACACCTCGGGCGGAATCACTCAACAGGGGCCCACGGTCCCTCGGGACGGTGTAGGCCTCTGATCTTTGGAAGGATTCCTGCTGGAGGTCGGGACCACACGTGGTCCAAAGCACAAGTTTGTAGAACGTTGTGAAGGGGTTGCACTCGACAATAGTGCACGGTACCCAGGGGTCGCGGTTCCTCGTTACTCGTGGGGTCCACTTGCCTCAGCTTCGCTGGGGACTCACGATGGCCTGGGAGAGGTCAGGAAATCCACTTCTTGGGCTGCAGGGACTTTGGACTCCGGCGGGAGCGGCGTAGTTTGCGACCGTCGTTGTCGTTTTTGGTGCCTGCCAAGCAGGGGAGTCACTCCTTGACTCCAAGGAGATTCTTCTGTCTTCCAAAGGTAGTGGAACTTCGAAGGGCCAGGATTCTTCTGTAGAGCGTCGTCCAGGGGTTATCTGCTTTGCAATGGCAAGGTTCCCCCTCTTATACTAAAAAGAGGGGATGGACTAGCTCTATGACCCCACCTATGGGAGGGTCAAGGGTGGGGGTGGCTACACCCACTTCCCTTTGTCCAGTTTCGCGCCAGAGCAGGGGCAGGTAGTTCTGAGCTGGTTTGAACTGGCATATGCACAGAGGAGCCTTCTGCTCCCCCAGTGCAGGACTTCAAAGCACTCTAAGAGTGCACCCACCCAGCCCCAATACACTAAACCCTGTCTGGGAGGTGGTTACACCTCCCTGTGACAGGATGCCTATTGTTGGGCTTCCTCCACTGTGAGTTTCGGTCATCAGCAGGAGGGCAGCCCAGTGTCTGTGACTGGTGGCATCCATTTTGTGATGCAAGGGCTCTTCAGGATTCTACCGCGTTTCCACAGCAGGTACATGTCTTATCCCTCTAGAAGGGGGAATGCTACCCCCGCCGCCAGGATTGGCGGGGGGTAGTATTCCAAGATGTTTGACACCAAACACGACATGTTTTGATGCAGCCATTCCAAAGTTAGCATTTTACCGCGAGGATATAATGCACTTAAGAGTATATGGTTTAACCGCATCCACAAACAGCACCAGAGAATAGACTCTGAGAGCTGCAGAGGGGCCCTGCTCAGGCAGAGGCACCCCCTCACATAGAAGCCAAGCACCCTGCCCTCAGGATTGATAGGGCCTGCCTTAGGGGTGACTGATAGGTTTATATGTGTGTGCAGGAGAGATATAGGAAACCTATATCTCAGTGAGGGGTGCTAGCACCACCTCACCCAGGCTGCAGTAGCAGGCCTGTGGTGTCAGATTTAGTCTGCTTCCCAGGGGTGGCATAATAGATGCTGCAGCCCCTGGTAGGCCTGTGAAGTACCTATGCCCTTGGTACCTAAGGTACCATATACTAGGGACTCATAAGGCACCACAGTATCCAATCACTAGTGCACCTAGAGTGCACTCCATGTCGTTTAGAGAGAGCAGATAGACTGGGGCCCTGAATAGCAGGGTCCCAGTCCAACTAAGTCATAAACCAGCAAAACACCAGGAAAAAAGTGGGGGCAACCATATAGTCAGATTCCACCTTCCTACACCAAGTCTAACACATGTCCCCTCCAGCTGAAAGTAGGGAGAACTACCCAACCCCATTGGAGTTCTCTTCACTAAGGCGGAAGAACCTGGACAGACCATCTGCGTTGGCGTGTTCTGTACCAGGACGGTGTTCCACCGTAAAGTCCATTCCCTGTAGGGAGATGGACCACCTCAGCAGTTTTGGATTCTCACCCCTCATTTGCATCAACCATCTGAGGGGCCTATGGTCTGTCTGAACCCGGAAGTGAGTCCCAAACAGGTATGGTCTCAACTTCTTCAGTGCCCAGACGACAGCAAAAGCTTCCCTTTCTATGGCACTCCACCTCTGTTCCCTGGGAAGTAGTCTCCTGCTAAGGAAGACTACAGGCTGATCCAGGCCCTCTTCGTTCAGTTGTGAGAGCACCGCTCCCACACCATGCTCTGAAGCGTCAGTCTGCACGACAAATTCTTTGGAGAAGTCAGGTGCCTTGAGCACGGGCGCCGTGCACATGGCTGCCTTCAGGGCATCAAAAGCTTTCTGGCAGGACTCAGTCCAGATCACTTTCCTGGGCTGCCTCTTAGAGGTCAGCTCTGTTAAGGGGGCAACAATGGTGCCATAGCCCTTAACAAATCTCCTATAATAACCGGTGAGACCTAAGAAGGCTCTCACCTCTGTCTGGGTCTTGGGGGTTCCCAAGCCAGAATGGTGTCAATCTTGGGTTGTAGGGGCGCCACCTGGCCGCTTCCTACCTGGTGTCCCAAGTACACCACAGAACCCTGCCCGATCTGGCACTTACTGGCCTTGATCGTGAGGCCTGCACCTTGCAGAGCCCTCAACACTTTCTCAAGGTGCTGTAAATGTTCTTCCCAGCTGGAACTGAACACAGCAATGTCATCCAGGTAGGCGGCACTGAAATCCTCCAGCCCAGCCAACACCTGATTGACCAACCTCTGAAAGGTGGCAGGGGCATTCTTCAACCCAAAGGGCATCACCCGGAATTGGTAATGACCTTCTGGGGTCGAGAATGCTGATCTCTCCTTGGCCCCATCGGTTAAGGCAATCTGCCAGTACCCAGACGTCAAATCAAACGTGCTGAGGAACCGCGCAGCTCCCAACCGATCAATGAGCTCATCAGCTCTGGGGATGGGGTGCGCGTCAGTCCTGGTGACGGCATTGAGCCCACGGTAGTCCACACAAAACCGGAGTTCTGGAGTGGCACCGGGCGCCGCAGCCTTTGGGACCAAGACCACTGGGCTGGCCCAAGGACTGTGGGAGGGCTCAATCACCCCTAACGCCAACATCTTAGAGACCTCCTCCTTGATGCTGGCTCTGACCCGGTCAGTCAACCTGTAAATCTTGTGCTTCACAGGATGGCTGTCACCGGTGTCCACGTCATGGGTACACCAGTGAGTAACACCGGGAGTCAGAGAGAACAGTGGGGCGAACTGTCCCAACAACTGGCGACAGTCCCCCTGCTGCTCCTGAGTCAGAGTAGGGGAGAGGATCACACCCTTTACTGACCCATCATGCTCCTTGGTAAACAGGAGGTCAGGGAGAGGCTCACTCTCCTCTTCCACCCCATCATCTGTCGCCAAGAGCATACTCACTTCGGACCTCTCGAAGTGGGGCTTGAGGCGGTTCACGTGAAGGACCCTCAAAGGGTTCCTTGGAGCCTGCAAATCCACCAGGTAGGTGACGTCACTTTTGCGCTCCTTTACCTCGTATGGCCCAGTCCACTTGTCCTGCAAGGCACAAGGTGCCACTGGGGCCATGACCCACACTTTCTGCCCAGGTTGAAATTCAACCAGAGTGGCGTTCTGGTCATACCATCTCTTCATTTCTTCCTGGCTGGCTTCTAGGTTCGCCTGAGCGAGTTTCCTGAAGCGGGCAGTTTGGTTTCTAAAGGCCAGCATGTAGCTAAATACATCCTGGGGAGTTTTCCTGGGAGCCGCCTCCCAGCCTTCCTTTACCAAACTCAGAGGTCCTCTGACAGGGTGGCCATACAGGAGCTCAAAGGGGCTGTACCCAAGAGACTTGTGAGGCACCTCCCTGTATGCAAAGAGTAGGCATGGCAAGAGGACGTCCCACTTACGCCTCATGGGTTCTGTTAGACCCTTGATCATGCCTTTCAAGGTCTGGTTGAAACTCTCCACCAGACCGTTTCCTTGTGGGTGGTAAGGAGTGGTGAACTTGTAGGTTACACCACACTCCTTCCAAAGGGATGTCATATACTTCGATATGAAATTGGTCCCCCTATCAGAAACCACCTCTCTGGGGAATCCCACACGGGAAAAGATCCCCATTAACGCCCGGCCCACCACTGGCGCCGTCGTTGTCCTGAGAGGGATTGCCTCCGGGTACCGGGTGGCATGGTCCACCAAGACCAGGATGTACCTGTTGCCCATGGCTGTCTTGGGATCCAGTGGCCCCACAATATCCATCCCTACCCTTTCAAAGGGTGTTCCAACAACCGGAAAAGGTTGGAGAGGAGCTTTGACCTTCCTCCCACTCTTACCACTTGCCTGGCAAGTTTGGCAAGACCTACAGTGTGCATCTGACTGCCTTCGCATTTGGGGCCAAAAGAAGTGGGTGACAAGCCTGTCAAAGGTCTTGTCCTGCCCCAAATGTCCTGCCAAAGGCACGTCATGAGCCAGACCCAGTAGGAAGGTCCTGAAGCGCTGGGGTACCACCAGCACACGGGCTGACCCAGGCTCAGCAACCTTAGGCTCACTGTATAGGAGACCACTCTCCCAGTAGATCAGATGTGACCCGGACTGATTACCAGCTGCCTGGTCTGCAGCCTGCCGCCGCAGACCCTCCAGAGTAGGGCACTCGTTCTGCTCCCTGCAGAACTCCTCCCTGGTGGGACCCCCTTCTTGCTGCCAATGGGTCAGCTCAGAGATGTCTCCCAGTTCGGCTACCTGCTCCCCTGTAGGCACCGGGGCGTCCCCCTCGAGGTCCGCCTCCTCCCGGTACGTGGGAACTTCGGGGGCCGGTTTCCCGCGCCCCCTGCCCTTTCTCTTGGCAGGGACTTGGGCCACTGTTTCAGGCTCCAAGTCCTCTTGATCACCCTTTCTGGCTGCCATTGACCGAGTAGACACGCATGCCCACTCTGGCAACCCAAGCATCTCCAAGTGAGACCTGAGCTCAACCTCCTTCCATGAGGACTGCTCCAGGTCGTTTCCTAGCAGACAATCTACAGGCATGGTAGGGCTCACAACCACCCTCAAGGGACCTGAGACCCCCCCATTCAAAGGGAACCTGCGCCACCATACACTGGCGCTCAGAGTTGTCGACAGCAACTACTTGGTGGAATGCTCCTGGGACTACTTGCTTCTCAGACACCAGGTGACACCGGACTGAGGTCACACTGGCTCCAGTATCTCTGAGAGCCTCTACCCTGTTCCCATTAATGGTCACCCAGGTGCTATATTTCTTTGTGTTAGGGGGCACCTGGTTTCCTGGGACCATCTCACTGTCCCCTAGTGAGACAAGGGTCATTTCTGCGGGATCCCCACCCTCCTGTGGGCACCCCTCCTCCCCAAGCGCTACACTAGCCAACACTTTGGACTGTCCACCGGTGGGTGGCTGTGTCCCCTTCGGGCACTTGGGGTCCCCTTAAAGTGACCTACCTGGTCACATGCATAACACTTGCGGGGGCCGGTCTCAACAGGCTTCCCTGTAGAGACCCCTTTCTTCTTATCACCGGGGGCTGGGAACCTTTACCCCGGGTACTAGTTTGGGGCCCTTTAGAGAACTCCTGTGCTTTACCCTTGTCCCCCCACCTTTCTGCTGGGGACCCTGCCCACCTTTGGCTGAGTCTCCCCCAAACGCTTTCTTGTGGACCCTGGTACTCACCCAGCGGTCCGCTTCCATAGCAAGCTTCCTGGGGTCAGTTAGCTTACTATCAACTAGGTGCTGGCGCAGATCTGCAAAACATAGACTAGACAAGTGCTCCCATGCAATCAAGTTGTAGAGCCCCTGAAAATCTGTTACACTACTGCCCTTCACCCAACCATCCAGAGACCTGCAGAACACATCCACACATTCCAACCAAGTGTTGGCATCAGACTTCTTACTGGACCTGAACTGATCCCTGTACTTTTCAGGAGTAAGACCGTACTTCGTGAGAAGGGCATCCTTCATGTCAGCATAGGTGAGGTGATACCCCTTACCCAAAGCTATCAGAGCATCCCTTGCTTCTTCAGGGAAAAGCGGCCACAATCCTGCTCCCCAATTCTCCTCAGGGACCCCATTCATGTGTATGGCTGCCTCATAACCCTGAAACCACCTTTGTATGTCATCCCCCTTCTTGAACTCCTTGCCTACGTTCTTGGGAATGTGCACAATCCTGTCTGCCTTTCTGGACGAATTGCTGCCACCATCTGAGCCTGACTTACTCCTAAGTTCTAGCTCCTTCAGTTCTCTCTCATGCTCTAAGAGCATCTTCCTCTCCTCTATGGCCAATCTCTTCTCCTCCTGCTCACTCTCCAGCCTGAGCTTCTGCAGCTCAAACTGCCTTGTCTCCCGCCTGTCCTCCAGCTCCTCTGGGGACAGACTGCTGCTGCCTGACCTGGCGGGTTCCCCCTACCCAAAAGCACATCCACCCTGGAAATAGGCTCCTCCACCTACTCACTGAGATTACCAGGCTGCCCATTGGCATGTCTGGCTGCTACCCAGGCCCTCAGCGCCTTCTGTAGCTCCTCCTTCCTTGTGAGGCCTTTAATTTGGACTTTCAGGTTTTTACAAATCGCTCGTAACTCCTTTACGGCGTAGGATTCCAACCTGTCCTCCTCAAAGATAACTTCCAGAGATGCAACGGATGATGCAATTGATTCAGGCATGACGAAAGTCGTGAGTTAAAAACTGGCAAGATCAAAAATAGGCCAAAAGAAAAAGAACCAGTATGTGGTACGTAATGGTCTGCGATATGGTAGTAGTGCACACCAATCACTGTAAGTCAAGTGCAAACACAAGTCCTATCCTCACCGCTGACAACCAATGTTAGAAATGGGATCTCTAGTTGGCAAGGGCTTGCACCTTTGTCCAAGTAGGGACCCTTCTTCCTAGTCAGGGTAAGGGTTGTTACACTCGTGAAGTAACCCCTGCTCACCCTCGTGGTAGCTTGGCACGAGCAGTCAGGCTTAATTCAGAGGCAGTGTGTAAAGCATTTGCACATAACCAACAGTAATACAGTGTAAGCACTACAAACGGACACCACACCAGTTTAGAAAAATAACCAATATTTTATATACTCAAGACAAGACCAATTACGACAAAAATCCACAATACTATACTTTAAAAACGAATGCTTGATACGGTAACTTCTTCTTTGCAGGAATAGCACAAAAGCAAAGTTCGTACGAGTCGGTAGCTCCGTCCGAGCCTACCGTGATGCTGAAAACCCCAGAGTCTAACAGTTCCAGCCGACCGCGTCGATACGGGCCAGCAGAGTCATGAACAGACTCGGTTACAGTACCTTTCTCGTTGTGGCTGGTACGGAGTGTACGAGCCGGTCGGCGTTCGTCGCGGTTGCGGTGCAAGACGGAGCGATGCAAGGTGCGGTGTCCCTCGATGCGGTGCAGGCAGCGGCTCGATGAGCGTCGTGCAGACGGAGTCGGTGAGTCCAAGGCGTGCGATGCAGGGTGAGACGATGCTCGATGCGGTGCTGACAGGTTGCGATGCAGGCGACCAAGCCGGAGTGCGGGAGCTGGCGTCGGACAGCGGTGCGAGTCGGAGCGGTGCGTCGCAGACGTGCGAGCGGTGCCCCAAATGCGGTGCGGTCTCGACTCTTGAGCCAGTTGCAGCGACAGTGTCGGTCTGGTCCGGCTGGCCCAGTGAAGCGATGCGATGCGAACTGCGGTGCCCACAGGTCACGGTGCAAGCAGCGGCTCGATGTTGGCGGCGTCGGACGTCGCCACGGTGAGACCAGGGTTGCGATGTGAAGCGGGGCGATGCGGTCTGCGGTGCAAACAGGTCACCGGCCAGGGATGGATTCGGTTGACGGAGTCGGTTGCAGTTCCCTTCCTCTGTGGCGATTGAAACAGCGTTCCAGAAGCGGTACCCAGAGGCTTGTGAAGTCTTTGTAGTCCCTGAGACTTCTTAACAGGAGGCCAGCTCGGTTCCTGGCCCTTGGAGATACTCAGCACAAGTTTGTAGAAAGTTCAGTCCAGTCCTTTCACTGCCCAAGACAGAAGCAGCAACTGCAGGCCAACCCAACAAAGCAACAACACAGCAAAGGGGCAGTACTCCTCCTGGCAGCTCTTCCAGCTCTTCGTCTTGGCAGGTTCCTTGATTCCAGCGAGATCTAAATTCATGGGGTCAGGGCCCCAATATTTATATCCCAAATTCCTTTGTTCTCTGAAGGCAGAGAGGCCTTTGCCTAGTCCAAACCAGTTCTGGAGCACTTTGTTGACAAGTCTCCGTCCCTTCTTTCAGTGAGTAGGCCAGGGACATCAGACGCACCACAGGAGGTGGAGCCAGCATTGTGGAGGGAAGGCACTGTCCTATTCAGGGCCCAGGTGCGACCCCTCCCACCCATCTACATGTAGATCTTGCTATTCAGCCCTGTGCTGACTCACCCTGTCTCCTGGCATCCCCCAGCCCCTGTCACTCACACTCCAGACAAGGAATACACAACCTCGCAGAGGCAGGCTTGGATGGTTAGACAAGAAAATACCCACTTTCTAAAAGTGGTATTTTCAAACACAGAATGTTAAAACCAACTTCACTAAAAGCTGCATTTTATCATTCTTAGTCCAGGCATACTAAACTCGAATTTCTACCATGTTCCCGGGGTCAGTTAGGATTATAAGCTGTAATAATCAAAACTGCCCGTTCTGGCCTAGGGGGAACAGGTAGCCTTGCAATAGTGAAAAACGAACTAGGCTGTAATTCACTATCAGGACATGCCGCACACACCCGGGCATGTCCTACCTTTCGCATACACCGCACCCTGCCCACAGGGGTACCTTGGGCCTACCTTAGGGGTGACTAACATGTCGCAAAGGGAAGGTTTAGGGACTTGCAAGTGTGTGCACTTGCCAAGTCGACATGGCAGCCCCAGGCTGCGCACAGGCTCTGCGATGGCAGGCCCGAGTTACACTTTACGGGCTGTTTGCGTGGGTGGCACAATCCAGTGCTGCAGCCCACCAACAGCATTTGGTCTATAGGCCCTGGCACTCGCAGTGCACTTTACAAGGGACTGACACATAAACCAAATAGGCCAATCATTGAAACACCAATCCATAACGCATTTTATACAGGAGCACTTGCACTTTCCCACTGGACCGCAGTGAGGAAAGTGCGCAGAATCATTACACCAGCAAAAACAGAGTCAAAACCGGGAGGTCAGAAAGCAAAAAGTCAGGGGAAACACGCCAAAAGATGCCAAGTCTAACAGTGTTCCAGGTCTTGGCGGCGAGGTGGGAGAAGGATCTGCCGCCGGCGGTCGTTTTCCGGATGCGGGGGACTGTGGCGAGGGCGAGGCTGGTCGAGCGGAGCTGGCGGGTGGGGGTGTAGAAGCTGAGTCGTCTGTTGAGGTAGGCTGGTCCGGAGTTGTGGAGTGCTTTGTGTGCGTGGGTGAGGAGCTTGAAGGTTATCCTCTTGTTGACAGGGAGCCAGTGCAGGTCTCTCAGGTGGGGTGTGATGTGGCTGCGTCGGGGGATGTCGAGGATAAGACGTGCAGAGGCGTTCTGGATGCGTTGCAGCCGTCTCAGGAGCTTAGCCGTCGTTCCTGCATAGAGGGCGTTTCCGTAGTCCAGCCTGCTGGTGACGAGGGCCTGGGTGACTGTTTTTCTTGTTTCGGTGGGGATCCACTTGAAGATCCTGCGGAGCATTCGGAGGATGTTAAAGCAGGATGAGGAAACGGCGTTGACCTGCTTAGTCATGGAGAGGGTGGGGTCGAGGATGACCCCTAGGTTGCGTACGTGGTCGGTGGGTGGCGGGGCTGTTCCCAGTGATGTTGGCCACCAGGAGTCGTCCCAGGCTGAAGGGTTGGAACCAAGGATGAGGACCTCCGTCTTGTCCGAGTTCAGCTTCAGGCGGCTGGTCCTCATCCATTCGGCGACGGCCTTCATTCCTTCGTGGAGGTGGGCTTTGGCTGTGTGAGGGTCTTTGGTGAGGGAGAGGATCAGCTGGGTGTCGTCGGCGTAGGAGATGATGTTGAGGTTGTGCTGTCGGGCGACGTGGGCGAGGGTGCCATGTAGATGTTGAACAGCGTTGGGCTGAGGGAGGAGCCTTGGGGTACGCCGCAGATGATCTTGGTGGCCTTGGATCGGAAGGGGGCGAGGCGGACGCTTTGTGTTCTGCCGGAAAGGAAGGATGTGGTCCAGTCCAGGGCCTTCTCTTGGATCCCGGCGTCGTGAAGGCGTGTTCGTAGTGTGTGGTGGCAGACCGTGTCGAAGGCGGCTGATAGGTCCAGGAGGATGAGGGCTGCTGTTTCTCCGTTGTCTAGCAGGGTCCTGATGTCATCGGTGGCGGCGATGAGGGCGGTTTCGGTGCTGTGGTTGCTGCGGAAGCCGGACTGGGAAGGGTCCAGGATGTTGTTCTCCTCGAGGTAGCGGGTCAGTTGTTTGTTGACGATTTTCTCGGTGACCTTCGCGGGGAACGGGAGCAGAGAGATGGGTCGGAAGTTCTTGAGGTCCTTGGGGTCTGCCTTGGGTTTCTTGAGTAAGGCGGTGATCTCGGCGTGCTTCCAGCTTTCCGGGAAGGTTGCTGTCTCGAAGGAGATGTTGATTATTTTCCGGAGATGGGGCGCGATGGCTGTACTGGCTTTGTTGAAGATGTGGTGAGGGCACGGGTCTAGCGGTGAACCGGAGTGGATGGTGTTCATGATCTCGCTGGTGTCCTCGTCGTTGATGTTGGTCCAGGAGAGCAGGCGGTTGGTGGTTGTGGGGGCAGTGGCCTCGGTGGTTGCCGGGGCGGTCGTGGTGTTGAAGCTGTCGTGGATGTCGGCGATTTTGCGGTGGAAGAAGGTGGCCAGTGAGTCGCACAGGTCTCGCGACGGCTGGATGTCGTTGGTGTTGGAGCTGGGGTTGGAGAGTTCCTTCACGATGTTGAAGAGCTCTTTGCTGTTGTGTGCGTTGTTGTCTAGGCGGTCTTTGAGTGAGGCCCTTTTGGCGGATCTGATGAGGTGATGGTGACTGCGGGTGGCGCTCTTGTGGGCGGCGTAGCTGTCCGCTGTCCGTTCGTGGAGCCAGATCTTCTCCAGTTTTCGGCATGTTCGTTTGGAGGCCTGGAGGTCTTCGGTGAACCAGGTGGCTTTCTTGCTGGTGTGGCTGTTGGGCGGATTCTTGAGCGGGGCGAGGGTGTTGGCGCAGTCGTCGATCCACTGTCTGAGGTTGCGGGTGTCGGGGTCGGAGGGTTCGGCGGGTGGGCTCAGGGCGAGGGTTGTGGTTAGCTGGTCTTCCGTGACTCTGCTCCAGCAGCGGCGAGGCATTTGTTCGGTGCGGTGGTGCGTGGTGGGCTTCCTGTAGGTGAAGTGGATGCAGTGGTGGTCAGTCCAGTGGGGTTCGGAGGTGTGGTTGAAGGAGACGTGTGGGCTTGCGGAAAAGATGGAGTCGAGCGTGTGGCCGGCGGCGTGGGTGGGTGTAGTCACGAGCTGTCTGAGTCCGAGGGTGGCGAGGTTGTCGATCAGGGTGGTGGAGTTGGTGTCACAGACCCGAGGGCACTTTTTAATTTAAAGTGGTCGAGAAAGTTTACCAGAAGCAACTGAGGCCCAGCTGAGCGTGGGCCATGTCCACCTGGGAGAAACCCATTTAAAGATGAAAGGCACAGAGTGAGGAGGGAAAAAGACGGACGTGCACAGTGGGGGGCTGCGTTTGCGGTTTTGTATTCGGCTTACAGGGTGCTTTGAAATTAACTTATATTGTTTGTTTGTGTTTTTGGGGGGTGGGGGCATGGACTGTCACAGTCTCCAAAGCACACGCGTGCATACCAACTCCCATATCATTCTTTCACCCTCTGTCTGCTTGTCTCTATGAGCATAAAAGTGCAGCTATTTTTCACGTCTGATACACTGAAGTCTTGAGCTGTTTACATTTGTTAACAGATAGTACTGGGCACAGTTGGTGTCCATTGAGCATTCAAAGCTACAGTTTATAACCTCGGTCAGAAGCTAGCAGAAAGAGGCAAAATAACGAGCAGAGAAGAGACAGAAAAATGAGCGGAAAGAGGCAATACAAGGGTCAGAAACAAGCAGAAAGAAACAAAATGAAGGTCAGAACCAGTCAGAAAGAGGCAAAACTATCAGCAGAAAGAGCAGAGAAGAGGCAGAAAGAGGCAAGATAAGGGTAAAAAAGCAGCAGAAAGAGGCAAAATGAAGGTCAGAAACGAGCAGAAAGACATAATAAAGGTCAGAAATAAGCAGAAAGAGGCAAAATAACAGGCAGAAAGAGGCAGAGTAGAGGGCAGGAACGAGCAGCGAAGAGGCAGAAAAACGGTCAGAAAATGAGCAGAGGAGTCACCCCGTGGGGCCCCCTTCTTTTTTTTTTTAATGCACACACACTCACAGACCCACTTACTGATGCACTCATAGATGTACGCACCCACTCACAGACCCACTCACACACTCGAGCACCCACTGACAGACCCATTCAGAAAGTCACACACCCACTGGCAGACCCACTCTAACACGCATGCACCCACTCACAGATGCATTTAGGCCCTCATGCACCCACTCACAGACCAACTGAGAGACTCACACCCACTCATAGACTCACTCAGACTCATGCACGCTTTCACATACCCACTGAGAGACTCATACACCCGCTCACAGACCCATTCAGACACTCATGATCCCATTCAAAGAGCCACTCGGAGACTCATGCACCCACTCAGAGAATCATGCACCTACTGAATGACCCACTCAGACACTCATTCACTAACCCAGAGACTCACACAACCACTCACAGACCCACTCAGACACTCACATACCCAGTCACGGACCCACTCAGACACTCACACACCCACCGACTTAGACACTTGTGCACCCAGTCACAGATCCACACAGGCACTCACACACCTATTCACACAGCCATGTACACACCCATAGTCACTCACACACCCAGTCACAGACCCACAAAAACACTCACACACCCACTCTCAAAGGTTACAGGTTAAGGTTAGGAAATAAAATTAAGAAAAACCTTAGAAATTCACTGAAAAAAAACAAAGGTTACATGGACGTTGTAGTTAGACTTAGAGTTCACTCATAGAAAACCACAGAAATTCAGCAGTTATAGTTACCTGAGCTTACTATAACTTACACCCCGCAATGCACTGTTTATGACCTCAAAAATTACATCACTCATGACATGAACAGTGACATCACTCATGACATAGTCCACAATGTCACTCACACATCCACTCACACAACCTCTCACACCCACTGACAGCCATACAACCACTCACACACCCACTTACTCATCCACAGAGCCACTCACACACCCACCCATTCAAATGCACAGCCACTCACTTACCTTTACACCTACTCACAGTCACTCACCCATACAGTCACTCACACAGCCACTCACTCCTCCTTACAGCCACTCACACACCCACTCACCCACCAATATAGCTACTCATACATCCAGTCACTCACCCATACAGCCTCTCAACAGAGCCCCTCACACACCCATACAACCACTTACATATCCATTCACATATCCATACAAGCACCCACAGGTCTACTCACTCACCTATACAGCCACTCATACAGTCACTCCCCAGTCTAGCCACTCCCACTCAGTTAAACAAACACCCACTCACTCACCCAAACAACCACTCGCACACCCACTCACCCATAGAGCCACTCACACAGCTACTCACTCACCAATACAGCTAAACAGCCACTCACTCACCCATACTGCTACCCCACCACCCACTTTTGCACCCATACAGACACTCACACACCCACTTATTCATCTATACAGTCGTTCACACAGTCAAATTGCCACTCAGGCACCCACTCACATACGGATACACACAGTCACACAGACACTCAAATGATATAAGTTAAAAAATGGAATCACTCATTAGTAGTACAGAAAGTATACTATTTAACTTTTGTAGCACCTTAGTATATATGTTTAACACTCAAACGTTTATAAAACACTCACAATCACTGGATGATGTCACCAGTGACATCATTTGAGATGTCATCAGTACAATCACTGGATGATGTCATGAGTGATGTCATTTTAATTGTCATGACGGATGTCAATGACCATGCCATGACTGATGTAATATGTGAGGCCATATGCAGTGCACTGCAGGCGCGCGAGTTATAGTGCGCTCCGGTAACTATAACTGCTGAATCTCACAGGTTTTGTACGAGTGAAAGCAGAGCCTAACTAGAATGTCCCTGTGACCTTTGTTTTTTTCAGTGAAAAAAAACCAAATACACACACACCCACACACACACACACACACACACACACACACACACCCACACCCACACCCCCCCCACCCACACCCCCCCTCCTTTACTGGCAGTCGCCAGTAGGTAGTTACAGTTAGGACCTTGTTTCCATAGGAAGAGCAGTTTTTTCATATGCCAATAACTTTGGCGTCCGTTGACAAATCGTCGCAAAGTTTTCAAAACTAATACGCCAGTCACTTCAGCTGCTGTCTTAAAAATTTTGCAGTGATCCTTCAAGCGGGGGCCGAGAAAAAGGGGGGGTCCCAAAACGCTTTTTCTCCAAGTTAATTTTCATAGGAAATTTTAGACACGGCTACAGCCCGATCTGCTGAACGGAATTACACCAAATTTGGCAAAAAGGTAGCTCTTGGTCCAGAAAGCACTCTTTTTGTTAAATAGTGTAAATCCGTTCAGTAGTTCCTGAGAAATTTAAAGATTTCTCAGATATACAACTGTGGCCACAGTGGATTTGCATCCCCTGCTGATCTCATGCCTTAAATCTGATTGGCTGTCAACACTTCAAACCAGGAAGTGTTGGCAGCCATCTTGTGACTCGGTTGAACCGAGTCACAAGCAAAAACGTAAAAACAAAAAAAGGAGGCAGGGTAGAAACAGCCCGACCCCCTTGGGCCTGTTCAGGGGACCCCATAGGGACCCAGAAGGCCCAAAAAAGCATAAAAAAAAAAAAATTAGGCGTGAGTTGCGTTGGATCTGTGAATCCCACCAAACATTTAAAAAAACAAAGCGCGGTTTGGCGCGCTTTAATTAAGCCCCCGGGTGGGTCAGCTCCCGGGGGCAATAAATAATATTGATGGGGGCCCCCATGCATGCCCCCCGCAGCCCCGAGGACCTCCACCTCCCCAGGGCTGAATGACTGAAATGCAGGGGGCCACTCGCCCGCCCCGCACTGCCCCGGGGACCGCCACCTCCCCAGAACTATATTACAACATAATGGTGGGGGGGCTCCAGCCCCCCCACACAGCCCCGGGGACTGCCACCTCCCCGGGGCTCGAATACTGAGATGCAGGCCCCCCCTGCAGCCCTGGGGACCACCACTTCCCCTGGGCTATATCTAAAATAAGGCGTGGGGGGGCTCCAGCCCCCCCCACGCAGCCCGAGGACCGTCACCTCCCAGGGCACAAATTAAGTAAAGAAGGGGGTCCATTGCGGACCCCCGGGGAACACCACCTCCCCAGGGCTATAGAGAAGATGGGAGGGGACCGCGCAGCCCCCCTCCAGGAGCCCTCCATGGCCCTGGGGACCACCACACCCCAGAGGCTCCAGCAATGTCCCGGGGTGCCCACCCCCGGGACATTGCAGTTTGCTATGCCTTGGCAGGAGCACCGCTCCCGCCATGCCATAGCAAACACTGCTTCGCTTCATGGAAGCGAGAGCAGTGAAAATGCTCTTGCTTCCTTGAAGCGGAGCAGAATTGCTTTTGGGCGGAGGGAGCTGCATGTTTGCAGCTCCCTCTGTCCAAAAGCAATGCCGGCTCCTGCAGGAGGCGGGGAGCGGGCAGGGACCGCGAGGGCCTTGAGGCTCCTCCCGCGGTCCCCAACAAGAGGCCATGCCCTGGAGGATGGGGTCCCCAGGGCAATATTGGGCCGCGGAAGGCCTCCCTCCCCATTTTTTAGAAAAAAGTTTAAGGCCTGGCCCCGGGTGATGGATTGCCCGGGGCTGAAATAGGCCTGTGTAGTGGGGCCACATGGCCCCCTCCTTTTAAGTTTTTTTTTTATAAAGGGCAGGCCTCGGGTTGGGTCCCACGGCCAAAACTGGCCCAGGGAAGGGGGGGCCACACAGCTCCTCTTCCTTTATATATATATTTTATTTTTTTAAAGGAAAGTGCGCTAAGAGCCGTGTTTGCAGAGTGGAGGAGAAAGGGGGCGTGGCCTCCGACCACCTCTCATTCATCCAGCTGTGTGGGTCTCACTGGAGATAACAGGAGGGCTAGTTGGCCCCCAAGGACCCTCAAGAGCCAAGGGGACTTCATCCCCCAGCTAGTAATGCGCCAGGAGGCACGTTTGCAGAGTGGTGGAGAAAGGGTGCGTGGCCACCGAAAACCTCTCAGCAAACCCACTGTGTGGGACTTGCTGGAGGGAACAGGAGGGGTAGTTAACCCCCATGAACCCTTAATAGCCAAGGGGACTTCACCCCCCTAGAAGTAGTGTGCCAGGAGGCACGTTTGCAGACTGGTGGAGAAAGGGGGCGTGCCCTGCTATCAGATGTCAGCAATCCTGCTGTATGGGACTTACTGGAGGTAATAGGAGGGGTAGTTGGCCCCCCAAGAAAGTCCTTGAGGGCCAACTACCCCTCCTGTTACCTCCAGTAAGTCCCACACAGCAGGATTGCCGAGAAGTTGTCAGAAGCCACGCCTCTTTTCTACACCACTCTGCAAACTGTGCCTCCTGTCACACTACTAGTTGGGGGATAAAGTCCCCTTGGCTCCAGAGGGACCTTGGGAGCCAAGTAGCCCTCCTGATACCTCCTGTAAGTCCTACACAGCGGAATTCCTGAGAGCTGGTCAGAGGCCCAGCCCCCTTTCTCCACTACTCTGCAAAGGTGACTGCTAGTTAAAAAACAGAAATTCACTGAGAAAAAACAAAGATTACATGGAAGTTATAGTTAGGAAATACCATTAAAAAAGCGTAGAAATTCACCAAAAAACAAAGGTTACAGGGACGTTAAAGTTAAGAAATAGAATTTAAAAAACCTTAGAAATTCACTAAAAAACAAAGGTTACAGGGACTTTATAGTTGGTTTCACATTTTACATGCACAAAATCATAGAAATTCAGCAGTTATAATTAGAGTTATCTCAAGTAACTATAACTCTTGGCCTTAGGTAATTATAATTCGCAGCCTCACCATGCACTGCTAATTACCCCACATATTACATCACTCATAACATTTTACTATAACATCATTGATAATATCAATCCAACATTTGCTGTGAAATTATTGATGAGAAAACTGTGCATGATGGGGGAGCGAGTTATACTTACCTTAGAGCACAAGTTATAGTTACTTGAGATAACTAACTGCTGAATTTCTATGGTTTTGTACATGTAAAATGTGAACCTAACTATCCCCCTTGATTTTTCAGTAAATTTCTATGTTTTTAATGTTATTTTCCAACTATGTAGTCCCTGTAACCTTTGTTTTTTTCAGTGTATATACTTTTTAAAAATAAATATAGTACATATATCCCACCTACCCTTTTCTTCACTCGACACTGCGGTGTTCTTCACACATCAAATAGGAGATTTTTTTGTACAACTTCTCTTTCTTTCTATTATGTAACACTGTGGCACTGTTGTTTATTTAGGACTTTATTCCCAGAGTACTCTCCAGCTACAGAGGACTTTTGCTATGACTGTGTGCACCTTGGGTCCAGTTATACTTTGTTTGGCTAGACATGAACATAGAGGATCTATCTGCGTACTACCTAGGTATTTTTGGGTTGCATCGACAGTTTTTCATTGTTGTAACCATGCATTCTATAGCTACAGTATTTCTGGTATGCCCACTTGGTCTTGATTTCGCTTGATGTATGATCATTCATATGTTTGTATTAAACTTTTTTCTCCCATCGTGCCATGTCCGAACCATTCTCTCCAGCCCACTTGGGCGCCATTATGTATATCCTATGCTGTCAATTTTAATTTCTGGCACTGGTGGAAACAACGTCCTTCAAAGGCTATCCGCTCTGGTCAATTTCTCTATGACACCTAGGACATTTCTGCATGCCTGTTCCACTATTTGAACGGACTAACCTCTCCAGGACCAGGTACACATGTCCCCTGCATGCCAATGGTATTATTCCTTTTATTAATTATCACTCCATTTTTTTATGGTATAGATTCTTGGTAACGCACATCAGATGCTGGAGAGTCCTTCAGTAGCACCCCCTTGCAGTAACAGGGTTCTTGCCGCATAATTTTTTTATCCGTAAGACACTCTCGCCGGCGGGTGTCTGTGTGTATCATCACAATTTCTACTCGTGGTCCCACAATGCATTTCGCCCGGGGTGGATGTGCTGCTACTTTCCTCACTGGACCTCCGCTCCATGCTCCAAGTATGCATGCCTATGATACACACGCTCGTTCTCCTACAATATATCAAGTTTACAAGTGTGTGTTCACTTGAGAGCCACTATGGGAATAGTTCATCTACAGTCCTCTACGCACCATCTGCAATACTGTAAAGTTTCAGCTGTTAATAAGGTCGCACATGGATTCAAACTTGTGAGTATTGCCACCTATGTACGTGTATTTTACAAATCTATTGTGTTATTACCATGTTTATTTGTGGACCCTCCGCATGCATTGTTTGGGACCTTTAGCTCATCCTCTGATGGCACCCATGCCACCACAGTAACACACTTTGTTTTTGTAGTCCTTCGTTGATTTACACTTTTTTCTGTATACACCATTGATTACTTCAATTTGTACATGTGATGAAGGCAACTGCGTTGGTCGAAACGATTTACCACATCAACCTGAAAAAGGCGTCTACTTCTGTTTGGAATTGTTAGGACAGTTTGTGACGGTATGTACAACAAGAGGTCCAACTGACCTATTTGATTTACAGTAAGACAAAAACTTAATAAGACACCCAACAATTCTTAATTAAACAATAACCAAATAATCTTGGTTTGGAGAAGGAATTATATTTAAGAATTTAATCAAACATTCACAATTTCAAAGGTTGCTCCAAAATGAAAATGGTGAATTAAGTGCTCCAGGTAGTGCTCGTGAAGTGGTGGGGATGTGACAGTGAGAATATAATTAATTACATTATTAACAAGAATGAGAACGACCTGTCTAACAATATGTCAAGGAACTGACTAAAAAAGCCCAAGTGATGGGATGCCAGGAATGGATATTGTGTTCACTGCTTCTGGGCTGCAGGATAAGAACAGGTCAAAATACAAGTGAAAGTCGACGTTTCGACCCCAGAGAATTGAAGAGGGCAATTGATTCTTATCAACTGGGTCTTCCTCAGGACGATTAGCAGAGCAACCTTAATCTAGGACTGCCGGTTCAGCAGTGGAGAAGTACAGGAGAGGGCTGGAGGCTCCAAGTCCAGAAAGAATGAAGCCACCGCACATACAGAGAAGGTGGGAGACTTGGCAAGGATTTGAGCAAGGGAATGACTATTCTTGAATGCAAAGGGGCATGAAGCTGTGAGTCAATCAGGAATAAGTTCAATCTCTAGTCAGCAATGTACTGCAGAATAAATCAGCGCGTTTCTTGCAAGGAGAGCTGAATCACCGCAGGCTCCAGGTGTGTACGGCTGGCTCGCCCAGCTCTGGCGCTCTACCCCTCAAGGGCTCCTGACCTTGTCTTCCTCAGGGGTGGGGTGGGGTGGGGTGGGATGGGATGGGATGGGGTGTGGGGGTGGTTGTGCATGTGTGTGTGTAATTAGAGTGGCAGTAGCCCCTCTTTAGGTATAGTTAGGATTCCCAGAGATAGGAATTCCTCTGATTTTGCTTGGTAAGAACTTTGCGACCATTTGCAGACCTATTCAATTTTCTACATTGGCTGATGATGCAAAGTTTCATGGTGATTAATTAAGGGTGTGCAAAGAAAATAAGGGTCCCAATACACATTTTTCCCCCCCAATACATTTTCCATAGACTTTTTACTCCGATATAGAGGTACAATGGCTGAACAGATTTTAATGAAATTTGGCAGGAATATATATTATGGGGTGTAATTATCCTTTTTATTTGATCTGAATTGGTTGTCTACTTTAAAGTTATGAGACAGAAAAACGTAGTGATATATTGGGCCGTGATAATTTTACAGTATAACGGCACATGGGGATTATAACATAGTATATGAATGAGTAATGAAAGCGGTTACAAAAGTAAAAGGCAGCCATATTGTTTTTCACACATTTAGTTTGCGATCTGGGTTTTGCGATCGGGGTTTTAAGGAGAAATATAGTGTACTAATGTTTTATAAGTGCATAGGAAGGAATGAGGCAGTTTAGCTAAGTCTGTAAAGGTAGGGAAAAGTTGTTTTATTACTCTATTTTCTTTAAAGTTTACGGAGTATGGGCTTACATTTGAAAGCAATAAATGCAGAGAAATCTAATTAGGAATAACAAATGTTCTATTATGATGTGTTCCCACATGTCTCCGGATAAAAATGGTACCGGACTTCTGTGGGTGGGCATAGTGCCCGCAACAAGAAAGGACCCAAAATGCACCATGGACCGATCAAATTTTCCACTCAAAATGAACCCTTGTTTTGTAATATGGTAACTGTTTATTTTGGGCCTAGACTCAGTTGCCACCCATGGAAAACTACCAAACCAAGCCATTTCTGAAAACTAGACAACCAGGAGAGTCTAGGGTGGAGTGACTTGTATAGATCTCATGAGGTTTTTTGTGTTTGTTTCTTTTACACGAGATATGACATGTGGAATCACGCAGTAATACTGCATCAAGTCTCACGGTACTCTGTGATATCCGTATTTACTACTGCACCAAATTACTTTGTGATTCAAAATAAGCCCCTACGTAATGTGAATAGAGAGAGGGCTTCAAATTGTTTATATACTCATAGCCCCAAAAACCCCATACGTTGGCAAGGACATGCCTTCAAATGCCACTTGCTGAGCCATGTTCCCAGCCAATTACCTAGGGAAGCTGACTCTCTTCTACACTGGCTTCTAGAGCATAGGATTTTTCTTATGTTAGATTTACAAAATACATTCCTTCTCAAAAAACTTTAAATCTTTCTTTCTCCGAGATTAGTGTAGAAAATTGCACAGAGGTGAAGTGTAAGTTGTCAAGCTATTGAGCTATAATTACTGCCTAGTTCACCCACAATGGTGGTGTGAACCTTGCAAAGCTGTTCCTCTAAGCCACATGACATAACTTACAAATCCATGTCTAAAAAAATAGTTTCTGGAAGTTTCTGATCACTCATTTTTTAGTCATTTGATTTCTACCTTTTAAAAAAACTGCTCTCTACCTTTAATGCATATGTTTTGAGCCATTTTTACTGTATAAATAAACACAATTCCCAACATAGTTCACTTACAGGTATACGGGATTGGTGTTAGCCAAGCAGATGACATTCCTTTCCAAGGGTTCAACAGCTGCCAGAATATCTTGTTCAATTGCCATGGGAAGCACCGCATATCCACAGTAATCAATATGCTCTCCTAGGAAAGAGGAAAATACATTTAGGTCTAGCCCGCGTTATGCCATTTATGAAAAGAAGTGTTGGAAGTTTGACCATGTGCCAGAAGCAAAGAAAACTATTCAATGACTTCCAATGGGGTAAAGGGCCCACTTTAAGGTACTGTGCTTGATGCACAAAGCTTTCTGTGGATTGAATCATTCTTGACTCAGTGATAGAATTCTAAGATACTGCTCTGCTTGCCCTCTCGGCCCCAAGTACTGTTTGTTGCTTCATACTCCACGCTACATTGAGCATCGAAGGCCGTTTCATGAGAGTGCTTGGTGCCAAATTATGGAACAAGCTCGCCTTTCATTTCAGAGGACACAGAAGTCCATGATGGGAAACAGTGTCCGCAGTGACCTGGAGGGAGGTAGTCACCCTATGCAGCACTTGTATCACCAGGCATCAGCTACAGTCATTATGGTTCTCTTCTCTTAGCACTAGGATGCTCCTCTGGACATGGGTGCAGGAAATGCAAGGTGGATGTATCCCATCCCCCCCCCCCGACTTTGTAGTGGGGTGGACACAGGGGACAATAAAATTGTTCTGTTATCAAGCCAGGAGAGCCAGCAGAGTAAGGGAAGGCAGGAGATGCTATTGAATGTCAATGTTACTACTGGCTCACCCGACTTGAGAAAAGGAAGAACTTTAAGAGACCGCAATTAAATAATTAACAAAACCAAAGTGGTCTCAAGAGCCCCCAGAAAGACTGCATTTTAGGTTACAGCTCTTCAATGATGCACTTGCCAAGTACAGCATGATTTCTGACAGGCATATTGAGTCGCTATGTTTGATCTTCACTCTCTGTGAAAACATTCAAAACATAAAATAAAACATTAAAATAAAAAGCGGGTGTGTGTGTTTTATTTAAGGTGTGATAACGGGATTTATTTAACTCCATATACTAATGGAATTACTGAACATAAAGCACTGACCTTTGGTGTTAAAAGGAAGAGAGAAGGATGCAAACCTGGATTCAAATCCGAGCTTCCCACTCGACCAAACTGTGTAAGACACAACCCATCACTTTACTTCACTATGTATTATTGCTCTTTTAAACATCCAATTGAGAAGTAATTCAGTACGGGACCTGTGTGCTATAAAAACCTCACTTATATAAATTAGTATAAAATAATCTTGCTTTACATTTAAAAACAATATAGGCTATAAAAATTAGAGAACATGATAAACTGACATTTTTCGGTAAATCATGGCACCGTCGTCAGGGCATGGGGAATTCTTCAAAGTTACAGGTTTAAAAAAATATTACTTTCAATAACTGTTACTCAATTCAGTGACATAATTGTATATACTTAATTGAGATACTGAGAAATGTTTATTGTTTTTTCATTTTAAAGTCTTCATCATATTGTTGATGACATTTATTTCTTGATTTACATGTTTTGATGGCTCGGCTCGTGCTGGGGCTCTTGGAGCCAAGCCATGCCCATAGCTGGACTCTGCCCAAAGCTGTCCATATCCACCCTCAGAAATGTTGTGTCTCCTACACCCATGTCTCTGAGCAACGCAGATCTTTAAAAATATTATACAAAAAGAAATTCAGAAAGCTTCCATGCCAAACACAAAAAGCTAACTAGAGAAAAAATAAAGACAAGAGTGTCGGAGAAAGAACCATATTTTAAGGCACATGTTAACAAAGCAAGACCTTGATCTGAGATGAAACTCCACCGCTTTGTGAATCGCAGTTCAGGCTACTCGGTCCCTCTTTCAAGTCTCGAATTTCATGCAGGGCTTCCAGGACATTACTTCTAATAATTTTACTACTTCAGCTCCTTGAAGCAAATACGGCCGAACACCCCAATCTGAACATTAAAAAAAAATCTATTTCCAGTCCGCATTTTTAGGTCTCGCCTAGGCAGCGCTTGCGCTGTCTCGTTGAGACATGCAGTATACACTATAGCGTGGAAGCTTCGTGAGAGCTCCGCCCACTCTCCGCCCATCATTTTCATTGGCTTGTGTCTTAAATGCTGCCTTCCGATTGGTTGTAGGCTTGTTAGTCCCTCCTTATGATGGACATGTCTTCATTTGTGTCCTTCCACGGCTACTGGCCCCTTTACTGCACAGACTACTTTCTTCCCATGCCTCCCCCCCTCCCTCCCCCAGTCCGATAGCTTCTCGCCCCCCCCTTCATGATATGTCGCCCGCACGCATTCCCTTGTTCTCATTATTATTGCGCGCAATAGTCATATGTTGGGCTAGGTGCCAGCGGCGCGATGACAGCGGCTTTGATAAACGATCAACACAGCAGCAAGTAAATGTGTGCGCCCGGGAGGCCCCTTGCGGGCTGCCCCATGGGGCGCGAGGACGGAAGCCTGTCTGTGGCGCGCATAACGAGGGGAGGTGGCAGTGTGTGTGGAGGCATTCAGCCGCATCCAGCGAAAGGCCGAGCATCGTGAATTCCGCATTTGCTCGTGCGAATGCCGGTGTTCCTTCATCTCAATGCTGGTTTTTCTAACATCCCCCCGTGTTTCACTAAGATTATTTGGTGCCGCGTCGCTGCGCCGGTTGTGGTGCGTGCGTTGCAGGCTTTAATTTCTCGCCGAGAACCAGGAAAACAATAAAACAAGTCCATCTTTCACCTCTTGTGTGAATTACTGTAATATTACAGTCTGTCTGGATTATCTGAGTATTTTTTCATCGAGGGTTGAAACACTTTGTAAAAATAAAAATGCGTGTTGGGTAGGGTCTACTAGCGGTGATTGGTCAAAAAAGTCATGACGTGGGTAACGTAGTCGTTCCATCATCGGTTGGCTGCCGAGTCGCAGTGATTGCCGAGCCGCGCCTGTCTGCGGGCAGACTCTGGATACATCCTCCAGTCCCGAACACCGTTGATAATTGGAGGCCGCGCTTGCGTTTGAAATGCCGAGAGACGCGTATATTCCCAAAATGCTTTTTGTGGTGCCGGTCTCTTAAGAGGTTGGTCCCTGAAGTGCTGTTTGCGTGCTAAATGTGGCACCCTAGTGTAGATGAACCGCTGGCATATTAAATACTGTGGTAACCCTGCATCCCTCGGGCTCTTTTGGCAGTCAGAACGAGCCTTATCAGATCAGAGAAACTGTGAGAACTGTGAGAGTATAAATGAGCGCCGGGACTGCACTGTATAATAATGAGAAACTCTCGTGTACGCTCAAATGAACATTTCAGCTTTTATACGACGGAGCCCAGCTATGTGTTTGCCAAAGAGATTGTGTTTCCGAAGCTTAGCAGCCAGAACGTTTGAAACCCTCTGGGGTGCCTCAGATCAACTTAACTTTCATTGGGAGGTGGCTGCAAGTGGGGCTTCACTGTGCAGGGAAGCGGCTGCCTGTAGAGTGTGCCTTCACAGATGGGGAGACCTCTGTTGTATGTGACTTCACTCCTCTCGGATGGAGACCTCTGCAGTTGGTGACTCCACTGCATGGAGGGAACTGTCAGAGCGCGCCCCTCACTGTGTAACTTCAGGGGGCATGAGGTCTCTGCAGCGTGTAACCTCACTGCACAGAGAGGAAGCTCTCGGGCTGCTATGTGCGACACAAGCAAAGAGGAGTTAACTTGTGTCTGCAATGACTTGCCAGCAGAAGAGGGTAGCTCTATACAATGTGACCCCCAGATCTCTGTCTCCTCCCCTCCTCCCTTTCCCCCCGGCTTTCTCTCCTCTTCCGCTGCTCTTTATATTTCTTATCCTTTCCACGCCCCCCCCCTCCTGTTCTCTCTGTCTGTCGACCCTCTTTACGTTTTCTTCCATCCTGAGCTACTTCGAGTCCTTCTTCTAGTGTAGTTTGGAATTTCATATCCTCCTCCTTTCGGACCCCCACCGCTCTCCAGTGAATTACCTGCATAGGGTACAGCACCTTGCCTTTCTTTCCTGGTTAGGCTTCCTTGCAGATGACAGTTTCCTCTTATGCCAGGGTCAGCTGATAAGTTTTCTTCCTCCAAAACGGGCTTGTGTGCTTACAGTTCAGAAGTTTATTCATTCATATATGCTGTTTTACATGTGCATTAACCTGAATTATTTATAACTGCTTTTGAAAACTTTGATGCTGTGGTTTTAATTGGAATTGTCATTGTGCTTGTGTGCTTTTGCTTCACATTTGCCCCCCACCACGTAGCAATCTAGGCAAGCACCAGACACTCCTCTGTAATGATGTTATATTCTCCATTTCGATCCATCTCTTCTACTTTTTCTTTCTCCTTCTCTTCCTCTCCACCGTTTCCCTCACTTTGTTTTTGTCTCAGCCCTCACCTCTTTCTCACGTAGGTTTCTTTCACTTCTTTTTCTTTGTTTTTTCGCCATTTATTCCTTTCCTTCCTTCCACTCCATTTCGGTCTCCTCTTTTTCCCTCCATGCACACCGTCTCTCCGTTCTCACTTTCTCTCTTCACTCTGTTTCCTGCCCGCCTCTGTCCCAAACTCCTTTTCCCCCCAAAAATAAGTTCACTGCACGGAGGCAGATCACAGTAGTTTTTTTTTTTTTTTAAAGCTTTGTGATAATTTGAAACACCTTATGTGCAACTCCCTGCTTTTTCCATTGTGCCCAGTAAGTTAGTTAGATGTTCATTAACAACAGGGTGGCTCCACTTGATCAGCTGTGCATTAGGGTTCAACTTTGGTACTAGATTAGCCCCACCAGTTGATGGAGCAGGGGAAACAAAATATTTTTTGTGCCCCTTGGAAGTTAATGACCCCATAACGATTAATGATACTAACCGTTTGAAACGCATGAACTAATCAACAAATGCACCTTTTATTAAACATTACACATGGGCAACTTGCTGGCAATGCAAAATCTAATTTATTTACAAATGCGAAGCAAAATAACATGAGTATTGTGATTTGAGTAGTAAATAGAGTAAATTGCATGATTTGCGTTGCGTAGTAAAATTGCACCGTGGCAAAGAATGCAGATGGTAAGTAAAATGGCTTTAAATGTCGCTTCTGCTAGGTAATACCTAACACGGGTCTTTAGAATGGCAGGTGGTAAACAGAAAGGCTTATTTTTCCATGTTTAATTTCTGTTGTGTTTGTTCTTATATTAGTTTCGTTCGGGCCTGCTAGGCCGTGCTTCGATAATGGCCGCTGGAAAAGGACGAGATTGCGTGCGCTGAATAAAATGGTCCCCGCGCATGAGCAGAGTGAATGCTCCAGTCACGTGTATGCGGCCTGTGCCCGGAGTGAGAGATGTCAAGGCCAGTCTGACCTGCAACAAGGATCGTGCCAAGAGTTCAGCATATATGCATGGGAACGGATGAGAGAATCGCGCGACAGAGGATGAACTAATATGTGACCATCGGACACAAAATACATTAACAAATTGAATTACCTTTGGACATTGTTGATCACGAGAATTAATGTATGCGTTATTGTCCCCAAACCGGTTCGAACAAGGAGGGCGATGAGGTGACCATCACCACCCCTCCAATGGACCAATTAGCGTGATTTCTGCCCCTAAAGATTGCAACTTTAAGTGTAGCGAGTCGGAGAATAGGGAATAAGAGAGTCTGCTCTTACGTTGTGCATTATTCACTTCTTCTATCCTGATGCTGCGAGAGACCCTGTCATTTTGGACTTCGGACTTTGACTGGGGAAGGAACGAGACCGTTGCGGGAGTTGCCCGGGAGGAGATTGCGTCCGAGGAGGTTAACGGGACAGTCAGTCAGTTTTGGGAGTCCCATCCTGTGACCTGCGGTTCATCTTTCTTTCCTGGTGAACCATTCTTGTCATCGCCCTATGGCCAAGGGTAATGAGTATTTTCCGTCTCTATTCTCAAAATTTTACTTAAATGCTTACTGACATTTTTAATGTATTTGCCTAATTATGAACTTTACTTATTTGCTCAAAGAAATTAGATAAAATTATATGTTAACTCTAATGAGTCTGTGGTTCTTTAAAATAAAATTGTGATTAATAAAATGTTAAAGGTTTTAATTGTGATTGAGCTGGACTTAATCGCCATCAACTGATCCTACTAGTTGGTCCATCGACCGAATAGCGGAGTACCTTGATGTTTAGAACTGACAGGATCCTAAGTTAATGTATATAATGTGTAGGTTATAATTCTGTCATTTTAATAAGGTATCCCGTTTGTCCAGCAGCTCATTTTCCTTAGCGTTTGAACCAGAAAATTGAGTGAATGTATGTATGCGGTGTTATGGGCCCCACCGACATAGGTTTTATACGATTAAGGTTGTGTAGGTGTTTTCTGGGTTAGTGTCATAAGGAAAAATTTATTTTAGCCGCGCTGGATCAGATTTCTTGGTAGCAGAGTTATGGTTTCTATAGATTAGTTTGGTGATTATTGATTATCGATTTTTTTTCATGTCTAACACTCTATGTTGAGTTTGTATTACGTTATGTGTAGTCAGAATTTTGAAGCTTCCGGGAAGTAGGAAGTGGACACGTGTGGCAAGAGAAGTCACATGGAATTGTACATTGTCTGATTTCAAATTTGGTGATAACACAAGACTGTGTTATGTTAGGGAAGTTTCATGTATGAATTGCATTTGAGTGAAATAGCAACAGGTTTTCTTGTGAAACTTTGGCCTTAATTCTCAGGAGCAGTGTAGTCTCCACATGTGTTTTATCCCCAGAGAAACGGGTTTACCCCTTGCTTGAGAGAAGGCTAAGGTAGAGAGAAGTGCTACGCTTATCGAACAAAACAGTATTCTTGTAAGTGGGAATAAACTATCTCTTTTGTTTAGAGAAACAGATAATGGTAATGTGTTTTACGTTGTAACTAATCAATTTAGTTAAAAAGAAAAGTTAATAAAAGTGCCGATAATTTTTGTAAAGGAGGGGTCAGTAGAAGCAGGAGTACAGCTGACGTAAACAAGAACCGTGCTGGTATTGGCCAGTTGTGGAAGAACGAAGAGTTTCCTGATTGGTGCGTTAGTGTGAGACACGCTGGAATAGGTTAGTGTGAGAGTGACGTAGAGCTTTCTGATTGGTGCGTTGGTGAGAGACGCGCTGGGATAGGTCAGAATAGCCGAGCGGTAGAAAGAACCGATTGGTGAAGAATTGTGTGAATTAGCTTCGGCAAAACAACAGTGAAATATGGCTTATTACAATGAACGTGATAGAGAGAAACCGTCATGGTTCGCAAAGCTTAAAAATCTTTTTAAGAAAGATAAAAAGGTTGTGACTAGGGAAGGAGAAGTACTTCCTCCGCCGAAAACACCAGCATCTTATATGATGGTGAAATATGGCTATCATACTTGCATTTGGTTGGAAAATTGGGCGAAATATACCAAAGACGATGGAGTATTGGCATTTCCGGAAAATGGTTTGTTTAGCACAGCTGTACTTCGAAATTTGAGAGAAAAAATGATGAGACTTGAACCAAGACCTAGACCGACACAGTTTGAAGCCTTAGGTGAATGGGAAGATGAGATGTATGAAAGGGAAAGACGCAGAGGTGCAAAGAATTATAATTTTATTCATGGAAGAGTATGGGGTTTGAGTCATGAAGACAGGATGAGACGATGGCGGTATGCTAACATGACGGATGGTATGTTTCCTGCCAGAACAGTTGAAGAATTAGCAGGGAAAAAGTGTACGGAGAAAAAGAAGCATGCAGTACCAGAGAAATATGGGTATGGAGTTAGCGACACAGAGGAAGAGTTGCTGGAGGACATTTTAAATAAAGGACCCCCTCCATATCAACAGGATCCTGTGGTGGTGACACCAAATGCACCGCCAATGAGAACTGTAATAAATCAAAGCCCTGAACAATTTTCTGAAATAAATAGTCCATTTAATAGACTAGAAACACCACAGACTGTGAAACATGATAATGGTAATACGGCCGAACTAGCCAGAACCACAAGAGAGTTGACTGAAAAGATAAGAGAACTGACAAAGAATATGGAAGCTGTGACTGTGCCAGTAACTATAGGGCCAGTAATCCCAGTATTTGAAAATCAAAAGATAGACGAACATTCCTTAATAATTCCATTAAATTCTAGTATGCAAAAAGTAAAAGAAGGAATAATTCCAGAAAATAGAGAGACAAAAGATTCTGTTGGTCCATTTAGGTCAAGTCCACCTGTAAATTTGACAATTAATGAGAGTCCGATAAATAAGATTCCTATAGGAGCCGAGTCAGCAACTGAAACCCCGGAGAAAAGTGTAAACAGGGTAGAATTAACAAAAACCCCTGTTGGTCCGACTGCAGAGGAATTAAATGATTGGGTGAGGAGCTTGCAGAAAAAAGATGCCGAACCTCAACCTTTGGATGTGGTCAGATTAAAGATAGACATGGAGGAATTAATTCTAGGAACTATTGGTACAGATCGATTGAAGTCCTATCAAGATGATGAATTAATGTTTATGTGTAAAAGCATCACTTGGAGAGCTAGGAACTTGCATGAAAAATTGGAAGAAACAGCGAACGAACTAGGAGTAGATTTTGCAAAAATTAGGGGATTGCAGAAACCGTACATGGTAGATTTTAGTGAAAAGGACATAGAAAATCTGAACACTTCAGGACGACTAACACAGATAAAAGAACTAATTGTTTTACTGAGAAAAAGGGGAAATATAGACAAGTGGAGAAGTAGGTGGATAAGGAGTAAAGAGGGAACAACTGATAAAGCATCATTGGCTTTTCCAGTAAAAGAAAAAGAACCAACGGTAGTAGAATGTCCAATGAGAGAAATTCCAGGAGGAGGTTATGTACACGTCCCATGGTCCAGACAACATATATTGTCATTTACAAATGATTTTCCAAGATTGAGAGAAAAGCCTGTAGAATGGTATAGACAGGTAGAAAGGTTTGTAAAGGTTTCAAAAGTATTGTGGGAAGATCTGGATGGATTGTTTGAGATTGTTGTTCCTGCGGATTTATGGACAGAGTGTAAAATTAGAATTGACTGGCCGAAGGAAGAATATCCTAGAGATGCAAAAACAGGAGCCCCAAGTTCAGAAGTAATGAGAAAATATGAACAGGCAATTACATTCCTGAAAAATAAGATTCCATCAAAAGAAACGGACTGGGTAAAGATTGATAGAACAACTCAGGAGACTAAGGAATCTGTACATGCTTATTATGAAAGGTTGCTCTTGGTTTTTAAACAGTATAGTGGATACGAGAATTTGAGTGAAAAAGACATGAGTCATTTTGTGTATCGATTTGTATATGGTTTGAAACCTGAGATAAGTGAAATGATTAAGCAGCATATGTTATGTTGGCAGACTAGAACAGTAGATGAGGTACTACGGTATGCAAAATATTGCAGTGATGATATTGAGTCCAGACAGCGTAAACTCAAGGAAAAGGCAATGTGGGCACAAGAAAAGGTTGCAGAACAGCAAGACGCTCAGATGAATAATCAGTCTAGTGGCGCAGGACAGACCAAGTTCAGACCGAATATTGGTAAGGGAAAAGGTCAGATGAGTATAGAAGAAGCCAAAAAGAAATGGCCATGTCATAATTGCGGAAAATTAGGGCACTGGAGAAACGAGTGTAAATTACCTCCGAGAGTTAATACCGAGAATCAACCATTAAATCCACAGGTGCAGAATGAGGTGAGTTACCAACAGCCGCAGGTAGTTACTCAACAGTGTCAGGTGCCGCAACCACCTCTTCCAAAGAGTGTAAATCCTCAAAGAGCAGGTAACAAAATTGCCACGCGCAGCTGCTGTTTCACAATATTGGTTACGGCAAGATGGAGATGAATCGGATGAAAGCTTATGACGGTGCCTAGGAGAGGAAGAGGAGTGCGTGCTTGGCGCAACTCTAGAGGTAGATCAGTCAGGTCCATTTGTGGATGGAAAAGTGAATGGTGTAAATGTTACTTTCCTTGTGGACACTGGCGTAACCCGTTCTACTGTTAGATCAGTGGAAATTCCAAACCTTCCTCTCTCAGGAGAATACATCCAAGTTGTAGGTGTTTCAAACAGGCAAATTAAAACTCCTCTTACAAAACCAGTAGAGGTGGAAATTGGTCCATTCAAAGATATGCACCGCTTTGTGGTGTGTGATTGTAGTCCTGTAAATTTATTAGGACGCGATCTGCTTTGCAAAATGAATTGTACCATCTACTGTACTCCAGATGGTATTGCTTTCCAGACACCAGATGATGATGTTCTGTATAAAATGACAATGGCAGAACTAGAACCAGGAATGTATGATATGTTTCCTCTGTTCGATACAGAGAAAATCCCTACTGAATTGAAAGGAACAGTCAGGTCTGATGTATGGGATTTCACAGGTGAAGATACTGGACTAATGAGAGAAGTTGATCCTATAAAAATTACTGTAAAAGAAGGAACGAATTACCCAAACACCCCGCAGTACAAACTGATGCCAGAAATCATAGAAGGAATAACACCTGTAATTAATAAGATGACTGAACAAGGAATTTTGAGAGAAATAATGAGCAGTCCATGTAATTCTCCTATAATGGGATTGAAAAAGCCAAATGGAACATATAGTATAGTACAGGATTTGAGAAAAGTGAACAAAATTGTTATTCCTTGCTGCCCAATTGTGCCAAACCCTGCTGTAATACTGTATCAAATCCCTCATGATGCAGAATGGTACACAGTTGATTTGTGCCATGCATTCTTTTCTATTCCATTGCACCCTGACAGCCAGCCATTATTTGCGTTCCGGTTTGGAGAATGTATTTTGGCATGGTGTCGAATTCCTCAAGGGTATACTGAAAGTCCTTCTATTTTTAATCAAATTCTGACGAAATCCTTAGAAAATTTGAAAATGCCTGAAAAATCTGTGATGGTCCAATATATCGATGACCTATTGGTGGCATCAAAGACCAGAGAAGCATGTGTTACGGACACAATTGCTTTACTGAATCATTTGGCAGAAGGAGGACACAAGGTGTCCCCATCAAATCTGCAATTCTGTCAACAGGAAGTACAGTACTTAGGTCATAAGACTGAGAAAGGGATAAGAAAAGTGACAACAGAAAGAATAAGGATTATTAAAGGAATGAGAGCCCCAATGACACAAAGAGAGGTGAGAATGTTCCTTGGAATGGTTGGATATTGCCGACAGTGGATAAGTGGATTTTCATTGATTGCAAAACCTTTACAGCGATTGACAAAGAGTGATGTCAAAGATCCGATTGCGTTGGATGAGGAAGAAATGAAGGCTTTCGAACAACTGAGAACAAGTTTGTGTGAAGCACCAGCTATGGGAATGCCTGATTATGAGAAAGAATTTGAGCTGTATTGTAGTGAGAGACGGATGTGCACTTTCAGTATTAGTGCAGAGGCATGGAAGAATGAGACAACCAATAGCTTATTTTTCAGCTGTTTTAGATCCGGTAGCAAAAGCGTTGCCTGGATGTCTGAAAGCAGTAGCTGCTACTTGTGAGAGTCTGGAACAGAGTGAAGGCATTGTGATGGGATATCCTTTGAGAGTATATGTCCCACATTCAGTTGAAATCCTTCTGACCAGAACAAAAACACAATTCATGACACATAGTCGGCTGACTAGGTATGAAAAAGTGATCTTGGGTGCAGACAATGTAACCATTGTAAGATGCACGAGTGTGAATCCTTCCACTTTACTGCCAGATGCAGTAAATGCAGAGGTCAAAGATGAGATTGATCATAACTGTTTGGATGTGCTTGAATTTTGCACAAAGCCCCGTCCGGACATCAGAGATGAACCTCTAAAAGAGTCAGATTATGTGATGTTTGTGGATGGATCATGCCTGAGGACAAATGAAGGAGTTTTAAGTGCTGCGTATGCTGTATGTACGGTGGCAACCATAATGGAAGCATCCTGTTTGAGAAGAATACGTTCAGCCCAAGTTGCTGAGCGGATTGCTCTGATTCGAGCTTGCAAACTGGGAAGGAATTTCCGAATTACTGTGATCACGGATAGCCAGTATGGCTTCGGAGTGGTCCATGACTTCGGACAGATCTGGTCCCAGAGGGGATTCCTGACTTCCTCAGGGTCTCCTATTAGGAATGGTGAGTTTGTGAAGAAGTTGCTTGAGGCGATACAGCTGCCTAAACAGATTGCGGTGGTAAAATGCACTGCTCACAAAAATGGAACTGATTACATTGCAGTAGGTAACAATTTTGCTGATGAATTAGCTCAATATTGTGCCAAAAATATGACCTCAATAAATCGGAGAAGGGAAAAAGAAATTGTTTCATGTCCCTTGCTGTTTACTAACCCAGTTGAAACATGGGAAGAGGTGAAACAATTGCAGGAAGAGGCAAGTGATGAGGAAAAAGACGTTTGGATAAAATCAGGTTGCAGACGGAGAGAGGAAGATGAAGTCTGGGTTTGTGGGATGAAAGACCAGTTATGCCTGATAGCATGATCTCTAACATGGCACGGATGTACCATGGACAAGCACACATAGGTAGAGATGCCATGATCAGACTTTTCAAACAGACCTGGTACAACCCAAAGTTTAGGGCTATAGCTGAAAGCCTTTGCCAAAGATGCCTTATATGCCAACAGATAAATCCTGGAAGGAAGACAGTAGTGAGTTTGGGAACAATAGGACGTGAAGGAGGTCCTTTTACCAGAATGCAATTGGATTTTATTGAAATGCCCAGAGTAACAGATTGAGGTATGTCCTGGTGGTCGTCTGTCTGTTTTCTCGTTGGGTGGAGGCCTATCTGACAAGAAGGAATGATGGAGTTACTGTAGCTAAGCTCCTACTGAGAGAATTCATTCCTAGATATGGCTTTCCAGTAACGATAGAAACAGATAGAGGAACGCATTTCCAGAATGAAATTATCCAACTAATATGTGAAGCACTAGACATTCAACAAAAGCTGCATTGTGCCTACAGGCCAGAGGTTTCTGGAGTGGTACAGCAAGTAAATGGCACAATAAAGAATAGGTTAGGGAAAATGTGTCAAGCCACAGGACTCAAATGGCCAGATGCCTTACCCCTGGTGTTGATGAGCATAAGAAGCATACCTGACAGAAAAACAGGTCTGAGTCCTCATGAGATAATAATGGGACGAGCAATGAGACAAGCATACGTACCTGTCAACAAACTGCTGACTATAACTGATGATCTCATACTGGACTATTGCAAAGGATTGGCTGATGTGGTGCATTCTGTGTTTTATCAGGTTGGGCCGGATGTGACCACTCTTGAGAGAAAACCAGCTAATGATCTGAGTCCAGGAGACTGGATCCGCATAAAAGTTCACAGAAGAAGAAATTGCTTGGTTCCACGCTGGGACAAGCCACGTCAAGTGATTCTGGTGACAACAACTGCAGTAAAGTGTGCAGGTGTGAAAAATTGGATTCATGCCAGCCATACTATCAGAGTTCCAGATCCTGAAGCTCGACCTGTAAGTCGACATCTGGAAATATCAGATACCAGTTCGGCATCTGAAGCAGACCAACCTGAATCCAGTGAAAGAAGAATCCGAAAAACAAAGAACTGATATTGAAACAGGAGAAACTGAACCAATAGACAGTGACGGTGAACAGCCAAGTACAAGCTTTGGGAAAATTCCTCCAGAAATTATAGAAATAACTCAAGAAAATTCAGATTCAGACAGAGAGATTGAGGAAATTGCAGAAGAAACCCAAGGAGATTTGAATTCAGACAAGGAGACAGAGATCATAAAGTTCAAAGTTAAAGAAAGTGAAGCGAGATCTGAGACAGAATCTGAAGAATGTGAAGAAGAAATAAGACAAAGAAGAGGACCAAGAAAGAGAACTTGGAGAGCGGAACGAGGAGAAAAGGAAAACGAACTGAAAAGGCCAAGAAAAGGAGACAATTGGCCCAACGAAATTAAAAGACTGCGATATAAGCTAATAAATTTGAACAAAGACAATGCAGAACAAGTAAATGAAATAAGTCAGAAAAGACAAAGAAAAACAAATAAAAGCCAGTTGCAGAGACCCAAAAGAGTGAAAAGACCTAACCTGAAATACAAGTCACCGGAATGGGTATACATAGCACTGCCTGACATTAAAGAAGTGGATAGCAGTCACGAAAACCCAGACAAAGACTGTGAACAAGTGGGTGAGAGTGAACTGCGCCCATCCTGAAGAGGAGAAAAGAAAACCGGACTAGACACACAAACTGATAACGTCAAAGAAAATATTTCTGAAAGACCAAAAAGTGCGTCAAAAGCAATTGGTTCCAGTCAAAACTTAAAGAAAGGGTAAAACGACAAAAAGTCATTCTGAGGTGTGGAAACACATTTTCTGTACATATATTTAGATTATATTTCAACATGGTAGACATTGAGAATAGAAGATCTAGATGTGAGTTTTTCCGTAGATGGTGTAAAATGTGTTTCTATTGTACAGGTTTACTAATGCTTATTTGGTTCATTTTAGCAATAATAATTCCACTTAGATTAGTTGGAGAAAATACATCTGCAATCATGAATGACACGAATAGTGACAAGAAATCTAACATAAAGAACACTGCAACACCGATAGATAATACTGAATTTCATAGGGATAAGTCAATAACTGATTTCTCCAAGAATGTGTTCACAAAACTTTTGTATGAATATGTAGAGACAATGGATGTTAGAGATTGTTATGTATGTATGCAGTTACCTGCGTCTGTAACAGAAGGTGTGACGTATCATCACCTTCCTTTGACGTATGGAATACCCTGTAGTGTTTTAGCTAGCTTATTTTACAAAACAGGTAAATTAGAGTATTACTACACTGACACAGATGCTGTTTTTGCTAAAGTTCCCGTAGTCCCTGAACTAAATAAGGTGAAACTTGCAAAGATTTTGGGAGAATTTTTCTTAGAAACGAAAGAATTAACATTAGAATATGCATTTAGACATAATCTTACTTGTAGGTTAAGAAAGGAAGAAAAGGCTTTTTTAGACATGGTAGAAGACAGAAGGGTTAAGTTTCAAAGAAAAGCAACGGGAGAAAAGACAAAAACCCCACCTTGGGCGTTTGAAGAGGGAAGTTATGACAAGAGCGAAACAAATGCAGCCATGGTTTTAGATTGGCCCCAACAGGGAAAATTGTGTATTAGTAGAGATAACACTCTGGGGCCGATTCCGATCTCGGTCGGAGGCGCACCCAATACCATTCGGTCGGGAAAAAAGCCATGCGAATGCCTGTTTCCCGACCGATCCGTACAGCACACCGAACGAGTAAGTACGATGCGCACAACAGCACAGAATCCGGCCGAGCCGTACTCACCCAATCCAGGTCCTGTACTCCGACCGAGGCGAATCCGGAAACGCCGAATCGAGTCGCACGGAAGGGAAAATGCAGCTCCGTCCGGCCGACCAAGTACGATGCGCTTCCCATACGCGCCGAACCCGTCGCTACGCACGGCACGTCAAAGCATCCGGGAGAGGCGCACATAAGCTCCGATTCGCGCCACAACACAATACACGGCTACGAGACGAACACGCCAGCGACGAGGACGATGCGAAGCGACGAGGACGACGCGAAGCAACGAGAAGGACGAACGACACGAACCAACCATGAATCCCTTCGTCCCGATCATACCAATATTCTACATTTACTACCGGAACAGGCACGGACGCGTACGGCGCAGAAGGTAAGTCAGACACCAACCACAAAACACATACAACACGTACACGACACATCACACACACACACAGAGGGATGCAGAATATACTTACACCAGCAACAGCAGCACCATAGGGGCAGGATGCCCATCACCAATGCCACATATGCACACAGGGGCCTGAATGCGCACCACCACCCCTACCCAGGGGGGGCTGGATGCATACCACTACTACCACCCTCACCCAGGGGGGCTGGATGCCTACCACTACTACCACCCTTAGCCAGGGGGGGCTGGATGCCTACCACCACTACAACCCTCACCCAGGGGGGGCTGGATGCCTACCACTACTACCACCCTCAGCCAGGGGGGGCTGGATGCCTACCACTACTACCACCCTTAGTCAGGGGGGGCTGGATGCCTACCACTACTACCACCCTTAGCCAGGGGGGGGCTGGATGCCTACCACCACCCTTAGCCAGGGGGCTGGATGCCTACCACTACTACCACCCTCAACCAGGGGGGCTGGATGCCTACCACCACTACCACCCTCACCCAGGGGGGCTGGATGCCTACCACTACTACCACCCTCACCCAGGGGGGCTGGATGCCTACCACTACTACCACCCTCACCCAGGGGGGCTGGAGGGGGGCTGGATGCCTACCACCACTACCACCCTTAGCCAGGGGGGCTGGATGCCTACCACTACTACCACCCTCAACCAGGGGGGCTGGATGCCTACCACCACTACCACCCTCACCCAGGGGGGCTGGATGCCTACCACTACTACCACCCTTAGCCAGGGGGCTGGATGCCTACCACTACTACCACCCTTAGCCAGGGGGCTGGATGCCTACCACTACTACCACCCTCACCCAGGGGGGCTGGATGCCTACCACTACTACCACCCTCAGCCAGGGGGGGCTGGATGCCTACCACTACTACCACCCTTAGCCAGGGGGGGGGGGCTGGATGCCTACCACCACTACCACCCTTATCCAGGGGGGCTGGATGCCTACCACTACTACCACCCTTATCCAGGGGGGCTGGATGCCTACCACCACCACTACCACCCTTATCCAGGGGGGCTGGATGCCTACCACTACTACCACCCTTAGCCAGGGGGGGCTGGATGCCTACCACCACCCTTAGCCAGGGGGGGCTGGATGCCTACCACTACTACCACCCTTAGCCAGGGGGGGTTGGATGCCTACCACTACTACCACCCTTAGCCAGGGGGTGCTGGATGCCTACCACTACTACCACCCTTAGCCAGGGGGGGCTGGATGCCTACCACCACTACCACCCTTAGCCAGGGGGGGCTGGATGCCTACCACCACCCTTAGCCAGGGGGGGCTGGATGCCTACCACTACTACCACCCTCAACCAGGGGGGGCTGGATGCCTACCACCACTACCACCCTCACCCAGGGGGGGCTGGATGCCTACCACTACTACCACCCTCACCCAGGGGGGGCTGGATGCCTACCACTACTACCACCCTCAACCAGGGGGGGCTGGATGCCTACCACCACTACCACCCTCACCCAGGGGGGCTGGATGCCTACCACTACTACCACCCTCACCCAGGGGGGCTGGATGCCTACCACCACTACCACCCTCACCCAGGGGGCTGGATGCCTACCACCACTACCACCCTTAGCCAGGGGGCTGGATGCCTACCACTACTACCACCCTCAACCAGGGGGCTGGATGCCTACCACTACTACCACCCTCACCCAGGGGGCTGGATGCCTACCACTACTACCACCCTCAACCAGGGGGGCTGGATGCCTACCACTACTACCACCCTCACCCAGGGGGGCTGGATGCCTACCACTACTACCACCCTCACCCAGGGGGGCTGGATGCCTACCACTACTACCACCCTCACCCAGGGGGGCTGGATGCCTACCACTACTACCACCCTTAGCCAGGGGGCTGGATGCCTACCACTACTATCACCCTTAGCCAGGGGGCTGGATGCCTACCACCACTACCACCCTTAGCCAGGGGGGCTGGATGCCTACCACTACTACCACCCTCACCCAGGGGGGCTGGATGCCTACCACTACTACCACCCTTAGCCAGGGGAGGCTGGATGCCTACCACTACTACCACCCTTAGCCAGGGGGCTGGATGCCTACCACTACTACCACCCTTAGCCAGGGGGCTGGATGCCTACCACCACTACCACCCTTAGCCAGGGGGGCTGGATGCCTACCACCACCCTTAGCCAGGGGGGCTGGATGCCTACCACTACTACCACCCTCAACCAGGGGGGGCTGGATGCTTACCACCACTACCACCCTCACCCAGGGGGGGCTGGATGCCTACCACTACTACCACCCTCACCCAGGGTCGGCTGGATGCCTATCACTACTACTACCCTCACCCAGGGGGGGCTGGATGCCTACCACCACTACCACCCTCACCCAGGGGGGGCTGGATGCCTACCACTACTACCACCCTCACCCAGGGGGGGCTGGATGCCTACCACCACTACCACCCCCACTCATAGGATGGACAATGCATGACACAACCAGCACACCACAACCTAGGGAATGCAAGAAAAAGACATCCCCCCAACACCATGACAAGCGTGTGTAGACTGTGTCAAATGCCTACAACACCGAACATGACTTTGAACATACAATGTGACCCCCTAGCACATGTGCCACACATATATGTGTGTGGCCCCCAAAATGCAAGCAGGCCATGACCATTGTGGCAATGGGGTCCAAACCCACATCATCACAGTGACCAAAAGGTAAGTGTGGGGTCCATAGCTGAAGCACATTCTGAACATTGTGGCAATGCGGTCTAAACCCCCATCATCACAGTGACCAAAATGTAAGTGTGGGGTCCATAGCTGAAGCACATTTTGAACATTGTGGCAATGGGGTCTAAACCCCCATCATCACAGTGACCAAAAGGTAAGTGTGGGGTCCATAGCTGAAGCACCTTTTGAACATTGTGGCAATGGGGTCTAAACCCCCATCATCACTGTGACCAAAAGGTAAGTGTGGGGTCCATAGCTGAAGCACCTTTTGAACATTGTGGCAATGGGGTCTAAACCCCCATCATCACAGTGACCAAAATGTAAGTGTGGGGTCCATAGCTGAAGCACATTTTGAACATTGTGGCAATGGGGTCTAAACCCCCATCATCACAGTGACCAAAAGGTAAGTGTTGACAAAGAAAGAGCTGCAACTGCCAAACTGCATGGATGATTCCTGGTCACAGAACAAAAAACACATCAGTGGCAAAGTAGTGTATGTCTCCCATTGCAACATAAATTGGGTGAGCCAAATACTGCAGTGCAAATAAGACATACCTTTGGCCATGTGCAGACAAACAACACCCATGGGGCTGACACTGTCAACATTCATCAATGACACAATGACAGAAGTGACCATCAGAATGCAGACCCACATATTTGCACCAATGGGCACACAAATGCAGAAACCCTGTGGAGACTGCAGATGTGAGGTGAACAGATACCATACCATGGCAGCAATGGGACACACAAGCCATGATCATTGTGCTGACCGATGACCTAGGAGTCCCAGGGACAGCAGGGGAAACCCACCAAACTACATACAGCCAATGGCACACCCAAGATATGCCAATGCAGTGATACAGATGCACAAACACAAACAGGCAGACCCACACTGCACATCATACACAACAGGTGAGGGGGGGGGTGCCAGTGTCCCCAGGCAACCACACAACACATGAGGAGACCTGAATACCAATCATACATGTGTGCATACAGTGCCACACAAAGGTAACTCATGGATCCAAATCCCCTATGTGGGCAAGCAGGCATTGTCAGATGAGAGGGAGCACAAATCACACATGTCACACAGGCACGTAGGAACAGCAACTGACACAGCAAGACACAGACACACCACAGCACCACCCCCAGGGCCCCCACAATGTGGTGACCCTGGGCTGCATTACAATCCCACTCTGATGACAAAGCTAAATGTCGTTCACACTGTGAACCACAGTCATGTGTCCTGAGCAACAAACTACCATCACACCTACACAAGCACAAATCAATCAGCATGGCCAGTAAGCCAAGGCCAACATGGAGGCAGGGGCCTAGCCGGGCAACAACTCTCATCTGCACACACTCAACCTCCAACAATGTGCAGCAGTGAAGCACACATGCACTGGTGACATTGCACATGCACCCATGACTATTCCAGGGTGGTGGGTGGGAACCAAGGTGCAGAAACACATCACACATGGCCACTCAACAAGACTCCTGAATGTCTGACACACTGCACACTACGCTGTACATGGACATGACGGCAATACCACACCAACCAATGGGATCCCAGCCACAGTCACACACCAATGAAGAAGCCAAGGTCACCCACAAAGAACACACATAGACAACAACCAACATTGCAGCCCGGACCCTGAGGAGTGCCAGCAGTCACACACACAACGTGTCACAATCACTGAAAGATAACACAAACTGGAAATCACATGACAGGGGCAAACAACAAGTGCCAAGGGGAAACCTGACTGTGACCCATCTGCGTCTGCACACAAACTCAGCCCTGACAGCAAACACACCTATGGGTGACACCCTGATGACCAGTAATGTGCCATGCACCCACATCACAGAGAACCCAGGGAGAAGACTTTGGGGGAACATAGGTCAACTCAGCAAGCATCACAAACGGGTACAACACTAGGGATCACAGCATGCACAGCTAAACGGAAGTGAACACACAGACATGCACATACAACACACACCTTGGGCGCAGGCAATGTCACAGGAGTACACACTGCCATGAGGGGACTCCACTCCTGTGTGAGGAAAGCTGTGCCATATGTTGCCTCAGTAGGGCCCCATCATGTCAGCTGAGCACTTGGTCACACAATCAACAATTAGCACCAAATGAGGGCTCCCGTCACATCAGCCTGGTCATGGAAGTGCCAACGGAATCATCAGCACAGATCCAACACACTTGTATAGCAATGTTGCACTGACTACACGGATGAGTCCTTCCCCATTGATGCCCAAACCTGCATGTCCAGTGGAGATGGCCACACGGTCAGGGAAGTAGACGAATTGAACAATGGCAGGCACAACAGATGTGCAGGGGTGGAAGCCACAGATGTGAAATAGCTAATCTAAGTAGGAAATCCCATTGCCAAATACTGAACACATGACACCCTCAAATGCTGCTATGGATGACATGGATACACCACAGGATAGGACACATTCCCCCTGGACCACATGGGTTCCTGCACAGTAACACTTCATTATCATGAGACCAAATATCACCATCACTGCAGCAAGGGCATGGTTAGCATCATCAACAACACAACAACATGTACATCAGAAGCATAAGCACTAGAGAACAGAAAGTTGCTTTATTCAGCATATGTGTGGAATGAAAACAAAGTCCAGAAAAAATACAAAGGCCAATGGTCAGTCCATTGTCAAAGTCCAAACTTGGTGACAGTGGCAGATGTCACCCTACGCATGCCTGCACAAAACCAGGGACAATCCACTAGGAGGGGCAACCGGGGGGGCAGGCCAGGCACCGCAGGGACAGGATCAGGGCTCACCAGGAGGAAGCAGGGAAGGGGTGGTGGGTGCTGGAGAGCCACTGACAACTGCAGTGGAGGTGTCTGACATGGTGTGTGCCGGCACAACTGGGGGGCATGACTCAGATGTTGTGGGTGCCGGCATGACTGCAGTGGACCCTGCAGATGGAGTGGACAGGTCCGCCACTGCAGTGCCCAAGTCAGACAGGGTGGAAGTGGACTCCACTGCAGTGCCTACCACCAGGGGAGGAGAATGGGGAACAGGCAAGGTGGGCTGGACAGAGGGGAGGACACCCTCACCACATCAGTGGCACAGACAAGCGCAGCGGGGGTGTGGTGCCGGGAGAGCAAGTGGCAGGGGGAGAAGGCCGGATCCTCTTGGGGATGGTATATCTGTGGGTGGGGGAACCTGGGGCAGGGTGTGGTGGGGGCACCTGTGGAGTGGGGGCCTGAGGGATGGAGGAAGGAGACCTGGTGCCTGAGCTGCAGGGCGGCGGCGGGGTCTTGCTCTTACGACTCCGGGGGACTTCCGGGTGGGGGCCTCAGTCTGTCTGCACCTGGGGGAGGGTGTCCGGGGCGAGGGGCACTCTGCTCCGTGTGGGTGGGCTTCCTCTTCCCCCTGAATGCTGTATCAGCTGGATCGGAGGGGAAGAGGCCGAGGTCACTGAGGAAGAGGCGCTGGGTCTTTGGGGTTGCAGGTGAGGCAAGGGAGGGTGTTTTGGAGGGAGAGGCAACTGAGGACTGCGCAGTGCTCGTGGATGCATGTGTGTGTTCCAGGGCCCCATCCCCTGTGAGTCTGGTTTCAGTCCCCTGACTGTGCGTGCGTGTGCGTTTTGTTTGTGGCGTGTGTGTCTGTGTGCTGGAGGTGTGTGTGCTGGTGTGTGCCTGTGCCGGTGTGTGTGTGCTTGGGACGGGTAAGGTGCTGGGGAGTGTGGATGGAGCAGAGGCAGGAGGGGTGAGGGACTGTCTGAGGAGGGACACTGCTGCCGTCAGGGAGGAGTCCATGGACCTATTGCCCCTCTGTAGGTCAGACATGCCCGATGAGATGCCCTCCATGAACGACACCAGCTGAGTCAACAGAGCGGTGTGCGCATGGAGGACACTCAGCATGGCTGTCTGCCCTACATGGAGCTGGCGAAGGAGGTACACAGACTCCTCACTCAGGGCAGCAGGGGACACAGGGGCAGGGGGTGTGGTGCCTGGCCCAAAGGAGACACGCTCCCGAACATGGGAGCCTCTACGGACCTGGGGAATGGGAGCCGATGGGAGGGCGGTGGTGGTGCTGGTGGTGGCGGGGACAGCAACACTAGCTGGGGTGTGGTGGCTGCTGACACCCGCCTCCATAAGGGAGTCATCCTCCGAGTTGCTCTGGTCCTCAGCTGAGGTGGATGGTGCTGAGGACTCCTCGGTGTGGCTCCCCTCGCCCTCCGTGCCACTGGGTCCCTCCGACCACTCCTCGGCTGCTGACCCAGTCTGGCTCTCCGGCTCCTCCTGGTCCGTGGAGCTGTTCCCTTCCGTGGCCGTGGATGTATCTGCAAACAATGGGGAAACAGACAGACATCAGTCACCTGCACCAAACGCACACACCACTGTGAGCACAGCACATTACAGAGCAAGCCCTGGCATCATTAGTTGTACATTGCTAAAAGTGCCCTAACTAAACAGGAGAAGCCAATTGTCAGTCTGATGCCAACCATGGCACTCACATCCCACATGGCCTTGCACCCATCTGTCTGGTGTCTGTTGGATAGCAACACCCCAGTGTGGACACATGCACCAACTACACAGTAGTTGGACAGTGCAGAGGACACGGTGTAGCATGTGGACATGCACACATCACAACTCTTGCCACTGAGTCAGTACAGGTTTCCGGATGAAAGGGATGCCCAGAGTCAAATAGGAAATGCATGTGATGCATACCAGCGACAGACACCATGATGCACCCATGTCCTGATAGCCAACGCCACAATGGTGTGCATGTAGCACGTCACTCCCCTGCAGGATCACCAATAAGTAGACACATGCCATGGCGGAGGCATGACTGCTAAGTCATACATCACTGTCTCAGTGATGTATGACTTGGCAGCCAGACAACAACACTCTGCACTGTGTCACAATAGTAGGTCATGGGGAATGCAAGTCCTGGAGCTGCACAAGTGCACATGTACATCCCCCACACAACACATCATCTTAACCCTCATCTGTCCAGGTCATACCGATTGGACATATGGGAGACCTGTGACACTACCCTCTGAACCTGAGCGCCTCACAATCTGCTGTGAATGGGGAACAGCTGCCTGAACTTCACATTCGCATACCCCAGTCTGCACGGGCAGCTGATCAAACACCTATGTGACACACAAGTATCGTCTCCTATGGTCACATCTCCAGTGGCATGCTGAGCCCCTACCGAGAAACACCCCAGCAGTCCTGGCAACTAATCCACAGCACACTGACACAGAGGCAGACACCTGAGGGGTCAAATCACTGCGCACAATGTGTCAGCTGATACACGGGAGTGGGAGTACAGAGTGCATTGCATGGCCTGGAGTAGGCATGACTGTCCTGCCCCACATGAATGAGGGATGAGCCCTGGACAGTGGATAGCTGGCTATGTATGTGTGACACACGTAATCTGCACACTCCTGGGGCCCAAACATTGTTCCCACCCGCTGCATGGGCGTGTGCCACATACCCCAGGCACATGTGGTGGCTCAGCTCAGCAAGTGGACCGCATATCAAAGCAACACGCAGATTACATGTCCGAACACAAGCGTTGTGTGAACAATGGACCCACCCATGATGCCCACAACAGAGTTAGGGAAACAGATGCTGTCCCCCACCTTTAGTGAAGCAAACTGCAAGGACACAGTCCCAAGTGACACAATTCCCTGAATGTAAGGGCCACACCTGGGTATCAGATGAGGAGTGGGCAGTGCACAATAGAGGGACATGGCTCCTGGACAACATGACTGCTGCACTGTGGCAGTTGAACCAGGCCAGAGGAGGGCACAAAGCATGTAATACAGAGTTCACAGTGCAGTCTTTGACTCACCCCTCCTTGCTGCTGTCTGGCCTTCAGCTGCCCATCCAGGTCTGGAAACACCACCGCCAGGATCTGGAGCATGTGGGGGGTCAGGGTCCGTGTTCCGCCCCTCCTGCGAGGAGGCGACAGCTTCAGCTGGACCCGTGCAATCCTCCGGGTCCAGCCCCGAAGGTCCTGCCACCTCTTCTGGCAGTTGCGGATCCGGCGCTTGTAGACCCCCACGGACCGGACAGCCCGGACGATGTCCTTCCAGATTTCCTGCTTCCGATGGGCATTAACCTGTCAGGATGACAAAGTGAAAATGCCATTACTACACATGCAACATATCCGTGCATGACACAGTTGTATATACATGTCTCATTCACAGGGGCACATGATGTACACAGGCAGTGCAACGCTGCCCATGGACACTTTGCCAGACGTCACTACATGGTATCATTGCATGGGAAGTAAAACCTTGTTCAAATGCACTGTCACTGCACCATACCTGTCCAGTGCATGTCACTACACACTATGGGGGTGACAACTACTCAGTGAGCCTGCTAGCCAGTGGCGTGCAGACTTTGAGCCTTGCTAGTCAGACAAAATGCACATTCAGAAAGGCAGTGCACAGAACACTCACCTGCTCCCCTGGTGTCCCATACAGCTTGCTGTACTGTGGAAGTAGGCTGTCCAGCAGGGCCTGGTTCTCCTCAAGGCTGAAGGCTGGGGCTCTCTCCACAGTACGTGCCATTGCAGGGTCCAGAGGGGGCAGAGACAGCAGCAGTGCAGTGGCAGATGTCGTCCTGGAGCATGTAGTGCAGGCAAGTGAGCTCTCAGGGGAACAGCCAGCAATGTATATGTGCTGGAGAGGCAGATACTGTCCCTTGTGTCCAAAGTGATAGGTCCAAGTCGTTTGCATCTTCTGAATCTGGCCAATCCATGGAATAGCAGCACCAATACACGCCCACGGCATCCTTCATATCTTCAACTTCATGACATACATGATTTTGCAACATTGTTGTGGGTGACCAACTGAATTTCCAGCAACCGACTCGTTCGAAATTCGAAAACGCGTCCGTTGCCAGGCAAGGCCATTGTCAATGGGTGCGCACCGATCGGTCCATTGCGGTACAACGCGTACAGGGGTACAACGCGTACCTGCACACATTGAATGCAATGGGCCGGCCGGGGGCACCGATCGGTCCATTGCGGTACAACGCGTACAGGGGCACAACGCGTACCCGCACACATTGATTGCAATGGGTCGGCCGGGGGCACCGATCGGTCCATTGCGGTACAACGCGTACAGGGGCACAACGCATACCTGCACACATTGAATGCAATGGGCCGGCCGGGGGTACCGATCGGTCCATTGCTGATCAACGCGTACAGGGGTACAACGCTTACCAACGCGTACAGGGGCACAATGCGTACCTGCACACATTGAATGCAATGGGCCGGCCGGGGCACCGATCGGTCCATTGCAGTACAACGCGTACAGGGGCACAACGCGTACCTGCACACATTGAATGCAATGGGCCGGCCGGGGGCACCGATCGGTCCATTGCTGTTCAACGCATCCCTGTACAAGTGACTGGCATATGTCACCATGCCTGTCTCAGATGGACATATGCCAGCCACAGATAGCTCCCAGGGAGTGAGGGGCACACCTACAACACGACAGCCTGTCCAAACTGTATGATAAGGCATGTAAGGCTGCATTTCCTATTGTGTGTATGTTGGTGTACATGTTGTCCTGTGGGTGTCACCTGGGGGCAGCAACCCCCAGGCTGTGCACGTGTTCATGGGGACAGGTTCCTGGGTGTTACGTGTACATGACCACTGTGATGTGCAACTGTTCATATCTGTGCATGTGCCATGGTCACATTTCACGGTGGTGTATGTGTATGTCATGTCACATACCCCGTGAGTCCCATGTGGGACGGTATGTTTGAGCCAGGGTGTCCCAGTGGCACAATAGTGATGGTCCTCCACAGTCTGTGTGCATGTAGTGTTTACAATGTCTCTGATTTCATGTGCACAATGGGAGACAGTCTCCACATCCACGTTGTGTGTGCATGGACTTTGATGTTGTGCGTGTGTGTGTCACAGACGTCCATGTCTGTCCTGCAGTGGCAAGTGGGACCACGACCTGTGGGGGTCATAGTTGTTTTGCTGTGGTGTATACATGATACTCCATGTAATGCCAGTGTCCATGTGGCAATACAGGGTCCCTGGGAATGTACCTGTCGTTGAGCTGTGATGCCTGGGGCACATCTGTCCTCACATGTCACTGTGGGGGGTGATTGTGACACGGCAGCAGGAGATGGGAACTGTGACACGGCCTCATGATATCCAATGGGCCAACCTGGGACTTATTGATGCCACTTGTTGGACCGTGATGACAGATGTTGGCCATGTATGTACCATACATGTCCTTACGGAACTGCACACTTCATGTAGTTGTGCCTCATAATGATGTATGTTGGGATATTGAGTGTGTTCAATGCCGCATATGTGGGCTGACTGAATCTTGCTTACTTCTCCTCTGCACTGCAGGGCTCCTGCTGTCCATCGACCATTCCCAGACCTGGCAACGATGGTGAAACGGGACAGCATCCGACGGTACCGCTTCACCAGGCAGCTGATTGAGGATTTGGCAGTGCAGTTGGCCCCACATTTGCAGCCTGGCCGGCCGTATCCTACAGCGCTGACCCCCAAGGTGAAGGTGATGGCAGCCCTACACTTCTTTGCCACCGGTACCTTCCAACATACTGTGGCGACTGCTGGTGGGATGTCACAGACTATGTTCAGCCATGTGCTACGCGATCTTTTGGAGGCAATGTTGCTATTCCTGAACCGGTACATCTATTTCCCTAGACTGCGACGACTCACTGACGTGAAGAGTGACTTCTATGCCCTGGGGAGGATGCCGCATGTCATTGGCTCCATTGATGGGACACATGTGGCTTTGGTACCACCACAGGAGCAGGCCTACAGGAACCGCAAGCACTACCACTCGGTCAATGCACTGGTGGTGTGTCTTGCAGATATGACCATCACACACGTGTGTGCCCGTTTCCCTGGTTCAGCACACGATGCCTTTGTGATGAGGAGTAGTCGCATCCCCAGGATGATGGCACAAATGCAGAACCAGCGTGCCTGGCTTGTCGGTGTGTACTGACTTTGTGCCATTGTGTGTGATCTGATCTGTAGTATTCCACCCACTTTTCCAAGTCAGCTAATGTGCACTTGTCTGTCCGTAGGTGACTCGGGATACCCCAACATGCCGTGGTTGCTGACACCCCTCAGGAACCCTGTGACACCAGCCCAGATGCGCTACAATGAGGCACATGGTCGGACCAGGAGAGTGATTGAGCGGACATTTGGTCTCCTGAAGAGCCGCTTCCGCTGCCTGGACAAGACCGGAGGGTCCCTCCCATATGCCCCTGCGAAAGTGTGCAAGATTATCATCGTCTGCTGCATGCTCCACAACCTGGCAGTGCGGAAGGAGTTGCCTCTCATCCAGGATGACAATGACCAACATCCGCCACCTGTGGAGGATCCTGGCCTGGACCACGATGCCAGTGACGATGATGATGAGGGTGATGTCCGCACACAGCTCATCACCAACTTCTTTAGCTGAATGTGAGTATCCTGAGGTGTCATGTCAATGATGTGAGTTGGCATGATGTGTAGGTGGTGCTCTGGTGCTGTTGGAGTGTGTCCATGGGCTACTTGACTGGATGTGTGTTGCGATGTGTGCTTACAGGTGGGCTGTACTCCCCAACAGTGTTGACATGCTAACTTGGTTCTGGGTGGGTATCTTGTAACATGTATTGTGCATGAGTTTTGCTGTTCTGTCCTGTTCTCCATTGCTTTTGACTGTGTGTCATTTCTGCCCTTCACAGGGTACTTTCAGATTCGTTTGGTCAACTGTGTCCACCGACGACGTGATTGCACTTCCAGGGTGGTAGCTGTTGTGTCCCTACAGGTGATGTGCGCCACACCCATGGACTTCCTTCCGTCTACAGTTGTTGACTGTGTGCCCGCTGCCAGGTGGGATTACCTTGCATCTGTAGTGGTTACGACATGTTGCAACTGTGTAATAAACCTGTGCTTCACTTTGTGATGTGCGTTGTCTGTGGTCACACATTTGACTGCCATTTGCTTACTGCACCTGTGGGCTACTTGACTACAACTGGGAATGGGTGTGGTGTCTGTGCATTGCACCGTCTTCCCTGGCAACATCAGTGTAGGCAATGAGTCAGATGGCCTAGGTGTGTATGTGTTGTGTAGCCCTGGTGGTGTGTCTCCCTCATATGTGTCACGTTGCCTTTACTCACATGCCTGTGTTGTACTTGCTGTTGCAGTTCGCATACACAGTGTAATTTTGCAGTTCATCATCCCCATAACAGCACCCACGTTGGAATCACAACAGAGGCAAGTATGGTGTATTAGTGTGTTTATTGTGATACATTTGTGTGAATAGTGCATAGGATGGGTAGTGCTGTACATAAATCTTGCAATCAGAAGTTCCTAGGTGAATTGAAAGTCCTGGTAGACAAAATCCCCAGTATCGGGGCCACAGTTGTCTGAGACATTGGTCCAACTTGTACTCCCCATGCAATGTGTGGGAGTAGTGTTGCCGTCAACAGGGTGAACAGTCTGTGCACAAAGGTGAACATCCAGAACAGGTTCAGGCTTCCTGGGAGTTGCGCTTGGCCATCGGCCTCTCACTTGCCCCTCCTCGGACGACCCCTCTTCTTGGGGGGGGCCCTCAAGTACAGGCTGCTGCGGTGCAGGGGACTCTCCGCCAGAGTCATCCTCTCTCCCTGTGGCAGTTGCAGTTTGTTCAGCACCAGATGTTGTTGGCACACAGGGAGGTGTGGACTGGTTGCTGTTCATCTGGCGGAGGCATTGTAAAATGTCCCTGTGCACCGCCGTCATCTCATGCAGTGCATCCCACTTGGACTCCACGCGGGACATGTGTGAGTCCACGCGGGACACGTGGGACATGTGAGAGTCCAAGCGGGCATGATGGGCAGCCTGCTGCTGTTTCATGTCTCTGAGGAGCCCCACTACCTGGCTGAGGTCTCCGGTGCTGGACTGGTACGCATCAGCTATGCGTACCAGTTGTGGGTCATCATGCACACCAGCAACCTCTGCAAGCAGCGACCTCTGTCTCCCACCCCTCCCACCACCCCTGCTGACATGTGCAGTGCGTGCAGTGGCACGCACAGATGACCCTGGTCCACCTTGGGGGTTGGTGGTGGTGGTGGTGTCCATGGCCCCAGGTTGGTCCAGGGTCCCTGTGCTGGTGTTGCTCCTTGTTCTGTCCATGTCGGCAGGGATGGTATTTGTGGTGACAGTCGTTGGAGGGGTGGGTGCAGGGGGTGCAGCTGGTTGTCCTGCTGGTGCTGCAGCTGGTGGTCCTGCTGGTGCTGCATGTAGACTTGCACCGGATGTGCCAGGTTGGTCTTCTTCGTCCGAGGAGGGCAGAGGCTGTACGACACCAGTGAGCTCCGCATCCTCTTGAGCCTGGGACTGGGACTCCTCAGCGTCTGCTGCTGTGTCTCCATCATCACCTGTTTTTGGGAGACACACACAATGTATGTTATGTTTCTGCAGGCATCAATGGTTGACACACCTGACAGTTGTGACTGTGCCTCTGGGTGCGGGCCTGTACATTGCATTGTCCTAAGTCGTCACAGTCAGGGGTTGATTTTGGTGTGGCACATTGTCCTGCATTATTTGGGCATTTCTATGTATTTGTTGGGGTGTGAACATGGTCTGCATTGGTTGTATTTGGTTGACAGCCGGCCCTCCTTCCCACCCAGCCAGTCAGTTATCCCACCATGGACTGTGCTTGCATTGCAGGGAGTGGAAGTTGTCTTTCAGGATGTCAGTCAGTGGTGTCCTGCTGTTTGTTGGTGCACAGTTCCCAGCAGGGCCTTGTGCTCCCCGCAGCAGTAGCCAGTGTCAGCCATCTTGTGAGTCCTTCTCCACTCCCTGTGATGTGAGCATGGTTCAGGGTGGTGTTGATGGGACAGTTGTGGGGGTGACCAATATCTGTGACTGCCACTCCCATCATGCTATTGCCTCCACCCCACTTCCCAGCATTCCCATACTTACTTGCTTTTGTGGGGAGTTCAGTGTGTGTGGGTGTGAGGGCAATGGCAAGATGGCTGACAGTGGTGTCCTGCTGTTGGTTGGTGTGCAGTTCCCAGCATGCCCTTGTGCTCCCCACGACACAGCAACAGTGTCAGACATCTTTGATGGGCCTTTCCACTCTCTGTGGGATGTGCATGCGTGAGTGTGAGCTTGCTGGGCCATGTGGTGGGGGATGTAGAGCTGTGACTACGACTCCCATCATGCTATTGCCTCCACCCCCCTTCCCTGCATGCCCATGCTTCCTTCCTTTTGACTCTGCTTCCCTGTGGGGTGGGCTGGCTGTGCTGACAGGATGGCTGGGAGTGTTGTCCTGGCAGTTGTTTGGCTAAAAGTCCCAAGAGTGTCCCTGTGCTTCACACAACATAACCCAGGGTGGTGGTTCTTTGTGGGATCTTGAGTTAGGATGGGAGGCATTGCATTCTACCAGGTGGGTTCTGTGGAGTTTGTGTTGAGGGGAGGTGCTTGTGACTATGGTCAGTGCTGCAAGTCCTCCTTCCCACACAGCCAGCCAGATATCCCACCATGGAACGTGCTCGCATTGCAGGGAGTGGAAGTTGTCTCTCAGGATGTCAGTCAGTGGTGTCCTGCTGTTTGTTGGTGCACAGTTCCCAGCAGGGCCTTGTGCTCCCCGCAGCAGTAGCCAGTGTCAGCCATCTTGTGAGTCCTTCTCCACTCCCTGTGATGTGAGCATGGTTCAGGGTGGTGTTGATGGGACAGTTGTGGGGGTGACCAATATCTGTGACTGCCACTCCCATCATGCTATTGCCTCCACCCCACTTCCCAGCATTCCCATACTTACTTGCTTTTGTGGGGAGTTCAGTGTGTGTGGGTGTGAGGGCAATGGCAAGATGGCTGACAGTGGTGTCCTGCTGTTGGTTGGTGTGCAGTTCCCAGCATGCCCTTGTGCTCCCCACAGCAGTAGCCAGTGTCAGCCATCTTGTGTGTCCTTCTCCACTCCCTGTGATGTGAGCATGGTTCAGGGTGGTGTTGATGGGCCAGTTGTGAGGCTGAGCAATATCTGTGACTACCACTCCCATCATGCTATTGCCTCCACCCCCTTCCCAGCATGCCCATGCTTCCTTCCTTTGACTCTGCTTCCCTGTGGGGTGGGCTGGCTGTGCTGACAGGATGGCTGGGAGTGTTGTCCTGGCAGTTGTTTGGCTAAAAGTCCCAAGAGTGTCCCTGTGCTTCACACAACATAACCCAGGGTGGTGGTTCTTTGTGGGATCTTGAGTTAGGATGGGAGGCATTGCATTCTACCAGGTGGGTTCTGTGGAGTTTGTGTTGAGGGGGGTGTGAGGGGAGGTGCTTGTGACTATGGTCAGTGCTGCAAGTCCTCCTTCCCACCCAGCCAGCCAGATATCCCACCATGGAACGTGCTTGCATTGCAGGGAGTGGAAGTTGTCTCTCAGGATGTCAGTAAGTGGTGTCCTGCTGTTTGTTGTTGCACAGTTGCCAGCAGGGCCTTGTGCTCCCCGCAGCAGTTGCCAGTGTCAGCCATCTTGTGAGTCCTTCTCCACTCCCTGTGATGTGCGCATGGTGGTGTTGATGGGACAGTTGGGGGGGGGGGGCAATATGTGTGACTACGACTCCCATGATGCTATTGGCTACACTGACTTGGCCAGCATACACAGAATTCCTTCCTTTCAGTGGTCTTCACTGTGTGTTGGTGTTGTTGTGGTGGCTACATGTCTGGATGTGTTTGTTAGTTCTATTTGTGCCACTGCCTAGCTGTAGTTGTGTTTGTACATGTGATGGCACGGTTGGATGTAACTTTTTTGATGGCATGTGTTGTGTTTATCTGACTGACATACACATTTTGGGATGATTCTGTTCTGGTTGCTGTGTAATTGCTATGAGTGCATGGTTTGACTCTCCCCTTGACAGTGATGTGTGTGTGTTTTGTGGCAGAATATTGTGTACATTTGTTGTGTACTCACCAGGCTCTGGGATGTTCTCTAGTCCATATACGCTCACTGGCGGAAGGATAGCCCGCACCTTCTCCTCCCAGGGCCTGAGGTATACTGGCTTGGCAGGAGGGCCACTGCCGGTGTATTGGCTCAGGAGGTAGTCTTTCTTGAGCAGGTCCCGTACCCTCCTGCGCACGTCATACCACCTGTTCTGGATGTCGGTCTTTGTGCGCAGACATGGTGATTGTGCGTTCACCCTGTTGATGATCCTCTCCCACATCTTGGTTTTCTGGGAGATGGGGGTCTGTTGGACCAGTGTGCCAAACAGCTGTGGCTCTACCCTGAGGATCTCGTCTACCATGACTTCCAATTCACAATCTAGGAACTTGTGATTCTTCTTGGGGGCATGGTGATGGGTGGTGATGGTGAGTGATGTGTGTGTTGGTGTGCAGGTGAGGGTGTGTGTTTTGCTGGGTGTATGTGAGGTAGGTATTTGTTGGTGTGCTGATGGTGTGTGGCTTGTGTGAGGGATGAGCTGTGGGTGTGTGGTTGCTGTCTCTTGGGTGCTGGCAGTGGAATGGCATTTGCAAAGGATCATGGTTGTGATTTGTGTCCTTTATATGGGTGGAGTTGTGGGTGTGTCTTTGTTCTCTGTCCCCACCCCCCAGTATTTATTGGCTTTGTAATTGCTTGTTTGGCCTTTTTTTGTGTGATTTTTCCTTTGTACTGTCTGTGCATGTTGGAAACGTTCTTGTGACCGAGTCGGACCCTGCATTTGTCTCGTACGGTGTTCTCCGTTTCGTTCACGCTGTGTTTGTGCAGTTTTCTATGCTGCGTACGCGTCGGTCGCGGTGTTTTGTGTTGCTTCGGCCCGGTTTTGTATGCGTGTCGGTCGTGCGGCTTGTCCTCCGTCCGACTCGGTCGTGGTTTTCGCGCCTTGCATCGTACTTTGCGGTTTGGAGTTCGCGTGTACGTTTCGGTCGGATTTGTTGCGGGTGCGTGTCGGTCGGTTCGATTCGCGTGTTTTTCCGGCCGGATTGCTGTTTTCCGTGCGGCTCGGTCGTTCGGCTTGGGTTCTGTACGTGTCGGTCGGATTTTGCACGCTTTGCATCGTACTTGGCCTGTCGGGCGCCACAGGTACGTGTCGGTCGGTATAAATTCCGGCTCCGAGTCGGTCGGTGCTTTTTCCGGCCCGAATCGGAATCGACCCCTCTGTATGATAACTATTTCGTGGGTTTTAGTGAGTGCCGAGATACATACAAAATTATAGGGGGATGGGGATTCAAAGGAGGAAAAGATCCAGTATTCTCAGGAATCTATTATGTTTGCGGAAACCAAGTCTATTATAGGTTGCGGGACCAATGGTATGGAACATGTTATCTAGGCCTGGTCTTTCCAAAGATTTTTCACGTGGAGAGAGGAGCGAAAGGAATTCACGAGATAGGTAAACCATTAACCCGTAGGAGAAGGGAAAGCTTCTCAGAGATAATAGGTGACATTTTTGGAGCATTGATACCAGCAGTGGGTGTATCTTTGAATGCATACAAGATTCGGAAATTGTCTACAGTAGTAGATCGTTTATCAACGAATACTGCTGGAGGGTTCTTGATGATAAATACCGAAATGGTTGCCATGAGAGCTATGGTAATGCAAAATCGACTTGCCCTTGACATTCTTTTGGCGAAAGAGGGTGGAGTCTGTGGAATGCTGAAGGTACAACATTGTTGCACTTACATTCTAGACAAAAGTCAGAATATACAGAAGTATATAAAGAACATTACTGATTTACATAAAGAAATTGCCCCACTGGAGGTTGAAGGTGCTTGGGAGAAACTTGGTAAGGGTTTTTCCTCAATAAAGAAATGGTTCACCGAAATAGGTAGTTCTCTAATTGGGAAAATACTAATTCCAGTGACCTTAGTAGTAGTGATAATATTAATATTGAGATTAGCATACGTGTGTATTAAAAAGAGAAAAAGATCAAATAAAGCAAAAAGAGAAAATGAGAAAAATAAGGAAAGAGAAACAAGAGAACGGGAGTTGGGAGAGATTGAATTGGAAGAGTTTAAAGAGAACATGTACATAAGGTCTAAAAGACAAGATGAAAAGAACACAATTGTCTAAAATAACAAACGCAAGTGGACAAGAAACATTTTTCCGATAAATTTTGTAGGGATAGGTTTTAGTGGTGATGTTAAAAATCACCAAAGGGGGGAATTGATGGAGCAGGGGAAACAAAATATTTTTTGTACCCCTTGGAAGTTAATGACCCCATAACGATTAATGATACTAACTGTTTGAAACGCATGAACTAATCAACAAATGCACCTTTTATTAAACATTACACGTGGGCAACTTGCTGGCATTGCAAAATCTAATTTATTTACAAATGTGAAGCAAAATAACATGAGTATTGTGATTTGAGTAGTAAATAGAGTAAATTGCATGATTTGTGTTGCGTAGTAAAATTGCACTGTGGCAAAGAATGCAGATGGTAAGTAAAATGGCTTTAAATGTCGCTTCTGCTAGGTAATACCCAACACAGGTCTTTAGAATGGCAGGTGGTAAACAGAAAGGCTTATTTTTCCATGTTTAATTTCTGTTGTGTTTGTTCTTATATTAGTTTCGTTCGGGCCTGCTAGGCCGTGCTTTGAAAATGGCCGCTGGAAAAGGACGAGATTGCGTGCACTGAATAAAATGGCCCCCGCGCATGAGCAGAGTGAATGCTCCAGTCACGTGTATGCGGCATGTGCCCGGAGTGAGAGATGTCAAGGCCAGTCTTACCTGCAACAAGGATCGTGCCAAGAGTTCAGCATATATGCATGGGAACGGATGAGAGAATCGAGTGACAGAGGATGAACTAATATGTGGCCATCGGAGTTTGTTACAAAATACATTAACAAATTGAATTACCTTTGGACATTGTTGATCACGAGAATTAATGTATGCGTTATTGTCCCCAAACCGGTTCGAACAAGGAGGGCGATGAGGTGACCATCACCACCCCTCCAATGGACCAATTAGTGTGATTTCTGCCCCTAAAGATTGCAACTTTAAGTGTAGCGAGTCGGAGAATAGGGTATAAGAGAGTCTGCTCTTACGTTGTGCATTATTTGCTTCTTCTATCCTGATGCTGCGAGAGACCCTGTCATTTTGGACTTTGACTGGGGAAGGAACGAGACCGTTGCGGGAGTTGCCCGGGAGGAGATTGCGTCCGAGGAGGTTAACGGGACAGTCAGTCAGTTTTGGGAGTCCCATCCTGTGACCTGCGGTTCATCTTTCTTTCCTGGTGAACCATTCTTGTCATCGCCCTATGGCCAAGGGTAATGAGTATTTTCCGTCTCTATTCTCAAAATTTTACTTAAATGCTTACTGACATTTTTAATGTATTTGCCTAATTATGTTTACTTATTTGCTCAAAGAAATTAGATAAAATTATATGTTAACTCTAAATGAGTCTGTGGTTCTTTAAAATAAAATTGTGATTAATAAAATGTTAAAGGTTTTAATTGTGATTGAGCTGGACTTAAATCGCCATCAACTGATCCTACTAGTTGGTCCATCGACCAAATAGCGGAGTACCTTGATGTTTAGAACCGACAGGATCCTAAGTTAATGTATATAATGTGTAGGTTATAATTCTGTCATTTTAATAAGGTATCCCGTTTGTCCAGCAGCTCATTTTCCTTAGCGTTTGATCCAGAAAATTGAGTGAATGTATGTATGCGGTGTTATGGGCCCCACCGACATAGGTTTTATACGATTAAGGTTGTGTAGGTGTTTTCTGGGTTAGTGTCATAAGGAAAAATTTATTTTAGCCGCGCTGGATCTGCAACTCCCTGCTTTTTTCATTGTGCCCAGTAAGTCAGTTAGATGTTCATTAACAACAGGGTGGCTCCACTTGATCAGCTGTGCATTAGGGCTCAACTTTGGTACTAGATTAGCCCCACCAGTCTATAGCATGTAGGGCTCCGATTGGACCCTGGCCATGTGATTGCTAAATTTGTGCCCCTATTAAATTTGGAATCTAGGCGTGTCCAGCAGGGGCATCCAGGTGAAGGATAACAGGTTAAGGACATTGCCAGTTTGGTCCTGGAAAGAGCCTATCACCTGAAACGGGTTCTACTTTCATCCAGCACTGATGATCTTCTAGGAAATAGTTGCTGCTTTGTGCGTCACATAGATGCCTGCTGCAGAATAGTTGCTGTTGGGCACAGTCTGCCGAGGTGTATTTGCTTCTGGACATAGACCATAGCTACTCGCCGAGGAACATTTGCTCCTGGGTAAAACTCATAATTAACTTCTATAGTTGCCCCTGTTGCTCCTGTGGACAGTTCTCAGACCAGGTAAGGCCCCAATATTTCTATTATAAAAAAAAAATAGAGATACAAAGTACAGTACCATGGAAACTCCGAGAACGCTTAGTAAATGAATAAATCACTAAGAATTAAAAATAAATACCAAACTGAACTCGACTGTTCATTTCTGCTAATTCCTGTAGTACTTGTGCTGGCAGCATAAAATCACATAGGAACTACTGCCAAATCCAGATGAATTAGAAAATGCCTATTCCTACACCTATTAACCTGAACCTGTCCTTAACACCTCTGTCCATATTTCTCAACTTTCCTGGCTAAACCCCACTGAATACTCGCTCTAGTTTTAATTACCCAGCATGAATAAGTATGTGCTAAAACACGTACATCTATACAACAAAGCTAACACAGTGCCCATTCGATAGCACAGTGCACTAGGCAACTAATTAAGTACGGTAGGGCACACACACTTGAGTGCTTGCTCCCTATTTACCACCAAATCAGATATCAAGAATATAAAACTATCCATAACTAAAACATTAGCGAAATTAACGATAACAACTAACTTCCATTTTTTTACTATAAACACCATACAATAATTGGTCAAGCATTGTCTAATACTGTGACTTAATAAAGGGCTCACTGACATACTTACAAGTAGCATTAGAATCGAACTCTGGACTCCATGGAGTAGCGTGCTACCAGTCTGCAAAGTGCTTCAAGGCCACTTCAGGATAGTAAGCACTTTATAAATTCACAATACAATATAATAACTACATTACTAATATTCTTTAAGGGACTTGAAGTTGTGTCTAGAGTACAAGAAGGATTGAAACTTTCTCAGTGCCCTTCAGAAGCATCTCCGAAAAGAAAGGTCTTTTTGCCAATGTACATGCCAAAAGTGCTTTAAAAGCTAGCACTGAATATTTTACTGAATATGAGCACATAGATGCCTCGGCTGATAGTGCATCTGTTGTATAACTCTCCTGTCTCAGACGAGTGCCTCTATCGTAGAACTAGAGATGTGTAAACTTCTGGCCACAGATTGGAACCCGCACAGCATCTCACGGCGCCTTCAGCAGAGCTTTGTGTGACCTTCAGTTAACAGGCTCGGTTCTTCGGGAAAGCGCAGCAGGTGTTTGCTAGGTTATTCACGTCTTCTACTTCTTGTCATCTTGCTTAATACGGCTCTGTTCTTGTGCTACCTGTCCGGTCCCTCTTCGTGCTGTTCATACATTGTATTCATTGTGCGCATCATCTTGAGGATTACAGTGAGCTATCGATGTGTTTACGTGTGGAACTGCTCAGCGCTTATAGCAGGTGTAGTAAAGTATTGTAACTCTCTTCTGGCCGGTCTCCCCAAAACCCATCTCACCCCCTTCAAATCATTCTACACTCAGCAGCGCGGTTCGTCTGCGGGGCCGAGAGAAAAGACTGCATTACCCCCATGCTGACCACTCTCCAATGGCTGCCAACTGAAGCAGGGGCTGTCTACAAGTCGGCATGAGCTAGAAAGCTATGGCAAAAACAAATACCCAATTAGAAGGATCCGGTCGTGAGGTACACTAATTCATGCTAAGTGCTATTAAGGTCTCCCGTGTCCAGCTTTCCACACACTGCCTGCCACCCATACTACCTACCTCCTCCATGTCCTTCTGCCCACACAGAGATTGGTCCATAGAAATGATCTTCCACGTGCACCCGTAAATAATAATATTTTTTTCAAATCTTGTATTTTGAGTGATATGACCACGAAGGCCCTGATTCTATATTCAAAACACAGCTTTGGACTATACCATTTCCCGCTAAAAGGCAATATTTATCTCCATGTGTTCCCATACCTGGAGTGTCACACAGTTTGGTGCTCACTTTCCCTCCATATTAAAAAACGGTAGATGTTTCAGCACCCAGGCTAATATGCTGCATTGCTAAATACATAAAAGGTCCCAAAGGCGAGACCGATGCATTGCAAATGCTTGTTAAGTGCTGTTTACAACCAGACGTAAACTTTGGGTTGAATACAATAATTTTCTTTATTTCAATGTCTCCCCTCTTAAGTATTTTGGTTTCACTATCTCTTTTATAATTGGATGAGGTGTACCCTTTCATTCTTTTTTTTAAAATCTTTTTTTATAACTTTATTTGTCATTTTCATTAACATGATGTCACAGAACATTTTTTCCTTTGGCATGCGTCTCTGATATGCTTTTACACTCAACAGGCGAGCGTGGCCGTCTTTCCCCTCATGCGCCCTCATCTGGTTGCTGCCTCACATCACTCCCTCTTTCCTTTGTGTTGGCTTCTCTCGCTCGTATTTATCGCAGCACGCTGCCTCCCCAGGTTCCCTTCCCTGTCATCACTTCGCTCCTCGCTCTTTCCTAGCACCAATTCCCATCTACCTCGCCATGTTATTGCTTCCCACCTCTCCCTCGCCTCAATGTCCCTGCTCGGTATCAGTATTGCTTCCTGTAGTAGTGAACACACTGGAGATTGTAGAGTAGAAGTAGATCCTCTTTATTCAAGGAAAGTCGTACAGCATAAAGGGTGCTTGCAGCAGCAAGCAAGGCAAAGACAGAATGAAACTACACATTCTACATTCTAACTAAAGTACCCATTCTACATGATGTACATGCATTCCACATCCTACATTCCACTCTAACATGGAACCTATTTACTACACATCCTTTTTCCAATAAAAATAAAAAAAACAACAAAACAAACAAAAGGTGATAACATCCAGGATGAGCAGAACACCCCCAGCAGGAAGTGCACATTTAGTCAGAAACAAAATCGTGTAAAGTTTTAGGTGTCACAATGCGTCTACCACATCTAGTGGACCTTATTATGTTTTCAGCTTCACCAATAGATGTGGATTGACACACCAGTGGAGATACATCTTGAATAGCAGACGAATCTTGAACATCCGAATCCAATACTTCAACAGAACTGGGTTCAATGTCATGATCATCAGTGGTAACAGGATTAATCCACCAATAATCACCCTTCCCCCTTTCCTTGAGAACATTATCAGAAACAGAGGGATGATGTCGTGCAAGGGCAATACGGTTCATGTGGTGAACACTGCCATCATCCAACATGACAGTATTTCGCATGATTTTGGTGACCGTTCTGGGTTCAGAAAAGCGGGGATAGACCTTACCCACTTTCTAGCTACTCTTGATTCTAACAAGTTGGCCAATCTTTAAAAACACTTCTTTAGTGCCATGTTTAGCATCAAAATAGGCTTCGTTTTTACTTTGGGAGTTGGAAATACACTCCTCTAACTTGCGTGCTGTCCCAAACATACTTCCTACTCCTGCCCATCCAACCAGGATTTATCCTACAGTACGGAAATCTTCCTCTCATAAGTCCAAAAGGACTTTCACCACACGTGTCATGGATAGTGATCCTGTAAGACCAAATTAGCTTGTCCAATTCATCATTCCAATTCTTATTATTTTTACTGGCTAATTGTAACACACCTTTGATAACTCTGTTGACCCTCTCCACCACCCAATTATAAACGAAATCCTGCAGCCTCATAGATAACCTTGCAATTCTGGAAGAGGCTCTGCATAAACCCTCAGTAGTGAGTAATTTTGTTAGGGGCTTGTGATCAGAACGAAGAGTAAACGTTCTTCCCCAAATGAACTTTCGGAAATGCTCCATTGCCCAAACACAAGCTAGCGTCTCCCGTTCAATCACAGAGTACTTCTCCTCAGTAGGGGACAAAGAACGTGAAGCAAAGGCTACTACCACTTCTATACCTTGCTCAGACACTTGTGATAACACACCACCCAACCCAGTACCACTTGCATCCGTGGTAACAAAGGTAGTAGCACTAGGGTCAAAACCTTGTAATGTGGGAGCATTTGCAATGGCAGTTTTGATATCATTAAAGGTATTTTGACACGCATCACTCCAAACAAACGGGGTTTTGTTCTTCATTAATTGACGCATTTCATAGGTTTTTTGAGAAAAATGGTTGACAAATTTTGAATAAAACTCAGCCAAACCCAAGAAGGACCTGAGTTCATCCTTTGATTTGGGTGCAGGAGAATTGACAATGGCATCAACGAGTTTAGCTTTAGGTTTGATCCCACTATCACAAATTTCATGCCCCAAATAGGTGACGGTTTTCTCTGCAAACTTACACTTGCTACCTTCAGCAGCCAAACCATTATCTTTTAGAATCATGAGAACTTCTCTAAGAGTAGAATCGTGGTGTGTTTTGTTCTTTCCCATAACTAAGATGTCATCCTGAAAGAAGATGACTTCAGGGATGCAACTGAAAAGTTTTGACATCAACCTTTGGAAGACTGCCGCTGCTGATGCTAAGCCGAACGGCATACGTTTGAATCTGAAGCATCCAAAGGGAGTGCAAAACGTAGTGAAACGTCTGCTTTCTGTATCTAAGACCACTTGATGGTATGCTGCGGACAGATCCAAAGTGGAAAACCACTTAGCATTACGGGTAAGAGACAACATCTCATCGATTCTAGGAAGTGGAAATTGATCAACTAGGATGTTGTTGTTCAAGTACCTCAAGTCAACACATAAGCGAGCCTTGCCATTCGATTTGCGGGCAACGACCAATGGAGAAATCCACTCTGAAGTTTCCACTGGTTCAATCACGTTAGCATCCAACAACTTATCCAATTCAGCTTTCACCTCATCTCGGACTATGAAAGAGATGTTACGTGCCTTATGTATTTTTGGAATAGCACCTTCCTTCAGCCGTATCTGGTGAGTAAACCCTTTCAGTTTACCCATACCACCAGAAAAGACTGAGGGAAATTCCTCCAACACCCACTTCTTAGTATTTTCACTGTCACATGAAATAAGAACTTGGTCCTTGCTATTAGGGTCAAGGATAATATTCAAATCTTTTTGATCTTTCCACCCAAGGACGGATGGTCCTTCTTTGGCCACGTACAATTTACCAGCAGAGTGTCTACCCTTGAACCGGAACACCAAAATTCTGAAACCCAAAGATCAATTTTTTCTCCTGTATAACTTTCCGGTGATATATCATTGGGTTCTAACCAATTACCAATGTTGGATATGAAATGCCTCTCCCAGACATCTTGGGAAATAATTGTGTATGGAGACCCAGAATCTGCAGCAATTGAATGGAGATCCCCCTAAAGAAACTTGACACATAGGTTTGGAAGAGGACATGTCAGAAAAATTCAGTACAACATTCTTCTTTCGGATAAAATGAGTGTGTACCTCTTCATCACTGGAACTAGAATAAGTATTAACTTCTCTCTCTTGTATGCATGCTACTTTGCTTTTGGATTTCTTTTTACCTTTTGCATTACAAACTTTGGGAAAGTGTCCGATAATGCCACATTCAAGACACTTGGATGATTTCGCAGGACACTTGTCATAGTTAGCTGAATGAAAACGACTTCCGCACCTGTAGCAAATAAGATTACCTACTTTTCTAGGTTCAAAATTCTCTTTTTTCTTATTTTCAACCTTGACATCACGGTTACCTTTGTGACTTACTTTACCTTCAGAGATTTTGCCAACCACATCACTATCTTTCTTGTCATGTGACAGTGTGGCCTTGGCACAACGTTCAGATAATTCAGCTTTTTTAACCATGGCTATTATATCCTTTAGACTACCTTCCCCTTCAACCCATAATCTGTCCTGCATGGTCTTATTTTTAGTGTACATAACCACCTGATCTCGGACAAATTCATCATGTAGTTGTGCAAATCTACACTTGCTTGCCAACTTCTTTAACGCAGAAACGTATTCCTCGATACTTTCATGTTTTTCTTGTTTCCTCTGAAAGAAAGCATGTCTCGTAACAGCTATGCAAACAGTGGGAGAAAAATTGTCATCAAGGTCTAAAATTGCAGCTTTAAATACATCCATATCTCCCCCAACTCTCTCATGTTTTTGTAATTCATTGTACACACGTAAACCTTCAGGGCCTAAACAATACATAAGAACTCTTTTCTTTCTTTCAGGGGAAAAAGTTCCACTAATAGCCTCTAGATTAGCAATATAATTAAGAAAGTACTCCTTCCAGTCACTCCATGATACAAGTGGTTCCCCTGGAGTGGGTAAAAATTCCTTTGGAGTATTAATGTGCATGGCAGATCCAATAAAATCACCAGCTGCTGTGCTTGCACTTGTAGACATGGCAGTGCTCGTAGACATGACAACTCAGAATAGTACTTCTAATGTACACACACAACTTCACTGTGTGATCTGGAAATAACCCAGAAGAATACTGTCTATAAAGTAACCTAAAATGTCAGTTGCAGGTGGTAGGGCAAGGAAAAGAAAAGAAAAACTACTCGAAAAGTAAAGTATGCCCATCGGTAGACAATGTACCTTCAAATAGTTACTGCTTGAAAATTTCCAAAAGACAAATACACACGCGCTGCATAGCACCCTTGAAAGCGTGAATAAATTGAAGATATACCCTTAATCTTGAAGCGAAAACAAAGTTAGCCCGAGTTCTCGAAGATATGACGAGTCCGGTGGTGAGTTGAGTGCCGATGCACTGTGAACAACTCACTTGAGCTTAAAATGGCCGCTGTGCGTGACCTTGGACGCGCTGACGTCAGCTGACCTTTGCTGCGTGAAGCGCATAGTGAAGTCACTCGTCAGGAGGTGAAGCGCGTCACATGCGGGACCATGGATACAGAATGGTGGAGCGCGATGCCTCACACACGAAGCGGGACCATGGAGACAGAATGCTGAGTGCGATGCCTGCGGGGTTTGAAACCTCCTCCTGAGCCGTTGGAGGTAACTGTAAGTAAGGCCTGCCGGCGCGGCGCTGCACTTACTTCAATGAGGATATTTCATGGCCAAATCCTCGCAGCTCGTCGTCTCCGCTTCTCACTGGCTGAATCCAGTCGTCTCCTGGGTTGTTCAGTTGTAAAGCAGATGATGTTGGGGCTATGTAAACCCCAATCGAGTGCGCAAAAAAAAAAAAAAATGCTGGATACACTTGATGGGTTCTCAGCCAGTCCGTCGCCAAAATTGTAGTAGTGAACACACTGGAGATTGTAGAGTAGAAGTAGATCCTCTTTATTCAAGGAAAGTCGTACAGCATAAACGGTGCTTGCAGCAGCAAGCAAGGCAAAGACATAATGAAACTACACATTCTACATTCTAACTAAAGTACCCATTCTACGTGATGTACATGCATTCCACATCCTACATTCCACTCTAACATGGAACCTAGTTACTACACTTCCCTCATGCAGCTCTTTCCTATCACCTTTCGTGCCCGACCCTAGCTCTGTCCCTTACTGACTCAGCCACGCCCACCTCTCATTAGCTTCTAGCCCCCTGCCTCCTCACACCATTGGATGCCTTTGTACTGGATGCTACTGCCTTGCACAATGACGGAAACAGCTAAAGAGCTGTTCCTTGTCTAAGCTACTCAAGTGATTTGTACTGCCTATCAAGGTTAGGGTGACGTTTTCCATTTGCCATCATATCTCAGCACTGGGATAACTTTTAGGCCATAAAAAACTGCTGCCCAGTACAGCAAGCATTTGTGTTTGATCAAGAGACCACTAGTAATGTCTTAAAATACTGTAGTCTGGTACAGCAAAGACTTGTGTCCAAATCACTGGACTTTTAGTAATGACCTAAAGTACTGCAGTCTGATTGGGAAAATGCAGACTTCGGCAAACAGACAGAACTACTGACTTTGCCAATGCTTGTTTTAATTTGCAGACTGCAGTTAGGGCATATTCGCACGTGGTTGGTGTAGGAAACTGGCTTTTTATGTAGTGTACCAAAACGAGGTACACTAAGTAGAAAGTCCATATGACCCTTACTGGCTTACAGGGCTTAAATTAGTAATCCCAAATGCTCTCTTTTGTGGTAGTGTTGGCGAGCAGTTTAGGCTTATCCAGTGCTTAATTTGAGCCGGTGGTTTCCGGTGCTCGGCCCCGGCACTTAATTGTCAACACTGGCACTTATGACAGTCTTCCACAAGGTGGCATTGACTGGCTAATTTAGAGATGACCACAACAACAGTTAATTATTATTTCAATGTACATTAAAAACTACTATTACCTGCCACCCAAGCCATTCTTATAGCTTTTGGGACCTGAAATAGTCTGAACTGTCGCACTTGTAGGAGTGTGAAGGTTAGTAGTTGTGTTGTTACTATCATTGGCAGCATGACAGGGGCACGTTTCTCTCTGTGGTGGACATGAGAGTAGAGGCTGGCAGAGATATAACCCAGAAACTGGTCCTCCTAGATTTATCAGCAGCCTTTGACGTGGTTGAGCATACTCTTTTGATCGATCGTGTCGAGGCCGCGGGCCTGCAAGGTACTGCCCTGGATTGACTAAATTCCTTTCTCAAAGACCGTTCCCCGTCGGTCCGCCTCTCCCCTTTCCGCTCCTATAGGGTTCAACTAAACTGTGGAGTACCTCAAGGATCCTCCCTATCCCCTCACTTGTTCAACCTATATATCCGCCCCCTTGTACATGCCTTAAAGAAACAAAACATAAGAATTTACAACTATGCTGACAACATGCAGCTGTTTTCACTATTGACAACACCTCAGAATCCAAGGTAGTTTTCCATAACACAATGACACACATACGAGACTGGATGAACGGCAACCACCTAAAACCTAATTCGGAAGAAACCGAAATTGTTGTCACAAAAAATAAAATCCATCAATGGGATCCCTCCTTCTGGCCCCCTGAGATGGGCTCACCCCCCATTCCGAAGAAAGCTGTGAAAAGCCTCAGGGTCCTCATCGACAAGGGCCTCTCCATAGAGCCACAGATAGGAGCAGTAATCTCCTTATGCTTTCTCCGAATCCGGAGAACTAGAAAAATCAGGAAATACTTCACTCATGAAGCCATAATTCAAATCATTGCTCTGGTAATCTCCCGGATAGACTACGCCAATGCCCTCTATCTGAATCTCCCAGTGGGTCTCAACCGTAGACTACAAAAAGCGCAGAACCAAGCAGCTAGGCTAGCTTTCTAAATGCCCAGACATTGTCACATCAGCCCAGTAATGAAAAAGCTACACTGGCTCCCAGTAGCTCAGAGGTCCAGGTACAGACAGGTCAGCCACTCTGCGGCTCCACCTGGGGCCACATGAACCTGTCGTTAAAGTCATGGCAGGCACCCATTCCTTAGAAACCAAGGCACTTGTGGTCCTCTCCTGGAACATTGGGCAATAAAGTCAAGAGAGGCTTAGTATCCCAATACCTCAAGCACCTGCAGCCGGATGTTGTCCTCTACCAACTAACCCATCTCTGGGGGTCGCAGTGTGGATTTCTGGGGAGAGGGGCATACACTAAACTGGCCCATGCTAGATACAGGACTGGATCCAGGGGAGTGGCCATCCTGGTTAAGCCCTCCCCCCCCCTCTCAGGTGGTGAAGCAGTGGATAGACCCTTACGGTAGATATGTGGGAGTGAAAGGGTGCTGGGGGCAAATTGATATCACCCTGATCAGCGTATATGCACCCTAGAGACTGCAAGCCTCTACGATGTCGGAGCTTACAGAGATTCGGTTGGAGGCAAACTCCACACTACACATTGTTGGAGGTACCTTCAATGAGGTCATGGCAATAGACAGATCTGGGACAACTGGGAATGCCGCACCAGATACCCCAGATACTGGGCATTTCATACCTGTTGCATCGCACACACTCTACTGATAGACGATACTCATACTTTTCAGGGGCCCACAAAGACTTCACTAGGTTGAACTATGCCTGCACCCCGGTTGGGGAGGTGGGCACAATACAGCATGTAGAATTCCTGGCCCGGGGACTCTCTCACCACTCCTCCCCGCTGGTTTGCCTGGGTGACAAGAGTAAAGGCGGGGTAGCGAGCTGGAAACTTAGTGCATGGGACCTATGAGACCGGGAGGCGGCCGTGGAACTAATGGTGGATACTGAGATGAACTTTAAAGAAAATGAAGGCTCGGTCACGTCCAAAGTGGTGTTATGGGAGGCGTATAAGACGGTCCTCCGGGACAGAGCCCAAAATCTGATAACCCAAAAAGAAGAGGAGGGCGGTGGGGACTCTGGAAGAGCTTGAACGTCAGCTTCTGGAGTTGGAGGGGGACTTGGGACCAGAATTGGCTGCCCCTAGGCTCCAGCAATTAGAACTCCTGAGGGTGGAATACAGGGACCTGGCGCAGGAAGGGGCTAAGAAACAAATACTTGCCACGCTGCACAGATTGTATGACACCGGCGTTAAGGCGGGGAAACTACTGGCTAATAGAAGATAGTGGGGCCAGAAGGGGAATACTCTGAAGCCAACAATACTATCGTGGAGGCTTTTGCACGATACTTTGAGCTGTTTTATAGAGCTAGCCCACTACATGAGGTGCCATACATCGTGCAGTATTTGGCGTTTGTGGCCACCCTGTGTTAGACACATTAAGCACAAGTTGCACTGGAAACCGATTTCACGTTAGCGGAGGTTCTGTCTGCCATTGCAAAGCGGAAACCCAATAAAATCCCAGGGCCAAATGGGTTCCCTGCAGAATTTTAAGCGTTATGCAGGCTTGCTAGGGCCCTATCTATGGCATATGTTGCAGGAGGCCGATATGCAAGGTATGCTCCCACCAGATCTTCAGCAAGCCACTATAGTGGTGATTCATAAAGACGATAAACCGAAGGAACTCATATCGCCCAATATCATTGCTTAATATGGAGGTAAAAATATTGGCTATGCTTCTGGCATCCAGACTCCCTCACATTATCACGCCCCTGATACATGGGCATCAGTCGGGCTTCATGCCAGGCAGGTCAAGCTGGTATAACCAGCGACGGGCGCATAACTGGATAAATGAAGTAAGAGACCGACCGGGGACACAAGTCTTCCTCGCTTTGGATGAGTAGAAGGCATTCAATGCAAAGACATTAGTGAAATTTGGCTTTGGGCTCCAATCCCGGAAAAGGGTGGGTGTTGTTTATCTGACCCAGACAGCAGCTGTAAGGGTTAATGGGCAGCTCTCCATGAATTTCCCCATTGGTAGAGGCACCAGGCAGGGATGTGCCTTGTCAGCCCCCCTGTTCACTCTTACTGTGAAGTCTTTGACTTGCAGGGTTTGGGATCACCCAGAGGTGCGCGGATCAAACATTCCAGAGACGGAGAGAAAATTTTGCTTTATGTGGATGAGCTTATCCTATATATTACAGAGCCGGACACAACTCTCCCACTGATCTTCTACATGTTCCAGGACTATGGGATGTACTACGGTTAGAAGATCAACTGGGATAAGTCGGTGATGTATATCCCCGGGGTAACGCATCCCTCCACCCACACCGCCTGACACTTGTGGGTGATGGTTTTAAATACCCGGGGATCTTCCTGACTCTGGAGAGGGACATCTGTCATGGTAGGAATCTGGGGAGAGTGGTTAAAGCTTTTCGGGGAAAAGCGGAGAGATGCAGAGGGGTGCCCCTTACGCTGTTGCGGTGAGCAGCAATGTTTAAAATGATATCTCTTCCTAAGCTGCTGTATGTTTTTCAGAACACATACTATCCAACTTCACCAGGTTGGAGGGAGACGTGCACTCTGCTAAGGAATGGGGAAAACCCTAGAATTGCTCTAAAGACGCTCCAGCGCAGTGCATACAATGGGGGTGTAGCTCTTCCTGACCTAGAAGCTTATTACTGGGCGGTTCATCTGCTTAATATTAATGACTAGATATTTGCTCCACTGGATCACTCCTCATTTAGACTTGAATGGGCAAAGTGGGAAACAAGCTTGTGTATACACTACCTATATGGGGGGAAAGGGACGCTGCGTTTTCTTCCGGCTGCCCATGTAGCCACCGCAGCATGAGGGAAAGCCACGAAATGTTTGGTGTGGCACCATAGGTATACACGGGAGATGCCCTTTAGGGAAGGGAACTGAATCCCTGAGATGTAGAAGCTGCAGAAATTTGATCCCTGGGATCTCACCGGGATTCCCAAGGTAGGGAAATTGCTAGATAATGGAGATATTATATGTCATTCTCCTCGATGCAACATGTATATGGAATGAATGGCAACCAATTTCTAAAATATGCACAGATAAGACATGTTTGGTGGGCAGAGTGGCTACCCAGAGAGGGCAACTTCATTGGAAGGGCTGCTATTGACCGAAGGTTTGGGGAAGTGGGCGGTCTTCCACACTTACAAAACATTGGCCTACAACATTCCTGGTAACTTGGATAGGTTGCAAGAGAAATGGACGCGGGATGTGGGAGATATGGAGGATATCGATTGGGAGGCGGCAATGATGTGCCCGAGGGAGGTAGCAATAAAATCATGGGTACGGTTGGTTCAATTCAAAATTCTTCTTAGAGTCTACTATGATAGACAAAGACTATATTGTATGGGAAGGGCACAGTACCCGAACTTCTTGCGTTGTTAGGGGGAGGACGGTTCCTTTTTTCACACACTCTAGGGGTGCCCACTAATTCATGAATATTGGGTGGCGATCACAGGGGAACTCAGTATCATCCTAGCATCAAAGTTTATTCTACTGGGGATCCCCAATGATGTTGGCCCCCACGGGCCCAAGTTACTATTTTGTTGTCTAAGACTAGTGGTTGCGAAGAGGGATATTGCCTGGCATTGGGGAGGGGGGGGTTTGAGTGAAAGCCTGACAATACAGGAATGGAGACGTGGCATGGATATTTACATGGCATCTGAGAAAGTCACATACACCAGCAGGTGATGTCCTCAGAAGTTCCGCAAAGTGCGGGGCAGTTGATTAAGGTACTATTCACTCGAGATAATAGGAGGGAGTCCTAGTCAGTGCCAGGACACCCCACATGTCCAGCCCCGGGTGCCATAATGGGAGTATATGTGCCACTTGTTTGTGACGTACTTTTGTTGACTCAACTATTTCCTTTCTTTTCAAGTATGTACTGGCTGATTGATGTGTGGAGAAGGGGGTGGGGGATGTTCTATATTCATAATCTTTTGTTATTCCGTGGATGCACTCATGGTATCCATTCATGATGCAACACAAAAAGAAAAATATTTTAAAAAACAATGTACGCAAACTTGGCCTTCCTGAATCCATAGCTATGAAAAAAATAGAAACCTATGTTGAAAACACGCTCCGCTCGCTGTCTGGAGATGCACTCTTGACCATACTCTATGTGGAGCGCGCTTATTGATCCTTGGGGCATTGACTCCCCCAGGGTGCCCCAGTGCGCCTAGTTATTGCCCGCCAGCTCAACTACAGTGAACAAAACACTATCTTGAGGCTGGCTAGAGAGCGGAGAGAGATGCAATAGCACGAAAATAAATCTACCTATACTTGGACTTACTCTGGCCGTTCAAGCAGCACGACAACCTTTTTGCCTGCCAAAAGCCTACTCCTCAAGGCTGTAGTACTATACGCGCTCATCTACCCAGTCAAACAAAGGGTTAACATTAACGCAAAGTTGCAATATTTCACAGACCCTAAGATAGCCACAAAGTTGTGCCGTAAACATGCTCATCCCGAAGCAGAAGGCTCCGATGTGACCAAGGGCAACTCCCATGGACATTTCAGTGATAATGACTAACACACTAAGACATGCCCTGACGAAGGCTGCTAAGTGAACCATTATGTTCTTCTGACTCTCTACTTTGCTGTGCGAGATCGAGGAGAAAGCTGATGGTGACCCAGGGAGTCCTGCACATTCAACAAAGATACCACCTTTAAGACTTGGTGGGACTACAGCTAAATGTTATTACATTTGGGTGTGCTATATACTGCTTTACATATTATTGCACCATAGTTAAGTTCTCTTTTCTGATAATATGCTCGGACACCCATCTCACCTTGAGACGGGTAGACCGCCTGGCCATCTGGCTGCCCACAAGATGAATTCTGATGTTCAATGCTAAAGCTGACCTTTTTTCCACCGATTATCCGTATATTGTTTCGGAGGTTACTTCGGGGTCACAGGTGGAAAACTGCTCTTCATCCAGTTGGGGATGTTGGAGTGGATGGAGCATGCTACTGGGGAAGTTAGATTCCATAAGCTCACCACAGAAAGGTAATTTTATGTAAATGTCAGGCAGATGTAGCTAAACGGCATGACTTGAAATGTGTCCACACCCCTGATAAGCCCTGACGAGCAGACACAATGCCTGGTTAAAGGATTATAGCAAGATGTCTGACCTGGAATATACATGGCATAAATTAGCAACGAAAAGTGTGCCAGGTATTTGCATCCCTTAACCGTCACAAAATTGATATTGGAGTCCACCAAGAGTTACATCTGACGGACAATACGATGTGTGCACTTCATGCTGGCTGGATTGCTGAAACCCATGCTGCTAACTATTCCAACTATGCCGGGTAGTGGCAATAGTAATACGCAAAGGAATCTGTGGTACACAAACATTGTTAGTGATGACAGGGGGGCAGGTATGTGATTCTAAATGGTGCTGTACATGGCAAGACCAACGCTATTACTTCTATATATGGGCCTAATGTAGACAGTCGTGACTGGCGGCAAGGCGCTGTCAATGTGGTACTTGACCAGACTGTAGATAGATCTAGACATACTACAAGTCCACACCCAATGGCAGCTTCCCAGTTACACACCATCCCACATAACAACAACTTAGTAGACGTATGACATATCAGAAAAGCTGAGGGGAGTGAGGGTACATGCATCATCTACTTGAACAATGCATGGTCCAGAATTAACTAGTGGCTGGTAACTAAAGACGTGGTTACCTGGGCCACCAGGAAAGAACACCTCCCCCAAACACTCTGACCATGCCACAGTCCTGCTTGAACTGGCCTCATCTGATACCCACAGCAGGGCGTTCTCGTTGAGAGTCCCACAAGATGCACTTAGAGGCCGGATCTTTAAACACGAAATCAAGGCTGAAATCCTTGAATACTTTTCCAACAACTCACAGTCAGTGACCTTGGCCCGCACACTTGGGGAGGCGTTTAAAGTTATCAGAGGGACATGCATATCTAAACAATTGTGAGCACTGAGGGTGCAATTGGCAACATTAGAGAAGGGATATATGAATGCTTGAACTGGATTATTATGCATCTGGTGACACTCAGCGGTTCATTGCTACCAAGAGTAAGCTTGTGAAATATGAAGAGGCAGCTGTCAGAGACCGACTGCCTTGGTAGGGAAGTTGTGGCCAGGAGATAGGGGGAGGAAGACAGAGCTGGAAAAACACAAAGAAATGCTACAGAAAGGCTGGGCTTGTACATACATCAATGAATTGATGAACGATTAGGATACTGCTCTCACTAGCACTGACGAGATCACACCAAATGGGGCTCATAGATAGCTCATGCTACTTGCGAAGTGCTGTGTTTGAGGTGGATTTTATTCACCTTTAATGGTAGTGTCCCCAGTTGGCTGGATTTTGGTCTGATGAGTTCGAGATCATTGCAAAGATCACTGACATTTCGGCTGGTGTAAGGCATCTAACTACTAAGTTCCTCCTATTGGTCACAAGAAGTGTGGCCATTCATTGTCAGTGGGGATTCTCCTCTCAAATAAAATATTGGCTAGAGGATGCTGCATACTGCCAGCTGGGGGTGTCTGTCTGATGCCTGACAAATCACAAAAACAATTGCACCCCGCTAATTATGTCTCTAAAGATGAGAACAGAGATGGAATCCAGGGGGGGGTGCTAGAGCTTGGGCCCACCAAAACATTTATCTCCAGACCAATGGTCTTGATAGCAGTATGAGAGGTAAAAGGGAGAAAACAAACCACCGCAAATCTCAATACAGTGTAACCAATGTGCTCACACAATAATCCAATTGACAACTTAATCTGAGTTTAGTAGGGTTTTATTATAAATTTAGAAACAAATCGATATAGACCAGCCTCAACATTATCATATAGAAGTACAGGACAAACAAAATGAGTCCAAATCTCCTGAAGAGATATACTCGATATAATACAAAGCAGACAACTAACTCTATGATGATGATGCAAATGATCAGGAAAAAGAATCGAGTATTAAACTGCATCAAATGGTTCTTCCAGGTAAGCATGAGCAAGCTATTTCTCCCTACACTACATTAAAGGGTGACCCTACACTAAGAAGCATTTAGTAAAGGTGAAAATAGAAAGGTGTCAGCTATCGGAGTCTTCAGTAGAAGGCACACCAGACAAGGGTCATGTGGCATATAGCCACACAAGACGCATCGATCTGCTCCCCGTGAAGTCCTAAGATGTCTCTCTTCCCTCTCTAAGTTACAGCATAAAATATCAATTGTATTCAAGGTAGACAATCCCACGTGACTTTTGCTAGTAATTTTCCAGGACTCTGGCATAAGTGGATACTTGCACCACCTTTCACACATCGATAAGTTGCAACTTCATTCATCTTTCGTCATTCTTCTCCTCCTCTGTGAGAACTCCTCTCTGCTGGTTACCGCGCTTCTCCTTGCCAACTTAGTCTTCTCATACCTTGCTATCTAACGAAAACCAACCCCTTCTATGCCAACTAATGAGGCTTTGTCCACACCTGCAGTGGAAACAAAAATACAAGCAAATACATTCTACGTCGAAGGTTAAAATACGAATTACAAGTTAGACTTTAAAAGTGAGCTTGACCTGAACAGGTTTCTCGAGACCCACTCTAGTCAACTTTAGCAGTGCACAGGGTTACAGAGCATGTGCACATTTATACACACATAATAAATGCAGCTTCTTACTACATAGAAAAGTCGACCCTACAAGGCACTGAAGGGATCTGATCCCCTGCAGGACCATACTCAAAGCGGGGGAGATACCCCGGACAGGGGGGGAAAAGCCTGAAGGGGACAGCCGGGACCCTCGCTGGCGGATCGGGAGAGTCCTAGCACGAACCCACCTGGTGCCCGCTGTGGTAAAATCCACCTCTACTCGGGAAATATCCACAGTAGGCATGGGGACGCAAGGACAAGGGGGTCACTCAAGAAGCACTCAAGATGACAGTCGGGGGACACTGAGCCCACAGACCCACACTTAAGCCCGAGCCCGGATGAAAATCTTTGACAGACGGGAAAACCCAGGTTTCGGAAGATCGGCGCACACGAGGGGAATATAGCACAAAACAAGGCGCCACTCGTCTCCGGAGGGGGCGCTCAGTGGACACTAAGGACCTAATGCCACCTAAAAAGTCTCCAGCTACTTTACTCCTACGGAGTCAAGGGGGCCACCAACAGAAGGCAGACAAGAAGGAGAGATGGCGCTAACCAAAGAGAACCTGTTAGCCTGGTAGGTGGAGGAGCCTGTCCCAAACATGGCCGCGCGGAGCTGATGCTCCGTGGTGAACCCTCTCACCAGCTTGCTGAGCGGCGTCCCGCCGCACTGTTATCCCACCCAAAACAACGATTCCTCAACCGGAATGCTGGCTGATCTATGCCGTGACATAAGAGCGCCCAGCGGAGCTTCCGAGAGAGGTACGGCTGCAGGAGTATGCAGGGAGACTGCTCCGGATTAGGTAGGGAAGGAGTACTCCTAAACACCCAGGGTTCCCCTACCACTGGGATCCTGCTCAAATGCCCAACACTCACCACTGCTGCTGGGAATGGGGAAGATCTGCGGACTTTGGAACTGTCCCTTCCAGCTCTCCTCTCTCCACTCTTGACTTGGGGGCGAGCTGGAGGATGAGGCGGACGGCGTTTACTAGCAACACCGTGACTGGTGCTCTTGATAGAACTTTAACGATGCCCCCTGGGCGGAAACCAAAACTGTCTGTACTTACCGCGGTGCCCGAGCAACTTTGGTTGATGCCCGGTGGAGCGGTCATATGCAGCTATAGAGGAGTTTGGCTCTGGTTCGCCCCTCGGCCGGCACCTACCCAGCCGGACATCGGACATCGTTTTCCACGCCTCCCCGTTGTGTTTTCCTACCTGCATTCCCTACCCCCGTTTACCATTCCCCCTCTACCTATTCACTCCGCATAAAACGTGTGTACGCGCTAATAATTCTCACATTATTGTGTAATCTCATGTTATTTTTTTTATTTTTTTCCTTTTCTCCTATGTCTATACTTGTCTATGTAATTATGGAACCTGTAACTCACTGATCCTCATGTAAAGCGCTCTGATACCTCCGGGTCTAGCCAGCGCTATATAAAACTTTGCAAATAAAAAAATACATGAATACATTGTAAAGAATTACAAAGATGTCATTCCAAATGCGCTTGCATGAAAATAATTCTTGTTACACGTATAAATGTTTAACATTAGTCTACACATACACATTATAATATATTAACCTCACAATGGGACACATTTTACGTTAACTTCTCCTGCCACATTATTATGTAAATGTTACATAGACCTTTATTAGTCATGTTCTATCCACATAATTCTTCATGTGGAGTACTTTAAATATGCAACACTACATGTCCTTAGTAACGTTCATCACACAGAATATATTTGAGTTTAGACTACACATGAGCACTCCTACAGTACATCTCAGGTTGGGATCAAAATTACACTTCTTCAGGCGTAATGTCTCACCAATGATTGATTAAGCATTTATCCCAGGTTGTAATGCCTGGTTTCTACTCAGTTATAAGAGTGCAGCAGACAGCCTGCTCACAGCGCGACGCACTGTACATTAATGTCCTGATGTCTTGTACTGCTGCTTCCCAACAATGGCCTTGGTATTGTTTACTGGAGTGAGTGAACTGAATCAATTCTGATGGTTGGACTGAACACCTAAGTCAGCATGTCTATGCATACATGCCTGTATCCTCCATAATGCAGCACTGTTATCATTTGTATAATGCCTCGTTGTACACTGTAGATTCTCTTGTTTAACTGAAAAATCTCAAAATACTTTTTTGCAAATAGCTGTATGAGGTACAATAAAGAGCTTTGTGACAAAGACAAAACTTTGTTTAAGCATCTTATGGCAGCAGGTAATGGCTACGTTATCAAGGGAGACACATTAGCTGTGGCCTACAAAGCTGAATATTTCCGCACCTACATGGGGATTAGTTCAAATACGTACGGAGTATAACACATTGCTCAATTTTTCGCTGCCGGGAGAAGCAGTCAATGGCTCAGCTAGACTAGCAAGATTAGCAACCATGTTGCAAGACTTCCTGTAAGCAGAATGTAATAGACAGGCTCCAAAGGTGAAGCAGCATATGAAGCGATGGAGTACTGGTAACAACCCAAGTGGACCTCATTATAAAGCGTAAGATGGAGGAATGCTTCTCCTATTATTCAATTTTCCCACTTCTAACCTCACATCCATCCTGTCCTCCCACTAAAAACCCTGGTGGCCCACATAAACAAGAAATTGGTAATCTCGACAAACAATCACCATAGTATCCAAAGAAACCTTTAACGGTGTGGCAAAAAACTACTGTGTGTAATAGGCCTCAGATATCAGAAACAAAGCTGACTCTGAAGGATTTTGAGGAAGACTAAGAATGACCTCCATGAAAACCTTGGATGGACATCAAACACATACCATGCTCTGATGTGCATTATCAGCAGACACAGCTCTTTGTCTCTGACACATGCCAAGTTCCTGCCCTACTTTGACAACTTACTCTCACATGCTTTCCCCATTACACTTTTTGTCAATCAACTTAACTTGCATTACACCCATTAAGTTTCTTTTTCATTTGTATACACAACGGTCCCGTAGCAATCTAATGCAATAAATAAAATTGAAAATGGAACAGACAAACTGATTGATTGTCAAGGCTTCCCCTGAGGTGGAAATAATTGGAGAGTAGATATGTTTGAGTTGGGTAGCAAACTGCAAATGAGAAGAATGATGTGGAGAAAAATGAAGACCTAGTTGGACAGGAAGAGTAAAAGGAGCAAGTGGCTAGAGATATCACTTTAAAATACGTACACACATTTTTGAAGGTAGACTGGAGAAGGGAAGGAAGTCTTAAGTTCCTTCTGCAGCTGTTTTGAAGGAGCCAGCCAAATTGATTTTGGTGGAAAGTCTACTGGCAATGGCCGGAGAAAGATTTATGCCACTTGATGCTGTCAGAAGCAGCCTAACACAGTTGGCTCCTTTGCGCATTTGGGTTAGACACTTACAAAAAGGAGACTAAGAGAAATATTGGTGACTGTGTATGGATTGACAAAGGGACACCATGGGTTTAGAGAAGAACGCATTGTAAATAAGAGCAAGAAAAAGCTTGAGAGGACAGAGGTGGTTTTGAGAATTCCAGTGAAGCATTAAAGATTGCGTCTTTTGGTCTTTATAGGCTTGTTGAATAATTTGAGAGATGGTTATAAATTATCCCCTTCCTGGTTACCAGATATAAGTGTGTAGGAAGTTGGCTCTGTATATACTATACCAAAAAGAGGTATAGTGTGCACAGAGTCCAGTGAGTCCCCAAAGGTATGGCAGAGGTTAAAGTAGATAACACCTTACTCTCAATTAAGTGGTAGCTGGGATGAGCAGTTGGGCTTATCAGAGGGTAGTGAGAATGCATTTGGTGTACTTACTCATACAAGGCAGGAACACACACTCAATGACTGACTTCAGGCCAATGCTTGTAGAAAAACATTACTTTTGTTACTTTTATTTCTAGGAACCAAGTTGAACTCCGTTACAGGTAAGCAGACTTTTATGCAATACTTTCAATTACTGGCAATTGGTTTGTATAACATCAACAATACTTTGCATGTGCATGAAATGCTTTTCAATACAAGAAGAGATACTTTGTATTTAGGACTACAGCTAGTAGAATACTGTGAGAGACCAATGCAATTCTATCGGGAAAAAGAAAGGTGAGTAACTTACAGGTAAGTAAGTATTCACAAGTTCAGTCTCCGGGGGTTTGGGTCAACACGGGGCCAGTGTCTGATCAAGGTAGGTACTGCCCCACCTGCGGCATTGGGGAAGCTGGGTGCAGAGGCCATTGGGCCCAATATTATCATATGGAGGCTGGGGGCACCTCGAAGAGGCACTGATTACAGATTAGTACCTGCGGCTCAGGGACACAGGCCCTGTGGGTTAAGATCAGCACTAGAGAGACCACCAAAGAGCACTGAGACTTCACCACCAGCGGCACAGGGGTAGCCGGGTGCGGAGTGCAAAGAAGGTCCCGGGGCCCCGTTGAAATCAATGGAGATCCTCGGCTGTGGAAAACGGCTGCAGGCTCAGTTCCGGAGGTTGGCTGAAAGAATCCCATGACTGGAGAGGTTTGTTGGATAGTGGGGGGATGCAGAGACACCGTCACTTGGGCACACCAAGGCCAATGGGCTGCGGGTGCAGGGGTGTCTTTCGACATCAGGTTTTCTCACCATATCCGGTCACAGTCAGGGGGACCCTTAATAGTTGAGGCTGCAGGCGTCGAGGCGTGGGGGGTGGGGTCAGGAGAGGTCGTCCAACGCTGGATCACAGGTCAGGATCAGCGGGGAGACTTCACTGGGTTGGTGTGCCTCCTAGACTCAGGCCGTCAGGTGCAGAGTGGTGCAAGTGTTGCGTATCCGCCTGGATCCGGAGTCCTTGTGTTGGTTTCTTGGCTGGACAAATCCGGTGTCCAAGGGAGACAAGAGTCTTTGTTTAAGACAGCACAGGTCCTCCAGGGTTCTAGAGGTTGCTGGCTGCGGGCCACGCCGGTTTCTTGAAGCATGGTCGTTGGGGCATGAGACAGGCCAATAGGGCTGGGGCTAAGTCAGTTGTCGTCTTCTTCACCACTGCTGCACGGCTCGTCTGTCCTTCTTAGATCGTCGAATCTGAGTAACAAGGTTCAGGGGAGCCCTTAAATACTAAATTTAAGGGTGTTACCGAGGTCGGGGGGGAAGTAGCTAATGGCTACTGTCCCCTAGGCTGACTACACCCTTTGGGTGCCCCCTCCCTTTGAGGAGAGGGGCACACCCCTATTCCTATTGGGCCTAATTCTCCAAATCAAGATGGAGAATTCTCAAGAGAGGGGTTCACCTCTGCTCCTGGTCAACCTAGAGGTGTGCCAGGCCAAGGTGGATACTCCTATTCTGCTTACTAATTTTACCGCCTGTCCTGCTGCCAAAAAGTGGGGCTGGGACAGGGGGGCAGGCATCTTCACTGGTTGGAGCTACCCAAATCAGCAAAACACAAGGTGAGAGCCTTTGAGGCTCACCGCCAAGTGTTGCTGTTCCTGCAAGGGGGAGGTGAGAAGCACCTCCACCCAGACCAGGCTTTGTTCCTGACCTCCGAGAGCACAAAGGCTCTCATCCCAGGAGGTCAGAAACCTGTCTGGTGGTGGCTGGCTGGCTGGCAGGGACCAGTCAGCCAAAACACTAGGAGTTGGTAGTTTTTCAGGGGCTGAGTGCATTTTATAATAAATCCAACACCAGCATCAATGTGGGTTTATTACGCTGAGGAGTTTGATACCAAACTCCTTAGCATTCAGTAAAGCTATCATGGAGCTGTGAAGTTCGTAATGACTAACTCCCAGTCTATGTACTCAATATGACTTCACTGCACTTACGACGTCTGTGAATGGGCACAGACACAGCAGGGGCATATTGCTTATGCAGCCATGCCCTCACCTGTGGTATAGTGCACCCTACCTTAGGGCTGTGAGGCCTGCTATAGGGGTAACTTACCTATGCCACAGGCAGTTGTAGATAGGCATCGCACACAGGGATGTGTGCCATGTCGACTTTTAAGTTTTGCCCGCACCAAAACACACAGTCTGCAATGGCAGTGTGTATCGGTTAGGTGAGGGGTCTCTGAGGGTGGCACAGTACGTGCTGCAGCCCTCAGCAGCCTTCTCTGGTCACAAAGCCCTTGGTACCAGTGGTACCATTGACGAGGGCCTTATATGTGTGCCAGAGGTGTGCCAATTGTGAAAACAAAGCGTCAGTTTTGTGAAGGAGCACAGGCCCTGGGAACCTGATTGGCAGGGACCCAGGGCACACTTAGTCAAAGTGCATCAGAAATCTGGCAAAAAAGTGGGGGGTTCCTGCAACAGAAACCCACTTTACTACCATTGGCCACTGTGGCACCCTTACCATCATTGTATAAGTGAAAGGCAACAAATTATAAAATTGCCCCCTTAAGACGGCCCCAGTTAGGAGGAAACCCCCACAATGGGGGGAGAACCTCCATGGTAATTTTTTAACTCTACACTGAAGATGAAGACTAATAGTGAAGAAATCAGAAAGGAACAAAACCCACCCTGACATCAAGAAGGAGAAAAGAGTCGAGCATGAATTCCAAGCATAGAATCTAGAAAATTAAACTGTTAGAAGCAAAACATCTGGGACAAAAATAGGAGCACAGGGACAAATAACAAGACCAAACATAATGGAATAAATGCACTGGAATGCAGCTTCCATTCATTATTGCCTCCCCATATAGGACTGAAACAGGAACTAACATCATATCAAAGACTCTCCATCTTGGATTGGGAACCTCGAATATCATCCTATGGACAGACAGGGCTTTAAGTGGGCCGGGTCTCACCGGTGCTGAGCACCGGCAGTTTTTTAAAGGGGGCCTCGAAACGGGTCTCTATCGGGCTCTGTTTTGTGCCCTGGCAATTTTTTCCCAGACTGCAGTGACATCAGACTGCTGTCACTGCAGTCCGGGAAAAAAACGGACCGCCTGTGCCAGGGCACAAAGAGCCCGATGGAGACCCGTTTCCAGACAGCAGGCACATCCTGTGCGCGTACTCACACTGCTCACTTCTCACAAGTGGAGAAGTTACGGCATGACGTCATGCCAGGTGAGCGTTGTAGGGGAAGGGAAATCCTTTAAAGAGAGCCATTTTCTCTCTGGATTTCCCTTCTCTTATTGAAACTCAGGAGCAGCAACATTGTCGTGGTGTCACTAGGGCTTAAGTGGAAGCTTTTTCAATATTATATACAAGCCATAGTTGCTGCTCATTTATCTTATGCAACTAACAACCATTGACAAAGCCAATAGTCCTGACTTCTGGTAGGTATGATGTTACTTGTTCTATCATATATCGAGATGCAATGACAGAAACAGCAAAATACAATTCGGGCGCACACTATGCTAAGCACAGATTTTTAGCTTGGGTGTTTTTATAAGCCACGCCCTTAATTACATTGGCCACGCACCTTTGAGAGACCCCCCCCAGTTTTTTCATCCTACTTAAAGCCCTGTGGACAGATCACCATCTTGGGAAGAGCTAGGCATAATGCTTATCGACATCCCTTTCCATTAAGCCATGGTGTTCATTTGGTAAATGAAGAAGAATACCAAGTTTGACATCCTTCCTTCTGTGCTGAATTCCAAAGGCCTTTATGTGTGGAGCTTCATGCAGCTTATGGACTTCCTGATAACCACAAGCTAGAGCGGTCTAGACAGTGCGGACGGTCAACCTGTGCTGGGGACTACATCATGGAACACAATGCCCAGCAACGCATAGAATATATCTTCCCTTCTTGAAAGTATTCAGTAAGTTCTTGACACTGCTCTCGGCATGGATGTGTTCACAAAGTGCTTACAGGACGTTTTTGAAAGAGAGAGACCACATTTGTTTCCACAACAAATGTGGTGTGGGAGATATTTGTAAATGAATAATTTCTAATTTGCCTACACATGGATATTGGTGTGTAACGTACCTCACACAAGAAACAGATTATTTTAAAAATGAGTGGGATGTCTCTATGCCCCACAGGCTAATGGAGTTTTGGAACACACCAACTAGTTGCCATTTAAATGGCTTTGTCTGGAGGAAAAAGAACAAAAAGGCGGATAGCAGGCATAGAGTGTGCACTTTGCGCTACACGTTAACAGTTACAGAAGTACCTTTCATACTTATAAAAGGAATGCACTAACCTGGTTCCATTTTGTCTGCTGGAAAGTCTAAAAAAGGAAAGTGAGGAGAAAGAAGTGGAGGTGAGGAGAAAGAAGTGGAGGTGAGGATAAAGAAGTGGAGGGAGGCGGCAGTAAGAGAGGAAAATAAGAGAAAGGTTGGGTTCAGGAGTGTGATTAGGTGAAGATAAGGTTCAGTAGACAGCAGGACACAGTGTCTAACATTTCTAATCTATGTAGACTTAGTAAAGTCCAAAATAATTATTTTATTTTTAGTTCTAGACAGCGCTGGAATAAGAGAAGGGCGGTTTTGTATTATGGAGGACGCAGAGTAGTGGGGTGTGGAAGTGGATGCACAGCAGAATGAAGATTGCTGCAGGGGAGTGATCTTGAAGAGCGATAAGGAGTTGATGAGCAGCAAGAGAAGACGGACTAACGAGTGGAGTTGGAGCAGGGGATGAAGTCAGAGGGCACGGAGTATGGCTATGGAATCTCACATTCTCTGCTCTGTACAGCACGCTATCGTACATTGCCAGTGATATTAAAAGACTATGAATTATCACGAAACGACTTTGTTTTGTTACTGTTGTTTTAGATTTTCTTTAATAGTTATTGTATTTCGGTTATGAGAGAAGTTTCAATTTCCAAAATTCAGCGCCTACACAGTTCTAACTGCACATGAACACAACAAGTTGACACAACCCAGTGTCATAAATGATGAGAGCCAGAATAACTAAGTGCCACACCACCCCGGAGGTCGACTTGGCAAGATGTCTTGAATGTTCAAACTGTTGGTGTACTGCGGATGGGAGGGGAAGGGAACGGCCACAGGTTTTTATACTGCTCTCTTATACAGCTTTAATTGAAAAATATATTACAAATTGTCGTTATATATGTATATATGTGTATATATATATATATATATATTTAAAAAGCAGCACCGTGCTCCCGTTTCATCTGACGCGTTATACATTCCAACGAAGTACCGTGAATAATGGGCATTGCACTGATACTCTGAGTGCCGATCTATGTACTTGAAGGGCAAACAAAGTTTAATGTTTTCGCACTTGACACTTCCCAGAACAGCATCTCATGGTCCGTTGCTAGGGTGACCAACCATCCGTAAATTTCACGGACTGTCCGTAATTTGGACCTCACGTCAGTTGTCCCCGAGGATCCCTTTTTACGGACGCCTTTTGTCCGTAATTATGGCCATTACAGGGAGAAGCACTGCTCCCCTGCGAGAAGCCTCAGCCCCCTGATGGGGCCGCTTCGCGCGCAAGAGCAGCCCCACCCCGCCCATGGTCATTCTGTATGCGGGCTAATTGCCACATACAGAATGACAATGGGGCAGTCTTGGCTGTTAAAGCATGTGGTGGCCTCCTCCTGCCTCAGTGTACAGCAGGGCATTCTGTTAGATGGATAAAAGGTAAAACGCGCATGCTGCAACGTAAGAAAACAGTTTATATAAAGAAGCCTTTGAAACAAATTAAAAAAAGAACGGGTTATAGTTCTTTTACTGTCTCATCATTTTAGAACTGACGCATTTTCAATATTATATTCAGCAAAGCCATAGTTGCTGCTTTTTCATTTTAAGCAACTAACAACCATTGACAAAGCCAATAGTCCTGGCTTGTTGTTGGTGTAATGATACTTGCTGTATTATATATCTGGATGCAATGACAGAAACAACATAATACCAGTCGGGCGGAACACTATACTAAGCACAGATTTTTAGCCTAGGTGTTTTAAGCCACGCCCTTAATTACATCGAACACCCCCTTTGAAGAGACCCACCAGTTTTTTTTACCCCACTTAAAGCCCTGAAAACAACACCATATCACAGTCACCTCAAGTCCTGGCACTGTGCATCATGCTTGACTCATGACTTCTAAGTTTTCAGATTGCCTATGGGCAGAGGCATAGTGAACCCTCCCCCACCCCTTGCTTTAGGAACTACAGCGAGGTGAAGTTCTTGATGGGCCTCTTCTGTCTGCAACTCTGCAGACAAAGGCTGGGCTCATAATTAATGTGAAATGGTGGGTGAGTAAGTAAGTGAAGGAATGTGTGAATGGCAGGATGGATTAGTGAAAGGATGAATGAAAGGGTGAATGGATAGATAATGAAAGAAAGGATGGATGAGTGAGTGGAAGGATGGATGAGAGAAAAGGTAAATAGATGGATGTATGGGTGGAATGGTAGATGGATGGGTAAAAGGGTGGATGGGTGACTGAAAGGATGGGTGGATGAGTGAAAGGGTAGATGATGGGCGAGTGAATGGGTGGATGGATGAGTGAAAGGATGGATGGATTGATGAATTGATAAGTGAAAGGGTGAATGGATGGATGAGTGAAAGGGTGGATGTAAGGATTGATGAGTGAGTGAACGGGGGGTAGATGGACAAAAGGATGGATAGATGAGTGAAGAAGTGAAAGGGTGGATGGATGAGAGAACAAATGGATGGATGAGTGAAAGGATGGATGAGTAAGAGGGTCAATGAATGGATTCATGAATAGATGAGTAGATGGTCGGGTGAGTAGATGGAAGGATGGATGGATGGATAAGTGAAAGGGGGATGGAGAGAGAAAGGGGGATGAATGACTGAAAGGGTGAATGGGTGGAAGGATAAGTGACTGGGTGGATGGATGAGTAAGTGAAAGGATGGCTGGATGGGTGAAAGGGTAAATGGCTGGATGGATGAGTGAATAGATGGATGGGTGGAAGAGTGGATGGATGAGTGTACAGATGGATGGGGTGAAAGGGTGAATGGATGAATAATGGATGGATTAGTGGAAGGGTGGATGGAGGGATACATGGTGGATAGGTTTGCAAATGGTTGAATATGTTTGGATATAGATGGGCACACAGATGGAAGGACAGAATGGATGGTGAAAGACAATGATAGATAAAAGAATGATTACACCTTGTAGCACCCATTATCTTAAGTAACATTTCCTATACATTGACATTCACGTTTATATGAGTCATTGTCTCTATATAATGTGTGTGTGATGTAACGCACTCCAACACCCTGCCCTAAATACTTGGGATGAGTAACACTATAAAAGAAATTAAATACACATGAGAGACGGTCTATGTGAAGATGAGGGGCACCATTGGAGGGTGGTAGCAAGGCCGGACTGGCCGGACATCGGGTGTTTCCCTGAGAGGCTGGAAAGGGGGGGCGGTTTTGTTAGGGGGGGCTGGCACTGCAAAGTTCCTTGTATATCCAGTAGTTTTCAATCAACAATAAAAGCGGCCTCACTTATATTCAGGTGTGGTTCATCAGTGTCTGGTGGCTAATGTACCTGCTGGAGAGAGATGCGAGTTTTGAATCGTCTAAGGTAGCAAGCTGCGGGCATACTGAAAAACTGTGAAGTGCACGATTGTCTCAACCTAATATAAACTTATTTTGACTTGTACTTAAGTGGTTGTCTATTTACTTACTTATATACTATTGCGCGACCTCCTCTGACATGTCTGTAAAACTTACCTTTTGTCCCGAAGTTTTGTCCTGAATTTTGTCCTCCTGTCCTGAATTTTTGTCCTGACTTTTGACTCTTTGTCCAGAATTTTTACACTCACCGTCCTGAATTTGCACCCATACCAGGTGGTCACCCTATCCATTGCTATTATTAATGATTGTAGGTGGTGGCGTAACGCGAAATGAGGCTCCGCCCCCAGCAGAATGTTGATGAGGAGATCTGAGATTCCTGCAGCTAGTCATAAACCTGGGCAGAACGCTACCCCCCACGTACCCCGTGGTTCAGGGGCCTATGCTATATCCCTGATTGCAGGACATGAGAATATCCAAATTCCAGTGTCAAAATACAGGAAAATAATGAGACTGAAATGATTAAAACAATACGAAAAAGCCAATTCCAAACGAAATAACGAAAATAGCACAGTTAACAAGAGACAATCTGAAAAGCACAGGATATGCTGACCTCTAAAGCCCAGTAAATGTGAAGCAATTCCACTAAACGCATAATACAACCAAAAGACTCTTAGAACGATAACTATTTGTATCTAAATAATTATCTATTAAAAAAAAAAATCTATCAAGAACCGAACAATTAAAAATAAACTCAGTCTGCAATATAAAAGTAACAAAATAAAAATCTCTTTCCTAGTAAAATGCTGACCTTTTAACTTAAATAAGTGAAACTAATGCGTCATGTTGTTGCAAAGTGTTCCAAGTCCTTTAGAAGATGTTAATCTACTTAGAGATCTTGTTTTCCTAGGAATTCTCATTCCAGATGTATTTTTTATTCTGAGACGAACTCCATCACCGAGTCTGACAAAGAACCACACAGCAACGTGTTAGACCCGACAGCCTTAGGGTGGTCTTCCCCCAACTTTTTGCCTACCTCCTCCACATATCTGACCTCGTTTTGTTGGCTTTAGGACTCTGTGCACTTTACCACTGCTATCCAGTACTAAAGTGCTTGTGCTCTCTTCCCTAAACATGGTAATATTGTCTCATCCCCAATTGGCAGATTTGATTTACTTATAACTCCCTAGCAAAGTGCACTACATGTGCCCAAGGTCTGTAAATTAAATGCTACTAGTGAGCCTGCAGTACTAATTGTGTCACTCACTTAAGTAGCCCTCTAACCATGGCTCAGGCCTGCCGTTGCAGAGCCTGTGTGTGCTGTTTATACGGCCATTTCGACCTTGCAAAATAAACCTCATGCTAGGCCCCAACCTTCCCATTTTATACATACAAGTCACCTCTAAGGGAGGTCTTGGACAACCCAGAGGGCAGGGTGCTATGTATCTAAAAGGCAGGACATGTACTTTTATGTTTTACATGTCCTGGTAGTGAAAAACTCTCAAATTCATTTTTCACTACTGCAAGGACTCTCTTCCCCATAAGATGACATTGGGATTACCATGTTCGATTGTCTAAGTGTAAATTCCAATCGTGAAGAGATAGACTTTCCTAGTTTGGGGTCTCTGGAATCCTAACTTATGGTGAAGTCGGATTTTAAATTACAATTCTGAAAATATCACTTTTAGAAAATTTGTATTTTCTTACTTTAGCCATTTGGTGCCTGTCTCCGATACACATCAGGGGAGGGTGACAGCTGGACTTTGTGTATTCCCCCAAGACTGTCACACACAATGGGTCGCTTAGGTGTGACTTGATGGGCCATCCTGGAAGGATGGTTAGGGAGGAGCTGGACCCAGCATCACTTACACCTGAATAGGATGTGTCCTGTCCCCACGCAAAGGACTGCATATGCTCCTGTAGTGAGTCTAAAGCCAGGGCAAGAAGGGAGGACCTCTGTGCACTTCAAAAGGCATGTCTCTGAAGTCTCCCTCACTTCAAAGGCACAACTGGGCATAAGTACTGGACCTCAGACACCACCACTTCACTATACTTCTGGACCTGTAAAGACTCTGCCAGGAAAAAGGACTGCTATGCTGTGGAGGACTGCCACTCTGCTGGACTAATGCTTTGCTGGACTCCTCCCTTGCTGTGCTGCCCTGCTCCCTGCTGTTCCCCTGCCGGGGTGAGAAGAACTGGGCCTGCATCTCTTGAACCCAGAGTGACTCAAAGGGCTAGCTGACTGGCCTCCTGATCTGAAGTCTTGGGGACATAAGACTTCCAACCTACCTGTTTCTGCACAAGGACTCTGCCATCTGCAAGCCTGCCCTGCCAGGTGGTGCCACACCCCAGTCCTGGACCCTTGGAAGTGGGCCTGAGGTGCTTGATTCAACAAACCCACGCATCCTTTGCTGAACCGGCACATTGCCGGTGTTGTGTGGATCAGAACTGGTGCATCACCCCAGTTGCGTACATCAGAACCGGCGCATTGCTCCTGTTGCGTGGACCAGAACCGGCGCATCACCTCTGCTGCATGGATCGGCCCGATGCATCACCTTTGGAACCACCACTGAGCGACGCTCTCCCTGGCGCAAGTCTTCCCATCACCGTTGGCGAATCTCCGCATAACAGCTCTTCTCTTATCAGCGCCGACACTTCGCAGCTGCTGCGCCGATCAGGACTGGCGCAACAACGCCACTGCATGGATCGACCAGACTCATTGCTTCGACTGCACCCTGCATCTTCAACGTCGATGCAGCCAGGATCAAGGTAATTTTGTTCAGCGGGCCTCACTGGGTCCCTCTATCCAGCCCGCGCTCCATCGCGGTTGGCCTGAACTTTTTACTTTGTCCCGGTCTGGTGCAACCAGATATCCCAAGTAAGTGCTTATTGCTTTTAAGCACTATTTTACAGTTTATTCTTTAAAAAAACAAATATCTCAAGTTTTACTTATTGGATTTTTGTCGTTTTGGTCTTTGTATTTATTAAATTAAGTTCTATTTTTCTAACCTGGTGTGGAATCTTTTTGTGTGGCGTTTTCACTGTTTTACTGTTTGAAGTGTTGCACAAATACTTTACACATTGCCTCTAAGTCAAGCCTGACTGCTCTGTGCCAAGCTACCAGACGGTGAGTACAGGTTCATTTAGGGTTTGCTTGTTTCTTACCCCGACTAAGATTGTGGTTGCTGCTCGACTAGGGCTCATACCCCAGTCAACCTACATCACCATTTCTTACACAACTTCTTTAAGTGCTTCATCAAGTGATATACCAGGATGCTTCTCAAGAGGTCTTAAACAACTATAAAAACAAATTGCCTTTGGGAATGATTCCATTAAAGACGAAATCCACAATTTACACCAGCTCCATGAAAAGCATTTTGCTCCATTGACAGAACGAAAGTCCCTCTTCTTGGCCCAAAGAACAGGTTGAACGACTGTGTAGGAAAATGGGTTACTGGTTGTGGGGGTGAAACCCTGCTTGAGCAGCAACCGCAATTCTTGTCAGGGTGAAACACAAGCAAACCCCAAATTAACTTGTGCTCAACCCTTTGGTAGCTTGGCACAAAAGCAGTCAGGCTTAACTTAGAAGCAATGTGCAAAGTATTTTTGCAGCACTTCAAACAGTAATAAATTGAAAACACAACACAAGAAAAATCCCACACCAACTTAGAAAAATAGAGTAAAATGTAATAGATTATTTGACACCAAAACAACAAAAATCTAATTTGTAGAACTGGAGATATCCAATATAAGATACGTAATTTTAAAGTTTTAGGTAAAAATAGTGCTTAAAAACACAAATCGCCAACTGTGGTTATTTGGTAGAGCTGGACCAGGAAAAAGTCACAAGTTCAGGCCGACCACAATGGAGTACAGGCTGGATACAGGGACAAAGGTAGGCCCGCTGAACAAAGTACCTTAAATCCTGGTTGCGGAGCGTTGCGAGATCCTGCGTTTAGGACGAGTCGCGCAGCGGCAATCCCGATGAGCTGCAAGGTGCAATGCCAGGTTCTGCATCGAGAATGCGTCAAGGATGCATCATGCAGTGGCAATTCTAGGGAGCTACGGGGCTGCGATGAGAGGTCCTGTGTCGACGATGCATTGCGAAGAGGCAGTTAAGAGGAGTTGCAGGGCTGCGATGCGAGGTCCTGTATAGAGGAGGCATTAAGCAACAGCAGTTCCAATTTAGAGCAGCAAAGAAATGCATCGGTTCTGCCCAAAGGACCACAGTGGGGCTAGCAGAGCACCTTCAGGCCCACTTCCAAGGGTCCAGGACTAGGGTGCCACCGCTTGGGGGGTAGGACTCACACCAGGCAGAGTACAGGTACAGGGTTCAAGGCAGTTGGAGCCTTTCCAGTCCCCCTGAAGGCTCTGATCAGAATGCCAGCCAACTAGCCCTTTGATTCACTCTGGTGGTCCTGGGTCCAAAATGCAGATCCAGTACTTCTCACTCAGGCAGAAGGGCAGTAAGGCAGCAGAGTCCTTCTTGCAGCAGAGAAGTTCAGCAGTACTTCTGAGCATTCCACCGGTCCAGAGATGTACTGAATAGTTGGGTTTGAGGTTCCACTATTTATCCTTGGTACCAGCTTTGAAGTAGGAGAAGTTTCTAGAGGGTTCCACCCCCAGAAGTGTGTGGAATTTACTTCCTCTCTGCCTTGGCTCCTGCTTGTCTAGGAGCACAAAAGACAAGTGTAAAAGCCTTTGCGAGTGTGCTAAGGCACAGCCTTTGTGATGTATAAGTGTGGTGGAGGATAGCTCCTTCCCCCTATCAAGTCAGAGATGGCCCATCCTGCCAACAACTATTACCCCTTTGTATCACAGTCCGGGAGCGATACACAAAGACCAACTGCCAGTTACACCTTGTCGTGTGTCCCAAGATACAAGCTTTAGTCACCAAATGGTTGAGACAAGAAAAATGCCATCTTTAGCATTTTCAGAATTGCAACTTAAAATCCAACTTTACTATTAAATATGGTTTCAAATAACAATTTTTTAGAGTCCAAACGCAACATTGCTACCTGCTCCCAATGGGAAGTTATCCCTTATTAAATATAATAAGATGACCTGATGTTATACTATATGAGAGGCAGGCCTTGCAGTAGTGAAAAATTAATTTAAGGGTTTTGTTTTACTGCCAGGACATGTAAAATTTAAAAGAACATGTCCAACTTTTTAAATATACTGCACCATGCCCTATTGGCTGTTTAGGGCCTACCATAAAGGTGACATAGGTATTAAAAAGGAAGGTTCAGACCTGGCAAAAGGTTTATTTTGCCAGACCAAAAAGGCTGTTTAAAGCTGCATACACACACTGCAATGGCAGGCCTGAGACATGTTTAAAAGGCTACTTAAGTGGGTGGCACAATTAGTGCTGCAGGCCCACTAGTAGCATTTAATACACAGGCCCTGGGTGCAGGTCTACCACTTTATTAGGGACTTACAATTAAATTAAATATGCCAATTGGGTGGAAGCAAATGCTACCATATTTCCCTACAGTTGATCAGTTTGGAGTGAGAGTAGTGAATTGTTATGTTATGTTGATTTGTATAGCACACTAACCACCCGAGAGACTATCCAGGTGCTTGGGCAAGGTGTGTAGGTGTTCCAAGGTGCTTTAAAGAAAAGCCAGCTCTTCAGCTGCTGCAGAACTCATGAAGTAAGGAAGAGGCTCAGATGTGTTGAGGGAGGTCATTTCATGTCTTGAGTGCGATGTAGGAGAATGAGTGACTTCCAGTTTCACTTTTGCTGTTGCGGGGAATGTGTGTGAGTAAGAGTGAGGCAGAGCGTAGGTGTCTTGTGGGTTGGTGAAAGAGTATGCGGCTGTTCAGGTATTCATTTGGGTCCTGTTTTGTGTAGGGCTTTGTATGTGTGCGTGAGAAGTTTGAATCAGACCTCAAGGCTGGAGACTGACTAAGTACAGCAAATCAGTTAAATTTGAACATAGAACGATTGCAAAATCAGGGAGGGAATTATGCGGGCAGTAAAGCTCCGAACCTGGAAGAGATTGCGGGTCAGTTGATAAGGGATAAAGGAAGTGAAGAACAGATGGGAACCATTGAGGCCGAAGTGAGGCTAGAAGATCAACCCAATACTCACAGAGCAGTGCTTCCAGGGCATATAGTCATAGTTATGGTTTCATGGAATGTGGCAGGTTTAAAATATAAGCTTGTGGACCCTGATTGACACAACTACGTCGAGCAATTTCATTTCTGAATCTTCCAGGAGACATGGCTGGTAGATCCACCCCATAAATTGCGATATAAAACATACTATAAAAATGCAACCCCAGCCCCGCGTGGGTTGGTACTTTGGGTCAAAATAATTTTGACTATAGGAATAAATATTCATAATATAGACTCATGCGATATTCTTGGCGTGAGTCTAGATACCAAAGACAAGACCCATCTTCACTTATTTAATGTTCACAATAGGCCGACTGGATGTAACCTAGATTCCCAGATCGTAGATACATTAAATAGCGCCCTCGATTGCGTAAAGCCACACAATGCAGTAATTGTATGTGGCGACTTCAACTGTTTATACGAGCCAATAAATGGCCTTGAAGCAAAAACAGAGGAGGAGGATATGGTAAGGGGTCTCACCCAGTTAGATGCAGGACCATCAGTACCATGCACTGTAGCTGTGATTCAGCTAACGCAGTTTAATTAAGAACATGATCTAAAGGTATGCAATGGAAGGGTGCATTATAACAAGTACGATAATCTTACCCTTTACACATTAAAAAGGGGCAGCGCTCAATCAAAGATAGATTACATCATGCATAGCATAAATAATTGGCATAGGATCTCTGGCTTCAAGATGGATGCAAAAGAGGACACTGATAATTACCCCCTTTGCCTAGAAATGACGGGGTGCTTCACTGAAACACAGTTACCTAATATAAATCCCTCATTAATACAGTCTTCAATAGGAAATAACCATAGAGTAGTCAAATGGCCTCGTATTACAGATAATGTAGAGATCATGACCAACATCTACAAGGCATTTGAGGATGGAGTAGGTCCCTATGTAGAAGAAAATTGAGCCCCAATAATGTCAATTCATCAATCTCTGGTGACAACTCTAATGCCCCTTCTAACCAGAGGTACTAGTGGAAAACAGAGACAAAATAAAAACTGAAACCAAAAGTAACCGTGTGTATACCTTGGATTGCAAGAAGGCAAAGAAATCTTTACTAGAGAAGCTAAAGCATGGAAATGCGCAGTCGATAAGGGGAGCTAGGGATAACTATAGGAAAACACTAGCTTTTGCAAAAAGGAGTTGGGAGGAAACGAATTGGAGTGGCCTTCTCCAGGCAGCAAAATCCAATAATACATTAGTATTTTGGAGAATAGTAGCTCATGAAGGCAAGGATAAAGTTGCTGGAATGAGCAATATTTTTTCCTTTTTAAGTATAATATTGCTGATAATGATTGTTTTAATGTAAATTTTGTACATCATTTATTATTTTAATTGAACAGAACAAAATATGAATTGTGAATTTTATATATATACTTTTAATGGTTTTTAACCGAAATAAAAGTTATTTGACAGAATTGGTTACGGCTATGAATGGGGAGCTAGTGAAGCCTCCTGATGTGCGGTGTGATGTTGGTGCAGCATGGCAGGTCAAGTATGAGTCTTGCAGCGGAATTCTGGATGGTCCAGAGTCTGTTTAGGAGGAGTTTGGAGATTCCAGCATAGAGTGTGTTGCCATAGTTCAGCCTGCTGGTATAGAATGCTTGTGTGACAGTCCGTCTGGTGTTCTGAGTCAACCATTTGAAGACCTTCACAGCATGCGTAGGATTTGGAAGCAGGAGGTGCACCCTGTGCTGACTTGAGCGGCCATGTTGAGCTTCACATCTAGGATGATCCCTAGATTTCTTTCAAGGTCTGTGGGTGTGGGTGTTGGTCCTAGCTCAGACGGCCCCCAGGAGGAATCCCTTGGGGAGATCTTGTTGCCAAAGGCCAGTACTTCTGTCTTGTCAGAGTTGAGCTTCAGGCAGTTGGCTCACATCCAGTCTGCTACCATGGGCATGCAGTTGGTGAAGTTGGTTCTGGTTGCATTTGTCTTGTTTGCCAGGGAGAGGATGAGTTGGTTATCATTAGCATAGCAGATGACGGTGATGTCTTCCGATTGGATGATGTTGGCAAGCGGTGTCACGTATATGTTGCATATAGTGGGGCTGAGGAACGATCCATGTGGGACACCGCATATCAGTTTCTTGGTCTCTGATATGAAGGGTGGCAGCCTGACCCTTTGGGTTCTTCCCGTGAAGAAGGAGCAGAACCATTTTAGAGCAGATCCTTGTATGCCAATCTCGTGGAGTCTTCTGATGGGGGGAGTGTAGAAAAGTGCCCCTTTTTGACATGGTCGTCCCCACTTTTTGCCTGGTACACGAAGGGATTTTGTCTGGCAGTGCACTGGGTTCCTGCTAACCAGGATCTCTTTCCCCTAAACTGTACAATTGTTTCCCTAATTGGCAATGCCTTTAGCACCCTCTCTAAGTCCCTAGTAAATGGTACCCCTGGTGCCTAGGGCCTGAGGTACTAAACAGGGTCCCCCAGGGCTAAGGCATGAATTGTGCCACCCTAAGGGACCCCTCACCATACTCATAAAGGGCTGCCGTCACAGGCTGTGTGTTTTTGGTGGAAACAAAAGTGAAAACAAGACATGAGACACATCTCTGTGGGCCATGTCCCAAACACTGCATGTAGTATTTGTAAGTCACCCTTACAGCAGGCCTTACAGCCCTAAAGCAGGGTGCTTGATATTACATGTGAAGGCATACCTGCATGAGCAGATATGCCCCTGTGCTGGTCAGTTCCATTACTGCCAGTGCAAGTGAACAGGGAAACCATTATAGAACATGTACTGGACACAGGTGAAAACAAGTTCCCCCAGCTACATGATGGCTTGACTGAAGATGGAGATGCTTGGTATCAAACATCTCGCATTAATAAACCCACACTGATTCTAGTATTGTATTTAATAATACATCACCAAGAGGGCAACTTAGACATGCCCCCTGAAAATCTACCAGCCTCTTGTGTGTTGGCTGACTGGTCTCTGCCAGCCTGCCACCGAGACAGATTTCTGACCTCCCAGGGTGTGGGCCTTTTCTCTCAAGAGGTCAGAAACAAAGCCTGCATGAGAAGAGGGTGTTCACACCCCCTCCCTCAGGATGACCTATTGATTAGCACTCTGAGGCCGGCGAGCTTCAAGGAAGCTCCCGCCTTTGAAATGCGAATCTGGCTCCTCTTACAAGAGAGGAGGCTGACCCCCCCCACCCCCTTTGACCAGAGCCCTTTGGCACCTGGACTAGTGGGAAATTAGCTAGTCAGGTAGGCGTGCCCACTCACAGGCTAGTACCCCTAAGGCGGCCTAACCTGATGTGGGAATGACTGTTCAGAAGTGGTCATCTTTGTGTTGGCACACTTAGGAACGCTGTGACAGGGTTATGCCCACTTCCCACAGGAAGTGGTTATAAATGGGGCATATTGCCTGCAAGGGTAAGTAGCCCATTGGCTACTACCCTACACACCGCTAACACCCGTAAATTTAGGGGCGCCCTGGCACCAGGAAATCAGATCCTGCTGACCTGAAAGAAGTTGACAGACGTGAAGAGTCGCACAGCAAGAACAGAAGATCCAGCAACTGCTTGGCGCCAACTCTGCCGGCCTGCCTGTTGACGTTGACAGTTGCACCAGAAGACGACTTGTCCTACAGCTGCTGAGTCCCCAAAGCCCGGGAGACCTGCCAAACCTTCAGTCAGCAACCCAGACCTCCCGAAAAGTAGCAGACCTGCATCCCTGCATCCTGCAGGCATCCAAAGACTCCTGAGAGAACTTTGTGATCATAGAAACCTGGCGTCTGAAGACACCACTGCACCCGTCGCTCCAAGCCAGAGTTGAAGTGGACCTGTGGTGTCCTCGTGGTCCCCCAGCCCTCCAGAGACCGAGTCCACCATGGTTTGGCCCCCCCGTGAACTCTCCGACATCGCTTGCAGCCTCTGCACACAGGCCCCTCTACCACGACTGTTCCCGGTAAGAAAAACCTGCTGCCTAAGGACACCTCTGCAGCCTGGGCTGTGGAGAAGAGGACCAAAGGTGTCCCTACATCCCCGAGCATGCTGAGGTCTGAGCCTCTCTGTTGGTTCAGCCCAACTGGCCTCCCAGTCCGGGCCTGCAGCCTCTTTAGGTGAAGACCGATCCCCAAGGAGTAACATTAGGCACCCAACGTTGTATTGACCCCTGCACCCGGCTGCCCTAGTGCCGCTGGTGGTGTTCTGCTGGTGCTGCCTTCGACCTCGCCCACCACTCACCTTAACTGCTGGAGGTTGGTCCTGTAAGTCGCTATACTGTACTTGAATGTCGCATTGACTTTTCTTACCATAGGATAACATTGCAGCTTCTAAAAATTGCACTAAGTGTTGACTTTTTGAACTGAAAAGAATTTCTATTGACAAACATACTTACCTTAACGAGTTGCTTAAAGGGCCTAAACATATATAACGATACAAGTTATTTTTATAAATTGGTGTAGATCTCCTTATTGAGTCGTGTGTCTCATTTATTGACCATTGAGTGTATTTCCAGATGTCTTGCACTCCTCTGAGATAAGCCTAAGGCTGCTTGACCACACAGCCCCTTAGAAGAGCACCTTGGGATTGCTAGAGCAAACCCCTGTCCACTTATAAGGGGAACCCCTGGACCCTTTACACGATATATCTCATTATGATATATCATATAAAGAGCCAGCTTCCTACAGGGAGACCTCATCGAAGACCGCGGAGAGGTCGAGTAGGATGAGAGCCGCGGTTTCTCCTCGGTCCAAGATGTTTTAAATGTCGTCACTGGCCAAGATGAGTGCTGTTTCGGTGCTGTGGTTCTTTCTGAATTCTGATTGTGTGTCATCTAGAAGATGGTGAAGTTTGAGGTGGGTTGTGAGTTGCTTGTTAATGGCCTTCTCAATCCCTTTGGCTGGATAAGGGTGCAGGTAGATGGGTCAGAAATTGCTCAGTTGATTCAGGTCGGCTGTGAGCTTCTTGAGGGTGGTGTTGATTTCTGCAAATTTCTATTCATCCGGGAAAGTGGCGGACGTGATGGAGGTGTTGATGATAAGGGTCAGGGTGGTGCGGATTGGTGATGTCCTCAGGTTGTAGATGTGGTGGGGGCATGGGTCCGTTTGGGATCCCGAGTGGATGGTCCGCATGATTGCCTCTTTGTCCTTTCAGGTGAGGATTGTACATTCGGTCAGGTGGCCATCTTGGTTGGTGGTGGGTAGATTAGCAAGGAGTTCACTGGGGTTGGGTTTGTGTACAAAGTTGCTATAGATGTTTGCAATTTTGCTGTGCAAGAAGTCGATAGGTTGTCGGAGAGCTGTGGAAAGGCAGCAGTGTTGTTCACAGTGACTGAGGGCGAGGTGAAATCCTTGACGATCGAGAAGATCTCCTTGCAGCTGTTGGAGCTTTCTTCAATGCAGTCCACTAGTGCTTTTCTCCTGGTGTCTCTAATTTTCCGTTGATAGTGTCGATGAGTGCAGCCTTGTAGGTAGTTCTGAGAGTGGTGTTGTGGCTGGCTCTTCATTTCCTTTCTAGCTGGTTACTGTGTTGTTTGGTGTCTCGGAAGCCTTCTGTGTACCAGCTGGCCTGCTTGTTTCATCTACTATGCTTGTTAGACTTGATGGGTGTAAGGGAGTCTGCGCAGTTCTTGATCCAGTAGTGTTCCATGAATGAGGTGGCATGCTCTGTGGATGTTGTGCATTTGATAGATTCCTTGCAGATGATAGCGAGTCCTCCTCTCGGCTTGTGAAGGCGGTCCTGTCGAGAGATCTTGTAGACCACAGGGACTGCCGTAGCAGTGTCAGGAGCAAATGAGCGCTTCAGCCAGGTCTCTGTGATGAGGAGAATGTCAGGTGCCTCGCTGCTAAGGAGGTCCCATTTTTCGGTTGTACGTTTGCTGAGTGATCGTGTGTTGAGAAGAATTCATGCAGGTGGGTGCTGACATGCGGGTTTGCTGTGGCATGTGGTGTAGGGTAGGGGTTCAGGAGTTGTTGGTGCTTGTAAGATGTGCATGTGTTGGGAGGGGATGTTGAGAGCGTTGTTAGTATTTGCATGGTGGGTGTGGGTGGGTGGTTGCTGGAGAACCGGCAGTGGGTACAGGTGATGGCTCCTACTGTGGAGTGAGGTGCGGCACAGCAGCAGTTGGGGGAATGGCGTCCGGGGTCTAGCGACCTAAGGAGTGCTGCAGAGTATCGCTGGTGGTGATAGGACCAAAGTTCCTGGCACTGGGAGCTGTTCAGGAATGGTACTGCAAGGATGGGCTCAGACAGGCTTGCCTTTGGCACGCCTGCAGCACCCGTGCGCTGCGCGTTCGTGTTGCAGCTGTCATTATGCAAGTCCCAGGAGGTGGGATGAGTCCATGGTGCCATGATGTAATTACCTGTGCTGATGGGAAATTAAGTCCTCCTGCTCTGCTTCTTCTTTTAAAGACTGTTTCGGCAGGAAAACCGGTAACCAGTAAATTTTACCTTTCCAAGCCTATTTTGTTATTTGATTTTTTACCTTGTGTTAATATTTTTATTTTAATGTTTAAAGTTAGTTTCATGGAAATTATTTTTAATATTTTTGTACAGTACATTGAAATTATAGAGTACAGTTTAACATCGATCTTTTAGTCAAAATGGTTGTTACATCATGAAATGAATAGCAAGATTCATTACAATACAGTAGTACAAAATTTCTTCTCCCTAAACCTAAGTGTCCCTGTCTACAAACCTTGGTACTCCTGCCAACTCCTACCCCCATACCTTCCACCACTTACGCGGGTATCCTCTACTTAGATTGTATGTTCGGCCCACCAGCACCAATCCAGATCCGCTTCCCAGTCAGCCACACTCGGGGGGTGGGGAGGAGACCACCCCCCAGCCCCATGCTATATTGTGCTTGCCCACCACCGAGGCCAGTGCCAACCTGGGCCAGGTTTCAGCCCAAAGGATAAGCAGCAGGTGCCATTTAGATTCTAAAGGGACCTCCAGTCACACAACCTCAGGCATAATCCGTCCCATTTCTGCCCAATATCTATGAATCAGCGTGCAGTCCCACAGCAGGTGGCAAAAGGTCCCCTTCTGTCCACATCCCAGTTGACATAATGGATTTTCAGCCCTTCCTAAGCGGTGCAACTTTTTGCAGTTACGTTAATGTAAACATTTTTATTTTATGTTTGCAACTTGTAACTTTTTATATTGTTTATATTATAAAGATACATGTTTAAAATCTAAAGCTATTTTAAAGTTTATATGTTTTAAAGTGAATATAGTGCATAGAAGCTACAATTTGATACACCCATATTTTGACAATATTGTGGTCTTCTCTATTTTTGATACGGATATGTTTGACTTTAAATACAAACCATATAAAGTTAATGTGTTCTCTGTATTTTCTTGCAATATTTTTGTCGCCCATATTGTTGTCTGCAATATTTCAGCAGACACCCCTTTCTAAAGCAGCACTCCTGGGTTAAATGTCAGGCCTGGCCTAGAAACATCCTCACATTGAACTACAGAAATTGCAACTGCACCCTTCACCCCTACAATCTACCAAATAGCAGTGCTCAGGAAGAACTAATCAGCAGCCCATGAGAACAAGGTTGAAGGAATTGCTAATAGTAGCCCATTTATATCCTCAGTTCATTATCGGAGTCTCCACCCTTCAGCCACAGGAATGCAGCCAATACACTTCCACTCTCTGGGGAAGCAATCCTCACCCATATTTTGTGCCATGCTACAACCAGTGATATCCAAAATGGATCCTACTTCACTACTGTAATTAATAACGAGAGCCAAACATTTGTGGCGAACCTCATTAGACATCCACTCCTTTATCTGCAGAATCTCATTTTCGATGTTTGCATTATTTACATTGTGTACTCCGACGTCACTAAGATCATGGGGTTACTGATGCCTTTGAGCACAGTCTAAAACTGTTTCCCTATGTATGCGTTCCGCAATTACTTTATGCTTTCAGCCTTTGTGCTGATCAGCTGTTCTTGCCAAAGTGGTGGTCTAGTGGTAACCTTTCAGGAGGCAGACTGCTTGTCTGAATCTAGAGGTTATCAAAAGTACCTTGCATACCCTCTCACATGCAAATAATGTTTCTTTGTACAGTTTTATATCCTCAGATTGAATGCAATCTCTAAAAAGTCTCCTGTTTTCCCATAGAAATTGACCTCTGCTTAAAACTTCCAATTGTTACCTCTTTTTTCTTTCAAATGAACCTCTCCTTACTTTTCATCCTGTGAATGTCTCCTTTCTCTGAGCATAATCAACTATTAAGTCACAAGCATGTCTGCCTTAGCCCATATTTCTGCTTTTTTCACAAACTGCCCACATCTCATTTCAAACCTCTCTTTTAAAAGTCATCAACTGCAAACTAATCTGTGTGTGCAGAAGGCAAAGCGTGAGTGGGCCTGGGTACAGCCTCTCATGAGTCACCCTGTCAGGATTGCCCAGCCTTTCCACACCTAAGCCCCCTTTGAGTCACTGCCTGGAACGAATACCCAAACCACAACAGCAGGGGCGGCTCCTCCACGTGGGCGTCGGAGCGTCGCCCAACTGCTTTTTCGCAGTGCGAGAAGCAGAAACGTAAAATGGTATAAATACCATTTTACGTTTCTGCTTCTCGCACCGAGAAAGCAGAAGAAGGGTATGCCTGGTTGGGGGCGGGCGGGTTGGCAGGTCAGGGAGGAGTGGCTAGCCCAATGTTATGGGCGCTTAGTGTTTGGCGTCATAGAACTCTCCGTTTTCTCCATGTAGGCTGCTGCGTAGCCTGCATGGAGACAACGGCCTCCCCATAGACGCCTGTAAGGACGGCGTCCTAGCCAATCACAACGCTGCCATTGCAGCGTTGTGATTGGCTTAGGGGAGCAGAGGGAGGCTGCCTGCTTCTGCTTCCTGTGAGCAGAGAGAGAGCAGGAGACGCGACGCGGGAGTCCGGGACCGGAGGCAAAGGTAAGGTTTTTAAAAAAAACATTTTATTAAATAACACCCCCACCCCCTCCCCGCGCGACCCTCCGTCCCCGCGAGTTATGCCAGCCGCGACTGCCCAACAGCAGAGCCATTCACAGTCATGTGACCCACGACACTGGCAGGAGGCACCAAAGGTTGGTACAAGAAAATATCAACTTTTTGATTTTAATTTACAATTCACTAGAGTGTAAACAGCATATATCCATCAGCCCCCAAACCAAATTTAGCACCTATTAAATGTAATGAGTTAATCCATTGTTAGTCAATAGGAGCGATAGGCCTTACAACAGTGAAAAACAACATTAGGAGTTTTTCACTGCTAGGACATGTAAAACTTAAGTACACACGTCCTACTATTTAAATACAATGCACCCTGCCCGATGAGCCTTGTGGGGCCCACTTTAGCATTGACTTATGAGTATTAAAAAGGAAGGTTTAGGCTGCACTAAAGCTTATTTTGTCAGGTCGCAATGACTGTTTACAACTGCGAACGCAGGGCACATTGGCAGGCCTGAGGCATGTTTATTAAAAGTAAAAAGCAAGATGGCCGCTTACAAGGGGAGGTCATAAGGAAAAGGGAAATGCCAATAAGAAATTACAACAATGTTTTACAGTTTTACTTTAGGGGTGGCACAATGAGTGCTGATGCCCATTACTAGCATTTAATTTACAGGCCCTGTGTACATGTAGTACCGCTTTACTAGGGACTTACAAAAAAATTAAATGTACCAATCAGGTATATACCAAGTGTACCATGTTTTATGGAGAGAGTACAAGCACTTTAACACTGGCTAACAGGAAAAAAAAGAGCACAGGTGTCCTAATGCCAACAAAAACTGGTTCAGCAACAGAAGGCAACCAATCTGGGGAGTGACCCTGCAAAAAGGGTCAGGTCCAACATTACGCAATTAGGCAAGCGCTTCAGCATACCACATAGCACTACATAAATGTTACAGTGCAATATAATACAAGGTTCCCCACTCCAACAAAACATACAATAACTCGTGCCCTAAAGTCACAATAACTCGTGCCCCACCATGCACAGTTTTGTCATTAACGATGTCATTACAAATGTTCCAGTGATGTTATCAATCATGCCACAGAACATGTCATGAGTGATGTAAAATGTGGGGTAATTAGCTGTGCATGGCCAGGGCACGAGTTATAGTTACCTTGGTGCACAAGTTATAGTTACTAGATGTAACTTTAACTGGTGAATTTCAGAATTTTTGTTGAGTTTAAAATGTTACATTGTCACTGAAATGTTCACCTAACTATAATGTCACTTTAACCTTTGGCTTTTTGCAGTGAATTTCTAGGCCACCCTCCCCAAGCCTTTACGGCCCCGGGAATGACATCCCCCAGAGCCTTTAATTTATTTTTTTTAAGGGAAGGGGGTGGGCACTCCCACCTCCCAGACACTCCTGGAGCCCTGGGAACCCAATCCCTCTAGGCCTTTTTTTTTTAATATGGGGGGGAGGGAGGCATGTGCCCCCTCTCTCCCCAGGCTTTTGTGGCCCTGGGTACCCCATCCCCCAGGGCAAAATATATATTTATTGGGGGGAGGGTGTACAGCCACCTCCCCGAGGCACTGCGGGCCAGAGGACCCCATCTCCCGGGGTCTTTTTAATAAAGGGGAGGCGGTGTGCAAACACCTCCCCCGAGCCACTATGGCTCCAAAGTACCCATCTGCCAGGGCATTACTTTTTTATTAAGTGGAGGGGACATACATCATACAATCTAGAGCCAATAGTGGGCCCGGGGACCTCCTCCGCCGGGCCGTAGGTGCAACTGGGTGGATGTCAGACTGACCACTGTGCACTTTAGCTGTTTGCTCCTGCACTGTCACAATTTTAAGTATAGTTAATGGGATGTTGTTATTGAATTTTTACAGCTTTGGCAGCGCGTTCCATTATTTTCGTGAGAGGGACTGAGGATCCAGTAAGAAGGTTTCCAAAGAAGGTGTGTTTGAGTTCAGAATTAGATTTGGATATTACTTTCAGGCAATGATGAACATTATTACGATGCTTAATGATGGTTTTCGTTTACAGCGTGCATCGAGAGAAAGCTTTTCTAGTGAGTAATAGGTCGTTTGTTTTGGGGATTTTTGGATGAATATTGTCACTGTTGTGGTGTGGAGATTTTATTCGTTAGGCGTTGATATTCTTTGTTTTGGTTTTATTTTCACACAGTTATGGACATTCTATTTTTGATTTTGATTTCTTTCACACCTATTTTTCTGAATATTGAGTCTAAGCAGGTTGTCATTAAGCAAGGGGGAGGTGCAATGAGATATTTTTCCATTGTTTTTAAGTAAATCGACTGTACTGTTATGTTCTATGAAAATTATGGTGACTATACAACTTCCTTGTTAATTGAGCATATTATGATTACACATGATATGTTTTGGTACATTTCAGATTGAAGCCCCTGAAGAAGGGCCAGCGGCCCGAAATGCATTGGGCACAGAATATTTGATGGAAACTTGTGAAAAAAACATTTGATTTTGTTGTTGTTTGTGAATATTACATATCATTGCTCATTATTAAATTGTGAGCCAGCATTGAATTCTGGTGAATTTATGTTTGTATAATTGGTTCAACAAAAAGGTTTTGCAAGACAAGGTCGACAATTAATGTGTTAAATTGTTTAAATTTTTTAAAATTGTGACAGTGCAGGAGCAAACAGCTAAAGTGCACAGTGGTCAGGTCCAGCAGACTTGTAGTAGGGTGTATTGTGCAGGCGTGGTCAGGCAGCACGCACTCCACTGTAGCACGCTGAGAACAGTAATACTAAGAGGTTTAAAGCCAAAAAAAAACAAGGTGTGCTTCACTTAATTTTTTCAGTGGATGTCAGACTGCCCACACAGAGCACCCACCAAACAGTACATTGCGGTCTGCAGAGGTGGGCCACAGGGAACCTACGGCCCTGCCAGCTTCCCATTTGCACTTATCTGAGGTGCCGAGGGAGTCAGCATTGCTCCTACCCGATGGGAGGAGCTGTTTGTTCTTGCTCCTGCCATACGGGAACAATCGCAGTTTCCCTGCTCACAAGGCAAAGGGCAGAGAAACAAAAGTCTGCTCCCACCCAGAGAGAGATGGTTGGTAGCACACTTGCTTTCCCTGCATGTGCTCCTGCAGGCAGGGAAACTACTGTGCTATGGAGGTGTGCTCCCTGGGACACAGTGTATAAGCCCAGCCCTCGGGGAATGGGGTCCCCATGGCCTTCTAAGGCTCGGGGAGGGGCACTGCGGGCACCCTCCCTATACTTACATGTTGGCAGTGGGTGATTGGGTCCCTGGGACCCATTGGTGGCTCAGGGAAGGGGCTGCATGCCCTTCTTCCCTATTAATAAGTATTTTGGCCCCGGGAGGGGGTCCCTGGGACCTACTCTGACTTGGGAGGATGGCCTCATGTCTCTTCCCCCTTTTTTTTTTTTTTTAAATAGGTGGTCCCAGGGGCCAAGGGTTTGTAGGGTCGAAATCGGCCAAGAGAGGGGGGCCGCGCACCACCCTCACTTATTTTGAAATTTGGCCTCGGTATGGAGACACCAGTGCCTCAATGAGGCTCAGGGTGGGGGACGCACACCTCCCTTCCCTTAGTTTTTCATGGTGGACCCCCGCCGACATTTTTTTTAAATTTTTTTTTTTTAAATGCCGTAGTCCGTCCATCAATTGTGTGTCTTTTGCTTCCTCGTCCTAAGTATGCCCAGACGTGGGTCCCGGGCTCACTGTGCCACTGGATTCAAGCTATCCTGGCTGATGAGGGGTGAAAGCTCGAAACGGGTCCTAGGATGCCTGTTTCCGGTCCAGGGAGGACCTGGCTTGGCAGTTCGGGCTGGACTGGTCCCATGAGGCACAGGGTCAAGACTGATTTGCATATGGCCAGGTCTAAACTGGGGTGGCATGGTGAGCAAAAGAATGAGGGATTTAACCCAGATCTCTAGACTGGGGGTGAATGTTTTGATTTGATCTGCATTCCGTCCATCAATTGTGTGTCTTTTTCTTCCGCAGTCCCACAAGAGTCCCAAACGAATTCCGCAGCATGACAACTTTTTTTTTTTCTTTTCAAACAAGAAAAATATTTTGACCCGTGGGACCCCTCCTTGACCCCCCCTCACAAAGCTAAGTGGGGTAGGGTATCCCTACTATATATATATATTTTTTTTTTTGTTAACCTCAGGACAGGGGACTAAGTCTCCAAGTCCTGTATTGGCAGCCTGAAACTCTTTTTACCTCATGTTGCAGTCAGCCAATCAGAGTGCTCGCTCCCGTGGGAGCCTGACTCCCATAGGAGCAAATTGGCCAAAGGGAAAAAAAAGCCCCCTAGGCCAATCAGAACGCTCTATTTTTTTTTTATTGGGTTTGAGGGACTCTCGCTAGAGTCCTTGTATCCAACTGTCCAGAAATACAAATATTTTCTAACCCTTATTCTCAAAAACTACTGAAAGTACTTATACTAACTCACACAAAGCACACTTTCTGGACCAAGAGCTAGTTTCCTGTTATATTTGGTGTAATTCTGGTAGTGCGGCTATAATAAATGGTCAATGGAAAATGAATGGGGATTTTTAATTTTGGGGACCCCTTTTTTCTGCCCCCCACTTGATGGATCACCCGGAAACTTTCCATGCACAAAGTAGGCAAAAAAAGAGCACTTTTTTTAGAATGTTTCGTGAAGAATTATCTAATGGCACCAAAGTTTATTAGTAAACCATAAAAGGCATTTCCTATGGAAACACTGACCTAACTATGACTACCAAGTGGCGAATGCCACTGGGATTAAATTTCTTTTGCTTACCTACATCTCTATAGCCTTTTGCGATTTCAGCTATAATGCTGACATCCTCAAACCTTTTATTCAGTCAATTTGTTTTCAAACTTGGACTGCAACTATTTTAATGAGAGAGTGGATCCAGACAACAGTTATCAGTACCCTTTCCCACTTCCTTTTTGTCATGCTGCCCCTACTTCTATAGCTTCTTCAATCTCTTGCAGCAGCATGGAGGAATACAACGGCAGGGGAGAATGATTAGAGAGCATACAGCTCATTTGTGAGCCTAGACAAGGTAATCCAAACAGACTTAAGGCGTACTAGCCTTGAGGAGAAAGGTTGGGCCAGCTCAGCTGAGAAATGGAGGTGAGGGTGTGAGAGGGTTGCTGGATACCTGCAAGAGAACAACCTGTATATTTCATACACATAGCCACGTGTACAAAAAGTAACCAAGTAGAAAATACTCCAAATCCTACATTCATCAATGGCTGAAGCGGTATCAGTAAGCGTCCCTGGGCTCTTCTCAAGCCTAGGGTGACGTGCTGCTTGGATTTTGCAATGGAAACTTCCTTTGATCTGAACTGTGAGCCCACCAATTGTTACTTCAGGCCCAGAGACTTTGTGCGGGGATAACCAGCTAATAAATTGTGGATGAGTAATCAAATCATTTAACTATTGTTGTACTTGCTTATTTATTTGTTCAGGACATCTAAGCAACTCGTTGGTATGTAAAGTGGGATACATAAAGCCGGCTGCAATTGTCCACAATAGCCCTGTAGGGCAAATGTCCAAGTTCTAGCTGTGGCTAGATTAGAACTTGAATGTCACTCACTCAAGTGTGGAATTTCAAAGGTTCAACAAAGTTCGCCTTAGCTTCTAACAATCCGATTGAGCCACTTACATGAATGTTTGGCTCTGATCAATAATAATCATGGCCTTCGGTCTGAGTTTTGGGCAAGTCAAAGGGTACGAATAACTATGAAGTGACACTAGTGCTCCTGAGAGGTAATGCTTCTTTTTTTGGGGGGAGATACATTTTATTATATTGGTCAATGTAGATTCGAAAATTCATTTAATTTGCTAGAGCAAAGAAATCTTTGGTGTAAGTGTGCCTTTTGAAGTACAATTGACTTTTACCATATTCTTCTCCCACCCATCTCTGTTAATTGCGTTTTGTTGGGATAAAGATGGGCCCGAGAGACTGGTCACCACGAAGCAGTGCATTTCAGCCTGGAGTGACCCTGTATAAAAATGCATTTCATAATGTAGTATTTTATGTAATAACTGATGGAGCATACATACTCGGAGGTGACATGTTGCTTCTGCCCCACGTGTCAGCCGGGCGTAGTGACTTCAGATCTGTTTAAGGAAGAACTGAACTCTACAGCTCAGACGCCCTTTCTGATTACACTTGTATATAATGTACAAACTGTAAACTTCAGCTTACTGGCTGTGAAAATGGACTGATCCTTTAATGGCCAGAACCTAAAACTAGACTTCACTCAGTGGTTAAATAACGAGATTAGGTAGTCAGACGTTCCGTGATTCTACATTCATTTCGTTGTTCCTTTATAGACAAGGGGGTTAGCCAGTTACAAGATTGCTATCGCTTTCCAGATCCAGCTTGTAACCGACGAACATAGGAGTATAATGGAAACATGGAAAAATATTCACTCAAAAACAAAAACACAATTATTTCAAAATGTGCATTTTCAATGACCTCCGATTTCTGTTGAAAAAAAATGAACATACGAATGCAAAAAAGAAAAAAAAAAAAAACATTGCGTGGCGTACCTATTAAGTTTACTCTGCCCGGAGCTCGAACGTAAGATTTGGGAGCAGATCCAAATTTGGAAATAAACATCTCCTTCAACTTCAGCAACCTGAAAAACATAGAAGGCATTGAATGTGTTGTGGGAAACATCTGGAAAGGGCTATGACTTGAACTAAAATCAACATACATTATGAAGAAAAACACTGCAACAGGAAGTACCTGGAACAAGCACTATTCAGATAATTGAGTCATCAAACATTAGATTACTTTGCAGAATGTACTACATATGATATGTAAGGTAAGGAGAGGAGAGGAGAGGCGTAATATCCTGCATGAGATGTCTGACTCATCGGTTCACTTTATGTTTTTATGCTCAAGGACAAACCACGGTCATCTATGATTTAATTATCTAGATTTTGGTTTAAAGTACGAATCAATTCACATTCTTTCTACCACAAGAGAAAAGACATTAGAGATTGATGCCAGCCTTAAAAATCTCAGATTAGTTAAATCTGTAGCAGTGATCAATTAGCAGATGGCTATATATATTTAAATAAATATTTAATGCCATAGGGCGGGTGATGCAGTACACAAATCACGTTATTTTTTATTGAACATAAGACACCTGCGATGTCCCAGAAATGTATGTGAAAAAAAAACTGAGCGCACACAGTCCTCAGACTAGGTCCTAGGTTGGATGGCCGCTGAGTTTTGAGTCCAAGTTACAATTTTGAGAGCAGCATTAGGCATAACTCGTCATGACAAATTTCTCCCGCATTCAGATTCCGTGGGTGAAAATAGTGCAAATCCGGGAAGGGCCAATGAGGGCTCGACTCGTAAGTGGCATAAAGGTTAGGGCAAAGGCCGCTTTGGCACTTCACATCACATCTTCAATCTGTAAATGAATGGTCTTCCGGTAGGCTCAGTTGACCAGGTTATCTCGCTAGTGAAATTGTAGCCCGTGGGTGTCATCTATAGATGTCAGATGCCCATTTACAAACTGCCACCAGGCTCGCCAGGAAACATATATGCAAATTGTGGCCAAGAGAGAGCGGACATGAAATTCTTCTTTGTTTACAGTGTCTGAAATAATATGTTTGGAAAGGACAAGCGTCTGCTGATACCAGAACTAGACAAAAAACACATATGTTGTAGCCGGTCTTAATTTAATCAGTCGGATGCAAAGTACTATACATCTGTGCATTATTATACTAATAGTTACTTTTATATAGCACATAATACAAATGGATTTGCTTTATGACACTTAATATTACCAGTCAAGGAAAAGGCACTCATTTCATGAACATCTGAAAAATTATGCCTTTCGAGAATTTGAGCTGATGACACCGATGCACATTTGCAACACGTGCATACCCCACTGAACTACTTCTAAGGATCATAAGGCGTGAGCTGCAGGTTACACAAGAATCTGTTCAACAACTGCATGAACCCATTAAGCTATCTTACTAGGATTTGTACCTCCAAGTGACATTAGGTAGGGTTGAGCACAACAGCTATTATTTATTTATAAAGTTTTATATAGCGCGAACAAGATCCCGAGGGATATCAGAGCGCTTTACAAAGGACGGAAAGTAAGTCAACATTCAAATAATGACAACAAATATGGAAGCACACCCGGAGGTTATCGCCTTCCTTCTAACCACCTAACCGAGTATTTCACAGACAAAAGAGACACGGATAGTAGTACAATAACCAGGTATGAAGCAGGCTTAGAGAGGAGATATAACCTGCGGTGAGGAAGGGCCTAATTCCAGTATTGGTCTTAGGTAGCGATAAACAGACATAATACTCGCACACATCGGACCAATGAATCACAGGGAGTAATACGCGTTGCAAAGATAAGACAGGCTTCTAAATGCGGTGAGGAAGCATAACAACAAAAGAGTGAACAATGGTTGCAGTCAAAATGTGGACGAGCACGTGATCATGGTCTACATTTAAGGTAAAAATGTGTTCATTAGGAATCTTTTGGCTTCCAGTTTGAAAGTAATCGTTGAAGAGATTGTGCGTACTTCCGGTGGAAGAGAGTTCCAAATCCTAGGGGCTGCTCCAGAGAAGGCTCGGAGACCAGTTCTCTTTTTTCGAAAAATGGGAGGTTTCAGGAGGAGGATGATAGCACTTCTTGAGGCTCTACCACCGTAAGATAGTTCCAGATTTTGAGTTAGGTACTTTGGAGTTTTGAGATGCAGGGCTTTGTGCGCCAAAACGGCAATCTTTAGCTGAATTCGAGCTTCAAAGGGCAACCAATTAAGAGATTTTAAAATAGGAGATATGTGCTCTCTACGTTTGGTATCTGTAACCAGTCTGGCCGCTGTGTTCAGTGAAGCCCTTAGGGGAGCCAGCGTGTATTTGGAAAGGCCACAGAGCGTGGCGCTACCATAGTCCAGTCTCGGTAGGACCAGAGCCTGTACCACATGTTTAAAGTCTTTTTGTGGGAGAAATGGCTTTATGTTTCTGAGTGTCCTCATTAGGTGATTAGCTCCCTTACTGACATTGCTGGTATGATTTTTCATGTTCAAGTGATTGTCAAGGGTGATTCCGAGAGATTTGGCTGAATCAATGATAAGAGGGGAGCAGTTGAAGGCAGTGAGGAGATTCAACCAAGGGTCTAGCTTGGTGACATGGTTCGGGGAGAGATGAGAAGAAATTCCGTTTTAGAAGTGTTTAGTAGTAGATGGTTCTCCGTTAACCAGTTTTGTGTAATATTTAGGGTAGTGTTGAGTGAGATTAGGTTGTTTGGGGATGAAATTTTCACATAAAGTTGTGTGTCGTCCACGTACATATGGAAGAGAGTGTTCGTAGCATTTAGAAGATTAGCTAATGGTTCCAAGAAAAGGTTAAAGAGGATAGGAGATAGGGCGGACCCTTGGGGTACACCCATGAGAACTGGGGAGGGCTGGGAGAGGGAGTGATTTGCCTTGATTCTTTGTGATCTGTGGTGAAGGAAGGATGAGAACCATTGGAACACCAGGCCCGAGAATCCCATCCTGTTCTTCAGAATGGAAAGAAGGTTGTCGTGATTAACCGTGTCGAAGGCGGAAGAGAGATCCAGGAGTATTAGGAGGCAGGCATCATTTTGGTCCAGCATTTTTAGGATGTCGTCCATAACGTGCGAAAGAGCCGATTCAGTACTGTGCCCCTTCCGAAAGCCGGATTGATGCTGGTCTAGGAGTTGGAAATTCTCTATGTGAACACAGAGTTGGGACAGTACGCATTTTTCAAGTAGTTTGGCTAAGGTGGGGATGTTGGAGATAGGGCGGAAATTATTGAGGTCAGATTTATCTGCATTAGGTTTTTTAGGATAGGAGACACTTGCGCTGCTTTTAGGCATTCTGGGATCATGCCTTGTGATAGGGAAGCATTTACAATCCTTGTCCAAGTGGGGATGAGTACATTCTTGATTTCTTTGAAGATGGCCGGTGGCAGCGGGTCACTGAAGTGGTTAGAAGGATTGATGTTCTGGAGAATCTTGTTGATGTCGCTTTCACTGAATGGTGAAAAAGTGTCCCAAGTCGCATTGTTCTTGGTGATCAATTTGTGCTTTTCTGAGGGATCAAAGGGTGGATCAGACCCTGGGGATGGTAATAGCGCCTTCTTAGTGGCGAGTTCAATGTTGATGAGCCTTGATTTCTCAGTAAAGAAAGCAGCAAGATCATCGCAAGAAGGTGGGCAGCTTTCAGAAACAGGGTTAATCGGGCCTACCGCTGATTGGCCGGTTAGCAGCTTGTGAAAGTTGGAGTTTGAAGTAATCAGCTTTGGCACTCTTGATTTGTTTGTTGTACGTGCTTCTAATGTGCTATTAACCTGCAAGACTGTGGAAGAAGTTGCACACACTGAGTGTGTGCGCTGTATATATAAAAAGTTTTGAGATGCACATAGTGGCAATTGACTAGTTAGAATATAGTGCAGAACGGAAAACAGCCGTTTTATACAATAGTCTTGGCACCGAAGGCAGAAATTTATTCAATAATATAAGTCCAGCTGAAAAACCTGAAGGAGAGTGAATTGGAATTCGTATACAGAGGCAAAAAAAATAATGGGAGATTACTTTGCTAGGAACATTAGCATCATAATGGAGCCAAACAACTTTTATTACAGACACCAAGGCCAGGGTGAATCTGTTGAGGCTTATGCTGCCACTTTACATATGCTAGCTTCATCATGTGCCTTCCTGAATTCTGATGATTCTGGACTAATTAGTTATGCGTAGAACGTGTTTGAAAGCCCAGAAAAACTTGTTATACTACAGAAATCCTACATTAGATAAAGTTATAAGTACAATAAAATGTTGTGAACGTTCATCAAAAGGCATTAAAATGTTGAGGAAACCTGAAACTACATCAAATAAAATTAATATGATATGCACGCAGAGAAAGGAAAAGAGTGAGAATCTTTGAACAAAAGTCAAGACAGATCTACCTATACAAAAACATAATGAACACATACAGACTGAATGCTATCGTTATGGATCAAATAGTCCTGTTGCATCATACAAGAACTGTCCAACATTAGGCAAAGAATGTCGAAAATGTGGTAGGAAGGACCACTTTGCTAAGGTTTGTCGGTCGAGTACACACCATTAAAAGTCTTTGCAGTCCAGGAAGAAGACAATGCAAGTAATAATCTTGAGAAACAGTTAGAGAACTTAGTTTTAATGGGAGCCCTCCTCAATGAGTCTGATCAATATGATCAACCCAGGTGCACTGTAAGAGTAAATGAACATCCATTGGAGATTTTAGTTGATATCAGATCCCATATAACAATTATTTTGAGAAAAGAATATGACCAGATTCCTGATTAAAAAAAAGCATTACAACCAAGTAGAATTACACCAGGAGCTTATGGTGGACACCGAGTCAGTTTGGAAGGTGTCCTTGAAGCAATCGTCAGTTTTGAAAGGAGAACAACGAAAACACAGGTATATGTAGTAAATCAAGGAGTAAGCATTTTAGGATGGTCAAAGCAAGGACAACTACGTATGATAATTAATCCCTGGAAAGCTCCTTATATTTTAGCAGTCACCAACATCCATCCTGAGGGGATCCTATAAGAGTTTGACTCTATTTAAGGAAAAATTAGGACAACTAAAAAGATTCCAATAAATAATCAAACTTAAAGACAACGCTATCCCGTCAACAAAAGGTACAGAATGTGCCTCTCTGTGAAAGGGAAGAGGTTAAAACCATTTTAAACAAATGGTTGGAGGAAGGAATAATTGAGTCTGTTGCTGCTTTTTCATAGTTGTCCCCGGTTGTTACTGCAAAGAAAATATCTGGCGATACAGACTGTGCATAGACTTGAGACAACTTAATCGGCAAGTAGTTGTGGAAACACCACCCTTGCCTCACATTCACGATTTAATGGCAACTCTAGGTGATACCAAGGTATTCTCCACACTAGATTTCACAGTTGCATATCACCAGGTGTTATTACACAAAGACTCACGTGGTCTCACATAATTTCTAACACCTATGGGATCATTCAGATTTTGCTACATGTCCTTCAGCCTTAATTCAGCTTCTGCCTTTTCCCAAAAAATCATATACAAACTATTTGATGCATGAATGGAGTTAAAGTTTTTCAAGGCAATGTTTTAATTTTCTCCAAACACTGTGAAAGCCACCAACAAATTTTGAAGGAAGCACTCCCATGCATACAGTTCAGCGGGTTGACTCTTAGAAAAGAAAAATTTAAATTTTTCAAAAGTGAAGTGACATACTTGGGCCATGTCATAAGTACAGGTGGTGTGACACCAAACCCAGCCTTGTCTACGCAATCGCCAATTCTCCCAGATCTACAACCAAGGATGACCCAAGATCCTTTCTGGGTTTATGGGAATTTCATTCAAAATTCATATGGAACTATTTAGACAAAGTAGAACCAATGTGTCTTTTAGGTAAAAAGGATACCAACTCTGCCTGAAATGCGGTCTGCAAAATAAGTATGCACTTGTTAAAGAAAGAAATACAAAATGCTCCTTCTCCTAAATCCTTCGATGAATCACTTTGTTCAGTTGTGACTGTGGATGCTAGCTAAATCGGGCTTGGGGCAGTACTTAGTCAAAACAAACAGCAGGGTAACCAACGTATTGCTTTTGCTTCACAAAAATGGAAAGAACAGGAACAGAAGTATTCTGTAATCGAAAGAGGAATTTTGACGTGTGTGGGTGGTGACAACATTCTAAAGTTTCCTGTGGAGTAAACCATTTCTCATTCATACAGACCATAAGCCTTTATTAAGTAAATTAAGTTCCGGTAGGTGTCTCCCCTTGCATCACTAAACTGGAATGCAAGTTATATGAGTATGCATTTGATATAGAGTACTTACCAGGTAAATCTAATGTCATTGCTGATTTCTCATCACGTATGCCATGCAATGATGATGAAGATGAGGATAATTTGAATGAAATCGATCATGATGTAGCAGTTGCTTACTTGTCAGATGAAAATGGAGACATAAGTGTCTTAAGCAGTATGCAGTGGTTGTCTGCCATTTCCAATGATGCACAGTATCCACTTGTATCGAACTTTATTGTAAAAGGCCTAAAAACAAGGAAGGATGCTCTAAAATATTATCGGAAAATGAGTGATGAACTGTCTATCATGTATGCTGTCATCATGAGAAATGATAAGTTGGTTCCCCTTCTACTCTTCGACCACAATTTATGTTAGCTCATGAGGGACATACTGGCATGATGGGCACAAAAAAGGTTAAGAATGGCATATTGATGGCCGTTCATGGACCGAGGTGTAGAAAGGTTTGTGCAAGAGTGTTGCATATGTAAGAATTCAGACAAATCAATAAGTGCACAGTCTTGGCCTTTAATCTCTGTACCATTATCTGACAGGTCCATGGCAAACAGTGGGAATAGAATTCATTGGATCAATGTATAAATTACCAATAGAAATGAGATATGCTATTGTTTGTATTGATAACTGTAGCAAATGGGTTTAATTGAAATTCATGGACATACCCACCACTAGCAATGTATTAGACTTCCAGAAGGAAGTCTTCCCCAACGAAGGTTTTCCACAACATATTGTAAGTGACAATGGGTCACAATTTTTTATCATCAGAAATGGTTGCATTTTTAAGGCTTCTGGAATCAAACAATGCAAATCGTCCTTGTATAATCCCCAAGGACACAGGCAGGTAGAACGTGCCAATCGAAATATTAAGGGACCCATTTAATAGGCATTAAAAGGGACAACCTCTGTAAGGACTGGATTACGTGCCCGTCTTTGGGCCTCTCATACACTGGTGCCACTCCGTTTGAATTGTGAGGATGACCACCCATTAATAAGCCACCCATTACTAAGCCAAGTTCTCACCCTATTGTAAAAAAAAAAAAAAAAAACTATCCGTTAGTAATAACAACCTTCCGGTTTCATTATGTTGTTGCTAAAAGACATACCAACAGTATTATGGCCAAAGAAAAGCAGCAACTAAGTCCAACATAACTGTAGGTGGCATGGTAAGGATCAGGCTTTCCAAGATGAGGTTGGTAGATGGCAAGCTTAGGGAACCCTTGTGAGAGGTCAAAACGTCAGGGTCAGCCATCAAATTGCAGAATGGGAGATGATGGAATGTGTCGCGTGCTGTACGAGTCAGACCATCCTTGGCAGAAAGTGCACAGCATTCCAATATTAGTGATAGTGCCAGTACTAGTCTTGAAAACTCGGCTGACGAGTCCAGTTTCCATTCATGCCCTCAAATGCCCGTCAGTGAACCCGTCAATTCACATACATCCTATGGCAGGGTTGAGGACGGTTTGAGGCAAATAGATGATGTCCAGGATAGATCGAATAATCGACCTTTGAGCAATGTGGTAATGCCGTGAAAATGTAAGGATTTTCTAATGTTTTAACTTTTTCCAAAGGAGGAGATGTAGTGTCTGTGATGTTTACTAAACGAAGTTTCCATATTATCATATATGGTTTGATATTGCCTTTGTGTTTTCCCTTGCTGTACCTTTCCCCTTTCTATCTTCTGTTTATTGTGCGCACGGGTTATAGAATGTTGAGGGTTTTTGGCGGTTGGAAAGACCAGCGGCGGGCATTCTGAGGGAAGTTGTACTTGGAACGGGAATAAATGTCTTAAATCTCCTACCCTGGTTCTTGTCATTACTATATGTGCAAGAGTGTTTGTGTGAATGTGTCTGTGTGCAGGGCGTAACGGCCAGATTCTGCTTGAAGCAAAGCTGATTCCTTAAGAGCTGCAGAGAAGTCAAATGCCCGGCTGTACTGCCAATATATGTGTCAGGGCCCCCAGATTGTTTGAAGTCAGGGTGACAGGATGTCACATGCATTGTGAAGACAATGAAAGGGGCTCTGGTAGTTGCTGGAGTGTGTATAAAGTAGAAGGCACAGAGAAGGGACTTCCAGTCTCTGAGCGTTCACAGTATAGGTCTGGGGGATAGATGAGAAAATATCTGAAGGCCTGGCTGAGATCTAAATCACGACTGGGTGATTGGCACTAACAGTTCATAAAGGACGTCTCAGAGACCCTGCTGGTTCGCAGAGTTAGGCTTAGAGTTTCTAAGAGCTAAATGAGGGTCTGTGAATGGGAAAGTCAGCTATGAGTCTCTCTGGGTTAAGTAAAGGTCTTTTCATGGCATCGAATGCTCGCTTGGGTCCTCTGTGGCCCAAAAGAGGGAGATATATGGTGGGCTAAGGCGGGTTGAAGGTGTCTATGTAAATACAGATGTCAAGTTTTGGTCAAGGAAAAAGTCTGAACGAGCATCGGCAAGGTAGGCTTGAGCATCGGCAGAGTGGGCCTAATGGTCAATTGAAAGTGACTGAGGGCCAGTGAAGGCTGAGTGGCAGTTCGTGACTTTTACTGGACATTTGTTGGTTCCTGATTGCCAGGGTGTGCTTTGATAGTATCTCAGGATTGGTAGAGGGTTTCACAGAATGGTTGAGAGCTAGATTATGGTTAGCGGAGTCTAGCTTGGGGTCTTTAATAGTTGGCTGTATGTCTCTAGGGGCAGATGACTGTTGGCACAGGTGACACAAGAACCGAGAACTGGGCCTTAGGCCCCAGCAAACAATCTGCAATGGAAAATTGATGGCTGTCTTATCAGCTGGGCACAAGTGACTGGGAGTAGGCTATAGGACACCCAGGGGATAGATTGCATGTAAACGGGCTCAGTGGATTGACAAAAAAGTTCTGGAGAATGACAAAGAACTCAGGAGCAGCCTCTTACCTCCACCCTCTGGTCGGTATACAACGCTGGGCACAAGACCTTCATGTACACTTGTGCTCCTACCCTCTCTCAGTGTGGCATACTAAAGGGCACAGAAGAACTGCGCCCAAAGAAAACCCTCCCTCTTCCTTCCCACACCACCCTACAGACACAGATATGGTCAGGAGACCTCCACAGTAGGCTTGAGGTTCTGCTGCATGGGCTATATCTGTTCTGCCTGCGAGGCAAGCTTGTATTGAGGGAAGCTTGCAGTGCCATCCCGGTCACTGCCTGTTGAATGCTACAGTCTTTTGCTGCAACATTTAAAGTTTGGAGGGAGGAAGCTGGGACATGCACTACTAAACAGTCATGATTGTCGTGGTCCACTCAACCATGCATTTTGGCTCTGATTATTAAGCAGAAAGGTTAATAAATAATCATTAATAAAGATTCAAAGTGATAATCTATATTACCAAGAAAGGAGAACCTCAGTGACAGAAGTCATCAGGCTGAGCTGAAGACCTCTTTTCTTAGAGTGCCATTGCGCTCCTTTTTTGGGACTACATACGTAACAGGGTAAGGGTTAAAGGGTGAAATCCAGTGGGCTGCGGTGTTGAAAGCAATCACTCTCCCAAACCAGAAGTACTATGAAGGCCGAACAGCTGGTCTGGAACAACCAGATCCACTAAATAGCTTTCCTGGACGTAAAGTGGCTGTTGTCAGGAGGAATTTTAGGGAAGATCAGCCAAGAAAGCAGGGCAGCGAGTAGAGCACAGGACACCTAAATAATGCCAAGAAGTGAGATATTTTTCAGAAACCTGAGAAAGTACAATCACTCAAGAGGAGGAGGAAGGACACACCCAACAGCCAATAGCATTATCGGAGAGATAAACTGTCCACAGCACTGAGCCAAAACTTAACTGACGAAGTGTCAAGTCAGCAGCTGGTGAAAGTGGCAGATCCAAAGCCTACTCCATGTATAATGTAAGCAGTACCTCTGTTTAACAGCTGCATTGTCAAAACCCAGAACTAGTAAAAAGGAGTTAAAAGAAGAGGATTGCAAAAAAGTGTAACTCCTGCCAAAAAGAGGAGAGAAAATCCAACACGCATTTGAACTGCAGGGTAAGTCCTTGCCCACCATTTGAAAACATCAGCTTTCCATCAACCTAAGTCAAGGTTTGCACTAAATAAAAATAATGAAATAAATAAAACAAATGCGCCTGTGCCCAAGTCAACTGTAGCGATAATCCGGTAAAACAGTGGAAGAAATTCAAGCAGTAAAACAATGTTTACCTTAATGCCTGTAGCCTGTAAAAGAGAAGCAAACTAATAAGAGAGGGGGATTTGTTATTTCGGTCTTTGTGAGCATAACATATCAAGGGGGAGAAAAGGAAGCAGTAGGATCAGCTCTCAACCCTAATAACGGTTTCACAACTTCAAATGAACTCCAAGGCTGCTGAAAAGCTGCCAGCTCCCTCTGTTACAGAAAACCACAAATTTGACTAGACTTCTATATCCTCATAGGGCTGGCTGGCTGGCCTGATAATAGTGTCCAAAAACTTTTAACGAGACACACTGTGTCTCACTGTTAGCTCTGTTCTTTCTTTCAATGGGCAAGGAGCATGCAGTTGGCAGGATGGCTGATGGACCTATTGAAAAAGTTACTTACCTTCAGTAATGCTCTTTCTGGTAGAGACTCTATCTAACCACAGATTCCTCACCTTTTAAATATTTCCCTGGGTGTCAGACGAGATTCAGAATCTTTTGAGTAGTACTTCTGCGTGCTGATAGGTGGTGCCATGTGACTCCGCACTGATGGCGCTCTGCTCTGGGAATGACATGTGATGCCAATATAGGTGCCATTCCTGTGTGCTAACGTCAGCTGCTTTTGAGGCAGTCCAAACCACCAGAGGCAGAGCCCCAACAGCAAATTGGCATCTACCAGTGTGTAGATTCCCTAACTTGGAATATTTTTAGTGGCAGAGTCCAATTTACAGGACAGTGAGGATGAGAGGGTCAGTGAGGAATCTACAGTTACACGAAGTCTCTACCAGAAAGAGCCAAAGGTAAGTAATTTGTTCTTCTGATAGAGACTTCTAACTGAAGATTTGTCACCTTTTGAATAGATACCAATCAGCTCAAATCAAAAAGTCTTGTAGGACTGAGTGGGAGAAATGCCCATCTCAGCGAACTTGGCTGACTCGACAGTAGTGCTTCGTGAACATGTGGAAGAATGCTTGGCAAACGTCCAGGACTGGAACTCCATGTGCCAAGGCAGTGGTAGCAGCCTTGGATCTGGTGGGATGAGCCCTTAACCCTTCCGGGGCAGTTTACTGGCCAGTGCATACCAAATCTTTATGAAGAGCATGAGCAAGTGAGAGATGGTCCTTTTCTTCACAGCTTTTCCCTTCTTCACTCCTGTGAACCCCACAAAGAGCTGATCGCCCTTCAGTGTCCTCTGGTACGATTGATGTAAAAACTCAGTGCTCTTTTGAGGTCTAGGTGATGGAGTCTCTCCTCTTCCTTAAAGAGGTGAGGTGGAGCATAGAATGCCAGTAAGGTAATGAATTGACCAAAGTGGAATGGCGTCACTACTTTGGAAAGAAATTATGCCCCAGACAGCAGAACCATTTTGTCTGGGAATAAGGTGGTGTAGTGATGAGGATTGGACCCAAATAAGCGTTCAAGTAAGTTTATTCAAGGACAATACACCCACAACCAGGAGCGTCTGGCATCTGCGAGGTCCCTCAGCAACTGACTAAACGTTGAAATCGACCTCACAGATGTTGTTCCACTCCAGAACTTGGAGTACACATTGAGCATAAACAAGATGTCCTCATGCATACCGTGCATGAGGGCATACCACACAGCGCCTCGCGAGGACGCTCAATTGTACACCATTTCCCCCGCCCTTTTTTTTTTTATACCCAAGGATTACACTGCAATAAGACCTAAAGAACTTAAATCAAAATAAAAACTTAAGGCTAAATCTAGACTAACTATCCAATTTACCTCTAAAGTGGAGTAAAAGCATGAATACATCAGCTACAGCTGTACAAAAGTAAGTACAAAATCATCAGAATAACACAGTCACTGAACCTGCTAGGTATCTTTCTTTTGCGACACCCAAACCCTTGATCCATGGTACAAAATCGTCCCTCACTCCAGCCTCCCCTGGACAGGTGTCCACACTTCCCGAAGAGGGTAAGCCTGGAGACATTAAAGAAGAAAAATAAGATGAGGCTGACACCTCCTGTGGATCTTGCAACCACCCAGACCAATCACATCAGTCTATTTCTTTCTTTGATAGCTTCCTAAGGGCGGTCGCCTACGTATTAGAGAGGCAAACAAGGATTCTCGTATTCCACCACCCCTTGTCACCAGGGAGAGCTGACCCTTTGCTCACTATAGTGACCTGTATAGGTGATGATAATCTTGACAAAACTTTCATAACCCTTCTTGGATTCTTTATCAATACCCAATCATCTATGTGAAGATCCATGTTGTTAAAGCTCCTACCTGCATCCACACATTCTTTCATGGCAGGTTGTCTCTGTTGTACGCATACATTCACTGAAGAACATCCTGGTCCACCATCACCTAAAGTGTTCTTGCATCGCAACCTCTCGGGGTACAAACTAGTATGCACCTCTCTTTCTCTCAACAAAGTGAAGGGAGCAACACTAGTGGTACTATGCGGTGCGATGTTGTAACCCCCAATTTCTTTTTTTACAAACTCTTTAACATCCAGTCCAAATGACCATGCCGTCTGAATTCCTTCCTTTACTGTTCTGTTTGCCCTGTCCACTAAACCATTCGAGGTCAGAGAGTAGAAAGCGACTTTGAGATGATGAACATCATTAAGTTCCAAAAACGTATGCATCTTGTGAGACAAAAAGTGTGTTCCATTGTCTGTGACTATAGTTCTGGTCAAGCCCTCAACTACAAATACCTGCTCCAGAAACCTGACTACATTCCTGGAGCTCGGAGCATCACAAAACATGTGATACAACCATTTGGAATAGTAATCTATTAGCAAAATTAAATAACTAATGTTACTAGGTAGAACTTCGTATGGACCTGAGAAATCCATCCCAAGTTTATTCCACAGTCCCTTTGGAAATGGAACAGGATGAAGTGTGTCCATAACCTTCTATTTTTTGTCAGACAACAGACATTTGTTGCATGCATTGAGAAAATACTTAACTTGTGACTCCAAAGAGGGCCACCAATAGCGTAACTTAATCAGTTTACATGTCAGATCATTCATCTGCCACTTGAAAAAAGCGCTTCAATTCCCCTAGAAAATGTCCTTTCTTCAGGCCATCCTTCCACCACAAATTTCTTGACTTGGCTAAGCATAGAGTCCATCACATAAGCGTTCTGCCACGCTTGCTCTGTGATAGAAGCACACTCCGCCACAGCATCCACCACAGCCACTACGCACTCGGTGTCCTCATTTTATCCTGAATCCTCTTCTCACACTGCCATACGCAACAGGCAATCCGTCCGGAAGTTCTTTCCCCCCAGGCAAATGCTTGATGCTGAAATTATATTCCTGCAACTTAGATATGAGGTGTACCAGTCTAGCGGATGCTTTACCTAGATCACTGCCGGCCAAGAAATGCACAAGAGGTTTGTGATCGGTGAAGACTTCAAACGCATGACCCCAGAGATAAGTTCTAAAACTATTGATGGCCCAGGTGCAAGCCAGAGCCTCACGCACAATAGTACTGTAGTGAGTTCCGCAGATCTCAGCAATCTAGAAGCGAAAGCTACAGTGTGTTCCTTGTCTGACACCCACTGCACTAGCACAGCTCCCAATCCAGTCAAACTTGCATCCACATTTATTAAACATTTAGAATTGTTCTTAAAACAACGTAGTGTGGGGGCCCTACAATCAAACCTTTAACTTTCTCAAAAACCAATGACAGCTCCTCAGACCATGCAAATCTTGCCCCCTCCTTCAACAAAGCATGCAAAAGTTCCACCACCTGTGCATAACCATAAAAAAAAAAAAAATCGGCCATATTATTACGCTAAAAACAGGAAAGATCGCAGCGCATCTCTGTCTTTGGGAGAAGCTGCTTTCTTGAATAGCTTTAATCAGGGAAAATTTGGGATGATGCCCTCCGCTGAAATCATGTGCCCTAAATATTCTGTTGTGTACCAAAATTGCACTTGTCTTTACGGATAGTCATTCCGGTTTTGGCCAACAAAGACAACACCTTCTGTAGAGAGACATTATACGCCTCTCAATATTCAGCAAAGACCAAAATATCATCTTGGTAAGCCAGTACCCCAGGGATGTCTTCCAAAAGATTATCCATTAGTTTCTCCAAGACGCTAGCTGCAGAAACTAGCCCAAAGGGCAATTTGAGGTACTTGAACATCCCAAACGGGGTAACAAATGTGGTCAGTTCTTCGGAGTCAGCTGTGAGATGTATCTGGTGATAGGCTGAGCGCAAATCGAAGATTGAAAAACATTTTGCTCCACCAAGCTTGGCATGCAAACCGTGTATTTTGGGAAGGGATAGGCAGTCCACTAAAATGTTCTTATTCACGGAGCGTAAGTCAGCGCAAAGCCTAACCTCTGCAGTTTTCTTTCTTGCCACCATTATGGGAGAAACTCACTCCGAAGAGTCACAAGGCGCTATTACCCCCTTAGCACACAAATCCTTTAAAACAGCCTAAAACTCATCTATCGCTCTTAATGGAAGTGGACATACTTTATGGACAATCGGTTGAGCATCGGATTTAAGGCGAATTCGATGTTCAAAGCCTTTGACTGACACTAGTTTGTCCGAAAATAATTCTGGAAACTGTTTCAGAAGGGTCACAACCTCCAAAGCACATGAGGTAGATCCCACACATACTGCATGAAGATCCTCCACTTAGTAACCAGCAGGAATGCCACCTAAAGCAACTGAGTTCTCAGCACCCGGTACCAGTTACAAGCCCATCTTTGCTAGATCCTGCCAACCAATGATGTGGAACCCCTTAATTGCTACATATATCTTGGTGACAACAAGTCTACCCAAGCATTCAAGGCTGAAGACAAAATACCCCAACATATCTATGTTCGACTCTCCAAAGGCCTTAGGACTTGCATCAGACTGCTCAAGTTTGACTTTGCCACCCCATTTATCAAGCAACAAGATTACAGACAAAATAGTAATGGGTGAACCCAAATCAGTCATGACTGGGATTTGAACCCCCTTAATTATTGTAGCGCTCCATGATCCTGTGACTCTGTTCACTCCCAAAACAGCATTACACTCAATGGTAAGTATGACATTGTCTAGTTTCTCAGTACACACATTTACTGATTCAGAGGTGTCGACGGAACTGACACAAGTGAATCGTTGGTCTGACCTACAAACTGCTTGAAAATTGCCAATTTTCTTGCATGAAGTACATCTCCTCTCAACAGCAGGACAGTTGGCATTGTTGCCAATATGAGATTTCGAGCCACACCTATAACAACTCAAATTTCCTTTCTTAAGAGGTTGTTTACCACCCTTGTATGCATTCACAGTAGAAACTAAATCAGTGAGATCCTCCTCTTCTTTTAACAACATTTACATTGTGCTCGCTATGAATCGCCTGGCTCGAAACCATTGAACGTTCAATGCTTTTTGCAATGTCAAGTGTTTCCACCAACGTAGGTTTCCTGCAACTGAGAAGGCATTCCTGAATGTATTTTGAAAAACCTGCGAACACAAAATGGTCTCTAATGTAGATGTCGGTATGAGCTTCAAACTCACAAGTAGCTGCTAAGACTCTCAAAGCCAAAATGTACTCTTCCATACTCTCATCGGCATGCTGTCTCCTCATAAAGAAATTATGCCTTTCAAGCATAATACTCTGTTCCTATGAATACCGGTTACACATGCGCTCTAACGCTACCTTGTAATGGTCCCAAGACTCGCAGTCACCAGAACTACCTTGCAGTGGCGGAACAGACTGAAGATTCTCGAATACTTGCTGTGCTGCTAAACCCATACAACTACAAAATTGCAACCTTGCGTTCTGATGAGTACTTAACTGCATCTATGGCCACAAGGTAGTTCTCAAATTTTTTTACTTAATGACCCTTAATGTTAGACTTCCCCAGCAGCTGAAGAAACGGAGGTGGTTGTCCGAACTGCTGTGCAGTGGCCATCCCGGGAGAACAAAAGTTTTAAGGTGTGAAAGTGCAAGGCGATATCAAAAGTGGCCCATCGCAAAATAGAAGCTTTAAATAATAGGTGTGCCTGTCACCGTGACCATGTGCAGGCAAAACAAACCAATAGCATGTCAGAGGTATGCCTGTCACTGTGCATGTGCAGGCAAAACCAAATAAATCTTACTTGAAATTGTGGATTTAAGGTGTGCCTGTCACCGTGAAACAGGTAAGCCCACCAAACAACCTGAGCGGTGCAGATCAAAGCAACAGTGCAGACACTCCAGGAGCGGCGTGAAGGGAAACTCCGGGCATTGCTAATTACCAGATTGAGAATGCCGGCAAAAGGAAACAGTGGAATGGGCCTAGTAAAGTGCCCAATACAAGATGGTTGCCGGGACGTCAGATGCGCAATGACATCGTTGCTAGTTTTCCCCTGTGATGGGCCTAGTTGAGTGCCTAATTCAAGATGGCCACCGGAACGTCACATGAGCGATGATGTTGTGCCAACTAGTTTTAATCCTTGCATACGCTTGGAGATACGCGTGTCACCTTCAAAAACACCCACTTGACCCCTTCAGGAGTATGCACAGCGTGTAATCACCTCACATGAACTTGCCAGGAAGTTGGAGATGAAGCCCCCTCATATGAGTTTGCCAGGACATCACAGGTAAGGCACTCAGGTTCCGAAAGTTAAAACTAATATACGGCTGGTGGGTGTATAGTGTGGTGATCCGCTCATCGGCAAGTTGTAGTGATGAGGACCAGACCCAAGTAAGATTCCACTGCAGAACCCGCATATGCCAAATGGCATGCTTGAAACACAAAGAAGGGACTAGGAGCGCTTCTAGGTGCAGAATACAAGCTCCCTTAAAGTTTATGTGGGCCAATAGGGTATGCAGTTCCTCTAGAGTCAAAGGGAAGAAAAGAAAGTTGGTCGGTGGGGAACTGAGAAAGCAGATCAGGGGTTCTGATTGCTCAGAAGCAAGAGTTCTAGCATACCCGGATGGGTGTCATGCTAAATCCTCAGGCAGCTTCTCGTTGGTGCTACAATGCCCAACGGGCCCCTCGAGGGGGCACTTTGCCAGAGGTCTTTTGGAATAAGATGCCGTTGTGATGTGTAGCTGGAGGTGCTCTGGGTGTAGATGGCTGCAATGCCCAACGGGCCCTTAAAGGGCCCGTTGGGCATTGTATTGCCGGCCCAAAGAGGAGCTTCCCTATGATGAAGCATGTATACCTTTCTATTTTATGACTATGTGCCCGACGGTTGCCTCGTGGAAAAGCTTACAATACTGTTGGCCTGAGTTGGTTACAGTGCCAAGCTAGAGGCCTGATTGGTGTACTTGGAAACTTTAGATCTGTTGTCATTAGTCTAGTCTGCCTCTTATGAAATATTATGACAAACACAGTTGGTCTAGCTTGTTAAAGACAATAAGACTTTATCAGTTGGTTGTAATCACATTGTGTCACACACTACACAAAGTATTTTTTTACATGTAATATCCAGATTACCATAGTAGACAAGATTTTTGGAGTTGGCCACCCCCTTCTGACAAGTCCTGCCCTGAGGGTTTTAACTGTGATGATTCTTGTTTGCGCCAGTTGTGAGGGATTACATATTGTTTTGCAAGTTGTATTTATCTACATATTTGTAATTCTATTATTGTATGCAAAATAGTTGCCAACTTAAGTATACTTGAATAAACTGGTGTTGGGTAAGGTATATAGCCAGTGGTAAAGCATTTAGGCTTCATTGGTTCACTGGGAAAAGTCATGCCAGATTACATAGTTTTGATCTGTTTATTATAGAACGTTATGACCTACTTATAGTGAAAAGTGCATTTTAAAGACAATAAGCCTTTAGGAATGGATTGCTATTACACTGTGTTAAAGCCTGTAGGCAGGTTTTTTGATACATGGAACCTCATTGATTACCATTGTAGGCAGATGTTTTGGTGTTGGTAACCCACCCGAAAAAAAACTGGGGATAGAAGATATGCACTTGAATAGTTTTTGTTAGGCTGTTTTAGGAGAGATAGTATTTAGCTTTGCCAACTGTAATTGTGTATAGATTTGCACTTTTACACGTATATGCCAGATGCCTAGTGGAAAGCTTATGCTCAGTACAGTAGTTTTGAGTTGATTATGGTGTCAAGCCAACAATACTTCCAGACTTCTATTGAAAAGTTGTGATAAAGGCAATTGATCTGACATGGTGATTGTGAAAGACATATGCTAAAGTCAGTAGTCATTTATGGGTGGGTTGTTATTACTCTGAATTAAAGCCTAAAGATAGGCATTTTGTTACATATTTCACAAATTGCCTTTGTATGGAGGGTTTTGGTGTTGGTTCCCCCCTGTGACAAACCATGGGTACAGAAGATATGCACTGTGAGAATCCTTGTCAAGTCTTGTTAGGGGAGATAGCATTTTGCTTTGCCAACTGTAATTTTGTATTCATTTGCAATTGAATAACTGTACGACTGATGGTTGTCTTGTGGGAAAGCTTATGCTCAGTACAGTAGGTCTTAGTTGGTTATGGTGACAAGCCAACGACAACAGCTGTAACTTGGTTGGTGTGCAGGGAAATGCTATACCAGATGCCATAGGTCTGGTCTGTTTATTATGTAAAAAGTTACTACAAAGTCAGTGGCTTATTTACCCTAAAAAGTATATGGTAAAACCAAAAGGCCTCTGCTGGTGGATTGTTATCACATTAGGTTATAGGCTGCGGAACAGTATTTGGTTACATGTAATCCCACGTATTACCATAGAAGGCAATGGTTTTGGTGTCGGTCGCCCACTCTGACAAGCCATGGGAGTAGAATTCCGCTGTGATGATTCTTGTTAGGCCTTACTAAGAGGGAGTTGTATGTTGCTTTGCCACTGTAATTTTGTACAGATTTGTAGTTTTCAAAATGTATGCCAGATGGTTGGAAGCTCTTGCGCTCTTCAGTAGGCCTATGTTGCAGTTCAAGCCATTGCTAAAGGTTAGAAGCCTTATCGGTTCACTGGGAAAATGTGATGTCAGATTCCTTAAGTGTGAACTGTTATGAAGGAAACTTATGATAAACCAAGTAGGCCTTACTCACTTATTGTCTAAAGCATATATTAAAGGCAATAGGCTTTTAAGGGTGGATTGTCATTACACTGTGCAAAGGCCTATAGGCAGGTATTTTGTTACATGGAATCTCACAGATTACCATAGTAGGCAAAGGTTTTGGTGTTGGTGACCCACCTGAACAAACCATGGGAAAAGATGATTTGTACCATGGTAGACCTTATTTGACTGGTATTTTATATTGTTTTGACAATTGTACTCGGTACAGTAATTTTTATAATGGTATATCTGATGTTTGCCTTGAAGGATGGCTTATGGCCAACAAGGTCTCAGTTGGTTATGGTGAAAAGCCAAAGAAAGGTTATAGTCCTGGTGTGTTCGGAATGAAAAGTTAGGATAAAGAAAGGTGGCCTGCCATATTGATAGTGAAAAGCATATGTTAAATTCAATAGGCATTTTTGGGTAGATTGTTATTATTCTGTATTAAAGCCTACAGATAGGTATTTGGTTACATGGAATCTCACATATTACCATACTTGGCAAGGGGTTTGGTGCTGGTTACACCCTCTGATAAACTGAATATAGAAGATTTGGACTGTCAGAATCCTTCTTAGGCCCTGTTACAAGAGAAAGTATTTTGCACTGGCAACTGTCATTTTTTATGACATGTAATTTTATGACTGCATGCTTGATAGTTGCTTTGTGGGGATGCTTATGCTCGTTACAAGAGATCTCAGTTGGTTATGGTGACAAGTCAACAATAACAGTTAGAGGCCTGATTGGTTCGCTAGGTCGCAGAAGGATCTGTTTATCATGAAACATTCTGCTATATTCAGTAGGCCTGAAATATTGATTGTGAAAAGCATATGTGCATACGTTAAAGTCAATAGACTTTTAAAGATGGATCTATGTTTTTCTGTAATAAATCCAACAGATAGGTATTTTGATATCTAGTAATAAAAAAATCAATTAATAATACATATATCCATAAATGTATATCCATAAACACAAAGGGCCTTTTGGATCAGCTCTGTTCTGCCAACAATCTGTCTGTATGACACGTATACTCTGCTTTCATCCATGACCGCATACTGCATGGGGTAATGGTTCAGTCTATATCAGTCACTGGCTCGCTTGTGTTGAAAATTATGGCATTTTCAGATTACATGTGTACATCCACCCGAAAACGTGTGCTCTTCAGTGTCAGAGCTGGCTGGCCAGTCCTTTATTTTCATTTCTTTGCTTCTTCTTTTTTTATTTTCATGTTTCTCAGGAGGATACCACAGCTCTCCAGGCAGTTCTAATGGGTGGCTTGCTTGCTTCCCATTTCATCTGCAGTGCATCACATCCCGCTTGGCCACTTCCTTGAAACCAGGAGACCATTATGGAATGCTGTTGTCAATAGTGTATAGCTAGTTGTAGTTTAATTATTGCAAATATATGCCCGCCTTGTTTAAATGGCAGCATATGTTGTTGAGATTGTGAGTGTTTTATTGTTGTGTCAGAGGATGAATGCAGGAATGAGTTAGTGGATGGATGAAAGGCTGCATAAGTGCAAAGAGTGAATATGTATGATGACATATTGAGAAATTAAACCCAGGGCTGGACTGGGAACGCAAACCAGCCCTGGCAATTGAGTCGGACCCGGCCGTGAGGGAGGAGGTGGGAGGGGGGGCACATGTGGAAAACACTGCAGCTGCTTTTGTTACTGGGGGCCGATATTGCAGCTATACTGCAAAAACGTCCCCTGGTAACAAAAACGGCCTCCCACCCTGGCAGCCCACCGGGGAAACGCCCAGTGCCCGCTACGGCCAGTCCAGCCCTGCCTAAACAAAAGGCACTTTCATTCATAAATCCTACCTATTGGGTTTACCAATGCTTGTTACATAGGCGATGCTTGAGTGACTACATCCGGCACTGTGCAGTGAACTGCAACCCACCCCACAGCATTCGATAGACCAAGCTGCCATGATGGATGTGGCAGACCACAAGCTACTTAGAATAATATGAATGCAGCACTGCTGCCACTTTGCTTGTTAGAAGACGACTTGTAAACTCAAGAAAAACAAACACATCTAACTGAAAACAGACGAGTGAAAAATCTTAATCTACGTGTTGATGCGAACTTGAGAAAATAGCTAACAAAATTAAAAGGCAGCATTCTGCATTGCATAACAACAGGCCTTCAGGAAGCCTATACATTCAAAAAGAGATATTCCAAAGAGATAAATCACTTGATACTTCATAAGTTCTGGGTTTTGTAGAACAAAATGCAATTTAAATCCCACTGGTCCTGCAAACTCAGTTGTGTCGATTCTACATCCTGTAAACAACAGGCGTTATTACCCAATATAACGGTACTCGATTTACCGACTTTTGAAGGATGAAGGGGTGAGTTGGCCTTGACATGATTCAAACTTGTGACCTTTAAGCCTAACAACAAGGTTTTCTTAGTGGATGAATCTGCGGGTTTCCAAACTTCAAACTGCCAATCCAAGTGCACTTCTAGAAATAAAATACGTTATTTTTACTCCATTTAATGGTACCCATTTAGGGTGACCACCTAGCTCCAGGGCATTACACCTTTTTTCCGTTCCTGGACTTTTGTGTGATAGCCTGAGTGTTGTAGTCTTGTTTTGCTTCCATGGAACCAATTAGACTTACACACCTGAAGTTAATGATTTGTAGTTGAAAAACTCAGACAAGAGACATGGTCTCTAATGACCCGGAGTAAAAATACTCAACTGTGCAAGTGCCAAATAGCACATATGCATGCACTGAAGATGACCATGCTCGCACATTAGATAAACCAACATATTACTGCCTAGACCCACCCACTGCTGTCCAGTAGCAGCTGCTACCGGACAGGGGTGATGGGGGCATGGGGAAGGTGGGGCGGGAGGTGGGTGGAATGAAAAGGACCAACAAAAACACTTACCCAAGTACAGCTGGACACCGCCTCTCCTCTGTCCTCTTCATCTTCTTCCTGGAGTCTGCAGCAGTAAGCACCTGGGCTCCCAGGCTCCCCTAAGCCAATCACAATGCTGCAATGCAGTGTTGCGATTGGTCTGAGCGCTGTGGTTTGGCGCTCCGACAAGGACTGGGAGCCTGGGCATATCCTTCACCCAGGTTGTACAATACGTCATGCGCGCTTAGAGAGCGCCACCACTCCTCCCCCTGCAGTGCTCTGGCGTCACGGAGCCCAGCCCCGCCTGCAGGGAACGGACTGAGCCACTTCGGTAGGAAAAATAAAATGATAACGTAGAGCCCCTGCTGCTGTCATTACCGACTGAGATGGTGGGCTGCAGTTCTTGGTGAAGTACGACAGGTGTACAAAGCAATGCAAAACCTGACCTATACTGGGTGAGAAGCATAGAGCACAACACAGTGAATGTGGCTGTTTGTTTATTGTAATATGCACCACCCACCAGCCCACTCCTTATGCTGTAGCCTCATTAAGTTTGAATGCAGCGGCCAGTTTAGGAGGAGGAATCCACAGGGCATCGTGGCACATCTTTTCAGTCCTTCAGAAGCTGGAACACACGGCATGGCAGGTTATTACTGTTTATTTCACCAGAGACCGGCGCTACGCTTTTGGGAACACTGGATGAGAACGGCAGCAGCAGGGCTGATTTCTTGTCGGACAGTGACCAATAGCAATGCGCCTCTATTGTAGTTCAGGGGGAACGCAAAACTGGTCAGGGAGGTCCTACAACAATCCAGTTGTGACTAGAGTCTTGTACTTATGGCGTCTTGAAGCACACCTCCTAGTACACACAAACTGATAGTCAGTTACACCAGTTAACAGAGTCTCTGCCCGTCCCCGTCTGACTCCTTAAAGCTTGCAGACACTCACCCACTGCTCAGGGACTCCGCCTCGAGCCTCACATGAACAGCTCCATAGCAGTATCTAAAAGCTGCTATTGCCCCTCAGGGTAGCAGGGCACAGCAGTCCAAGGCTTTCTCAAGAATATGGTGTGGGCTAGAAACTCAAAATTACACACAGGACACAATGACACTTATTAAACCAATGCCCAGTGAGTGATTTTACTCTCAAAAAGAAAAAGCATTTTAATTCCTACACAGAGAAATACTAAACATAACATTTCAAATATTCACAATAAATCTAGATCACTCTAGCAAACCTTGAATAACGGATCTGTGTAAAAAGGTTCTCGCTGTTACACAATGCAAAGCCCTTTCTGAGCTGTTTCTCGGAGAATTCACAGTCTGAGACCCATTCCTATTATGTTTTTAGACAGTTCACAAAGAAAACGCCCTTGTACTATATTTGTCACAGGACTACACCACGCAAAGCCCCTTCCTACTGTTTTTGATACAGTCTTCTTTAAAAAAAATGCTATAATCTATAACCTGTGGAACTATTTCTTAGGTGGGCTACACATCTGTTGCCCAGCCAAATGCCCGTAAAGAAAAGAACAAAGTAGGTAGGGCCCAGCGCCCTGGGCCACCTTAAAGTATTGGAACCAAAATGAGCAGCACGTACACCCTTTTAGCACTTGACCCACGGGGTTGTGATGTAGGGAAGTATAATGCTTACTCGGGCAAAAAGGTTCTTTGTTCAGAAACTCATAACACTGAAAAGCACGCAACACTCAATAAAGCAATATCCAGTCAGTACTTTTGCATCTAATATGGAAATTTTCCTCAATTCACTCACAACTAAATACTAATCATAAAAAAAACAAATGTGGGACATGGCCTGGGCAGCCAAGCATGAGGATGCGTTTTAAAATGCTCCCGGACCCCCTCAACAATCGTCATTCATTCGCCACTAAACAATGACTGCGAAGTAAGTAGCTGCCTGCAGAGTAAATATCTTGGAGTGGACCCCCACCCCCTGGTGAGGTTCATCTGTACTGGGTCACGGCTGAGGCAGCTCTGTGGCGCTGATCCCTGGGTCCCTGTCCCAGGAGGGCTGAGCAAGTTGTGGCAAACAGTTGGGCCTCTGGCATCCAGCCCTACTACCTGGGCCCGATATCCCTACCGGCTCCGGGCTGGCCTAGGGCTGAAGCCAGTGGCTGCAGTAACCACAGAGTGGGGAGTTGCGGGAGTGGTCTTGAGTGGCGCCCCTGCCCCGGAGTGTGGCCTGTTGCCCTAGGGCCAGGACGAGTGGGCGAACAGCCGTGAGGCACGACAACGCAGAAGTAGATCCAGGCGTGGCCTGCTGGATCGGGCGGCAGCATTGCGTTACACTAGCTAGCACCTGTGTCCACTGGTGGGAAGAAGGCAGGCCCTGGAGGATGCTGCCACATTGGGAAACGAGGAGTTTGATATAGAGGGGTACCCATCACTGAAGGCCGTCTCTAAAACTAGAACTCGCCTATTGGTGAGAGCGGTGAGTAGTGGGTCATATGTCACTCCCCTTTTGGCACTCCTGTTCCTGAGAAACTATGAATGAACTTGACCCTGGCCTGGTTCCTGCCTCACTCTTCCAGTGGGGTCTCTCTCAACTGGCCTGGTCTCTCCATGATCTGGGGCCCCTCCTCTCGTCCAGAAGGCGATGCTCTGACCGGGCCTTGAGGTCATGACTAAACCTGTGGAGCCTCTTGTCCCCTTCCCTCTTTCTCCCGCTGAGAGCCGCTTCACCAGCCGCTGGAGTTCCATGGCTGGTGCTGTCTGCCACCAGTGGGGAGGATGATGCCCCTGTATGGACTGGAGTGGCCCTGGGCTCACAGCCTGCTCTGGTGCTGGGAGGATTTAGTCCCAGTGAAGCCCGTACGCGTATTCTACAGGGCGACCGGCCCTTACTCCCACGATACAACCTTGATCCTGGGCCCTCGCTAGCTGCTTGTGCTGCCTCCCCTTACCCAGGATCTTCAAAGCGGAGGTAAGCAGGTCGGTTTACCCCAAGATTTTGCTGATCCTGCGCGGCCAAGACAGTGGCTGGGTGCCCCGTTTCCAAGTCTGTGTATACCATGGCCCTGAGAATGGAACTCCTCGGCGAAACTTTCCTATTAAAGCAACAAACAGAGGTCCTGAACACAGATCAATGCAATTACCTTGTTGAGGCTTCCCTGTTAACTCAACTTTTGTACTCCACTCGAACTCGAAAATTGACATATTTACTACGCAGCTCATAAGTGTCAATGGCTTCTAGGCTGAAAGTTCTTCAACTCAGTGACTGATGGACCCACGGCAATATTGGAGCTATTATACAGTCTATCCAGGCGTTCTCAAGAGCAGCCGTCGAGACAAGGATTGGCAAATTTGGAGGAGATGTGTAGTTACTCCACCAAGAACTCTGTAATGTTGCTGGTCGAGCCTCCCAGGCTGAGGGTCGTGTATCGGTGCTGGAGGACGATGTTGCAACCTCTAAAGTAAGCGTATACAAGTTACTCTCCTCTACCAGGCTCCTCGAAGACAGGGCAGAGGACGCTGAAAACAGATCGAGGCGTCAGACTCATGGGCTTTTTCGAAACATCTGAATCCACTGACCCAGAGAAATTCCTGGAGACTTGGCTCAAGTCCTGGATCCTGGAAGACTCCCTCTCCCCTGGTTTGATCGTCAAAAGGGCCTACAGATCCCTGGCTCAGAGGTCCCCCGATGGACCCTTCCACATCCTATAATTGCCGGATTCCTGAATTTCCGGGACTGTGACACCATCCTTAGGGAGACAAGAAAGGCCAACAACCTGTTTTTTCAATCCACACGCAGTGTGATCTTTCCTGATTACACAAAACGTGTTCAACAGCGGAGGAAATGCCTGCCCATCCCTCAAACGGAGCAATGGATTCTGATAACCTTTGGTCTTTCTCGGCCAAAGAGAAGAACAAGATCCAATCAGAAAGGTTCCCTGCTTCATCCGACACTGATTGATGTTACTCTGCAACCATTTCCAGCAACCAGCTTTGAGCGTCACCTACTTGTGATGACTCTGCAGAAGACCATATGGTTGAACTCTACTGAGGAACTATCTCCTGAAAGTGCAAACCTCTAGCTGTTAGTCTCTAGAGCACTGAGGGGCCCTAAGAATTTGCAGATTTGAAGCAGTTGAACCCAAATGCGTGATTTTAGCTGATTCCACATGTTAATCCTTGCCACGTTGTTTTAGCTCAATATCCTGCATACGAGGAGGTCCAGAACTAATGTACTCTAAGAGTTCTTATCTTGTTTCGTTCTATGGGATTCCATTGGGTGACAGAAGCTTCTGGGGTGGAAGTGGGGCTGGAAAGTATTTGGTGGGGTGGGAGGTTGTTGGTTTGTCAGTTTATTTATGTGTTAGACATATATTTAGCTGGCATTCCAAGCATCCATCTTCACATATACAAATCCTGCCCAAGGCTACAGCGAACCACTTGCTCCTCGGCGTCCCACCTCCGGTTCGCCAAGGGCACCAATCACCCACAGTTAATTTCCACAAAACCCCCCATGACTGAATTTGCTGTGATGTCCTGGAATGTCAACCGGTTGCTCGATCATGTCAAGAGGACAGCTGTCTTCCGATATGCTAAGCGACTATATCCGCGGTCCTCATGCTTGAGGAAACTCACCTACTGGGCTCGAACCATCCCTTTCTATGCCGATATGGATGCGATAGAGCCCTCCATGCTGGGTTCGCTAGTGGTTTCCATTAAGTGACAATCTTGCTACATAGATCCTTACCCATGGTTGGGACAGCCATAATGTCTGACCCTCAAGGTAGATATATCGGAGTACTAGGGCTCCCGGAGGGTGTCCAGCATAACTTTCTCTGTGTCTGTGTCCCACCCCAGATGCCAAAGTTGGCTCTAGAAGCATGTAATACCATGGTGTTTAACTTCTTTCAAGTAATTACGAATATCTGAGGGAACTTGAAAGCATCCCCTGACGCAGATGGGGACTCAATGGGAGCTTCCAATTCGAGTAACTAGGTAAAACTAAACTGTTTTTGACATGGATGTCTTCACTGGGACTCTGTGATGCACGGAGGGTGTGGCATTTACAGAATGAGGGTTACCCTCAAATGTCAGCTGCAAATGGAACACATTCACGTATTGTCACAGCCAGATGATACTCGGGAGATGCACCTTCCAGGGGTCCACCCTACAGCAGCTCCGACTCGGATAGGTATTTCACAGCGTATCAGAGTGGCTAGATGAGGGGAAGGAGAATTAGGAAGATAACTGCAGGGAAGGAGACCTGCAAAAGAAGGTGCATGAATACACACTACTCTTAATAATCTTAGTCTGGTTTCTCCTTAACTTCAGGAGAAATGAAAATCAGGAATCATGATAACAGAATTTCAAGAGATGTAATATACAAGCAGGGTTTGTCGCTACACACTTTTCACCACAATCAGAATAAGTTCCAACTCAATCAGAATATGTTCCTACTCACGACCATGTGTTTCTTCAAACTATATGGATCGGGAATGCTTCCTATAACCACAGAATGCGCTCAGATCCCACAATGTCTCAATGTAAACAATTGCTAGTTTAGTCACTGCATTTCCATAGGCATGGATTTAATTGGGAATACATCTTTTCTAGTTACTCGAAAATTCACACAAGACGTTCTCCTCACGACTATGCGTGGTTTGTCAAATGCGACTGCTTTCATCAATAACAAAGAATGTTTAGCTCCTACCGTTCTCAAAGATCATTGTTGCAGGTACTGGCGTCACCGTGAAATGGAAGAAAGAGAACGGAGCAGCCTGCCTAGTCAAGCCAGTGCATTCCACACTGCTCACCTCCAGCCGGGAAGCAAAACAATCCAGGGATTCACTTGCTGATCGCTGAAATCCTTCGGAGCTGCACAGTTCTTCTGCATCGGTAAATAACAGGAGTGTGATGAAGCCTATGAGCCCGTTAAATAGTAGAGGCATCAAGATGGCTGCTGAGAGTCCAGGATCTTCAAAGCGGAGGTAAGCAGGTCGGTTTACCCCAAGATTTTGCTGATCCTGCGCGGCCAAGACAGTGGCTGGGTGCCCCGTTTCCAAGTCTGTGTATACCATGGCCCTGAGAATGGAACTCCTCGGCGAAACTTTCCTATTAAAGCAACAAACAGAGGTCCTGAACACAGATCAATGCAATTACCTTGTTGAGGCTTCCCTGTTAACTCAACTTTTGTACTCCACTCGAACTCGAAAATTGACATATTTACTACGCAGCTCATAAGTGTCAATGGCTTCTAGGCTGAAAGTTCTTCAACTCAGTGACTGATGGACCCACGGCAATATTGGAGCTATTATACAGTCTATCCAGGCGTTCTCAAGAGCAGCCGTCGAGACAAGGATTGGCAAATTTGGAGGAGATGTGTAGTTACTCCACCAAGAACTCTGTAATGTTGCTGGTCGAGCCTCCCAGGCTGAGGGTCGTGTATCGGTGCTGGAGGACGATGTTGCAACCTCTAAAGTAAGCGTATACAAGTTACTCTCCTCTACCAGGCTCCTCGAAGACAGGGCAGAGGACGCTGAAAACAGATCGAGGCGTCAGACTCATGGGCTTTTTCGAAACATCTGAATCCACTGACCCAGAGAAATTCCTGGAGACTTGGCTCAAGTCCTGGATCCTGGAAGACTCCCTCTCCCCTGGTTTGATCGTCAAAAGGGCCTACAGATCCCTGGCTCAGAGGTCCCCCGATGGACCCTTCCACATCCTATAATTGCCGGATTCCTGAATTTCCGGGACTGTGACACCATCCTTAGGGAGACAAGAAAGGCCAACAACCTGTTTTTTCAATCCACACGCAGTGTGATCTTTCCTGATTACACAAAACGTGTTCAACAGCGGAGGAAATGCTTGCCCATCCCTTAAACGGAGTCCAGGAACCCTCGAAAGAACTTGAGAATGGCATCCATCTAGCTTAGCCTTTCAGAATGGCCATCGAAAAAGGGGCAAACAGTTCCGGAATTGCGGTCATCTTAAAATGGGCAAACTGTAACTTTACCATGCACCTCTAGAGGGGCCAGTTAGTTGGCGAATGTCATACAACAACAGGACCACCACCATCAAGGCCCCCAAAAGTGCTGTTTACCACATAGCAGAGAAGCGGCTAACAGTGAGTTAGGGTGAGTTCTCAGGGTTGTGGTAAGATGGGCCTGTGGGCGTTTCGTGACATGCATCAACCTCCTACTCCTCCCCATGCCAGATATCCTGAACACAACAGCTGCAAACATACGTATGCAAGGTATCTCAGACACTGCTCAGTCCTAGTATCCTTAGGAAATGCATCCACAACCTGTCGGCCTGTCTAGTGCCTTAATGCGTGGCACTTAATAGATGCAACAAACTCCGAAGACATAGCTGAAGAAATCCAAACTTACTATGAAATCAACAAGGGCTCAGTCAAATCTGTTGGTACCTTGCTCTCCATGCCACTGGAGGCAAGCTATCCTGGCTGATGAGGGGTGAAACCCCGAAACCGGTCCTAGGATGCTTGTTTCCAGTCCAGGGAGGACCTGGCCTGGCAGTTCGGGCTGGACTGTTCCCATTGGGCACAGGGTCAAGACTGATTTGCATATGGCTGGGTTCAAAGTGGAATGGCATGGTGAGCAAAAAAACTATGGATTTAGGCCCAGATCTCTGTACTGGGGTGAATGTATGACATTGTTCTGCATTCTGTCCATCAATTGTTGTTTTTACCTTGTAGGCAGCAGGTAAAGCCACTATTAAGGGGATTGCCAAGACGCATCTTCAAGATAAGGAGAGAGCGAAACAAAAACAGATGACTGAACTGGAAACTCGCATCCTCCAACGTGAGCGATGGTGTCTGACTGAGTCGACACCGACCATCCGTCGCCAGCTGGAGCTAGACAGGATATCATTGCAACAGATATCCCTGGAGGAGGCCTGCCAGTGCTGAAAGGTCTCGGCTAGAAGAGTGTATGAACACGTTGACAAATCTGGAAAACTTCTCTACTGGCTAGCCATGATAGAACTGACCTCCAGGACAGTCCCTGAAAATCTTGACCGGTTCAGTGTTAAGCAATGTAAAGGCGTTGACATTGCAGCAACATTTGCAGATTACTATCAATCCCTCTATGAGCAACAACCACAGTTCAAGAGAGACCATACCAGGTTGATTGAGGACCGGATAGCTTCCCAATCGAGTGCACCCGTAAATTTTGTGTGAGACTTATTCTTCACCGCTTTGATCGCTATAAGGAGGCAGAGACCAAGGGCGCATTCCCTTCATAACTCGATCTAGTCACCATTGCCGTTATTTAAAAAGATGGACAGCCCAGGGGTAAATGTTCATTCTACAGGCCAATTTCCTTGATTAAATCTGAAATTAAAATATGTGCAAGGCCCTTGCCATTAGGCTATAGAAGGTGATGCCTACCCTCACTCACCCTGATCAATGTGGCTTTATACGAGGCTGTAACACCTTCCTAGATAAGGTCCTGGTACGCATGGGAGTTGGACCACGATTTCGATGACTTACTAAGCTTCTTTACTCTAACCCATCTGTCTGATCCATTTCCTAGGAGTACAGGCAGGGATGCCCCATGTCACCCTTACTCTTCGCTCTGGCCATAGAGCCCCTGTCTGATGTAGGGCTGGCATTGGGAGGAACGGACAGAAGATAAAGTAGCATTATACACAGACGATGTACTATTGTATCTGTCAAATCCTCAACAATCGTGAACACGAATCTTACAGATACTTGCTCTGTATGAAGAGGCCTCATGATTCGGTACCAACTGGTCTAAATCATAACTCATTTCGCTTATGAAATCATTTAAGGCATGACTCTATACCCACAAAGAGGCTTAGTTTCCAATATTTGTGCATTTATAACACTTGAACTGAGCCTTACCTGGAGTCTTAACATCACTCCTCTTTTGACATTAATGAAACACGATCTCCAATGCTGGTATCAGCTTCATAACGCTGGTAAAACTGCCCTGTTTAAAATTATAATCCTTCCCAGTTTTCTTTATACTAAAAAACACGCAAACTTTCTCACGGAGGATTCCAACCACATGGTTTAAAAGCCTCACTTCCCTGGTCCGCTCCTTTCTTAGGGCTGGCCGGCCCCCATGTATAGCCTGTGACAAATGTTGCCAATCAATGTATGGCGGAGGTCTGGGCATACATCTGTACTATTGAGCTGCCCAGCTCATAGTGACCAATGATTGTTGAGCGGGGAAATCCGTGCTTATAAGTGTTTATTCAACTCCCCAAGTGTTTATATGTTTTTTTATAAAGCACATATTTAATTTAAAGAAGAAGTAATGCAGGATAAGTAGTATCTTCCCATTGGTAGTGTGTCCAATGGACTTATGTTAGACTGTTAAGTATAAAAAAAAGTCTGTTTCTCTCACTCAGACTCAAATCTCAGGACTCTGTCTGGCTTACAGGACTACTAATGGATTAAGAAAAGTAAGAGTGCTATATTCAAATGTTATAATAAAGAAATTCCTAGACACAGTTTGGGGTCAATCACATACTCCTTTCTGAATATTAGGACATTGTAGAGGTGGTCAACTCTGCCAACAGCATAATACCTTGTGAATCCTTTAGAATTTTTTGTTATACCAGACTCATTTGTAAGCCTGCATTCTAAGGCACCTGAAAATTCAGCATTCTTACCATGTCTTTTCTGCACTCTTTGCCGGACTACATTAAGGTTGTGCTGCTGTCGTGCTAAGCGTCCCCATGGCAAATGCTTCACTTGAACACAACCCTTACCATTTAACAGACATCAGATTATATACTTGGGCTTGACACTTTGCTGTTAACATTGAAACTACAGGCTCAAAAACTTAAGTAGTGAAGCACAGTTGGGTAAAAAGCTAGTATTAGCTCAAGGCATCACACATCTTGCAGTTATGAATGTTTTTGGTATATAGAAAGTCTTGTTTTATCACTATACCATGTGCATGGTAACAGCATTCTTTTCACAGGTATCCGTCACTACATCTTGCACTGAATGTTTGAAGCCTGGGGTGTTTGGCAATTGACCTGCTATCAATACTGACTTGTTAGATAAAGGAGGAGCTGATGTATCAAAGGGCTTTACTGATTCTGTGTCTCTGGGTCTACATGATGGTACAAACTGGCCAAGATTCTTATGAGCCAGTCATTTCACCAACCAGTGACAGAATTAAACACCACCAAAAAAATCAAATACGATTTTAATATTCCCAGATTATCTACAGTGTATAAAATAATTAGACCAGATCTAAAACCTGCTTCTAAACCCTGTACTTTTGATCCAAGCACAAAATTGGAGGAACCAAAATGAAGAAGAAACAATATTTTAGTGACATCCCTAAACAACAAAACTCAAGCAGAAGAACCTTAAACAAGTCTTTCTTGCTGCTATCCTTGAACAACAAAGTTACATTTTGTTAGCCCATTAAGGAAGAAATACAAAGGACTCATTCTCTATCACTTTCCTTTCTTTGAATGATATTTTAGTTTATGACTGTGCAGGTGTTTATCGGTGTTTATATGTTTGAACTGATGAGGGCTGTTTTCTTTTTGGTGGGGTTTTATCAGTTATTATAGGTTCAAACCTATAACAGCATAGCCTCCGTATGACGGATGGGAGGCCTACATAGCAAACTACAATATGGGAGGGGAAGTGGCTTCGACACACTGCATAATTGCAAGGGTTCACAAGATGGGATAGAATTGGTATTACCACTCTTAGTGATGTCTGGCAACAATCATGTATGAAATCATTTCAAGACCTGCAGTTCCAATTTTCACTTTCTAGAACACAATTTCCTAAATACTGCAATTGTGCTATGCACTGGCGTGTCAAAAGGAGGCGATACAAGAACCCTCAGAATATAACTCCATCAAAGCTAAACTCCTAATGGGACAGGTGGAGTAGGGAGGGATCTTCCAGATCTATCTGTCATTAGTAATTAAAACCACAGACACGTTCTCAGGCCAAAGTGGGAGAGTTGGGTGGGTCCATTAGACAAGGCCAACTGAGGGATGCTTGCATGGTTCCACATATCATTGCTATCTCCGATAAGTCCAACTGAAATATTTACACGCTATATATTTCACTCCCCATCACCTCTAGAACGCACACAAGCTACCCACTCCAGCTTGTTTTCGATGCACTTACCAAGATGCGGATTTCTATCATATGGTGTGGTTCTATCCCCAAATTGCTGACTACTTGCATACCATTGAGTAGGTGCTTACTCGAGTATGGGTAACACAAGTAACGGTGGCCCCAGAAGTAGCCCTACTGGGCATTCAAAACAATCTGGGGGATCACGGGCTGTAAGCACTCTAGTGGGAATGGCCATTGCGCTGGCTCAAAGAGACATCACTCTGTGTTGGAAATCTCCCAAACACCTAAATTATCTGCTTGGAGTGTGGCTATGTACTCGTGCACACAAGTAGAACCAATTTACCTGGCCTGGTGCTGCCCAGTAAACATGCCAAATTATGGGGTCACTGGTGGGAATACTATGGACTGACTAGCGAGAACTGTGTTGTTTGAAGTAATGTCATCTAATACATGATTACCTATAATGATTTGTCAATGCTTTGCTGTCTAGTATGATGTTATTTGTACTGGTTATTAGAGCTATTTAAAAGCAATAAAAAATGTAATAAACAAAACTACAAATGTACACAATGAATCAGACCTAGCTCAGGCCTCGAAAAATCTACTCGCTACCTACTGGTCCATTCTGGCAAGTGAACCTAAGCTGGAAAGGAACAGGTGTTCTGTTCATTCAGAAAGTGAATGAGCAATAAAGATGCCTTTAAATCTTGTTTTTATCTTGACACATTTGCTGTCTGTTCAAGAACAGAGGTCAAATGTCAGTTTATCTTTTTACTGATTGTTGCTTATCTTATCCTGGAAAATGGTGTTTACTTTTCTTTTCTTTAGTTAGAGGTTTTAGTTAAGTGAGCTGTCTGACAATCATTGTGAAACAAAAGGCTGTAAGATGTCAGTTTTTTTCAAACACAAAATTTAAATAGCTTGTAAATGAATAGTAAAAATATTATAAAATATATCAGAAATTACAAAAGCACATTTCTTTTTTGCAATTCAGAAGTGTGAATCAACCAAAGATTTAAATAGCAAAATAAATCTGAACACTACTTGGTGATGTGCAAATTGCAAATATTTGCAGAAACTTAATTTCCAAACATTATTGTTTATACACTATATAGTTAAATCAGTAAAACTGCATGTCGGTGGGACATTTTGTGGCCATTTCAAATGAAAATCTGCTGATTGCAAATGACAGTGTGCTATCACTTCATGGTTTAGTTTATGTATTTATTAAAAGTGAATTAAAACATTTGCCCAGGATCACATAATTTGAAACCAGTTTATGGGTCAAGAGCATTACAATTAGGTTGAGTAGATTATTTAAGTCACTAGACCTGCAGGTCCAGTAACATTCTTATGATTTTCCAAGATCTGTAGGTAGTCCTTCCTGAACTAGAGATCTGTGTAAGAAAGTCTCTTATTGTTAAAAAGCCTGTACTATGCGGTTTGTCACACAGTTATGTTAGCCTGATTTGTAAAGCGCATGCCTGCCCCACCAGTAATTCCCAGCTCTAGCACAACATCTGCAGCATACGCATACAGATGGATTTTAGAATAGCCAGGTTTTCAGAAGCGTTCTAAACTTCCCAAAGGTGGTATATAAACCTAACGCAAAACAACAGTTGATGGACAGAATGCAGAACAATGTCATACATTCACCCCAGTACAGAGATCTGGGCCTAAATCCATCGTTTTTTTGCTCACCATGCCATTCCAGTTTGAACCCAGCCATATGCAAATCAGTCTTGACCCGGTGCCTCATGGGAACAGTCCAACCCGAACTGCCAAGCCAGGTCCTCCCTGGACTGGAAACAAGCATCCTAGGACCGGTTTCGGGGTTTCACCCCTATTCCGCCAGGATAGCTTGATTCCAGTGGCATGGAGAGCACGGGACCCACGTCTGGGCATACCCGTCCCACTCGGGGTGACAAATGCAAAACAACAGTTGATGGACAGAATGCAGAACAATGTCATACATTCACCCCAGTACAGAGATCTGGGCCTAAATCCATCGTTTTTTGCTCACCATGCCATTCCAGTTTGAACCCAGCCATATGCAAATCAGTCTTGACCCTGTGCCTCATGGGAACAGTCCAGCCCGAACTGCCAAGCTAGGTCCTCCCTGGACTGGAAACAAGCATCCTAGGACCGGTTTCGGGGTTTCACCCCTCTTCAGCCAGGATAGCTTGATTCCAGTGGCATGGAGAGCACGGGACCCACGTCTGGGCATACCCGTCCCACTCGGGGTGACAAATGCAAAACAACAGTTGATGGACAGAATGCAGAACAATGTCAGACATTCACCCCAGTACAGAGATCTGGGCCTAAATCCATCGTTTTTTTGCTCACCATGCCATTCCAGTTTGAACCCAGCCATATTCAAATCAGTCTTGACCCTGTGGACTGTTCCCATGAGGCACAGGGTCAGACTGATTTGCATATGGCCATGTCTGAACTGGGGTGGCGGAGTGAGCTAAAGAATGATGATGGATTAAACCCAGATCAGTTGACTGGGGGTGAGTGCTTGCAATGTTCAACACTCCGTCCATCATCCCCTTTGGTTTTGGTATATAAACCTAACAACAGAGGGAGAGTTTTCCACATTTTGGGTCCCATAAAACAAAGAAGCACCCACCTTGTCTAGCCAGTTTGACTCAGAGAATCTCAGCTAGATTCCAACTACCCAAAAGTAAAGTACGGTTCAAGGCATAAGGATGGACAAGCATCCTTAGCTATATAGGTTCAGATTGAGTCATGGCTTATGCATATAGCACAAAGCTTTGAACTTAATATTGTTATCAATGTTAAGTAAATGGAGAGTCCGAAGATGAGAAGAAACCAAGGCATACTTAAGAATGTGGCACAGCAGGGGAGCTACGGCATGTTTGTTGGTTATTGTCAGTGGTAAGCGCCTAATATGGAGCAGATTCAGCTGTCTACTACTCTGGTACGATCATCCGCTGAGCCTTTTAACTCAGGGATATTATCCTGAAGATGGGAACAGAAAACGGAAGAGTTAAGATTAGACCAGCATCTGGAAAAAATAGTCGACTTTAAAGTGAACCTTCTTGCTTCAGCACTATGTATAGAAACAGGGTTGGCAAAATTGTCAGGCCACATAAAAGGTATGGTGGGATCAACGGTCAGAGAAGGCAGGCTTTAAAAAAAATTTTAAAAAAAGAATCCAGTGTGCCCCCTGCTATATGAATGGGGGGCTAACCAATTGCTAAAGATCCAGGGATTTAAAATCTCCAATTATGGAAGACGCCAAGCACCAGTTAAGGTTATCAAAATGAATGTTAAAATCTCCCAGAATGTTAAAATTAGCACATTTAAGTACAAAAAGGGATAAAGCCTCAGCCAACAGAGAGCTCCACCTACATGCCAGACCTGGTGGACAATAAATCAGAAATCAGAGTACCAGAAAAAGTTAAATACTTCGAGAGCAACAGTGAGAAAACCAAGCCCTCACAACCTGAAACCAAGAGATTTTCTATGAAGCAGGAGAACTTGGCCTTAAAAATGATCGCAAGCCCTCAACCCTTTTTGTACAGACGGTTGTGTCCGACCATGCAATAGTCATCAAGAAGACCCGTTGCAATATCAGGGGTGGATTGATCACTCAACCACGTTTCCGTAAGAAAGAGAGCATTGGGCTTAATTTATTAAAAAGTTAAAAACTTCCAAGTTATGCTTCTCAAGAGAGAGGCGATTCCAACAAAACACGCAGTAAGTTACTTGCCGGAGCTAGTCTGCATTAATGGAATGCTCAGACTCTGTCTCCGATATAAGTTGATAAACAGTGATGACAGCAGCGTAGGCTGTGTAGCAGATCCATGCTATACTTAAAAGCAGGAGACACAGTGGGACAGAGTCCGAAGCTAAGCGTTAGTATACCCAAGCTTTCAAGTAATAGGAGAACCAGAATTCTTGGACACTGGGCCCTTTTGGGCACGGACGGGCGCAAATGGGCTTGCCTCTGGTGTGCCAGTAGGCGCATAGTCTCTCTTATTACATGAGCTTCCAGTGTATTAGCCAGCATAGAAAAAACAATAGAACGTGCAAGATGGCCTCTGAAAATTGGATCATCCAAATTGTCGCCTTGTAAGCCCACCGCTGCCGAAAAAGCATTAAACCAAGACAGGATAGCATCCAAATATAAAGCGCAGAACTGCAAAAGTAAGTTAAAAATCACAACTTTACCCCTCGAAAAACAATGTCACAAATATATCAGCCTCAAATGAGCGTAAGTGCACCAACACTTTTAGCAAGCGCGTCCACGCAATACCTCTCTTTTTATATGAGATGGGCCGTGTATTAGCCAGCATAGAATAGATACTAGAAAATGGCTCCTGAAAATGGAACCACCAAAATGGCCGCATTGTCAGCCCACAGCTACCAAAATCGTGTTAAACCAAGGCAGACAGAGCCCAATTATAAAGCGCAGAAGTGAAAATGTAATTTAGAAATCATAACTCTTCGCCCCAGAAACAAACAATGTCACATGTTTATCAGTCTCAAATAAGCGTAAAATTCACCAAACTGCTCACAGTTCGCAATGTAAGAAACAGCAAAGCTCAGGCATCTGGGAGTTGAGGAAATTAATATATATATTGTTAATAAAAAGCACATAAATCCATAGAAAAAGAGTGTGCATTGCAGGAGTCAAGACTGAATTATCAAAAGGTTACCACCCAGAAAAGAAAAAAAATATCTTAAATACTTTTGGCACCTAGGTAGATGCATATTTAACAGGAAAGAAGGAGTGTTCATAGATTTTAGTGAGGAGAATGCAACACAGGGCAAGTGTCACTAAATAAACAGGGCTATGGCCAGCATCACCGATGGGGTGAAGCTATAAACCACGGCCTACCTCAGTATCACATGTTGTACAGATGTTGCAAACATGGTCTTCATATGGGCCACCCAGGCTTTAAAAACACTACAACATAGTTGTAGTTTATGCTTCTCTTTCCTTTACTGCTCAAAACACAGCAGCCAATCACATTACAATATAACAAAAAACTACACTTCCCATAAGCCTCAGTAGTCCTGTAACCACCAATCACAGGGGCACAATACATATATAACTTAATGTAACGATCTCACTTCCTCTTTCTTTGAACTCACTCCTCAACAGTCATTTTTAACCATTTTTCAGATTAATTCATCTCGAATCCTCTCGGAACCCAGATTCCGGTCTCCGAACTGGAACATAACGACAACAAAGGTTCCATCCCTTCCTTGATACTTCAGTGCCTTGCACCACTGCTCACTCCAGCCTTCAAGACGTCTTAGATTCTGTACCTGCGTAATTGGCATCAACGCTGTTGTCTCCACCTCTGTAGCCCCCTCTGCGGCCTCGACCTCTGCCTCCACGATTTCGTGTCGGGTAAAAGTTTGACTGTCTGGGGGCACCACCTCCTCCTCTAGGGGTATATCCGCCTGCGGCCTGTTGGAAGCCACAGCCTGGCGCTCGGCCGCCATAGTGCCCGGCCCTGACAAAAAGGCCCCTGTTGAAGACCTTTTTCAGTGTTGTCTGCGCTTTGTCTAAGGCTGCGAAGGTCGAAACGTATTTACCTAATTCCTTGACGAACTTGTCGCCAAACAACAGATCGTTGGCTAACGTGCCTGCTTCATTGGAGGCCAGGTCCGCCAGCTGGAGGTCTATCCTCATGAGCCCCGATTGGCAACGCTCCGTAGAAAGCGCGCAATTGGCATTGCCCAGTAGACACAGGGCTCTTTGGGCCCATTCCAGAATCTCCCCCGGATCAAGTTGGGCCTTGTTGTCTTTGGCCTGAACTGCCAAATCTAGGATCTTGGTGATGGGGCCAGAAATATCCAGTACTTTGTCCTGGCAGTTCCTCCATGCTCTGTCTAGAGCCTTTTTGGGGTCCTTGGTAAACTTCTTTAAGAAGGTGGACATATTCGGGTCAAGTTCCGGAGTGTCCGCCACCTTCCCCAAGAGTGAGGGTCGTGGACACTCGGACTGCAGTGTGTTGCGCACTTCCTTCTCGAATCCTTGTCGCAGATTGGCCTGAACATAGTGCGCCACCTCCATACATGGAACCCACTCCGTGGATCTGGGATGAATGATCTGCTTCGGATCGAATAAAAGATTCTTGTTAGGAGGGAGGTCTGGTTGGGTATGGTGCACCGTGCGTTTTTTTGTTTTAGGGCCTGATCAGAACGTCCCGGGAGGTCACCGTGGTCTGAGGAGGACTCCGACGTGGAGGTGGGTGGGTCCGCCATGGCGGTGGAACTTCTAGGGAAACCAAAGGATCCCAAATCCTTCTGTACTTCCGTATTCGTGATCCAGCAGGACTGATTGCGCTAGCTGGGAGAGGACCTCAGCATAGGACCCTTTAGAAGTACTGCGGGCAAAACGTGCGTCCTGCCAAGCCATATCACGCTTAGACGTGCCCCCTACTGCACCCAGTAATTCTCGACGGCCATACCTTTGCAGTGGTTGTGTAAAGGGGTGTAAGGCTTTAGTTAACGCCCGGTTCACCGAGCATTGCACTTGGGAATCAAGTGCCTCCACAAGACGCTCCTCCATGTCTGGCTCATATTGGACTTCTGAATATTCTAGATAGTCCTCACCCATGTCGTCTTGGTCAGCCATGATTGTTACTTTTGACACTTTTCCTTTTAGTTAATTCCCTGTTGAAACAGGTTCAGAGGAGGTTTCAGGGGGCAGAGAAAAGCCCCAGTCAGGTGCGAGCTATTACTGGTAGCTCAAACGGGGTCAAACAATCCTCAAAGTGGTTGCCTTTATTGAGTGTGGAGGTAGGCACCTGCTCTCCTAGGGCGAGGCCCTTATCAACGTAAATTCGGCCCGTCTGGCGTTCTCAGAGACTAGAAGCGGTGTGTGCAGCTCTCGAGCTTGGCAAGCAGTAAGCCGATCGGAAAACCCCCAATTTCGGACTCATTGCGCATGTGTTAGTGCCCGGCAATGAGAGAGGACAGGGAACGCATTGCGCGTATTACGCGTGTCCCTCTCCCGCTCCAGAGCAACAATTATGCGGGCAACAGAGGTCCCGCGTATCGCGCTCAATCAGTAGCGTTAGCGCTCGCTTTCACACGCACAATCCAAACCAAAACAACCTGCCCCAACTCCAATCCAAACCAAAACAACCTGCCCCAACTCCAATCCAAACCAAAACAACCTGCCCCAACTCCAATCCAAACCAAAGCAATCTACCCCAACTCCAATCCATAACAATCTGCTCCACTCCAATGCAATTCACCTCACCCCAATTCACCCCACTCCAATCCACACCAATCATATCTACCACACTCCAATTCAATCCACCTCACCCCAATCCCTCCCCAGTCGACCCAACTCAAATCCAATCCTCCCCACTCCCATCCAAAACGATTTGCCCCACTGCACTCTTCCCGCAACAAACCAAAACAAACTGTCCCACTCCCATCTGCCCTACCGCCCCACTCCCAACTCCCCTACCTCCCCACTCCCATCCGCCCTACTCCCATCCGCCCCACTCCCATCCAATCCAAAACGATCCGCCCACTCCAATCCAAAACGATCCGCCCACTCCAATCCAAAACGATCCGCCCCACTCCAATCCAAAACGATCCGCCCCACTCCAATCCAAAACGACCCGCCCCACTCCAATCCAAAACGACCCGCCCCACTCCAATCCAAAACGACCCGCCCCACTCCAATCCAAAACGACCCGCCCCACCCCACTCCAATCCAAAACGATCCGACCCGCTCCACTCCACTCCGAAACGATCCGACCCGCTCCACTCCAATCCGAAACGATCCGACCCGCTCCAATCCGCTCCGACCCGCTCCAATTCGATCCGACCCGCTCCAATTCGATCCGACCCGCTCCAATTCGATCCGACCCGCTCCAATCCGATCCGATCCGACCCGCTCCAATCCGATCCGATCCGACCCGCTCCAATCCAATCCGATCCGACCCGCTCCAATCCAATCCGATCCGACCCGCTCCAATCCAATCCGATCCGACCCGCTCCAATCCAATCCGATCCGACCCGCTCCAATCCGATATGATCCGACCCGCTCCAATCCGATATGATCCGATCCGCTCCAATACGATACGATCCGACCTGCTCCAATACGATACGATCCGACCCGCTCCAATCCAATCCGACTCGATCCGACCCGCTCCAATCCAATCCGACTCGATCCGACCCGCTCCAATCCAATCCGACTCGATCCGACCCGCTCCAATCCAATCCGACTCGATCCGACCCGCTCCAATCCAATACGATCCAATCCGCCCCCCTCCTAAACGATCCGCCCCCCTCCAAAACGATCCGCCCCACTCCTAAACGATCCGCCCCACTCCTAAACGATCCGCCCCACTCCAAAACGATCCGCCCCACTCCAAAACGATCCGCCCCACTCCAAAACGATCCGCCCCACTCCAAAACGATCCGCCCCACTCCAAAACGATCCGCCCACTCCAAAGCGATCCGCCCACTCCAAAACGATCCGCCCCACTCCAAAACGATCCGCCCCACTCCAAAACGATCCGCCCCACTCCAAAACGATCCGCCCCACTCCAAAACGATCCGCCCCACTCCAAAACGATCCGCCCCACTCCAAAACGATCCGCCCCACTCCAAAACGATCCGCCCCACTCCAAAACGATCCGCCCCACTCCAAAACGATCCGCCCCACTCCAAAACGATCCGCCCCACCCACTCCAAAACGATCCGCCCCACCCACTCCAATCCAAAACTAAACGCCCCACCCACTCCAATCCAAAACGATACGCCCCACCCACTCCAATCCAAAACGATATGCCCCACCCACTCCAATCCAAAATGATACGCCCCACCCACTCCAATCCAAAATGATACGCCCACCCACTCCAATCCAAAACGATACGCCCCACCCACTCCAATCCAAAACGCTACGCCCCACTCCAATCCAAAACGATCCACCCCAATCCATCCAAATCCAATCCACCCCACTCCAATCCACACCACCCCATGCCAATCCAACTCCCCACACTCCATTCCACCCCACCCCAATCCAATCCACCCCACTCCAATCTACTCTACTCCACCCCATCCAGTCCACCCCAATCCACCCCCTGCAGTCCAATCCACCCCACTCTACCCCAATCCAATCCACCCCACCCCAGTCCACCCCACTCAATCCAGTCCATCCAGCCCACCACACTCCAATCTACCCCACCCCTCCAGTCCAGTCCACACCAGCAACTCCACTCTAATTCACCCCATTCCAAACCACCAAAATCCAATCCACCCAATCCAGTCCACCCACTTCAATCCACCCCACTCTACTCCAGGCCAATCCACCCCAATCTACTGAATCCAATCCACCCTACCCCCTCAATCCACTCCAACCCACTCTACCCTTTAACAGCCGACTACACTCTACGACACTGCACTCTACGACACTCTCTACCAATGAACTCTACTCCCCTCAACTCTAAGACGCTACTCCCCCTACTCCACTTTAAGACACTCTAATCCAACAAATCCAGTCTACGACACTCTGCTCCCCCACACCACTCTAGGACACTACACGCCACTAACATTTAGCCATGCTGAACAGAAGCCACACTAGTGTACAACGTGGCAAAAAACACTTTTAGAACTGGGGTCTCTAGTTGGCAGTGATTTGCACCCTGTCCAAGTAGGAACCCTCACTCTAGTCAGGATAAGGGAGTCACACACCCAAGATAACCCCTGCTCACACCCTTGGTAGCTTGGCACGAGCAGTCAGGCTTATCTCAGAGGCAATGTGTAAAGAATGTGTACATACACACACCGTAACACAGTGATAACACTGCAAAAGGACACCACACCAGCTTAGAAAAATAACCAATATTTATCTGAATAAAACAAGACCAAAACAACAAAAATCCAACATACACAAGTCAAGATGTCACTTTTAAAAGGTTAAAAATAGTTCAGCACATAGAAAACTATGGCTGCGTCACTTTTAGCACAAGGTACCTGAGATGTGTCAAAATCAAAAACAGGCGCAGGGGAGGTGAGTTGAGGCGCCAGAAAAGCAAAGCAATACGTCAGTTCCTTACTCCCAGGGGAGGTGATGTGTTGTCCATTAATGCAACATGCAACGGGAGGTGATGCATCGGTTCCTTACTGCAGCGCAGGGGAGGTGATACGTCGGTTCCTTACTGTTAGGGGAGGTGATTCATCGAGCTCCAGACACGCGGCCTCGGTTCCCTACTGCTAGGCAACTTTGCGCCCTGCGACGGAACAGGTGCTGCGTCGATTTCACAGCCAAGAAGCAGGTGATGCGTTAATTTCATCAACGTCGGAGTCGGAGCGGGTGCCACGGATGTCAGTGACACGGGGCTTGGGACTCTGGCAGGGGTAAGGCCTTAATTTTACAACCACACCGGGGGCTGCATCAGAAATACAGACGCTGAGGGTCAAGTGTCGCTTTTCTCAGATTTACCAAGTTCTACTTCCAAGGGCCCAGGAATGGATTTGGTACCACTTGGCAAGTCAGGACTCTCCACAGAAGAGGCCAGGCACTGATAGGTGAAGTCTTTGATGGCCCTGAGACTTCTTAACATGAGGCAAACACGCACAAGCCCTTGGAGAAACTTGGAAAGCAGGATGTAGAAAGAAATGTCCAATCCATTCACTCCCACGACAGAAGTAGCAAGCAGCAGGCCAGCACAACAAAGCAACAAGCAGAGGGTCAGTCCCTTCTACAGCATCCAGGTGTTCTTCCTGGCAGAATGTCCTTGTAGTCCAGAAGTGTTCTGAAGGTATGGTGTCACAGCTCCAGTACTTATACCAGTTTCGGCCTTTGAAGTAGGCAAACTTCAAAAGGAAAGCCTTCGTAGTGCACAAGACCCTGCCTTTCCCTGACCTTACTCCCAGGGTAGGTGATGCGTCTATTCCTCACTGCCAGGGGAGGTAATGCGTTGATTCCTTACTGCAGGGGAGGTGATGGGCCGAACTCCAGACTCACAGCCTCGTTCCTTACTGCTGGGCTAGTTTGATGAAGAACTTGGCGCACAGGTGCGATGCATCAAAAATCCGGATGCGCTGGCAAAACAGGCGCAGCGTCGTTTTTCCAGCCGCGTGAGAGGTGATGCGTCTTTCTTCAGCTGCACAGTAGGGACTGTGTCGGAGTCGGAGTGGGTGCCTCGGATGTCGGAGACAAGGTTCGGAGGACTCATGTCTGCGGCGATCTTTCAGCCGCACAGAAAGCGAAACGTCGATTCTTTGGCTACATCGGGGCGATGCATGAGTTTTTTTAACAGCATGGCGGTGCGGTGTCATGATAAACGGGCACTGGAGGTCAATGCATGGAATTTCTTCAGTCCTTTGCAGCAAAGCCACCTCCAAGAGCCCAGAACTGGAATTGGCACTTCTTGGCAGGTCAGAACTCCCAGCAGAAGAGTTAAGGGGCTGTAGATGAAGTAGTTGATGGCCCTGAAACTTCTTAACAGGAGGCAAGCACGCACAAGCCCTTGGAGAACCTTGGCAAATTGTAGATGTAGAAAGTAAAGTTCAGTCCTTTCCCTGCCCAAGACAGAAGTAGCAAGCCAGCACAGCAAAGCACACAGCAAAGTGGTAGTCCCTCCTGACAGTTTCTCTAGCTCTTCTTTTTGGCAGAATGTCCTATTAGTCCAGAGGTGTTAGATTTGAAATGTTACTCCTGTAATGCACGAACTTGAAATGTTCCCCTTGCAATACTCATACTCTATTCCGTGTTAAGTTAGCATTCACGGCGCCATCTTTATTGGCGCCATATTGTTCTGTAACTGAGATCGAGCTTCTGTCTCATAATGTTTGCCTCAGCAGAAAGGCTACCCCTGCGCCTCCAGCTTGTATTTCTCAAGGTTGAAGCTTCACTGCACTAATGAATGTATTATCTACTGTTGCATACCTTTGCTGTTAGATAGACCTGTTCCCACATCTTAGAATGGTAGGCACAGGCCGACCTGCCTGGGGGTCAAGATAGCAAGTACCTAGCCCTGTGCCATGGCTCATTCTTCTTTGTTCTCTTCGTTCACTGTAGCCTGGGCTGGAATTTTCCAGTCTGGGCGGGTTCTTTGAGAATTGGGAATGTATAATATCTGATTTTGTGTTGGGGGGAGTCAGTCCCTCGGCGGTCATCTCAGGAGACTGGTCAGACTGGGCTCCGCTGCAGCGCAATATTAATAAATGCTTTGGTTTGTATTCTCTACTGTCTGATTGACTCTTCATTTCTTGGAAGGCAGAGAGGTGGTCGCGAGTGACCAGGGTGGCCCGATTCAGGTCCTTCCTTCATTTGGCGCCCGAACAGGGACTCCATCGGGCTGACCCATCTCGCCCGGAACCGGGTGTGGAGGACGGGGCCGCGTCAGGTCGGACGGTCGGATCAGGGATCCCCACACGATAGAGCTTAGTTCTCGCAGCTGCTCCGCCTGTCTGATCGGGCGGTGCCTCGCCCAGCAGTCATCCCGGCTGGGGTGCTGAAAGGCGAAACCCTTGGATCTGACCATTTGGTCAGAAGAGTTGGCAGTGGAGAATAACTTTGTTTGACCTGTGTGCACCAGGTGAGTTTGTCTTGATTCTTGGCAAATATGGCGCCGCCTTGAAATTATTTTGGATATGGTCTGGAGACCATTTCTTGGTTTCTTTGTGAACTTGGTAGGTCTGCGGACCGTTTAGAGATTCAGGGTGTCTGCGGATACCCTGCCAGGCAACTTAGTGAATTTGGTTTACTCTTAAAATTGCCTGGGGCTTGAGCCTGTCTCTCTGGTGCAGTCTGAGGACTGACTTGTGGTTCCTTTGCTTGACACGGTCTGAGGACCGTCTTTGGAACAAGCGCTTGAATTTATTTGTGAACAGGGTGCACCATTAGTTTGTTTTTTGGTACGGTCTGAGGACTGTCTTTTAGGAAAAAGTACTTGCAATTGCTTTGCCAGGCAAAATAATGAATTTGGTCCTTTCTTGAAAGTGCCTGGAATGAGCTTAATTTGTTCTCTTGTTGTCGTTGTTGCTTTGCAGATGCCCATTGGAAGATCAGCCGGCGCCTCCAGGAGGCACTGTTAATATTGATGCGCGCGAAGAATGGTCTTGGCCCTATTATGTTTAGTACACTATGGTACAAATATATGAGGGACAATGCAGAGTTGAAACGGCTGATGGGCTCTTTTGAACAAATTTTTTTTTTTAGTAATAATATATATATATGTCTGTTTTTATATAGGACGAATGGTTTGAGAAAGGGAGAAGGAATGTATAAAAAGGGGAGAATGTAAAATAAGAAAGTTATAGAGCATGATGAAAAAAAAAAAAAAAAAAAAAGAGGGTGCGCTGATGGCACCCAGATTTCACCTCTAGTTTTAGGCATTGCCAAATGACAAAAGTTAAATTGCATTTTAAAAGTGGCATGCAGATGTTCGGTGCATGAAAAGTACGAAGAAAAAAAAAAAATGAATGAATGAGCCCTGCTCAGATGCTGATGCTGTCAGTCTGATGGGTAGTGCAAGGAATGCTCAAGTAATTAATTCATGATTCATTTGAGTGTGTTTAATTTAGATTTGAATGTATCTATTTAATTTGGAAAAGGTGCTTCGAACATTCCAGGTAGCGTGTATTTGTGATGAATAAAAAGGATTTTGAAAGCTGAAATACACAGCTCATGATTTAGTTTGCTTTGGAAGGCTCATTGTCCGGGTTTGAGATAAGAATGGAATTTCTCTCGCCGTTTCTGTTCTGTCTCTTCATAAAAAGGACGCATGCAGAAATACACAGCCTTTTTCCTTGAGTTCTGCAGAAGGCAAAGGAGGGGCTCATTTGGGCAGCTTCTGTGAGAGGCAAGGAAAAGAGAGACCGAGATAAACAGCGAGTTCTGCAGAAGGGAAAGGAGGGGCTCATTTGGGCAGCTTCTGTGAGAAGCACAGAAGAGGCAGAACAGAGATAAACAGCGCGGCACGAGGTCAGATTTAGATGCTAGAAGCCTACGTTTTATGTTTTGACTAACAGGCTTTGTACAGTTTTCATTTGTCATATGCATTTATTTCTCTTCATGGGAGATTTTGCAATTATTAATGATTGATCTAGCTATATGTTGAACTCACCCTTGCATTATATTTCACGAACACTTTCAGAGTCCTGACTGACTTTTATGCCTCATTTTCCATAGAAAATAGGTTTTTCTTCCTTTATGGGGTACTTTGTGTACAATATGCTTTCTGAGAGAATAATTGAGGATTTATACAGTTGTTCTTTCTATTTCTGCTGCTTCTGCTCCTGCCATGTCGCCCAGGCTGTGTTGGCTATCTCACATCTTGCTTTTCTTTGTCTCCGCCACCTGTGGCCATTATGACTGTTAGTACCCCTGACACACATATTACCTCAACATCCTTTTTTCGCTAACGCTTATATTTGTGGCAAAGCCAGCAGTGATGATATTGTCTATTATTTCTGTTGCTACTCCCACTGTGGTTTTCATCCCCCGATATTAGTGAGTACTGGGACACGGGTATGTGGATTTGAGGATAGAGACTGGATGAAATTGGAGGAACGTGTGGGTCCGTACATGTGATCTGAAGTGGGAAATGAAGGAAAGAGGGTAATAGCTAATAAAGGTGCTCAGTGGGTTCATGTGGTAGGTGTGTGGAATGTGATAGAAATTATGAGCCTTTTGTGCAACAGTTTGTCCTGTTATGAATATGACTGCTATATTGTTTGGTTTCTAGGAGCAGTGTTTTCAACTATGTTGCGCCGAAGACATTGTGTGATATTAACAGGGATACTTATTTTGGTAGGCCGCATTGTCATGTATTTGGGTAATGTAAGTTAACAGCTTGTCGCCAGGGGAAAGATGAGAGAGTGAAGGTGTTTCTAGATTATAGTGGGCAGGATTGGTCTTTTAAAAGGGGATTTTGATTGTTTGTTCGCAGATTCGTTTCTAATGTGTTTTCTGAAATAGCAACTTGGTAGTAGACATTTGAGAGTATTTGGTCTACATTGCCTCTTTCTGTTACGTATTTAACATAGCACAGTATTATGATTGTTTCGGTGGATTTTTTGGACTTATTAGCTGCAACACACGTTTTGCTCCCTCTTGCTTTTACTATTGGTCCTTTTTACCGTGGATTCTCCGTTTGTGTTAATGTCTAATTGTGGTGAGAATGTGATGGGTTTGGTATCTTAATATTACTGCTCTCCAGCAGGTGAATGTCTGATGATGGGTCTTAATGTAAGTAGTAAATAGTGTTTGTTTCCCCCTCTACGTTTTGCAGATGCGCCGTTCACTTTGTGGGCAACAGGCGATGCAGAGGTGGGATTGCTACAGATATCGCCGGTTTGGATCTAAGAAATAGGCAATGCTACTTTGCCTCATGTCCCTTACTGTCGGATACATTGGGCGGGGCGGCGAGCCTTGTTGTGCATGATGCAGGATTTGGTTGAGAAAGGTGTGGGTGAGGAGACGACTGTTAAATTATAACAGCCCCATTATTTTGATTGTGTTTACAATTTTGTGACTGATTGGTGTGAAGTTAACGAAAATGTGGTTCTCCAACTTCCTGCTGTTCTAGCCATTGCTATGCTTCTGCTAATGGCACCTCCTGCTGCTCAATATTTTTCTATCACTGATCTAAAATACATTCTTTGGCAGTATTCTTTTTTAAATAATAGGTCTTAGTCTGGATTCACATTGGATGGTAGGAGTCCTAGGTTCTGCTGCGCTTCTTAGGACTATGCAACAAGATAGAGCAAATTTTGAAAGATTAGTCACTTGCTCACAGCTTCAGACAGAGGGCAAAGATGTAGGGACAGTGCAGTTGAATAGTTATTGCGTTCAGCTTCGAATGGCCATGAAGAATGCTTTTCAGAAGGTAAGTATTGTCGACAGGAGGTCACCTACTTAGGTCACCTACTGTCGAAAGGGGGTAGGAGATTAGCTCCTTGGCGAACTAACACATTAAAGAAGTGCATGAGGTGCATGAGCCTTTATCCTGAATGCCTAAAGCAGTCTTTTGTGCAACTAACACTTGGGCAACTAGCAAACTGCGCTTTCTTCGGCTCTTGTGCTTGGTACATAAATTGTTGCGTGTCGTTTTGTGTTGTAAGTCCACAAGACGGCTTGTTGTGCGCTTTCTGTCTTTGACACTACCGCAAGAGCCCTCCCGAGTGCCCTCCCTAGCCGTCTAGGGGCGGTCATGACGGTGGCAGTCTCTATAAGGCAATCAATTGGACTTGTTTTTAGTCACTGATCTCACAGTTATGGTACACCATGCTGTGAACACGCTCTTGAATAAAAAGAGACACAGCACCTTACCAGTGCACGTCTAACTAACTATAAATTAATATTGTTCGCAAAAACGAAAAATATAAAGATTAAAGGATGTGCCACCTTGAAGTCAGCCATGTTACTGCCCCTCCCTTCTGCCAAATGATGGAATTGAAAAAGGAAAAGGGAGATGAAAGGACGGGTAGACTGGACTGATGTTCCCTTATCTGATCCTCAAGGGGAACTATATGGTCGATGGCTCTTGTATGAATTCTCAAGTGGCACCACCACTATTGCTCATGTTACCGCTACACTACATACAGTCGCAGAGACATCACGAGTCCCTTATCAGTTAGCCCGAGTAACTGGGCTGTGAATAGTAAGTAAGTGTAGTGCCCACCAGAAAGTAACTGATGATGTGGGAATGGATAATGTGTTTGTAGATCAGACAGCTAAGGAAAATGATCAAAATGAAATGGAAAAAATGTTTGTAGCAGGCCCTGCTGGGTGGGTACCGGAAATCACGATGTTTAAGTTGAAAGTACGGCACATTTGAAGGGACGAGGGATGGTGAATCAATAGGCCAGGGAAGAAAATAGAATGTTGCCAGATGCATATGTATTTCCCGTGGTTATGATGAGACATTGCCCGGCCTGTGTACTGTATGGTGCGCATGACGCACAATTCTGGAAAGGGTACCCGTATGCCCCCGGTAATTTCGCACCACACATTTTTCCTTTGGAGGTTTTTCAGATGAATAATGTAGGAATGGACGGATAATAATTCGAAAGATGTCCTGATTGTTCTTTAAGAGTTTAGTAAATGGATTGAGGCTTACTCCACTACTAATTGTTGAGAGAAAAATATAAAGTTTTATCTTTGCCAGTTAACTGAAAGTTTGCATTCTATCCACTAGTAGGTCCAGGATGCTCTGCAGTCACATCAGAGGGGCCCAGACGCGATGCCCGGTCTGGCTGCTTGTTATGGGCAAGTTGAAGTGAATAAGACTAAGACGGAGCTGCAGAGCAATGAAGTGCTGGACGAGACAGTACCACCGAAAAACAAAAGAGAGAGGGGCTATCCAGGAGCCCCAGCCTGTTGGCCCGCCTGTGCTTGAGTGCCAGCCCATTGAGCCCCAGCCTGTGGGCTCGCCTGTGTTTGAGCCTCTGCCCCTTGGTCTCCTAGAGTCTGACCCCTTTTCCCTGACCCCTCTGTGCCTGGAGTGACAAGGTACAATCTACGCCCCCGACGGAGGAACAGTGCACCAAAGGGAAAGTCAGATTAGTAGGGATGGACTGCATTGCTGAAGAATAGGGCGAACGTGGTACCAACGATAGCTTAGGGAAAGTGAGATTGGTGCATTGTTCGGACAGTGAATGATCAGGGCAAATGGACTGTGATTCTAAAGAAAGAACATACCTTGCCCTGCAACGTGGGATCTGGATCCGAGCTAGACAAACAGCTCCACCGCCGGTGCTCAACAGCGCCTACGCCTAATGAACAATAGGGGTCCGCCAGCGGGACCCAGATGGACGCTGGGAACTTTCTCCCATTTCCTTGCTTTATCCCCATTGGCTCCATTGCATGTCCTTTCCTCTGATTCAAGAACAAACAAAAATAATTTACCCATTTGGTCGCTCCATTAGGAAGGAAGAACAGCTCTTTGCAGCCCGTGTTCCGGGAAAAATGGGCCTGTTTGGTCAGGGTGGTCTGTTAAGATATTCTGTGCATTCTTTGATTGGTACGACGCCTGTTCCCTCTGAACACATGTTTAATACTTTGGCTCCTCACAGAGGGCGCACAGGAAGACATACACTGACAATTCAATTGTTTCGATTGGTGCACATTCAATTCCTTTTCTTCTGTTCCAGATATGACATTTATTGATTTTTCGCACTGCAAATGAATATATACATTAAGACGATGTCTGTAACGATGGTTGATATGACAGTTTTGTATCCAGGGGCGGGGAAGATTAAGGTGGGTGAGAGCACATATGACTTCACTTACAGACTGAACATAACAACAAGCCCGTCTTAGATCCTGCATCGTAATGTTTACTTCGCTTGTGGGTCTTAAGTTCATGTTTAGTTTACAAATGTTGCTTCTCTTTTCTCCTTCTTATCACTGTATTTGTTGCCCCATCTACGTAGCGTATATTTCATCAGCTACAATGTAAAAGTATGTTCCTGCCCTGAGCCAAAAGGGTTGCTGACAAGAAGAATATGCCGCTGTATGCACTGTCTCCCAGCCTGTTGTGCCTGCTGTGTATCAATGCTGACACCACGCGTGTTTAGCCTCATAGAGTATTTAGTTCTGACAGATAGTCCATAAGTTAGCAACAGTAGCCTATGATCTACAGTTTTTTCTATCTTTAGAATTGTAAAGACCCTTACCTGATGGCACCAATAAAGCTTAGCATGAATGCTAAAAGGAGGGTCTGTTAGATTTGAAATGTTACTCCCATAATGCACGAACTAGAAATGTTCCCCTTGCAATACTCGTACTCTATTCCGTGTTAAGTTAGCATTCACGGCGCCATCTTTATTGGCGCCATATTGTTCTGTAACGGAGATCAAGCTTCTGTCTCATAATGTTTGCCTCAGCAGAAAGGCTGCCCCTGCGCCTCCAGCTTGTATTTCTCAAGGTTGAAGCTTCGCTGCACTAATGAATGTATTATCTACTGTTGCATACCTTTGCTGTTAGATAGACCCATTCCCACATCTTAGAATGGTAGGCACCGGCCGAACGGCCTTGGGGTCGAGATAGCATGTACCTAGCCCTGTGCCATGGCTCATCCTTCTTTATTCTCTTTGTTCACTGTAGCCTGGGCTGGAACTTTTCAGTCTGGGTGGGTTCTTTGAGAATTGGGAATGTATAATATCTGATTTTATGTTGGGGGGAGTCAGTCCCTCTGCAGTCATCTCAGGAGACTGGTCAGACTTTGCTCCGCTGCAGCGCAATATTAATAAATCCTTTGGTTTGTATTCTCTACTGTCTGATCGACTCTTCATTTCTTGGAAGGCAGAGAGGTGGTCGGGAGTGACCCGGGTGGCCCGATTCGGGTCACTTCCTTCAGAGGTCTTCTGAAGTTATGGGGTCACAGCTCCAGTACTTATATAAGTTTCTCCCTTTGAAGTAGGCAAAATTCAAAGGAAAGTCTTTATAGTGCACAAGACCCTGCCTTTCCCTGACCTGGCTCCAGACACACTACAGGGGGTTGGAGACCGCTTTGTGTGAAGACAGGCACAGCCCTATTCAGGTGTCAGTGACAACTCCTCCCACCACTTTAGCTCAGGAAGACCCATCAGCCTAGTGATGGGCCATAAGGATTTGCAGGGTACACCTCAGCTCCCTTTGTGTGACTCTCTGGAGTGAAAGCACAAACAGCCCAACTGTCACCCCTTCTCAGACATGGATTCCACAGGCAGGCAGAGGCACAAAATGGTAAAGCAGGAAAATGCCCACTTTCTAAAAGTGGCATTTTCAAACACACAATTTAAAAACCAACTTCAGCAAAAGATGTATTTTTTAAATTGTGAGGTCAGGGACCCCAAACTCCAAATCTTATCTCTTCCCAATTGGAAGTTACACTTGTAAGATGCTACAAGGCAGCTCCAATGATAACCTATGGGAGAGATAGCCCTTGCAATAGTGAAAAATTAAATTAGCAGTATTTCACTATCAGGACATTATAAACACACCAATACATGTCCTACCTTTTAAGTACACTACACCCGGCCCATGGCGCTACCTTGGGCCTATCTCAGGGGTGCCTTACATGTAGAAAAAGGGAAAGTTTGGGCCTGGCAAGCGCCTGGATACCCTATCGGGTGAATAGCCACGCTTTATAAATCCTGACTGATTGATTTCGACATGGCAGTTTAAAAATGCACATACAGACACTGCAGTGGCAGGTCTGAGACATGTTTGCAAGGTTACTCGGGGGGCGTGGCTACGGCGCGTTGCGAAATGGCTGCCTGTTGAGGGAGCTCCACATGCCGGGCTGCAACATCCGGCAAATACCACTTTTTAAAAACTCAGTCTGAGACCAAGGAAAACATATGCCCTGATCGCCAAACCTTTCCTGCTCCAGAGGTTGCAGTTTGCGAGCTTGGAACCGACTCAGAACCCCCAAGCTGCGAGGTGACGCGGATCGACGGAGCTGCCGAGAAAATGTCCGCCGCCGCCGTCTAAACCGAACCCGCAGCTGTGGATCGTACCTGGAGGCCGAGAGGCTGCTGTGACTTCGCCGGCTGCAAGCGAGGTGCCCTGTGTGGTAGGGAAGGCATCATGAGGCGGCTTGAGGACAGCTGCTGATCCGCACGTGCAGCGAGACAGGAGCGGTGATCACCGTCATCGGAAGGCCGGAAGAGCGGGAGGCTGGTGCCGAACGAGAGGCTGCGGGACGCGATTGTGGAGATCTGCCTGAGCTGTGGAACTCCCTCCTAAGAAGTCCAACGCCAATAAGGTAGGAGCGGCGGGGCCCTATTCGGCTGGCACCGTGCTGGGCATCGCGGGGCGGCCCGGACCTACACTGCGGCTACTGCGTTGGGGGTCCTGAGGTCAGCGCCGTGTATGCTTGGGCCTGTGCGGGCATTTGGGGGTCTAGTCTGCCCCCTACATTTGAGGTGCTCCCCCCCCTGCTTGCTGTTGTGGGTTTGGGGCGGCGCGCGGAGGACTGCGGGCGCCGTCTAACTCCCCCCCTGCAGGGACCGCGGGGGGGTTGTTTTTAGTGCGGTGCGTGCGCCGTCCGTTCCTGCCCTATCCCCGCATGGCGGCCGGTTCGGGGGCCCTCTTGCGTGGCGCTCATTGTTGGACGGCGGTTGTGACCGCGAGTGGCCCTAAAAGATCACGCTACTGCTACATGTCCGCCCCTTCATAGGGGGGGGCCGTCGTCTGGCCACAGCTGACTCCGGCCTTGGCACCATTACTGACCTCCCCTGCTTGAACCTTTGGGAGTAGGCCAGGCCCGGCCACAAGTACGACCAACTGGGACGGCAAAGACTGGTCACCTGTTTCTAACCAGCGAGGGAACGCCTCTGTACCGGCCTTCTTCATCTTTGCTGTAGGCTGCCTGGCTAGACTTCTTCTCCCCTATTATTGACTGCCATACTGCCCACCACATATATTACAGCCGTGGCCCGCTGCAGCACCGGTGATCTGCGAATATGGGCAAAACAGACCCCAAGCATCCTAAACTCCCCTTCGAGAGTGCGAGACGCACCCGCACGGCGGAAACGCCGGTGGAGACGAGCGCCGTTCAGAGTGCACCGGACCATGTCGATGACCCGGAGGAAGACTTGAGAACTATACTGCTCGAGGTGCGCACTGGCCTGAAAACAATAGACAGCAAGATCGATGATCTTGCGACCAGCCTGGACGCCGTTAAAAAAAAAAAAAAGGTAGACGTGCATGAGACCAGACTGGATGTCCTGGAAAACAGGTTGTCGGACACGCATGACGTCACTGCTGAAACGAGAACACAGGTTCTGAACATGGAGCGAGTACTTGAGGTCATAAAGCTGAAGAATGAAGATTTAGAGGCGCGGTCGCTCCGGAACAATGTCCGCATTCTTGGCCTTCCGGAATCGACGGCCAACTCAAAGATGGAGACCTACATTGATAACCTCCATCGTGAGCTGTTTGGTCCAGTGCTGTCTCCGGTTATGATCGTGGAGAGAGCGCAGAGATCGCTTGGTCCCCGGCCAGCTCCTGGAACTCCACCGCGCCCGATAATAGCACGCCTTCTGAACTATGCGGACAGAGATGCTATACTTCGTGAAGTGAGAGCTAAAAGTCCTGTTGTTCATCAAGGCAACACCCTGTCCTTTTTTCCAGACTACACACCAACTGTGCAGGCAGCTCGCAGGGAGTTTCAGCCGGTGAAACGAATCTTGCAGTCCGCCTCCGCTCCTTATGCCATGCTCTATCCTGCTAAACTGAAAATCACTCATGAAGATAAGGCACACTTCTTTACAGATTCTAAATCGGCCTTGAAATTTGCGAAACACATCTGCCCTCGCAAGCCTCACAAAACGGTTTCCCAGAATGCAGCCTCATCACCGTCCCACAGTGATGCTGACTGGTGGTCAAGTCACACCGGTGCCCATTGGGGGAGCTGGGATGTAGGCCCACTTGGGCTGTCTTTTTTCCGTTGTACTTCCCATTGTTGTTAATCCGGACTGTAAAGTGTGCTCTTGAAACATGTTCGCGACATGCTCCTGTGGAGTCCTCGCTATAGTAGATGTGTCTCTAACCAGCATGAAAGGGCTACCTCATTGTTTCTTATCCTTCTTGGGGTCTCAGAGAGAGTTAATTACACTGATCATGCAGTCTGGCCACCCTGCCGATCGGCGGGTGTTCGCCGCTGTTCCTCCCCCCTAGAGGGTGATCCCCTACTTGGTTGTAATTCTTAATATATTTGGGGTAATCATTGGGATGGGGAGGGGTTCGTTTTCTCAACCTAATTGGGAGGTTGTAGTGGGAGGAGGGTGGGTAGGGGGGGCACCGTGCGTTTGTAAGTAGCCAATGTAATTATACAGCCTTGCTGAAGGAAGTTTTTCATGACTATATCGACACCACGTTTATCTATTGCACTGTTCACTTAATGCACCATGACACTCAGATGATTGCTGTACCTATATATGTTATGATGCCACAAGGCTCCATGGGTGAGAACTACAAACTAATAACGTGGAACTTTAGAGGGTTGAACTCCCCGAAGAAATCCTGACAGGTGCTTGCATACTTAAATCGTCATGGCACCCAAATCGCATTCTTACAGGAGACGCACCTGACCAGGGCATCGGCGGCGAACTTTGCGCGCAGCTGGGCGGGATTCAGGTTGGCCTCCTCCTCCTCATCCTATGCCAGGGGGGTCAGCATACTGGTTAAAAAAGGTGTCCCGTTTATGCCCCATCGTACCCACACAGACGAGGAAGGCAGATGCGCGATGGTCCAGGGCAAATTGGGAGATACACTACTTACTCTCATAGCCATGTATGGCCCCATAGCTGATGAACCGGTGGTGTTCTATCGCATGTATAGTGAACTCCGACGGTGGCCCGAGACAGCTATAGTGTGGCGGGGGGGGGGCCTCAACACATATTTAGATCCCGCACTTGATAAGCCCAACCAACAGAGCAACCGCACCCCCAGAGTAGCTCGGAGCATTAACCAGGATATGTTGGAATTCGGACTGGTAGATGTATGGCGGCTGCGCAATGCTACAACCAGGGAGGGCACACACGCTACGCCTGCGCACAACAGTTGGTCCAGACTGGACTATTGGTTGCTTGACGAGAGCGCAGCGGAGTGGGTGACAGAGGTCACTAACCATCCATGAACGCTTTCTGACCACAAACCTGTACAGCTTGCCCTATGTATCCCTACTCCCACCCGCCGTCCGTTCACATGGCGCTTCCGATCGGAAGCGCTCCTCGATCCACTGTAGAACGATACTGTTCATAAGGCAATAGAAAATTACTTTCTGGAAAACAAGGGCACCGTTGAGAGCGCCTTCTCGCTATGGGAAGCGTTCAAAGTAACGATTCGAGGAGTCTGTATGAGTACTACCGCCGGTATATTGAAGGATCTACGAACACAACTCCACAAGCTGGAGGCCGCCCTAAAAAGCCTCGAGAGAGCTTACACAGTTAACCCCTCCCTGGACACGCTATTGCGCATCCAAACTCTGATTCATGACTACGATGCGGCTGCGGACACGGAAATACGATACATCAACCGTAGACACGTGGCCAGGCGCTATGGTGAGGGCGGGAGACCGGGCCGTACATTACCTAGGAAAATCAAAACGATCGAAGACCACTACCATGTTGAAAAAATAGTTGATTCTCAAGGTAGGGAGCACTACACTCCACTGAACATATTAGAACAGTTTAGGGAATATTACGCTAGTATGTACGCGTCACGCGGGACGGGACCAGACTCCGCATCTGAGGAATATCTGGAAAACATTGGGTGCGCGTGGCTGGCTGACGGTCACAGAGAATATCTGAGTCAACCGATAGATGTGGCGGATATCAAGGCCGCGATATATGCTCTGCCGAATGCCAAGGCTCCGGGCCCGGACGGCCTGACCGTGGAATTCTATAAGGCCTACGTAGCCCTCCTGGCCCCATACTTACTGGAGATGTTCGCTGAGGCGCACGATGCTGGTATGCTGCCTCCGTCCCTCCGGCAGGCTCTTATCATAACCCTTCTAAAAAAAGATAAGCCCCCTGATGCCTGTGTATCTTATCGGCCTCTATCTTTGATCAACATTGACGCAAAAATTTTAGCCAAGATTCTAGCCACAAGACTCCAGCCCTTAATGCCGTGTCTGGTCCTGCCGGACCAATCGGGGTTTATACCGGAACGTTCCACTTCTCACAACGTGCGAACCATTTTCGCTATGTTACATGTCCTTGACCCCAACCTGCGCGCTGCTGCTGTCATGCTTGACGCAGCCAAAGCGTTCAACTCCATAGAATGGGACTATATGTTTCGCATATTACAGCGCATGGGTTTTCCACCATTGTTTTTGGGGTGGATCAGGATTTTATATGCGGATCCGTCGGCTAGAATCCGAGTTGGGGGGCTAACATCTGAGGCTTTTTCTATTGAGAGGGGCACCCGTCAGGGATGTCCCCTGTTGCCACTGCTCTTTTCCATCGCTATTGAGCCACTGGCGTGTGCAATACGACAGAGGCACAGAGAGACCGCCCTAAATTTTAATCACCGGCCGGTCGGCATTTCGCTTTATGCCGATGATATGGTTTTATTTTTGAGGGAACCTGAGCGCTATCTGGCGCAGGTGTTGCGAGAATACACCAGATTCGGACTAATCTCAGGCCTCACCATCAACTGGGACAAATCGCTTATTATCCCCCTGACAGCAGTTACCTCAGCACCCCCACTGGAATACCCTATATTGTGGACTCTAGACCCAGTTAAGTATCTGGGAATCTGGGTCCACCGGGACCCTGAGATAGTGGTGAGGGAGAACTATGGGCGGGCCTGCGACACGCTGGATCGCCACATAGATACATGGATGGCACTGCCGTTGTCCTTAGCGGATCGTATTGCCATCATCAAAATGGTGGTGCTACCCCGCTTCCTGTATCTTTTCTCTAACATTCCAATTAAATTGACGCAGGGGTTCTTCAACACGTTACGGACTTCTATTCTCAGGTTGATATGGGGAGGCAAACAGGCCCGTGTGGCCTGGGACACTCTCACTCTAGACTATACTAAAGGGGGTTTTAGTGTGCCGGACCTCTATATGTACTACCTAAGTGCGCAGGCGCAATACGCGTACTACTGGGTAAACACACATGACTTCATACCCCATGTGGCGGTTGAGGATGGGGACGCCTCGCCGGTGCCTCTCCGCAGTATCCTCACTCACACGCGGCGCGACATTCCAAAAACTGAAATAAACACGATTGACACTACAATAGCAGCCTGGCGTGCCATCGGGCAACTTGCGAACAAACTCCCACTCTATGCCCCTGCGATTACAATAGAATACCACGCGGCGCTTTCGGTGACACAGGAGGTCGGCCCCATGCGTTTGCTCAGGGAGGCGGGACTGACCACCATGCAAGACCTTTACCCGGGCGGCACCTTCCTGTCCCTTGCAGATCTTCAGTACCTTATTAATCCCACGCCACTCTTTCGTTTTGCTATACACCGCCTGAGGCATGCTATCAGATCGCACTACCCCACGTACCCAGCTGAACCGCAGACACTCCAATCTCTTCAAATATTATTGACCACCCCCACACGCAAGAAGTTAATCACGAGGCTGTACAGGGCAATTAGGGATGAAAAAGCCGGTAAGCCAGACAAGAGTTTAGCAAGGTGGAATGCGGTATTGCCCATACCTTTGACGCTGAAAGACTGGGAGCATGTGTGTGATCTCACCCGCAGACTCTCTCTTAACGGGACCTCCGCATCATACATTTTAAATATTTACACCAGACATATCACACGCCCCTTCGCCTATACAAAGCTGGTTTGAGGGACAATAGCAGATGTAAACGCTGTGGGCGGATGGAGGCTGACTTTATGCATCTCGCTTGGGAATGCGGGAGGGTGGGTTGTTACTGGGAGCAGGTGGTGCAACATATAAAAGAAATGTCAGGCTCGGATGTCCAGTGTACACCTTCAGTTTGCCTTTTGAGCTACGTCCCCCATGTAAAGGGAGTCCTGGGGAAGTTTGTACGTATTGCTTTGCTCATGGGTAAGCGGGCGGTAGCCATAACGTGGGATTGCAGACGAGCGCCAAGTGTTGCGAACTGGATCAGAGATATGGTTTATTGTAAAGAGACGCTGGAACTTTATGCGGAGGAGCTGCCGATTTCCTCTAAGCCCAGAGACATTTGGGAGCCATTACGTATGTACCTGCAAAGACAAACCAGCGCAGGCACGCAAAGTGCGGCGGATTGAACCCCGTACATGCAGGAGTCTCATCCGCCTTGTGGAACACTGGATTTCGCAATCTGAGTTGTCCTCTTCTTTTTGTTACTGTGGTGTTGATTGATCACATGTTACATCTGGCTGTTCTAACACAAACGATGCTTTGTAACGCAGTATTGATGCTTATTATTTTTGAAATGCAAATAAAAAATTATTTAAAAAAAATGTTTGCAAGGCTACTCATGTGGGTGGCACAATCAGTGCTGCAGGTCTACTAATAGCATTTGATTTAGAGGGCTTGGGCACACCTGGTGCACTTTACTAGGGACTAACCAGTAAATCAAATATGCCAATCATGGATAAACAAATTACAGGTTCGGTTTACACAGGGAGCACTTGCACTTTAGCACTGGTCAGCAGTCGTAAAGTGCCTAGAGCCCTAAAACCAGCAAAAATGAAAGCAGCACACAGTCAAAAACAGGAGGTCAGAAGCAAAAAAGACAGGGGAAAAAACATGACAAAGAATGCCAGGTCTAACAAATACATTGCTAAAGCCAATAGCTCTGATATAGGCGAGACCTATTGGCTTTGCCAATGCTTTTCTTTTCAGTGGGAGCATGTTTCTGCCTACGTCACCAGCTGTCCTCGACGCTGGTGTCCCCAAAATAGCTCCGCCAGAAAATGCCCAGCGACACCGATGTAAGTGCAAGAACTTTGCTCCTGCATACTCAGGTGGACACCACCAATCGCCGAACAGACAACCACTGAGGGAGAGGAATGCCAGAGTGGCCAAAAAGAATAAAGAATAATGAAAGTCTACGCTGAAGCATACCGTCAGACCTCAACATGGGTGACTGGGTGCTAACAAAACAAAGAGCCTAAAGACCCGTGTGTCAAGAATAAATTTTGAAATTTCAGAACCTGCATTTTACCTTAGGTAATCCCTCACCAATAGGCAGGAATTACCTCCATAATGCCAGGACCAGCTTGGTACTTGAAAATATAATGCATTAGAGTCATTGGCACTCTCTCAATCATACTCCCATTTTTTCCAGTCTTCATGAGTTGGAAATTCTTGCACTGCTGCTGCTCCTGCTGTACCTGTTTTGCCTGCTAGCGAAGCTTGGTGAAAACAATTTTTGTATACACTAATCAAAAGTCAAAACAAGTGGCATTGCCAATGCCTGTTTCCATGCATGATGTGAATGGACTAGTGCACTTCCTTTGTATAGGTAAAGAGGGTTTAAATTTGGTTTTACATGCGGAAAATGCAGAAACAATATTAGAAATAGATTAGACAGTTTTGCAGTATTTAAAAACATAGGCCCTTGGCGATCCAATGTTGTGAGAGAATCTTTCAGGCTGTCCTGGCTTTTTAGCAGCAACACACTGCAAACCTACAAGTCCCAGAATGCAGCATTCTGGTGCTACAACGGCCAGGACTGGCTAAATTTGTCACACTAGACAGTGGACCACTTGGTAACTACGTAAAAAAGTTTTAAAAACATCAAGTTTATGTTTGTGATTTTTGCCCTATATTCTTGTACACAATCAGAGGTTAACCAGTAAAGTAATGAGTGGTGAGAGATGGCATTTCATGTGCAAATGTCAGATTCCCAGTGTTAATGGGTAAACATTCACTGCTATAAACAGCAGGCTTGCTATTAGCTTCACTACCTACCAGAATGAGAGCCGTCACAGATTTTTAGGTTTTGGATCTTAATTACAATATTCTTTCAGCAGTGGTTTTAAAACCCATACTTCCCAGGAATTATTTTTATACTTATTAATTACTTTCCGTGATTTGCTGTAAATACATTAACCCTGTGAATTATTGCGTTCAACCCCTGAAAAGGCTGCCAAAATAGCATAGTATACATCAACATATAGCAACATGAAGTAGTGCTTTCTATATACATTTCCTGTTTCAAATACCATGTAATACAAAAAGGTACATAACAGAGAAAAGGATGTGGAGTTCTGGTGGCATTTGCACACCAATGGGGAATGGATGAGCAACGGCGGATCTGAGTAACCGCACCTCCCTGCTTTGTTCCTTTTTTTGTATATGAAACTGTAGCGGGTAGTATGATTGGGTGTGCACATACAGCTCCTGCACCTGCCGTTGTTGGATGCCAGCTGCCAAGCAGAGAGAAAACTGTGAAAGTGGTGGAGCGGTGCACTACCAAAGAGTTTTTTTCAATAAATCCAAATGTTCAATTGGTTAAGTGGTGATCAATCCTTTATTTTCAATATCAAAATATACAGATTCCAGCCAACGCGTTTCGTTCAAACATAAAATGAACTTCTTCAGGGCTAATTTAGCCGCGGAATTCGACTTTCAGGTGTACTGATGCACGACCGGAATAAACACAACACAGGCTCCCTTCCACGGGACAGGACTGCACTGCTCTTTGGTAGTGCACCGCTCCACCACTTTCACGGCATTTGCACACCACTCTGTCTCATGGTTCTCGTGTCATAAGAAGCCCACAATCTCATTATGGAACTAAAAGTGTGCAAAGTATAGATATTGAGTGTGTAAAGTATAGCTTAACTGTGCGGTTTCATATTCCCTCACACTACTCCCTACAACCGGAAGATGCTCCGGACTTACTGAAGAGATTTATATTATGCTTTCACTCAGGGCCATAAATAGAGGAAGTATAGGTGTGGGGTGTGGTGCTGCAGCACCCCCAAAACAGCCAAGCTGGAGTTCAGACGGTGAATGAGTAATAAAGATGCTTTTAAAGGTTTTTTATATCTTGTCATACTTGCTGTAATCTCAAAGACAGAGGTCAAATGTCAGACTATGTCTTCTGACAATCTGCTGCCTATTCTTTTAAAGAGGAGTCTGGTGTTTAGTTTTCTTTCCCTGGCTGCAAAGTTAGAGGATTTTGTAAAGTGAACTATCTGACAATCTTGCTGTGGTACAGGGATGTGTGAAAGGAAAGGCTGTATGATGTCACTTTTTTTCCTAATACACATTTGCATACCTGTAAATGAACTGTACAAATATGTCAAACTTATTGAGTAGTTAAGAAAATATAAATTAAGCACTTTTAGAAAAATAATTCTGAAGTGTGATGAAAACGACGATTTTAACAGGATCAAAATAAATCAAGACACTTTACTTGGTGATGTGCAAATGACAAATATTGGCTGAGAACCAATTTTCACACATTATTATTTGTGAGCTATATAGTTTTATCAGTAAAACGTCATGTCAATAGTAATGCTAATGGAAAAGGTGCTGTCTGTAAATGACTGTGTGCTACCACACCATATTTTAGTAATATATTTGCTACAGGTGCTCCAAAATGCACCTTCGGCTACATACAACACCCGTACCACCCTCCAGCTGAATGGCGTGACTCATTTGCTATAATTGTTCTTTTTGTGGCGCTTGGATTTTTCGCATTCCCTATGGCTTCAGTAGTGTAACACTGATAGCAGCAGCCCTTTTCGGAAAATTGTTCCAGCACTACGGTTTGAGTGCCTAGTTTAGGTGGGAAATAATCAACATTGTTGATGTAGTCTGAAATATCCGTAACATAAAGGAGCAAGAGGAGAGGTGCCAACACAGACCCTTGTTTGACATCATTTGGGACATACATGTTGGGTGAGAGTCCGCAGTTGATTGGGATTTTAAATCTCTCCCATGTCTCGCTATGCATTATCCTTTTTAACCGGCATAGGCGAGGTCAAAACTCAAAGCAAAGTTTATTATATACGCCTGTTATTATATGACATACAGTGCACATTTTCATAAATAAACCCACATGCAGGTGTCTAAGAGGTTTATGATCATTGTTTTTTCTATTGGTTCCCTGAAGGGGCCCCTGACTGTTTGAGCACTATAAAACAAAGTAGATATTATTCCAAATGAAAACATTGAAAATAACTTTTAAGTTATTTTATTAATGAAAATCACATGCATATTTTCCACTTATTAAGGAGTTGACCTTAAAAACGAATACAAATGTTTTAAAACTAGGGTTACACTTATTTGGTGCATTTAAAAATAGAAACTTTTCAACAAGTTTAGTAAATGTTCTGCCAGGAATGTTATGCTTGTATGCTAAAAGGTATGAAAATGAGAGACGGCTTTGAAATGCAGCCTTATATGAATCTCTGACATCCCACTTCAGTCCTCAAGAGAAATGCTGTTCGCTCTTTCACACCTTGTCTTTCTGAAAGATGGCCTTGGCAATACATGAGCCTCAGAAAACAATGTGAAAGGTCCGGACTCAACTCATGGGCATTCCTCATTAATTATTGATGGAGACCAAGGACCACAAGCCTTTATAACACAGGTGACAGAAATCATGAAATTCTGCAGCAGCAGCGTTTTCCGCATAATTATGGACTTGCCGCATTTGCCACACAATCCATCATCTCCTGCATAGTTTGCAGATTTTAGCAAAAAACATTGTTTCTAGCTCAAACGGATCAAAAGTTACAAAAAATGCAGCGACATGTTTTGTAATACAGTCAAAGGCCCTTTGCCAAGGTTAACTAGTCATTTTTAAGTAGCCTATTGCTGTATTTGGGTGCTAAGGAGGGGCGCAACAAGACTCAAACTTCAGGGGGGCTAACACGTCAAGCAGTGGAGGCGGAAACATCATTATAACCATGTCAAAATTATCTTTGGGTGGGTCCCTTTGATGTTGTGGAACAACGTATAACACGGGGGGAGGGAACAGGCCATGTGGGAACGAGCAGGAGAATCCAACAAGCAGCTGTAAAGGGTAGAGACACATGTTGTGTCAACAGGCCAGGAGGTTGGAGCTGGCTCACCCTGGAATAACCTATGTTAGTTATGGGGTGACAGGCACTATGCAAGTTGGGGTGGTGGGTGGTTTCAGACCAGGGTAGCATGGAGGTGGGAGTTACAATACTGGGATTACTGTAGTCATGTTAGACTTTGTTTTACTGTTAACCTTCACACTTTGCTTGGCTCAGAGGACACAGACAGACAGGGTAAAAGATTCCATATTACACTAGGGGGAGAGGGGACCCTCTTGTCATTAGATACATAAGATTACAGCCTGCAGGGCTCCGTCACATTAGGAACCACATCTTACCCCCTCGATATTGAAGGTTCGAGAGAAACGCATTCCATGGAACCCTGTTTTTGTGGATAGGTTAAGCTCCTATATCGAGACCCGATGGCAAAGGTGAGCGTCAATGGAACAGTATCCTGTACTTTCGTATTACATAGGGGTACGAGACAGGGGTGTCCTCTGTCCCCCATGATCTTTGCATTGGCGCTTGAGCCATTAGCCGCCTGGGTTCACCAAGACCCACTGATATCAGGTATCGGGGGCAGGGGACTGGGAGGAACGCATATCTCTATATGCAGATGACATACCGTTATACGCCACTCAGCCCTAAGGCACGGTACACAGATTGCTTCATATATTTCAGCTGTTTGGTATCTATTCCAGGTACCAGATTAACTGGGATAAATCCCTCCTTTCCCCTCTCTCGGGGGACGTCTCACCCACATTGGCTAGGAATACACCTTTGATGGTTAAAGATAAATTCAAATATCTCGGCATCCAGATACCGAGGACAGCTACCGATTTCATGACTGACAACCTACTCCCACAACTCCCAGTGTCCTTGATGGGCAGAGATGTCCTTTTCAAAATGATAGCCCTGCCTCGCTTACTTTATGTTCTACAGAACACTCCATATAAAATACCACTGGACTTCTTTCAGAAAGTGGACGGTGAGCTACGTAAACTCCTTTGGGACGGGGACGGCTCTCGGATCATGCTGCATAAACTCTAGGCGGGAGTGTTTGAAGGGGGACTAGTGGTCCCAGATGTTAATAAATATTATTGGGCAGCCCAGTAGACCACAATAAATGACTGGGTATTTGCGGACAGGGAGGAACCTGCCTTCCGAGTGGATCGACTTGCAATGGACAGTCGTGGCTATCCAGCTGTGTTCTATCGTAGGATAAAGGAAAGACAGTTACCGTTGCACACACAGACTGTGGTCCGTACATGGCACGAAGCCAATAGATTTTTGGGATGGGAGGGTAAACTGACGGAGAAAACCCCGCTCTGGGACAGTGAACTCCTAGGGGAGGTGTGGAACTTGAAGGGCGTCCATAAATGGGTACTTCTGGAACTAGAAAGTCTTAGAGATGTCTGGAGGAATCAGGCAATGATTACCTTTGATGGCTTGAGAGCAGAATATCAGATGACAGATACGGAAAGATTTCGACATGAACAACTGGGACATGCGTTGCACAGACATATAGAGCAATTGCCGGAATATACGCCCTTGGAAGATAGGTTACTACTAGAGCCTATGCTGGCCAAGGCCACCTCTCTAACATATAGAAAGATCATGAATAACTCACTGGACCCCCTTGAGGCCCTGAGGGAGGCGTGGGAAACAGCTCTGGGTTTGCTGGAGGATGGCGACAGGGTTGAAGCGCTTCAAAGTCTCAGAGGGGTAGCTATTAGGGCTCGTTTTTGCCTTATACAATTAAGAATCTTACACAGATCCTACTCGTCCAGAACACTTATGCACTGGCTGGGACGATGTGACACTGGCGAGTGTGCCAGGGGATGTGGAGAAAAGGGATTGTTCTTTCACATTCTATGGGCCTGTCCCACTATTCAACAATATTGGCAGGAGGTGCCAGAGGTTATGAATGTGGTCACAGGACTAGATGTCCCGCTGGAGGCGCGGTGGTATATCCTGCATGTGACGGGGAGGAGTCATGGCCTTAATACTCAAAGATATGGCTTATGCTGGCTGCTATGGTGGCGAAAAAGAACATAGCTAAGGCCTGGGGAGCAAACCACCCACCAAGAGTGAAAGACTGGAAAGTGGTGTACCAGAGTCGGAGTTGCCCAAGCAAGTGGGAAAAGGTTTGGGGCTTATGGAAGGCATACAGAGGGTACTGAACTGAAACCCTGAAGATTCCATAACTATATGTATGTGACGGTGTAGCCTGTTGGCTGTGTAATGTGAACCAATCTAAAATGTATGAAATGTAGCTTTGAACTTGCATTGGAGTTACTCAAATAATGGAACTGTATTGCAACCTTACGTTCATATTTTAAGATGTTAAGTATATTGCTGGGAAATGTCCAATCAAACTGAGCAAATGTTAAATAAAAAGAATTCCCCCCAAAAAAAAAACTTTAGGGGTTTTATGGTTCTCAACGAATTGTAGCACAATGAATAGCAAATGTTCAAATTTGTTACATATTTGTATATGATATAGAATGTCAGCTTCTGCTGTATACGTCAACCTATGACAAACTATTCTTTCCAAACACACTGGGCCAGCGGCATCAACCTAATAGGACCTAAAAACAAATATTTAACAAGATATTTGAATATCCTTCCCCAAAGGAAGCTTTAGAAAAGTAGTAGAAAAGAGTGCAGTTTAAGCACATTTGAGTTACTGTCCTGTTAATGCTGCATTTACCTGCACACAATACTTTTATGTTATTGGCAGAATAGGATGTTAGTATAATCCCTTCTCTTGTTGTTTGGTGGGGAATGCCTCATGTACAAGCTGTGTAACACACAGAATTTTGAAAATGTATTCATTGGAACGGACATAACTCCCAGCAAATTATCTTGGTTTGAAATGTTAAGAAATATAGACTGAGATGCAACTGATGTTGTTATAGCATGCCTGAAGGATCATCCATGCTGCTCCTACATCATACATAGAATTCCATTAGAGTTCACTAGGTGTAGCAATTGCTGTCCTAGTTTACCACCCATGGTACTGCTCTTCCTACAAATTGTCTCAGGAGTCATGATGACAGTGCCAGGATATAAAAGTAACGAGCACTCTAAAAGCCCTGTTACTTTATGTTACTTAGTTTATATACTTTTCCCTCAACCTAGAAACTGGGCAGCAACTACCTAGATGTTGAAGAGCAACGTGCATGTCAAATGGCTACCCTGTGCTGCCTATGGCGTTAAAAGAGGGTAAAATCACTTCAATTACTTGTGGCATTTTAGCAAATTAACAGCCCATTAAAGTATAGAACTGACACCCAAACTTGGAACATACCCTTAAATATGAGTAGGATCAATTAGATAGCAATAACTTTCATTAAAATATTAAGCAATAGTGCACGCAAATCTAATACCACCCTCATTTTATTTTCAGAGGTATACTTATGGCCTATCTGAGAAAGAAGTAATTACTCCAAGACAGAAAATACCTACACTTAGTAATCTCCATTTCAAGCATTTTCTCTGGTGCAAGCCCAGCCTTTCGACCACTACCCTTTTAAAGCAACTGTTACAATTCTCACCCTATTGGCCTCTGTCCAGAGGCCTCTAAGAAGCGAGTCTCGCCCTCCTACTTATCCTTTGGATACCCCTTCAGCTAAACATAACTATTATGAGAGTTCTGCCTTTAGATTCTATGGTCAGTTCGGGCTTCCTATGGGCTCTCTTTGGACCGCTCGAGTATTTCTGCCCTTATTGCCCTTTCATCATGAAATCTACCTTTTTCCTTCTCCCAATATGTCCTGTCCTCTACATTTATGATTATTCCATTGCTCTCAGCCTTTTGGCAAGATGCCTATGGCCAGCTACATGATGTACCTAGGACATTAACAAAGTCTTGGGGAAGGGCGATACCGGCCCTTGGTTGCTTGTTTTCCAGCTCAGGGAGCAGAGACAAGGCTGATTTGCATATGGCTGGGTCCAAACTGAGGTGGCATGGTGAGCAAAAAATTGGATTGGGATGCTGCCAGAGCGATTGCCAGTGGCTGAGATTAATTCAAGCATTCCATCTATCACCTTTTTGCAGCAATAGGACAATAACAATGTCTTGGGGAAAACTCACTGTCTACAAGGCTCCTTCCGTCTTCCCTCAGCCCTCCTCAATGTGGCCAAATCCAACGAGAACCTCTGCATCCTGGGAACCTTGAGCATCTTGTTTAACCAATCAAAACTCACCCAAACACGAACCACCCTCTCAAACCAAAGAATCTCAACTTCTTCAAAATTGTCTCATCAAAAACACATTCAGCTGGCCACACTGGCCACACTCTGAATGTAATCATTTCCCCACCAGGACTCTACATGGTGACTGAAAATTAAATCTTACCGTCATCTGAAGAGACCATCACTTTAGCTCCTTCAATGTTAACCTGCACACTAGTATCAGTTTCACAATATTAAAGACCAACTATACCCTCCACAGACATTCAAACACATTCAGATTCATCAGACTCAACTATCACGTTCCTGTTTCCTAGACATCTCAGTGGCATAAGAGAAGAGAAGGCTATCTGACTCCTCCAATGGTAAAGACATCAATGGAAGAAGCAAAATGACTGCAGTGACAAGCTCCGCTTCCAGATTTGCACAAGGATCTACAAATTGGCCATGAAAAAAAGCAAAAAGGCCACCCCTCCCTTTGGCTTTCCAAAGCATAATAGCCCTAGAAAGAACTTTTCAGGGGTCAGGGATGTGAAGCAGGGTCAGGTTAACATCACGGCAAGGAATAATATGAACCATAAGTGGAGAAAACTGCTGATGCAGGTAAGAGATAGGTCAGACTACAGTTCTGAGAAGCAAGTACCAGAATTAAAGGCTATAAGAGAGGTTGGAAGTGATGATGAACAGGGCACTGGAAGTTGGGAGTAAGAACTAGACCACAAACCAGATCATTTACTCACTTCAAGGTTGGGCCACCACTTCTGGAGCAGTCTAGGCAGCAGCAGTATATAAGTTCAGGATGCAGAAACTGCCTGGAAACTCTCCATTTGGTTGTTTGACTTCCCAATTCAATCTGTTCATCACCATTACTGTTCCCTTCATTTTCTTGGTTTTCCTCTTTTAAGAATTTGGAGTATTAGTTGTCACCACAAGTATTAATCACAATACTTGATGGGGTGAACCACTAAAGTTACTAAATAAACCCGGAGCTCAAGCCCCTGGTAGCTATGGCACAAAGCAGACAGGCTTAGCTTAGAGACAATGTGTAAAGTATGTATGCAGTATCAACACAGTAATTAAGTCACAGATAAAGAAAAATCCCAAAGGAATTTTAAAAAGTACAGTTTAAGAAACATAATGACACCAAAATGACAAAAATTCAATGAGGGGGAACAAGGGGTATACATATTTAAAGTCTTAAATAAAAATAGTGGCATAAAGTGCTAAACGCTAACTTTGCTCAAATGGGCCAGGTGGACCAGGACCCAAGTGCGATTTGAGGCTAACTGCAATGAGCGTGGGTTGGCTACAGAATCCAGGTATTACACGGTCAGAAGTTTTATCATCGGTCTCTGAAATGGAAGTTCTATATCTTCAGCAGGTCAAAGAAGCAGGCTGTGGCCGAAGAGGGAGCCATGAGGTCGCCTAGTTGTTGGACGAGGTCCTGGTGAACCTGTTGACTTTTTGGCAGAGAAGCTCCAAGCAGAAAGAATTGGAATTTCACGCCTAAAAAAGGTTCTCCACCAGACAGATAGTTTTGGCACCTTGGCTCAGTGAAGATTTCTATATTTACATTTAGTCTCTTTTTTGAAGCTTGGACTTCTTCAATGGGGCATGGCGGTAGCCTGTAGCCAAAGAAGGTTCCATGATGCCAGATACCTTCTCTGTGAGGTTCCTCTGAATCGTATTTGCTGCTATGAAAAACGTTTGAGTGGAGGAAACCTGAATCTTCAGCTCAGTGGTAACACACCTGGGTCGGATCAATCAATCAATCATGGGTTTGTTAAGTGCAACTACTCACCCGAGATGGTCTCAAGGCGCTGGGGGGGCGTAGTTCCCGGATGTTCACGGCTATCCGTCGAAGAGCCAGGTCTTGGGGTCCTTCGTGAACTTGGAGAGTGTTGGCGTCTGTCGGAGAGGGAGGGTGTTCCATGCCTTGGCCGTGAGGAAGGAGAACGAGCGACCTCCTGTTCTGGTCTTCTTGATGCGCTGCACCGTTGCAAGGGAGAGCTGGGGTGAGCGGAGGGATCTTTGGGGTGCGTGGAAAGAGAAGCGGTGGTTTAGGTAGGCAGGTCCGGTGTTGTGGAGGGCTTTGTGGGCGTGGGTGAGAAGCTTGAAGGCGATTCTCTTCTCGACGGGGAGCCAATGTAGTGTCCGCAGGTGTTGGGTGATGTGGCAGTGGCGCGGTAAGTTGAGGACTAGTCTAGCGGGTCGTTCTGGAGTTTGCGGTGAGTTTCTTGTTGATTCCGGCGTAGCGAGCGTTGTCGTAGTCCAATCTGCTGCTGATGAGGGTGTGGGTGACGGTTTTCCTGTGTTCGGGGGGGATCCAATTGAAGATCTGCAAGCTTGTCCTGGTCCTCCCAAGATCTTTGGAGTCAAAACGTTTTAAAGTCCCAGGTTTCTTAGGATGTTTGGAGGAGTACACTTTGACACAGCCCAAGGTGCCATGATCTCAGGGGCAGCACTTGGGGGTCAACACTCACTCCAGATGGAACAACCAACAGGGTCCAGAGCAGGTCCAGTTGAAACTGGAGAGCTGAGCAGTGGCAGGAAAGTCCTCTTGTATCTTGAAGTTTAGTGTGGCCCTGTAACTTGAACAGGAGATCAGCCTTATAACCTTTGAAGTCCACTTCTGTGTCCTGGGTGCAAAAGGGAGAGCAGGTCCAGTCTATCAGGGTTCTTTCCAGCTCTCAGACAGCAGGTTCAGTCTTCTCCTGATTTTACAGATGCCCAGTAGTGTTTTGAGGAGTGTACTGTGGATGCCATATTTATGTCTGCCACTAGCCTGGGGTTAGGGGTGACTCCTAGTTCCTCCCTAAACAATAGGGTAAAGTTCTGAGGGTTACCCTAACCACTTTTGCAGCATTTCCTCTGTATCCCACAACAAACAATCCTGCAATGCTCCTCTCTGCCTAAATCCAAGATGGTGAAATCCCTCTTCCCTTTGTCCCCTCTCATAGGTGTGGCTTGGGAAATGAGCAACTGCTCCTTAGTGCTCACTCCAAACCAGTACATTTTGGTATTTTAATAAATATTACAAAGAGTCCAAGAATAATATTTCTGTTTCCTAGCCGGAGATAACTTTATTACATTTAATATTGCATCCCAGTATTTTCCTATGGAAAAGCCAGCCTTGCTACGGTGAAAATAGCTTTTGAGGCTTTTTTACTGAAAGGGTATGTTTAACATTACATTTCTACATGTCCTACTTTTAATTACCATGCACCTTGCCTTATGGGCAATGAGGCCACCTTAGGAGTGACGTATTAATATTTAAAAGGAAAGTTTAGACCGGTCGAAAGGATTTATTTTGACAAGTCAAATTACAGCTTAAAAGCTGCTTTAGTCACGCAAAATTAGTAGGCCTCAAGCCACGTTTTATACTGTCACTGTAGTGGATTGCACAATAGGTGCTGCAGTCCACTTATGACATTTGACTTACAGGCCCTGGGTACACTGTGTACCATACACTAGGGACTTGTAGGCAAGTAAAAAAAATGCCAGATAGGAGAATACCAATTCCATCATGCTGAAAAGCAAAGCCCAGGCACTTTACCACTGCTTAGCAGGAGTACATGGCACTGGTTTCTACAATCAGCAAAAAATAGATTGGGTAAAAGTCTAGGGGCACACCACACGAACGTTTGTAATTTCCTACAGATCTTTTTCTGTTACCTCATGTTAGCAGCTAGGCAAGGTCCCTGCTATTGCACTTCTGTGTTTCCTTACCTTCAACACTGCCTTTGACTCTCCTGGCACCATGGAGTTCCACAACTGTATCATGGTCAGTGTGGGGCACATTAAAGTGCATCAGCCATGGAGTTAGGTAAGAAAGATTTAATAGTCACTACTTAGTTGGGTTATTCATCTGTCATTGCTGCACATCAGACATCTATGTATTTCTTTGTGACTGAGAATCACATTCACTACCTAGCTTGTCAACCTCCTTGCTGAACCCAAGAAGCAAACAATTTATGCTGGTGTCTCTTTTCCTCCTTCCCCCCTCATGTTACCCGGTTGATGTGTGCACTCTACCTATCGACAGAGAGGTAGTGGGTTTTTTGTCAGCACCACAGTACTTTGCCCAAAGCTTGACAACTGGTTCCTCTCAGACGTCCATAACACTGAGTACACCACTGCTGGGAACACTTTACCACCCTGTGTGAGGCCCTTGAGGTCCATTTTGTCACGAAAACTGAATGCCTGGAATACTATCTCAGAAGTAAGTCCCACAGCAACCTCCATCCTCAGACCACAAGATTATCTCTTCTGGCAGACAACACTTTGTGGCAACCGTCAAGTAACAGGTGACATCAATACTCCAAAGCAGTACTTTACCCTAACAGTCCAAAAGAGCTAAGTCAGTCACCTAGATAGAGATGGTAGGTATTAGCATATGTCACTCGTCTTGGCTTCATATCAAGCTTAAACGTATCTGCAATATTGCTACAAGATGATAAGAACACCCTTCTGTCTACTATGCCTCACATCAAAACATCTCCACCAAGGTCACACTATAAACCCTCCAACATGCACAACAGTGATATGTATAGTGTTAGTGACTACATTTCTCACTCATCCTCGCTTCACTCCAAACTTTAAGCACAGCTACATACATGCTGTATCATGAACCGGGCCACTAGAATTGTACGGCACGGGAGGGTCAAATTATGCTGCAGGGTTGAGTCAACTATGCGTCAAACAAAGGCAAATTATGCGGCATTATGTTTCACATTTTCTGATACCATTACTTCATTATTTTGCCATTTTTAGGTCAAGCATTCGAGACCTCTTGTATATACTTTAGTATATACTTATATGTGTATGTACTTTGTGGGCTCTGGAGATCAGCCCTAGGACTTGTCTGCTTCCGCTTAGGGACTTTTTTTTTCTGTTCAACTGCCTCTATTTAACTGTCTTGATAGAAAACGACCAGCAGAGGTCAGTAAAATCCCAGAATTGCTTTCCCCTGAGGGACTTTGTTTTTTTTATTTTTCTGGCAACAGCCTCTATTTAACTTTCTTGATAGAAAACGACCAGCAGAGGTCAGTAAAATACCAGAATCACTTTAGCAGTTCTAGTTTCCAGTCCAGAGAAATTATCTTCCATGAGCACCCGTAGACAATAATATTTGTTTCAAATCTTGTATTTTCAGTGATATGACCACCGAAGGCCCTGATTTTATATTAAAAACAGAGCTTTGGACTATACCATTTCCCGCTGAAAGGCATGTGTTCCCATACGTGTCACGCAGTTTGGTGCTAACTTTCCCTCCATGTTAAAGAACAGTAGATGTTTCAGCACCCAGGCTAATGTGCTGCATAGCTAAATACATATAAGGTCCCAAAGGCGAGACTGATTGCATTGCAAATGCTTGTTAAACTTGTTAACACTGTCTGGGCATTAGTTGCACCTAATTAGTACCAATTTAAAACTCAAATATAGCAGTAAGCTACAGATAGGTGACAAGTCATCATTTGTAAAGGGCCTTCCAATGCGCTGCAACACGTGTCGCTGCGTTTTTCCTAACTTTTGAACCATTTAAGTTAGAAACAAAAAATGTTTTTGTTAAATTCTGCAGATTATGCGACAGATGATGGATTATGTGACAAATGCAGCAAATCCAAAATTATGAAAAAATTGGTGGGATCACACAATCCCATATTTCCAGTGGCCCTGATCATGACACCATCAGCTCATGAGTACACAGGCTGACAGCAATACTTTTTATATACTGGCTACCCTATAAACCCTCACTCTTGCAGCAACGCACAACCATTATAGTTGCTTGCTACCCATCCACTAACTAGCGCTCCAGAGCCCCATCAAAGGTATAATACTATAAAATAAAGCAACCACAGCACAGTGCAAATTGTTACAGGGCAAACTCAGTCTAATCAAATGTTCAGTTGCTCAAATTAATGTACATTGAGAAAAGAGAATGTAGATTCCTTATAAGCAATGAACATTTTAAAAACCAAAGTATATTTGAGCCTATCAATGTACAATTGCACAAAAGAATATACATTCCAATCAGTGAATTTCTATTCACAGAAGAAATGTGCATTCTTACAATATGAGCACTGCATCACATTTAGATCAGACAACTAAAGACATACGTAGTAAACACACTATCAAAAAGCCATGGCCATTTAGGAAAAGCAATATTGTACGCTTGTTTCCTCTCCTAAATAAACATTGATATTCAGACTCTACTTACGTTCCGATTACGAATACCCTGGATGAAAATGCCTCCTCCCACTTGACAAAATCCAAGACCTCAGGAATCTGAATATATCAAGTGTGATGAATAGCACCAATTATGTACGAGTTTTGCCCAAAACAATGTAGCATAACATGCAGATTTTAGTGCTCTACACCAAATCAGCATTCCCCCCCCCAAGAGTAATTTCAACAGGATTCACAGCCAAAGTTTACTGATGGAAAATTGTGAGATTCTGATGCTTGCCGCAAAACGTATAATTCTGATATATGCCATAACAGGAGTTAACACATATCAGAATTAACTGGTGCAATTGTAATCTGGGCCTTAGTCACTGAAAGTCACTTATTGTAAAGTTTTAAACCATAGTTAAAAGGTACAGAAGTGTAGACTATGGCACGTGATAAGTATATGTTGTAAAAGCTTTGAAGTGCATCAATTAAGGTACTTTTGAATAATAACATAGAACACTTTAACTAATTCCGAATGTCCACCATTACTCCAAACACATGACCTCATTCTATCCATTATTCAGGAAGAGTTAAGATAATTGGAGAGGACTTTGAATTTTAAAAGCAATGCAACTGATTCCTTTTAGTACTTTTGAGACTTTATTTATAGGTGTTGTAGTATGCAGCCTTACATTTTCTTAAAAACCTGTTTTTTTAATTTTATGAATATATAATTTGTGTTTTGCATAGTATTTGCTACAGGATATTTTACAGTTTTGCAGGACCGTAAATGGACCGTAGTCTTACCCATAGTATCAGTCCTCGAAGGATAAAAAGTAGAGATGTCACTGCTGGAATTAGTGCTGGAACCAGTGCTTTAAATGGGCTGGTACTCACCGGTACTGAGTACCGGCACTTTTTAATTGCCAAGGAGCGTACCGGTACTCATGGTACTTGTGGTACTTGTGCTGCTGAGGATGAGGCTGTCTGAACGTCACTCTCAGCTAAAGCGCCACTGTAGCCCTGTGCCGAGCCACTGCTGAATCATTCAGCAGCGGCTCATTACATTTTGTTAGTGTGGCAGGTGGACGCTTTTTGATTTAAAGGGCAGCACATAATGGTTCTCGTTTTTGGGAGAAGGACAATATACTGTATTACTGAATGAAGTATACGGATGGCGTATAGATCGGCAGGAATGTACATTTACAGCATCATGTTACTTTGTTTTACAGAGACGCCCCTGAAGAAGGGACATCAGTAGTCCCGAAATGCATTGGGCTTATGTTTTGGAATCATGTTTTGCGATTATGATGTTGGTGTAGCATTGTTAATTTGTTTGAACAAATGTTTGTAATAATCAACACAGCATAGATGTGTATTGCTTTGCGCAATGAGGTATTTTCTTGATGAAATTTGATGATTATTAAATATGAGTTCACTTCAAAAAGATTGAATTTATGTTTACAAGCACGATAGGTTGTATATCATTTTAAGTTGTGCGCACCTGAGTCCAGCAGGCTATTTGCCTTCTGGCCCCCCCTTTTTTACTAGTGTGGCAGGTGTAGCAAGCTCAGTATCACGCTATGAGTGACAGAATCCGATCAGACACTGCACTGCAAATCACAGGTGTGAAATTGTGCAGGCACTGAAAGTCCAGACAGCTGGCTGAAAGTCCGCAAGAAGAAAGCCGTGGGAGGTAGGAATTGAAAACAACGTTTTTAATTCTGTTGTGAGCCTTTTGTGCCAGTGAATGTTTGCTTTTGTGTGTGAGAGCGGAAGCAACAGAGAGCATCGGGACATTATGTGAAGGTATTTTTAAAGAAAATGTGAGGAATGTTTTGTGTGCGCATGTCTACTTGGCCTTGTGCCTGTGTGTGAGCGCAAGCTCATGGGCAAGAGAATGTATGAATGCTGTACCTAATAAAACAAATAAGAGCTGAAGCTGCAAATATTTTTAAAAAACGCAGAAACTAAAGCATAACACATTGTTTGGCCTTCATTTAATTTTTGTAAGGAGTTAACCACTTTATGTTCATACATTTATCATGAGTTTTGGTGTGTGCTGAAACTGCTGTAACTAACATGTCCCTATAAATGCAATGGGCGGCTTACACAGTTGAAAGGGGCATAGTAAGAGACAGGTTATTAATTGTCTACATATGCCATACCCACATGTGCAGAGGTGACTTGCACATGCAGGAAATTTGAGACCATTGATGAGTGTAATTCAAGGGCAAAATGATTACTTGACAGATGGCAGTAGTGTCTTTATATAATCATGCCCCGCCCTCAGCTCCGCCCTTTACCCCGCCCCCTAGCTCAATTTGATGAGTACCTGCACTTATTTTTTCCCCATTTAAAGCACTGGCTGGAACTTTAGTTCACTGTAGAAGGCCGATATGCCTATACACAGATGCATATTTGCGCATGTTTTGAAGGGATATAGTGCTTCCAACTCGTTATGTCAGGATACTGTATTGTTTTCCACTTACTGCACTTAGAAATGATTATCTCGCAACTAAAAAATAAAACAATCTGCTTCGCTGATCAGTGTTTTAATGTCATGCACTGTTCTAATCTCAATCCTTTTTTTAATCGATATAATTGTCTTTATATTTTATTAGCCCTGTGATGGAGATTACTGCCTCCCTCTTGTTGCTCTGGGGGTGTTACAGAGGAACCCTGCTGTCTATTTGGGGTGAGATCTGATAGCAGCTTTCATCCCCTGATGCTGTGTTCACACTTGTGGCAGGGGTAAATTTTCCTTGAAAGAGAAACGATTTGACAGGGCGGAGCGGACAGCAGGGTCAATTTAAGTGAGGAAAACAAAAAAAAGCTGACCCCCTGTAAACAGGATTAAGAGGCCGAAATCCCAGCCCAAACCAATTGAGGGGAGGGAGGGGGCGGGGGGAGGAGTCTGAAGCCCCTTTAGCCCAATAGTGCCAGGGCAGCGTTACCATGGGCAAAAGAATGAGGTAATGCGATCACAAAATGTGCCAGATTTTGCAGCATCATTTAATCACCCTTGCCACATAATTTGGTCCTCTCCTGCCGCATAATTCCAGTGGCCCCGTTTGCCTGGCACCTGTTACATACAATGTCTCATTTTATTTCCAAAAGAGGTCTGTAAAGTAAACCTGCCTACACCATTAAAATTGCCCTGCAGCCGTAGCTTGAATCAGATAGGTTCACTTCCTGTCTTTCGGTGCTTGCAACGCGATGCCAGCTGACGCGGAGATTTTTGACGAAGCTGTATCACATGATACAACACTCAGTTTCCTGAGATGAAGCGAAAAAACGCGACAAAGAAAAACGTGACTCCTATTTGGGGAGGAAAGGCTATGAATGAAGCACCTCCACGGTGCTCGCAGCTTGGCCCCTAAGCAGGAGGAAAATGTCAGAATTCTATAAAAAAAAAAAACGTCCAACAATAAGTAGATTCCACAATCACACGCTGTAATATAAAGTGGTTTGTGTAAATGGCTGTATTCGTATATTTCGAATCACAATTCATATTGTAGAGCGTTCGCGCCATTGATTTAACTGAAGGACTACATTTCCCAGAAAGTGACGGGTTCTAATAAAGACTAGAACTGTTAATGTGTTAAAACGATGCCCCACGTAGAAAGCAGTTTGATATTTTTTAAAAGGTGCTCACACACCTACCTGGCATTGTCTGCCACGCGGATTACAAGGGTTGAAGGCGGAACCTGCGGTGACATTTTTACCAGTATGTTTCTAAGGATGGATTTTCGCACTGAACTCCGCTCTCCTCGAGATGCTCTTCCTTTGTAGAGCAGGTACTATCAGAAGAAATGCAGCAGGTTCTTCTATCTGGCGACGTGCACTAGCTTTCCACACTCTGGCAATGAAGGTGAAGTGGCAAAGCTTCACTCTGTCATAACTCCAGCAGTGTGTTTTCCGGATGCACGGAGGAGGGACCCGGAGTGCTTGAAGAGGGCGGAGCCTCGCAGAGAGCCGAAGCGTATGGGATTCGAATCCAAGGGAGTTTCGTGCACCTCGCTCTTTCGGCAGTCTTCGGAAAATAAACTGCTTCCTCTGTGTGTACAGATGGAACCAGCAGACTTCTCCGAACTGCGTTACCGAGCATAGCCTGTGCAATGTTTACATTAGTGCACCGGTTCGGGGCGGGGACGTAGCTTCCATTGGTGCAGCACGTGCAGTGGCACCGGGGCTCAAAGGCCTGAGGGGCCCACCGCTCACAGATCATACATGCCAACATTTGGACAGCAATTCAATTCATTTACTTTATTCGGATAAAACATATCCATAAAAGGACAAAATCACACAGTAATACATAAAACACACACATTCATAATGGTCACAAAGGTGTTATATAAAACCAATACAGTACAGAACAATAAAAATATTATTTATACAGTAATCGTCGTGTTACGTGCGCGAGCAGCAGTTGTCAGAAAGGCACCCACGCAGAATGCTAGTTCATCATCTTCCAGGTTAAGAGTGTCCTATATGCATCTCTGTAATGAACAGATGGGCGCCTTTTAAAAAAGGGTAGTAAAAACAGTTTAGTTTATTGTATATCAAACTTACAAAAAATAAAAAAGTGTAATGTTGTTTGGCCCGAACAACCGTCACACGGACATGGCACAGAATCAAGGTTAGTATGAAAACCAAGAGGGAAACAATAAAAACTTCACTGTGCCAGGCCTTGGGCGAAAAAGGAGTCCCCGCTCCCAACGGCCCATAGGTTTAGTGAGGTAAGTGGACAACTGGTGTTGAACATGCTCGATGGTCATAAAGGTGGCTACAGTAGATTGCCTAGACTCCCTGTCGAGTCTATCCTTTCTGTAATATGTTATAGGGCCGCCCGCAGATCTTTTCTATTTATAGTGTCTATCTCATGTGGACTGTCAAAGATATGTTCATAATCGATCCTACTTAAACTAGATCTCACCTCGGCTAGCCATGAGATGTCCATGCCTTTTTCACACTTAAGGCAGTCGAATATAATTTCTCTTGTAAGGGATGCTGTCGTATTTTTCCAATTGGCTAGCCAAAATAAGGCGGGGCGGGCCCTTATGTAGTCTTCAATATAATATAAATTTAATTCACTATGACAAACATACTGGGACGTGGAGATAGGGGCTCCCAGAAGTTTGACAAAACCTATTCTCCTCATGCTGAATATTACTACTTTTTTTTTTTTTTTTTTTAAATAGCTAAAATAACCCCCGACCTCCTGGTTTGGGAGAGACTAAGAACCAAATTAATTGCTTTAGAGAACTTATTCTTACAATAAGCGATGTGATCAGTCCATGAACCATTAGCAGCAAAAATCAGCCCCAGATAGGGAAAAGTGCTAGTGCATTGTAAACTCTGGTTGCGCACAGAAATAACATTTAAAGAATGCTTCGTCGGGCCACAGGCCAATGTAAAAGATTTTTTAAAATTAGTACATAAGTCTAAATAGGCCATAAAATCCACGAAGCCCCGCACCAAAAGACGCAAGGCATTAGGTGTGCAGCCCATTAGGACCGCATCATCGGCATATAACAGTGCTGGGAGTATATGGCTATTAACTCTTGGGACGTCTTTAGTAAGAGGCGTGTAAGTTATTAATACATAGAATAAAAGTAACAGGGCCAAAACACACCCCTGTCTGACCCCTCTAAAAACACTAATATCATTAGAAACCTCCCCGCACATGTTGATTCTGACCCTAGCTTTCAGATCTCTATGTAAATACGCTAAAAAGTGTACTAATGCCTCATCCATCCCACATTCTAAAAGAATAGACCACAGGCGGGACCGGTTAACAATCAAAAGCAGAGGTCAAATCCATAAAAGGCAAGTATATTGGTGACTGCTGGGCAATGGTATATTTCCCAATTATTAAGTTAAGGTTAAGGCATTGTTCGATTGTGTCAACCTTGTTCCTAAAACCAAATTGGGAAGGATGTAGAATAGAGTTCTCATCCCAGATTTTAATCCTATTATATAGAACCCTTCCTAAGATTTTCAATGTGGTATCTATCAAGGAAAAAGGTCTATAGCAACCTGGCTGGGAGCAGTCACCTTTTTTAAAGATTGGGACGATAATGCTGGTTGACCATGTGCTTGGTAGAGGGGAACAGGCTAGGTTATTAAAAACATTTAGCAAGAGCAGGGCCCAAATGTCCGGTCTATGCTTAATAAAATTTAGGGGTAACCCATCGGGGCCTGGAGCTTTATTACCTAGGCTCTGGTGTATGGCTTCCTCTACTTCAGACAAGGATATCGATACTCCTTTAGGGACAGGAAAATCTGGCGGGTCTTTATCATATGTCGGAGCTGTATATATCACGGAAAAGTGTGCTTCCCATGCTTTGCTGGCTATATTACAGCTGATCGGTGTTAACGTCTGTCCCATTGCTCTCATATCTTTTACGGCAGCCCAAAAGAGTTTACCATTCTTTGAACTCGCAACACTAGCGAGTGCATCCCACCATTCGTTCAGTAATTCTTCCTTCCACAGGGAGGTAACTAACTTATACTTCTTCCTTAACAACTGAACTGAAAGATGACACCTAGGTTTTGCGGATAGGGCTTGGGTAACTGACAGTTTACTACTGAGCACTCACTATTAAACCATTTGGGGCCGTGGGATGTGGTGGCAACAGGTTTCAATAATACAGATTTGATTGCTGAGCAAAGTTTGGTAAATGCAATAATTACCTCGAGATTGGGTTCCTGCGCTGTCAAACAAATCTCAAAAAGTGTTGTGTTTTCCCTAACAACCTTAAGAAACAAATCTGCTGAATCGACCCCTCGCCAAACCAATCGTAATTTATCTGTTGAAGGCACCAGATTCCTTGCTCCACACTCTATTTTATACACGGGTCTGGGGGACAGTCTCAACACTGCTTTGATCGGGTTATGATCGCCGTGGGGTGTGGGAACAACTTTGGCATACAGTAAAAAGTCCTCTAAACTAAGGGAGATAAAAAATATAATCAATCGTGAAGGCACTGCCCCTGCTTCTGAATGTCGGTTCAGGCGGGTTCTCATTGTTATCAAGAGCAGCGATATCCATAACATTACTTAAATTATGAGATAGCTAGTGCTCCATCAGCTTTACACCCCTGTTGCAAATTTGCACTCTGCTACAGATCCTGGGAACAGAAGAGGCTGAATAGGGTAGTTTGGAATTAAAATCCCCGCCCCCAAACATATACCGGCTACTTTACCAAAGCCCTTCGAATTCCTTAGGGAGGTAACGAAGTCGAATAGATTGGTAAAATTCACATTAGGAGTACTATGAAAATCATTATTGTAAAAGTTAATCAGATACATAGATGTCACTATGAGTTTGTAAAACCTTAACACTACCCCCTGCCGCAATGTTCGCCCACATGGAAAGACCACCAGATGGTCGTCTGGATATAGGGGATGAAGCTAAAATGTTAAAACACTCAAACCCTTCAAGATATATATCTTTGGTGGCCCAGGTCTCTTGAAACATTAGGATGTTGTGTTGCCTGACTAACTCCAACCAGTCTGCTAGAACTATTTTTGATTGTAGGCCGGCAACATTCCAACTGAGTACATTCAAATCCTGGTTATCACGAACCATAGGGCCAGTTATGACGGCTTGGTCGTGTATCTTGGATGTGTGTAATGGGCGTGTGGATATAGGATCAACCCCACCAATCTGAGAGGGTGGTGTTAGTCAGTCCAGGGCATCTAGACTGGTCAAAAATTCGAATTTATTGTGTACAACTAAGGGGGGTGGATCGTGCGGTAAACCCCTGGGGGTTGGTTTATAAAAATAGCCCAGTGGTAAAGACCAGATTTTGGACTGTATGGGGGCGAGGATCTCCTGTTTTTTTCAAAAGTGCCCTTACCGTTGAGGGTCTGCAGAAATTAATAACAACACAATCCCCTTCTATGTTTTTAGGGGAGTCGCCTACCCACCCAACCCTCTGTACCATAATTATCTCCTTTGTGCTTAAAACATTAAACTGCTTGTTCTTAGACAACCAATCCACACATTTGTTGTGTAGTTGATCACATGTTTCTCTCTGCTCTTTTTTAAGGGTGGGTACCCCTGCCAACACCAAAATATAGGGACAGGCTGCCGGTGGCATTCCCAGCACATCCATATTCGGCCTAAAGTGAGGCCCACTCGAGGAATGAGGTGTTACACTACTAGATGGACCGGGATTCAATGGGCCACCGTTAAGTATAGGGTTAGGTTTAGATGTAAAAGCGGAAAGGATAGGTAAATCAACCCCAGCTGAAGTTGGCAGACAGTCATTGAGTAAAAAGAGCTTTGACGTTATGTTGTCCTTAACAAAAAAAGACTGCCTATCAATTAGTTGAGTACATGTCTTACATGAGGGTGCGATTAAAGGACCATCAGGTGGGCGCTTGATACTATGGGATGAACTATCTACAGGTAAAACATTAGGTATGCAATTAGTCATTCCCACAGAAGTATCAATGTTGGAATTGGCTGTCTTTTCCCGATGGCTGATTCTGTTCATCAAAATCTCCAGGTGATCCAGACGATTCATTAAAGGATTAAGTTTCATGTCTATCAAATCGCCTATCCGGGAACATAATGCATTAAAAAAAGGTTGTCCTAAGTCGAATACATCGGATGCGGCTTCAGTCTGGTTATAAGAGGAATGACTGGCCTTGCCATTTAAGGGCTGGACTGGATGACAGGCACTGGACGACGACTGCATCCAGGAGGTTAGATCACTTTGGAGTACACCGGTACGCGAGGACTGTTTCCTTTTAGTACAGACAGACTTCCCTGTCATCCTTTTGCGTTTTGAAGCCACAGCTGGTGCTGCAGGAGGGGCGATCGTGGTCAACTGTGTCGCGGGCAGATCATGCCCAGGGCCGTCGTTAGCAGTCCCACTAAAGGTGAGCTTGTGGTTAACACCAACCACTGGTTGTAAAAGGTCACAGGACGAAAAAATAGGGGCTAGTGCAGGATCAGGTAAAACCCCTCCAGATACAGATACAGTCTGTGTCACCTCGCATCCCAGTGACAGTCTGCGTTCAGTTAGCTCAATTTTGTTTAATACGATGTTAACCACCCTTTCCAGCATACTATCAAGAGTAACAGAGGGGTGCGTGGGTCGGGGGCCTGTTCGCTTCCCCATGGCTGCTTAATTAGCTTAGCTATCGGAGACACGCTCTCACCTTAAAGCTGACACTGCTGTACCAAGAGAAAGAGGGGGGGTCCAGCCCAGCCTCTGCCGGGCGCTCCACAGAGCTGCGTTACCGAGCTTAGCCTGTGCAATGTTTACATTATTGCACAGGTTTGGGGCGGGGACGCAGCTTTCATTGGTGCAGCACGTGCAGTGGCACCGGGGCACAAAGGCCTGAGGGGCCTACTGCCCATCGATCATACATGCCAACATTTGGACAGCAAAAGGATGGAGGTTTTGGTAAAAATGATCGGGAGAATTTATTTCCCACATTGACTTGTATTGTAACGGGGACAATTTCAGGCAGGAGAAAGTTAAATTAAAGCCATTTTTGGCTTTAAAAATTGGGAGCATCCCGCCTGACTTTGATCTGTTGGCATGTATCCAATGTTTATGCTTCAAAAGTGGCTTGGGGCCCATTTGCTACTTGGTACTAAGACACATCACACACTGGCTACGCCACTGGTTTGGTCGGGGTTGTCTCTTTTGGCTCATTTGAAGACACTAATGTAAATATTATTGAAATAGACCTAAGAATAGGCAACTTTTGTAGGAAGCTGGCTCTCTATATAGTGCACTAAAACTAAGTACACTGTGCAGAGAGTCCAGTAAGACCCAGACTGGTATACAGAGGCAAAATTAGATAATACTAACGCTCTATTTGTGGTAGTGTGGGTGAGCAGTTAGGCTCATCAGAGAGTAGTGCTAAGCATTCGTTGTCAAGGGGCTACCCCTACACATTAGACGCATCGTGACAAGCCCTCATCACCAGCCAACTGGTCTACGGCAATGCCCTCTATGTAGAAATTGCAACACACTTACCTTCTACAGAGACTTCAGACCATGCAGAACTCAGCAGCCAGACTCATCTTCAGCCTTCCCCGGCGAACCCACATCACACCCCACCTCAGGAAACTTCACTGGCTTCCCGTACAGAAGAGATTCCAATTCAAGATGCTGACCCATGCACACAAGGGTCTATGCAACCAAGGGCCCGCCTACATTAACCACCACCTGAACTTCCACCAACCATCGAGAAGACTACGCTCTGGCTCCCTTTCACTTGCCCATACTCCCCGCATTTACCGAAGCAAAAGTCGAGGACGCTCCTTCCCCCAGATCGCAGCAAAGACGGGCTGCGCACACACCTCCGGAACATCACCTCACTTTCGAAATTCCGAATGGCCCTCAAGATCTGGCTGTTCGAATAAGCCTCTGGGGCTTGCATGCGCCTGGATTCTCTATCGGGTGATTAGCCGCGCTTTATAATCCTCATTGATTGATTGATTTTTTGTACTCACAGAGGCAATAACTGATACATTCAAGAATAAATCCGAGACCAATTTGCGAAAATAACATCGATTTTTATATAATTTTTCAGACCAAGAACTTAGTTCTATAGTAAGTACTTTTCAAAGATATGAATTTTTAAAGTTCACAAAATAAATCACGTTTGCATGCAATTACGCACCATTGAAGTCAATGGGAGAAAAATGCATATAAAATCATACAGTTGGATTTCGAGGTTCATCTTCCGGATTTAGGTAAGTAGCAAGGAGTGTCCGGGATTCAGCCAGGACCAGGGAGCTGAGGCTGTTGGTAGCTGGTGCGCTACGAAGAAGGGGCCACCTTAAATACACACTGCACAAGGGGACTTAAAAGGTAAGTCTGAGGGGTCCACTTGAGGGAGCAGGTTGCAAGAGCCTCAGGGCCATGGGAGCACAGCTGTTTCATCGGTACCCAGACGGGCTGGGTGCAGAGCACATAGGTCAGCCGGGCAGCGTGCGTCGAGATGTCTTCGCGGTCAGGGGCAGGCAGGTTGTAGAGATGATTCCGGGAAAGCTGGGACACTCACAAAGATGACTCTCAGGAGTCTCAAGGTCCCTCGAAGGGTGCTTTTTTCCTGGATAGTTGGACTCTGGAATAGACTCTTCGTCTCCGTGTACGTTGCAGGGGGACCCGGTACCACGGGTATTGGTGTGGCACGGCTCCGGTAGGTCTTGGTGTCTCCAAACTTGGTGGGTAGACAGAGCTGACCCTCCAGAGCGGATGTACCTCTTTGTGCTTGGATGCTGCGTCGGAGTCACCGGGGAGAAGCAAGTCGGTCAACTGGACTCTGAGGGTTCGATGCCTGCAGTCTGCAGGGGAGTTACCCCAAGGGAGGTCTCTGGCATTTAGGAAAGGGCTAGGGGTGCTCCGGGGTTCTTGGAGTCCACACAGCGACTGGATGAGACAGCACACTATGATGGTCGAGTCCTGGAAGCAGAAGGCAGGGTTTTACACCAAAATCCTGCAGCAGGTCTTCTGTTCTCGGGTCAGCAGCTCTTTGTCCATATCTTCTTTGTGTCCATCGAATTTGAAGTTCAGGGTCCAGGAATGCCACCTAAATATTAAATTTAGGTGCATTAAAGGGGGTGACCGGTAGTAGCCAAAGGGCTGCCTACCTCTAGGGTGTCTACACCCTCTGAGTGACCACTTACTGTGGGAAGAGGTACTATCCTGACCCTAATTGGCTAATTCCCTCTCAAACCAGATGGAGGGAAATGAAAAGTGGGCTCCACATCACCTGCCCCACTTTAGTGGCGGTACTGCCTGAGTGGGGACCCACCTCCTAATTTGACACATTTTCCCGTCTGTCCTCCCACCAAATGTGGAGCAGGACGGGGGGGGGTTGGCATCCTCCACTGGCTGGAACTGGCTGGGTCGCATTTCAAAGGTGGCATCGCCTTGGAAGCTTCACGCCCTGGAAGGCCATCCTGGCCTGGGGGAGGTGTGAAGCACATGCGCCCAGAACAGTCTTTGTTCCTGGTCTCTGAGAACGCTGGGTCTCACCCCATGAGGTCAGAAACATGTCTGATGGTGGCAGTCTGGCTAAGATTAGTCAGAGATCACACCAGTGCTTGGTAGGATTGCAGGGGACCCTCTAAGGTGTCTCCTGTGTGCATCTATTAATAAATCCAACACTGGCATCAGTGAGGATTTAATAATACGTTATGTCTGGTGCCAAATATCTTAGGGTACAGTGAAGCCATCATGGAGCTAGGAAACTAGTAATGACAAGTATCCAACCCATGTACTCTCTATGGCTTCCCTGTGCACTGACAATATCCAAGAATGGACTTAGATATTATAGGGTCATATCTGGTCATGCAGATATGTCCACACATGGGATATAGTGCACACTGCATTATGGCTGTAAGGCCTGCCATAAGGGGGACTTACCTATACCTCATGAAGTGTATGGGGACATGGTTTTAAATTTAGATTTGAACGGATGAAATGATGAAAAAAATCGGTTTCTGGATGCTGAATTATTGAAATTTGATATTTGATCAGCTGTAGCGGCTCTAGTCTGGTAAGGTGATGACCCGACAGTTTGGTATGTTAATTCTTCGTTATGCGACCAAGACAGAGCACATGTAGAGCCAGCATGCTAAAACTTTGGAATCAAGCAGTTGACAAAAAGTAAATTGACACGCAAAGAAAAAGAAAAAACGAACTGCATTCCATCACTATTTGAGAATAATAAGTGACTGTCCTTCCCGATGGTGTGCACCCGATAGTGAAAACGGACAGTGAAAAACATGAAGGTTACTTGGGAATCATTCTGTCATTCTAAGCACATCGGATTTATAATTGGTGAAAACAAAGGACATTTTACCATAGAACATTATTACGGTTTCATTTGTTTTATTTTTTATTTTTTAAACATAAAACGTGTTGGATTAATTTGCGTACCATCATGGTTTTAGAAAACTAGTATTTCTTCAATGTTTACTAGGCGGAACCAGACACAGCAATCGCGTGCGATGTTTATGTTTTAAATCGCTTTCACTTGAGGGCAGTTAAAGATTAGTTTACTACGGGCACAACCTGGTGGGGGTAAGCAACTAAAGGTTACGTTACCGGATGTAGCGTTTAACATCAGACATTCAAACGCACATGGACATTAGGGTGAGTTGATCGTTTTTGTTGAAGGGGGCAGCCACAGACTCAGTGCAAGCATGAGCCTACATCGGGGGAATACATTTTTGGTTGGAAAAGGGAATCACATTAGATTATTTATGTTTTGCATGGGAGTCACAAAATGGGTTTATTTGGAGATAGGATATGCTTAAAGCACAAGGTACTCTACACTTTCATACTTTAGGGCATAAGTATACGTTGAACAAATCAAATGGTGTATTTTTAAATTCATGTAAATGTCTGGTGATTGTTGGGCTTCGTCAGACCCCTGACGAAGGGCTTCAGAGCTCGAAATGCATTGGGTATACACATGTACGATTTCCAAGGATTCAATGTGAATTCTAATGGGCTATGGAATAAGGCCTGGATTGGCATTTCTGCAGCATCTAAAGTGTGGAATCACATAGTTTTCAAAGTAGTATCGAAGTAATCTTGGATTAAATTTGGATTAAAACGGATGAAATGATGATAAAATCTGGTTTCTGGATGTTGAATTATTGAAATTTGATATTTGATCAGCTGTAGTGGCTCAAGTCTGGTAGGGTGATGACCCGCCAGTTTGGTGTGTTAATTCTTCGTTGTGCGACCAGGACAGAGCACATGTCAAGCCAGCATGCTAAAACGTTGCCATTGAGCAGTTGACAAAAAGTAAATCGACACGCAAAGAAAAAGAAAAAAACGGAGTGCATTACATCACTATTTGAGAACACTGTGTGCCATGTCGACTCTTCGGTTTTCTCTGCACCAAGACACGCAGTCTTCATTGGCAGTTTGCATGGTCTTGGTGAGGGGTCTCTGGGGTGGCACGATTTGTGCTGCAGCCCCAGTGGACCCTCTTCAGTCCCAATGCCCTAGGTACCAGGGGTACCATTTACTAAGGACTTACAGTGGTTGCTGAAGTTGTGCTAATCGTGGCACAGTTTTAATAAAGAGATCTGGCACTGGGCACCTGGTTAGCAGAGACCCAGAGCACTTTCAATCACATTATGCACCAGGCAAAAAGTGGGGGCTAACCATGTGAAAAGAGGCCCTTTCCTACTTGACCCCCCCAAACGAAAGATGATAAGACTAACCTTTCCCTAGAGAGTCTTCATCGTCTAAGTGGAAGAACCTGGAAAGGCCATCTGCATTGGCAATGTCAGTCCCAGGTCTGTGTTCCACTGTAAAGTCCATTTCCCGTAGAGATATGGACTTAACAGTTTGTGGTTTTTACCTTTCATTTGCATAAGCCATCTGAGAGGCCTGTGGGCAGTTTGACCTAGGAAGTGAGAACCAAACAAGTATTGTCTCAGCTACTTCAAGGACCAAACTACAGCAAAGGCTTCCCTTTCAATGGCACTCCATAGCTGCTCTCTGGGGAGAAGCCTCCTGCTAATAAAAGCAGGTTGGTCATGGCCATCATCATTGGTTTGGGATAGGACCGCTCCTATCCCATGTTCAGGGGAATCTGTTTGCACTATGAACTGCTTGGTATAATCTGGAGCTTTTAGAATGGGTGCTGAGCGCATTTCTTCTTTCAGGGTGTCAAAAGCCTTTTTACAGCTCACTGTCCAGTTAATATTTCTGGGCATCTTTTTGGAGGTCAATGCTATGAGGAGGCCACAATGGACCCAAATCCCTTCCGAAATCTCCTGTAGTGTAGTGCCCAGTCAAGCCAAGTAATGCCCTGACTTGAGTATGGGTGGTTGGAGCCACCCAGTCCAGAATGGTTTCGATCTTGGGTTGTAGAGGTTGAACTTGGCCTCCACCTACAAGGTGGCCCAAGTATACAACTGTGCCCTGCCCTATCTGGCACTTGCTTGCCTTTATAGTGAGGCCTGCATTTTGCAGAGTCTTCAAGACCTCCCCAAGGTGGATCAGGTGATCCTGCCAGGTGGAGTTAAAGACAGCAATGTCATCAAGATATAGTGTACTAAAGGACTCCAGCCCAGCAAGGACTTTGTTCACAAGCCTTTGTAAGGTGGCAGGGGCATTCTGTAGTCCAAAGAGCATCACAGTAAACTGACAGTGTCCATCTGGGGCTGAGAATGCAGATTTTCCTTTGGCTCCAGGGGCCAGACCTATCATTCAGTACCCTGATGTGAAATCAAAAGTACTGAGATACTTGGCTGCCCCCAACCTGTCAATTAATTAATCAGCCCTAGGAATTGGATGTGCATCCGTGTGGACCAAGCGCAGCCAGTGCTCTACATCCACGCCCCACTCACGCAGGTCCGCCCTCCACTTATCTGGCCGGGGCACAGTGTGGGTCCAGTGTATGGGTCCAGTGTATGGCAATGCGGCCAGGAAAGAAAATTTATAGCGTATACGAGCACTTGACTTGGCTATCGGGAGTACGCTCAAAAGATAATGTTTAACTGTCGCCTCAATACCCACATGTGTGACCTCCTGCAGCACGTGTAGCACCACTCACCAATATGCCTGAAGCTGAGCACAATCGCAGGTCATGTGCAAAAAAGTCGCAGGTCCCACACCACACAGAGGGCACGTTGATAGGTGCGTCACATCGAACCCTGACAATCTCTAGGGTGTTAAATATGTGCGATGAAAGTAGAAGAACTGGGCGAGTTTAAAGCGTGTGTTGCTAGCCACCCCCCGGACCTGTGCAAACGCCCGTTTCCACTCGCCCTCCATGAGGGCCGACGATAGGTCAGCCATCCATCTGTTTCAGACTTTGAATACATAGATCCTACGATCCACCTTCAGGGCCTTGTATATACGAGAAATTAGTCCCCTACAGGAGCCCGGGTCCAACAGCAGTATCAAGGTTTGCGCCTCCTCTGGTTCATCCAGAAACGTGGTCCATATCTCGCAAGTCGATCAAGATATTTTCCCGTATTGTAAAAAATGGCCACCTGGCACTTGGAAACACTCCTTTGCATCATTAAATGAAAGGAAGGTACCGTTGAGGTACAGGTCCCCAGCCATTGTGCACCCCCCATACCATCTCGTCAAAATCATGACAGTCTGTATGTGATGGAAACCCTCGATCTATCGTAGGGGGAGTAACCGAGCATATGGGACCCTACGTATCACCAGCATAACCACCCTCTCCCAGGACCCCGTGACCTAACAGACCACAAAGGGGCAATCTTGGGGGGCCAGTGAGCCCATCATGAGGTACCTTGGGAGGTCTGACCCCGCACCCAGTCCGCCAACAGTGCCTTCTCCAAATTGAGTCCCTCAGCGCACCACTGCGCTGCATACTGTAGCAGCCCCGCAAGATAATAGAGAGTAAAGTCACAGGTAGACCCATGCCCCCGAGTCCATGTCCAAGTTAAGCACCTCCAATTTCACCCTGCTGCGCTTCCTGGCCCACACCAAGGAAATAATTAGACTATTTAAGATATCAAAGGCAGATTTCAGGATACAGCAAAAGGAGTTTTGGAGGAAATAGAGGCAACGGGGGAGCATTACCATCCTTGCCAAAGCTACTCGCCCCATGAACCAAAGGGGCAGGCGGTTCCAGAACTGACTAGATACCTCAAGGCTCGTGATGACTGCTTCCATATTTAGGGCATTTTGGGCGTCCGGTGTATGAGCCACCTGTACACCCAAATAACGGAAATGGTTGTGCTCCTATCGAAGCCCTACATCAGGAAGGGCTGCAGTATCCCCACGTGCCAGGGCTGTCAGCGGGAATATAACAGATTTCTGGCAGTTGACACAGAGCCCCGAGGCCACTCCGAACGGGGCCAGTACATCCAAGAATGCAGGCACAGCTTCTTCCGGGTGGCATACATACAGCAATGCATCATATGCATATAAAGAGATTACATGGGTACGGCCATCTACGGCAATACCCCAATGGGCCATATCTCACCGCAACCTGATCACCAGCGGCTCCATTGCCAAGGCAAAAAGGAGTGACTACATCAGGCAGCCTTGTCTTGTGCCCCTCATGATATAAAAACTTTGATATCAGGCTTCCATTACGGACACGGGCCATCGGTTGAACATACAGCAGACCGACCCAAGGTATAAACTCTTGGCCCAGACCCATCCTCCTCAGGACCTCCCACAAATAGTTACATCGCAAAGTGCCAAACACTTTTTCAATGTCTAGGGCGACCACTGCCACCCGAACCCTAGCGTCTGCCACCGAATGCAGCACATGGTAGAGTTGGCGTATATTCATATGGATCCTAATGGACCAAGTGCGTTACTACCTTGCCTAGGCATGTCGCCAAAACATTGGCCAATAATTTGACATCCACTCCTAGAATTGATAAGGGCCTATAGGAGCCGAGATCACATGCATCTTTACCCAGCTTAGGGAGCATGACAATCTGTGCCTCCCTCACAGAGGAAGGTAAAACCCCCAACTCCTTCGCCTCCTGCAAGGTCTCCAGTAAGCGGGGAAGCAGAAAGGTCAGCAAAGTCCAGGAGGAATTCCACCGGGAGACTCTCTGGCCCTGGACACTTACATCACACCATATCCTGAGCGGCCTCCTGTTGTTCCTCGAGCCTAATTGCCCCGCCGACTTCGCCCGTCTGCGATGCAGTAAGATGGGGGAACGGAACGCCATCCAGAAACATTTCAATTTCAGCTAGGTCACAGTCCGAGCACCCTCTGTAGATCGTGGCTAAATGATCCTGCAATAACAAATTAACACTTGCTTGTGTGGTCCCATCAGGGTGCCTGAGTGTCAGTATGAGCGGAGGTGGACGTTTCCTCTTCAACAGCCATGCTAGCAGTCTTCCCGACTTATCGCCCTCCCTGTGTAACAGCTGGCAGTACTCACGTCTAATGAGGCAGTCCAGGTTATCCTAACTTTCATCGACTCATCGCTGGGCCTGCAAAAGCACCTCGTCCCATGGCTCTGTTGAATGCCCCCCGTGTTGGAGCTCGGCTAGCGCGTCTTCAGCCTTAGTAAGCTCGCTATCCAGCCATCTTCTTGTGCCCCAAACTCTAGACAAGCATTCCCCTTGTGTCACCACCTTTAGCGTGTCCCACTCCATACCTCTACCGGTGGTGGATAGCCAATTAGTGCCAAAATATCCGACAACCACCCCTCGAAGCTCCTCCCGGAACATGGTGTCCCTGAGGGCCTCGGAGTGGAGGTGCCATAAGGGAACTCTTGGTCGAACTCTACGCGCTCCCCACTCCAGCAGTACAGGAGCATGGTCCGAAAAAAAAGCGTCCCAATGCACATGTCCACATCACAGCCGCAGTGGCCTCACTTGAGAGGAAGAAGCGATCAAGCCTGCTAGAGACGTCTCGTGTAGGCATATAGCATGTGTATCCCTGCACTCCCGGGTGTATCTCGCACCAGATTTTGATGCAACGCAGAAGGCCCATCACCCCGTAGTGCAGAGGTCATGTTGGGCTTAGTGTGTGGTTTCGGTGGGTGCCTATCTAAGTTCCCATCAAGCATGCAGTTAAAGTCTCCTACCCATTTTAGTTGGACTCCCACATACAGAAGCAGTAATTGCTCCAATGCCAGATAAAACTGACCATCATCCACAGTCGGGCATAAACATTCAGCAAGCATATCTCCATCCCATCTAATGATCCATGCACCACCACATACTTACCCTCTACATCTGCTGTATAACCATGCACTTGAAACGGGTCCTATGGGGACACCCAGATCGCCACTCCTCAGGCATATGTGGAGTAAGTGGCTGAGAACTTCTGCCCTCTCCATTTCCTGTGTAATATTTGAGTTTTGGGGTCTGATAAGTGTGTTTCTTGCAGTAATGGCACGTACCCACTGCCTGCGGAAATAGGTCTGTACTCTATAGCACTTCACAAAAGAGTTGAGTCCCCGCACATTCCACGTTATTAATTTGAATTGACCAATCACTCTGTGTTAGGCGCCATCTCGGCCCCGTCTGCCTGTTGCCCCGCCATTGTCGCTGCCACCAAGAACCACCATAACAACAAAAGTAAACCCCTGCCCTCCGGGTAAACACAACAAGAACAATTTGTGCCCCCTAATCATCATTGACCCCCGCAAAGCCCACCCCATCCCCAAGGTCAAATAGCATTCAACCATTATCTCCACACACCCAGCAATAACAGAGGCTGTATAGTAAATGAGGTCCAATCAATCCGCAGTCAATACAAGCCACCACCCAGGCAACCAATACCAGATAACCCACTCACGCAGAAAACACAGTCAACCTCGGAAGATCACAGTGCCAGGCTCAGGAGACGTACCAACGGCAGGCACACTATGGAGCACCCCCGTCACAGCCCCCCACCCTTAGCCACTACACGCACGCACGCACCCACACACTCAATCATATGCCAGACATGCCCTTCCACAAAAAAAATCCACAATTCACAGAGCGACTAATGAAAAGGTTAAGAGAGAAGAGGAAAAGTGAAAAGGAAAACAAGAAGACAGAGTAAAGGAATGAAAGGAGGTGGGGCAAAGAAAGGTGCCCGCCTGTGTCATATCGGTGCCCATCCCATTCACACTGCACATGATCCAGGGTTCCGGCCATCAACTCCCCAGCTCAGGTCAGTCGCCCCGGCACTCCACCGCCAGAGTCAAGAGTATGACCCCCCATTAGCAAAAATCTGTATCAGAAACATGCGACCCACTGTTCCGTTATCCATTTAGGGGTTCTTTAGTTGGGGGGTTTCCTCAACTACATCACCATACTAGTGTCCGAGTTAGAGGCAGTGATCTCTTACACCAGGGCTCTCGCAGCCTCACTCTCTGTCTGTGGCAATGATGGGTCTACTCCTTGCGATCATCGTCCCTCGTTGGCTGAGTCCGACTGCTCCAAATCCAAGGAGCCATCATGGCGCACCACTATTCATTGGGTTGAACGAGAGACACGTCTACTCCACCCACCACGCCCTCCAGACACCTTCAATGTCTGCTTTGTGCTAGAATTTCACATGTTCGCACCTCGCTGAGCTAGGGATCTCCCCTCGCATCTCCAACCAGTCCCTTGCGTCCTCAAGGGTGGTGAAAAAATGAGTACAATGTTCGTGGATGACCTTTAATTTAGCAGGATAAAGGACCATATGCTGCAGGTTCATCGCTCTTAATTTCTGTTTCACTCCCAAAAGGACACTCTCTGATGTTGCACCATGCATGTGTAATCAGGGAAAATTTGGATGGTGTGATTATCGAAAGCAGGGTCGCCATCTCAAAACGCAGCCCGGAGGATGCAGTCGCAATCCCTATAGTTTAGAATTTTTGCAATAAACGTGCGTGGCAGGGCTCCCGCAGGGAGTGGCTGGGTAAGGGCACGGTGTGCGCTTCAATCACAAAGATGGAGGACAGTTCGGCCATGGGAAGCGCAGCTTTGATCCATTTTTTAAGAAAAGGTTCAGGAGTCCCACCCTCCGCACCCTCCGAGAAGCCAACAAAACGTAAATTACATCTCTGAGAGCGGCCCTCCGTGTCTTCTACTCTCCGCTCCAGAGCAACCGTTTTGACGGACAAGTCGGTGAGGGCCGCCTTCAGGTTGGTCACCTCACTTTGAAATTCAGACACAGTTTGTTCAGTGGCAACGGACTTGTCAGCAACTGAGCGGGGGTCAACTTGTAAGAGTCCAACATCTAGAGACACTGCATATAATTTGGCTAGCACTGCCGCACTTGAGGCTTCTATTGCTGTGAGAATTTGTGCTCCAGAGGGGTCCATATGTGTTTTCTCGCTATCTGGAGGGGACTCTCGAGGAGGATCCATCCTTGGCATGCCCCCCTGTGTCTGTACTGATCCATCTTCTTCTGCTGTGCCACCCTCTGCCTGTCTTTGCCCATGATAGAGCACCCCAAGTCATAAAGTGGTTGTTAGAGCGACAACTGTGCCACGGGCGGACCCCTAGCGGTCCCGTATTGCTTCTTTATACAGGGGTGGGTCTGGTGTCCTGAGGGCCAATCGCAGGAAGCAATTCAAGGCCAAGCACTGCCTGCCATAGGGACCCACCGTGGAACATTCAGCAGCGACCCCTGGAGCGGTATTTTCCTCCCTTGTGTGAGAGATGCAGTATTGTGTAGATAGTGTCCATGGGACAAAAAATGGGTGGGGGTGGAACCAGTCGCTGGGCCAATCAAGACAGGGGCAGTAGCAGCCCGGTGATGTGGCCAATGGATACCCAGCCTCGCTGTTCCCTACATGGATTACATAAATCGCCTGGTGTAAAGTGTGAAGTCAATGGCCCCCACCTTCAACAGGCACTGCCCTACCAGCAGTCCTCTCTCACCACCTGGGCGCAAGTTGAGGATCCTGGCGATCACCCAGGGGGTACCAGACATTCGAGGTTCATTCCCCTCCATGCCAGCTAAGCACTGGCGAGGCGTGTACCAGTAAGCTCCCCCCAGGGGCACTACATCCAGTTAGAAGCAGTTTGGCAGGCCGTTGAGGCTGGAAAGAAAGAGCAGAGGGACCAAAGTTGTCTCCCCATGTAATGGCCACCTTGCGTTGTAGTCCGCGTCCGCCCACTACCTCATATGTAGCTGGGTTCAGCCGATGTGGTCGCGCTTAGGCGGCTGCCTCTGCATCTCCAGACAGCCACGTGTCAGCCCTACAGGGGCCCTTGAGGGCAGCGGGCGCATCTCAGACGTTGCACACCCGACCCATCCACGGGCCGGCACCTCCTTTGAAGTCAGGCCTGGATACCCGGGCAGCTCCCAGTGTATCAGCACCTCCAGCGTCAGAACATCAGGGAGGACCCAGCCCTTGGCACAGAGCCCTGATCAGACCGATGACTCCCCCAGTCCCCTGCAGCACTCAACATGTGCGATGGGAGGAGGCCAAGGTCTTCAGGGGCACCACCGCAGTCAGGACACCTCACCTCCGCACAGCTCCCACCTGCATCCCTAGCTGAGGATGGCGGTGCAGGCACATAAAAACAGGATGGGCAGGAGAAATGCTGGATTCTGAACAGGCGATCTACGGTGCTTTTCAAGCCACGGCTGCTTTGGCTGCCATCTTGGCCACGCCCCCTTACTTCAGCCTTGATGCTCTCTTTGACATGCATACATACGTATAGTTTCTTTTTGACAGGAAGGCTGTGTCACCAGTGTCCACATCATCTGTACACCAGTTAGTCTGACCAGGGGTCAAGGAGAAGAGCTCAGCAAACTGATTTAGGACGACTTGCCTGCAATCAGTCTGCTGTTGGGCAGTGAGGGTGTCTGACAAGACCACTCTTTCAACTGACCCATCTTTAGGGTTGTTTAAGAGGAGGTCAGGGAGAGGTTCACTCTGCTCCCTGATCCTCATCTGTGACCATGAGCACAGTCAGTTCAGCTCTGTCATGATAGGGTTTAAGGTGGTTCACATGTATGACCCTCTTGGTGTTCAAGCATGTGCCAAGATCCACCAAGTAGGTGACCTCCCCTTTTCTTTCAAGGATACGGTATTCATTTGTCCTCGAGGGCCCTAGGAGCCACAAGCTCCAAAATCCATCCGTTCTGCCCTGGTTGGAACTCCACCATGACAACCTTCTAGTCATACCAGAGCTTCTGCAGCTCCTGGCTGGCCTCAAGGTTTTTGTTTGCTTTTTTCATATACTCAGCCATCCTGGAAAGAAGGCCAAGTACAAAATCCACAATATCCTGCTTAGGTTCTTTGAGAGGCCTCTCCGATCTTTCCTTCCTAAGCCACAATATTCCCCTTACAGGATGACCAAAAAAGGTTCAAAGGGGGGAAAGTCCTACTCCCTTTTGTGGCAAAAAGCAGGCATGGTAGCAAAACATCGCATTTTCTTCTGAGCTTTTCAGGGTGTCCACTAATCATACCTTTCATGGTCTTGTTAAACCTATCAGCAAGCCCATTTGTCTGCGGACGGTATGGGGTAGTGAACTTATAAGTCACTCCAAACTCAGTCCACATATGTTTTAAGTGTACAGACAAAGTTTGCTGACAAAGTTTGCACCTGTTGATACTACCTCCTTTGGAAACTTAACCCTGGTAAAAATACCAAGGAGGGCCTTAGCCACTGCAGGAGCAGTGGTGGTCCTCAGGGGAACGGTCTTAGGATACCTAGGGGCATATTTACAAGGGAATATCGCCACCAGAACATCCCTTTTAGTGACGTTATGTTGGCGATATCCCCTTCTCCTTTCTTACAAAGCGGCCTTAAGCCACTCAAAATGGCATAACGCCTCCTTATAAATAAGGCCCTCGTGTCATGATCCACTACCACCAGTATAAATTGGTTTCCTGATGTTGAATGAGGGTCAAGGGGACCAACAATGTCAATCCCAACCCTCGCAAGGGTACCCCAACCACTGGAAGTGGTATTAAGGGGGCCTTTAGGTGGCTACCGGTCATGCCACTGGCTTGCCAAGTGGCACAGGAGTTACAAAACACCTTCACCTTCTGGGACATTCCTGACCAGTAGAAGTCGTTCACCAACCTACTCCAAGTTTTGGTCTGGCCAAGATGCCCAGCTAGGGGAATGTCATGGGCCAATGTTAGGAGAAACTCTCTAAACTGCTGATGCACTACTATTCTCCTGGTAGAACCAGGTTTGGGGTCTCTGGCCTCAGTGTAAAGGAGTCCCTCCTCCCAATAGGTCCTGTGGGAGCCACTGACACTTCCTTTATTCTGATCAGCAGCTTGCTGCCTCAGGCTTTCAAGAGTGGGACAGGTGCTCTGCCCCTGGCACAGATCTTCCCTAGAGGGTCCCCCTGGGCCCAAAAGCTCAGCCATGTAAGTTCCAAGCTCCTTGGGCTCAGATCCCTCTGAGGCCGACAAGTCTTCTCCCTGAGGAGAGGGGCCTAGATCTGGTGTCTGAATAGAAGTTAGTTTCCCAGACGTCTTGCCCTTTCACTTGGAAGGTTGGTCCATACTTTCATGCTCCAACACTTCTTTTTCACCCTGGGTTCTACACAGTACTCTTGTTTTTACACACACCCATTTAGGTATACTCAGCATGCCTGCCTGGGTTTTCTTTTTGATCTCAGCCCATACTGAGGACTTCAAATCATTGCCGAGCAAAAACTGTACAGGAACGGCAGAAGATACCACCACCCTTTTGTGGCCAGTAACCCTCCCCATTCTGAGGACTCCAAAACCATTGGATGTACCTTAGCCTGATTGTCAGCACTGAGGTCTGTGTAAGTCTCTCCAAGCAAGTACTAGCCTGAGGACACCAGTTACTCAGTCACCATAGTCACACTGGCACCAGTATCTCACAGTGCTTCAACTTTAACCCCATTTATATGTGTCTGTTGTCTGTATTTTTCCAGATTACTAGGTCGGACAGCAAGGGTTGCTATATCCACTCCACCCTCTGTCACTAGAGTTGCCTCAACAGGCTCTCTGACGACATACTTAGGGCACACCTGTGATCCCATCTGGAGACTTACCAATGCATTTACTACAGGTGTACTAGAGGCACTCTTTTTGTTTTTACAGCTAGGGTCTCTAGTTCGATGTCCAAGAGCCTCACGATAATGCCAACAAGCCTTTTTGGGATCCCAGTTTTTACCCTACTCATCCTTAGGCTGTGAAGAGTTTCTGGGCCCTCCCTCCTGAGCAGGTTTTTGGGGGCCTTTAGAAGCCTGTTTGTTTTTATCTTTTTGGTCACCATCTTTCCCTTGAGGGATCTTTTTGGCCTCTTTCTTTTGGTCAACCCCATCAGTGGCAGTTTTAGTTACCCTTGTTTTGACCCAGTAGTCTGCCTTCTTTCTCAACTTTTGAGGAGAAAGTGGACCTAGGTCTACCAAGTGCTGCTGTAACTTCTCTTTGTAACAATTACTCAAAGATGCTCTTTCATGATGAAATTGTAAAACTCAACACAGTCGTGCACATTGTTACCTGTTAACCAACCCCCTAGTGTTTTCACTGAAAAGTCTACAAATTGGACTGACTCTGGGTTTCCCCAGTCTCCTTGATTTAATTCTGTATTCTTCAGTGGTGAGTCTAAAGCCCTCAATTAGGGTACCCTTCATGAGGTCATAAGACTCAATATCGTCCCCATCCCATGTCAGGAGTCTGTCCCTGCATTTACCTTAGAAACGTTTCCACAAGAGAGAGAGCCCCAGTATTTTTTGGTGACCTTTCTACTGATACAAGCTCTCTCGAAATCAGTAAACCATGTGGTGATGTCATCACCTTCTGCATATTTAGGGACAACTGCTTTGGGGAGTTTGGGGTCAAAAGATTCCTCTCTCTCCCTTGTTATGATATTGCTGCCACCAGAGATAGGTCCTAGGCCTATCTCTTGTCTCTGTTTTTCTATGTCCAGAAGTTGAGCTTCTAAGAGTAACCTCCTGGCCAATCTTTCTAGGGCAAGCTCCTCCTCTGAGGGAGCTTCCACTTCAGAAGTTGGAGTCTCCACATTCTCCTCGGCATCTTCTTCTCCTGTGGGATGACCCTCCCAGGCATCATCCTCACCAACTTGGTTATCTCTCTCATGTTCTGGCAGAAGCCTCATATGCTTGAGAGCCTGTTTTAACACCATAGCCCCTACAGAAGGCCCACAAGTGGGAGTATGACATCTCCAGGCATGGTGTCAGGTCGAGCTCCTGAGCATGCCCCTGTGGGTTATGCATTATTGCACTAAAGTTGGGACCTTTTTGAAAAATTTAAAAACCTTAACACTTTTCTCCTGTCCTAACTAGAGTAAGATTTTTAAATTCTAACAACTGGGTTCAGGGACTTAACCAATGCAGTTAATTTTTAAATTTAGAAAAATAGACCAATTTGAAAAATACAACTGGCTAAAGGCAATTTTTGGATTTAGTGACAGAGTGGTATCAGCAAACGCAAAGTTGTAGACCCCACCGCTGATCCACCAATGTGGGAAGCTGGCTCTCTATATAGTGCACTAAAACGAAGTACACTGTGCAGAGAGTCAAGTGAGACCCAGATTGGTATGCAGAGGCAAAAGTAGATCATTCTAATGCTCTATTTGTGATAGTGTGGGTGAGCAGTTAGGCTTATCAGAGGTTAGTGCTAAGCATTTGTTGTACTCAGAGAGGCAATTAATGATACACACACTCAAGAATAAATCCGAGACCAATTTGCAAAAATAACATCGAATTTTATATAATTTTTCAGACCTAGAACTTCGTTCTACAGTAAGTACTTTTAAAGATATGAATTTTAAAATGTCACAAAATAAATCACTTTTGTGAAAAGTTACACACCATTGAAGTCAATGGGAGAAAATAAAAAAAAGCATATAAAATAATACAGTTGGATTTCAAAGTTCACCTTCTGGATTTAGGTAAGTAGCAAGGCCAGGTCCAATGTTCCACCAGTGGTTTCTCAGGAGCATCCCAGATACGGCCAGGAGCAGGGTGCTGAGGTCATTGGTAGTTGATGCACTATGAAGAAGGGGGCTACCTGAAAACACACTGCACAAGGGGACTTAAAGGTAAGTCTGAGGGATCCACTTGAGGGAGCATGTCGCAAGAGCCTCAGGGCCATGGAGGCACAGCTGTTTCATCGGTACCAAGGCCGGGCGGCCTGGGTGTAGAGCAGAGAGGTCAGCCGGGTGGCGTGCGTTGAGATGTCTTGGCGGTCAAGGACAGGCAGGTTGCAGGGACGATTCCAGGAAAGCTGGGCCACTCACAAAGTGGCTCTCAGGGGTCTTGACGTCCCTCCAAAGGTGCTTGTTTTCTGGGCAGTTGGAGTCTGGAATGGACTCTTCGTCTTGGTGTACGTTGAAGGGGGTCCGGTACCATGGGTATTGGTGCGGGAGTGGCTTCGGTAGGTCCTGGTGTCTCCAAACTTGGTGGGTAGACAGAGCAGACCCTCTGGAGCTGATGTACCTCTTTGTTCTTCGATGCTGCGTCGTAGTCGCTGAGGAGCAGCAAGTCGGTAAACTGGACTCCGCGGGTTCGGTGCCTGCGGTCTGCAGGGGAGTAGTTCCTCTACCCCAATGGAGTTCTCTGGTGTTTAGCGAAGGGCTTCGGGTGCTCCCGGGTTCTTGGAGTTCTCACAGCAGCAGGATGAGACAGCAAACTACGATGGCAGAGTCCTGGAAGCAGCAGGCAGGGTTTTTTGCCAAAATTCTACAGCAGGTCTTCTGTTCTCGGGTCAGCAGCTCTTCTTTGTCAGTATCTTTTTGTGTCTGTCAAATCTGAAGTTCAGGGTCCAGCGATGCCACCTAAATACTAAATTTAGGGGCGTTAAAGGGTTTAACAGGTAGTATCCAGTGGGCTATCTACCTTTAGGGTGTCTACACCCTCTAAGTGACCACTTCCTGTGGGAAGAGGCACTAACCCTGACCCTAACTGACTAATTCCCTCTCAAACCAAGATGAACTACCTTAGGGGTGGTGCTGGCTGAATGGGGACCCACCTCCTAATTTAACTTACTTTCCCGCCTGTCCTCATGCTAAATGTGGAGCAGAACAGGGAGCCTGGCATCCTCCACTAGCTGGAGCTGCCTGGGCCACATTTCAAAGGTGGCATTGCCTTTGAAGCTTCCCATCCTGGAAGGCCATCCTGGACTGAGGGAGATGTGAAGCACCTCTGCCCAGAGCAGGCTTTGTTCCTGACCTCTGAGGGTGCTGCCTCTCACCCCATGAGGTCAGAAACATGTCTGGTGGTGGCAGACTGACTAAGACTAGTCAGAGACCATACCAGTGCTTGGTAGCTTTGCGGGGACCCTCTAAGATGTCTCCTGTGTGCATTTATTAATAAATCCAACACTGGCATCAGTGAGGATTTAATAATACGTTATGTCTGGTGCCGAACATCCTAGGGTACAGTGAAGCCATCATGGAGCTAGGAAACTCGTAATGACAAGTATCCAATCCATGTACTCTCTATGTCTTCCCTGTGTACTTACAATATCCAAGAACGGACTTAGATATTATAGGGTCATATCTCATGCAGATATGTCCACACATGGGATATAGTGCACCCTGCCGTAGGGCTGTCAGACCTTCAGTAGAGGTGACTTACCTATACCTCATGCAGTGTATGGGGGCATGGCATACAGGGCTGTGTGCCATGTTGACTCTTCGGTTTTCTCTGCACCAAGACATGCAGCCTGCAATGGCAGTTTGCATGGTCTTGGTGAGGGATATCTGGGGTGGCATGATTTGTGCTGCAGCCCCAGTGGATCCTCTTCAGTCCCAACACCCTAGGTACCAGGGGTACCATTTACTGGGGACTTACAGGGGTTGCTGAAGTTGTGCCAATCGTGGAACAGTTTTAGGAAAGAGATCAGGCACTGGGCACCTGGTTAGCAGGGACCCAGTGCACTTTCAATTCGAAATCACATCATGCACCAGGCAAAAAGAGGGTGCTAACCATGCTATAAGAGGCACTTTCCTACAGATTTATTTTCTCGTTCATAGCCTTTTGAATGCTTAGACCAGCCTTCATACTAATAATAAATGTCTACACACGACAAGAAAAGTTAGAGGGCTTTGTCAATCTACTGGCCTTCGGGCTATATCATGGCTGGAAGGTAAAGTCACGGCGTGGGCCAGACTCCCCTTGTCCCTAGCAGGGAAGATAGCTTTGGCAAAGATGGTGGTGTTGCCGAAGCTGTTGTACCTATTTGTCAATGTCCCACTTCCCCTTACCCAAGCCTTTTTCAAAACCCTTAGATCCCTGCTTGTGTCACTGGTCTTGGCGGGTGGGAAGGCGCGACTCTCATGGGAGCTCCTTAACCTCCCTCTGAGGCAGGGCGGACTGGGAGCGCCAGACATGCAGTTGTATGCGTTGAGCGCCCAGGCACAGTTCCTACACTACTGGGTGCATCCGACCCCCTTTTTGCCACACACTGCGGTGGAGACAGATGCTGCAGCACCCATTCCCCTGCAGGTAGCACTGTACCAGCCTTGTAGGCGGCCTCGAACGGACATAGACACGGTCAACACTTTGAGGTGGGCATGGGACGGGCTAAAAAAAAAAAGAGCCAATCTTTCTATCCTATACGCCCCATCAATACCCCTTGCACATAATCCAATGGTACCAACGATGGAGGAGGGCACTAGCAGAACCCTAGCACTAAAAATGGGTATACGTACATTCGCAGATCTATACCCGAACAAAGTGTTTAGACCTCCACCGGTAGCTGTGGAAGAAAAGGCCGTGACATTCTCGGAACTCCTTTTGTACTACAAGCTTAGGGCTACATGCAGATCTATACACGACGCCTTCCCGAACCCGCCCACTACTCTGCTCGCATTGGAGAATGTGGTGAAGTCGAATTCACCGTGCAAATTAATTACACGCATTTACAATCACACGCAAAACACAGCTCCAGTGGTACAGCCACGTGCTTTACAAGCTTGGAATGAGGAGTTGCAGACTCCACTCACGGAAGACCAATGGACCTACTGCTGTAGTCAACTCACGGCCCTATCGCCCAACTACAGGCTTCGCCTGATTCACTTTAAATTCCTCCATAGGTTTTACAGGACCCCTACAAGTCTATATCGCATGGGACTGAAGGAGGATGATAGCTGCTGGAGATGCAGCTCTACATCAGCCTCTTTTGTACACATGGCGTGGAGCTGTCCACGGCTCTCGTCATTTTGGTCCACAGTATTCATCACTATACATAAGATATTAGGCACACCAGAGGTCCCGGACCCTTTACAGGGGCTGCTGGGGTATGTGAAAGACATGCCAGTAAAAACTCGGAAGCTACATGCTATGCGGCTTCTATTCGCTAAACGCTGTGTGGCTGTGCACTGGGGGAGGAGGGGGACTCCTAGCATTAAACAATGGTTGCGGGATGTGACATTCGGTCGCTCGCAGCTCACCACCTTCTGGGAATTAATGCCATCTGCATCCAGACCTAAAGATATATGGGAGCCATTTGTGTCCTGGGCTCGGGAGGTACAGGAGACGGATAGAGGTGACCAGGTGTCAGCCGAGACCGCGTCAACTAGGGCGGAAGGTGCTGCAGAAGATATTGCTGTTTGAGAAGGGGGGCTTGTTGTCCAATGGGTGTTATGTTTTGATGCAACGCGACGTATGGTATTCATTTGCTAAGTTGGATGAGATGTGTCGGGGCTCACACTACTAACCTGTTTTTCCCATATGGCCTTGTATTAGGGAGTTCTTCAATCCGTATTATGCATAATGGGGAGTAAGATGCACGTGTACGTTTCTATTTGCAATGAAAAGAACACGAGGATGTTTAAGAATTTGATGTACTGATTGGCAACTGGCATGTTGGTTGTAATGTTTATGATACGGTTTGGACAAAAAACAATAAATAAAAAATAAATAAAATCTACTGGCCTTAATCAAGTCTGCACTTAACAAACCTGCCACAACTGCGTCCGTATTGATAACCTGTCGAGATTTCAACTGCAAAATGGGGGGGATAGGCCCACACATCGGATGCAATTTTAAAAAACTACAAACCACACTAAACATCCCTGGTTCAGCACAACATGGTAAAAAAAGAACACACATAGCCACCGACTTCAACAATTTTGCACTGAGTGATTGATCTCAGTTCGCAACTCTTTCGAGAATGACTTCGCTACAATCCCAACCTAAAACACTTGTGTGGGCTAGACCATTATAGGCTATATCTTCCTCAGACCCAAGGGCTAGCACCGATTTAAAAACCTGAGGATCCTTCAAAGGCTAGAAAGTGAGCACAATGCCCTACAGTTGTACATTGCAGAAAACATAGCAAGTGAGATTAGGTCAACTCAGGCTGAGCTGGAGCCATACCCTTGAGGAAAGGGTTGATGGATGGATATCAGACAAAGACACCAAGAAGTTATACAAAGCAATATTGGAAAATCCCAACACCCCTCAAAACTGGCAGACTATTTCTAAAAACCTACTAACATCACACCAGAAGGAAAACCATTAAAATAAAAAAATACAATCTCAGGACCCAAAAAGAATACAGGGTGGTTCAACGAAGAATGCAAAAAAAGCACCGGAAACCAATTAAGTGCCGGTGCTTAGCACCGGAAAGCCCCGGCTCAAATTAAGCACTGCTGGGGAGTATTTGAAAACGCAGCTCTTGAAATCAACATTCATACGTTTTAGGAAAAAATAGAAGGCCTCAGAGCAAAAAAGACCACTCTTGAACTAAGTATTACTGAAGATACTTGGATTACCCAGTTTCACTCCATGTTTGGCTCAACAAACTGACAATCAGAACAGTGATTCATGCACCAAGATGCACGGAGATGAAATAAGAAGCAGCCAGCAGAAAAGCCTACTTTGAGGAACACTTCAGTGATGCCAACATACATACTGCAATCAGGCAACTAGCAAAAGGGAAAGCACCAGGTCTAAACACGATACAACCTGAAATCTTTAATCAAGACCCTGAATGGTGGCAATAAATTCTATCAACCATCTTCATAGCCATCACCATGGCTGACACCTGCCCGACTTACCGGTGGTACAGCATGAATATGCTCATATACAAAAAAGGAGCTAAACCTGACTCAAATTCATACCATACCATCAGTCTAATTGACGTTGACTGTGAAATCTTCGCCAGGCTGATTCTTAATGCCCTTGCAGAATGGATCAAGAGGGAAAACATTTTAACCATGATACAGGGTGGCATCAGAGAAAACCTCACTATCATTGCCCAGATTTTCACTTTCTTGCATATCTCATTTACGTATAGTGATGGAGCAGGGTTTTCGCGAAATAAAACCTGCTTGGATTGAACTCCTCATTGTGTGAATTACTAAACAAATGGCGTGAAACTAATAGTGCAAGACTAAAAGGGGAAAGATTAAATCCGTGCAAGCGCGTGCTGGGAGTGTTAGATTAGGCAGCAAATGCACATGCAAAAAGTCGAGAGATTATTTTTATTTATCCGTTAGAAAATAACAAGCAGTGCGTAAGAAAAGAAAAAGCAAATGAAAGCTTTCAAAGAGTGTTTAATAGTAGAGTTTAATAAAATGATAAATAAATGCTTATATTCATTTTTCCTAGAATTGTATTCTACTCCCCTGCAGAAAAGGCCCGAGAGATTTTTTAGAATTAACATGGCATATTAGAAATGTAGAAAGGAGAAACTGTGATCTGTCCTTCGCAAGTTCCTGATGAATGGCCAAGGTTGCGCAGAGGATAATAAGATAAATGAACGGAATTTCCTTGCCGAGCGAAGCATGAGGACATTTGTAAATACAAACTGATACATAAGTGAGATGGAGAAGCTTACAACCACGGAAGCTTAATATTAGAGTTTCCTCTGCTGGAAGCTGATTACAATGTGCGAACTTAAAACAATGGGACATTTGAAAAGTTAGACACGTCGAGAGTGGTGTGACTGAACACCCCCTAAATTGGACCAATGAAATTTAATAAATCCATGTGAGATGACACAATGAGGGTTGGAACTTTAGTGAATTTAGGGTATAACTGTTAGTAGTAAGAGGGGGGGTTAGAGCGCGTTTTCCTTACTTTGTGAGAGGGGAGAGCTGTGTTGCTGTTTCCTAATTCTATGGGCTAGCTGTTGTTCTGCTGATCCTGACTCTTTGACTTTGCTCCTCAACTCTTCTTGAGGTGCCCAGCTTACCCTCATGGCCAGAGGGTAGCTTTCCTGATTTCTAGAAACCTTGCAAAATTGGTTAGTATGATATTCTGAATTTGCATAAATCTATTTGCAAATATTTTCCTTTTGTCTATACGCCTATCCACTCACTCATTGCGCTGACATTTTGAGATGCACTATTGATGTTTATTTGCTAATGTTTCTCTTGTGTGATGACCTATGATTCGAGCTGTATTGTACTTTATGAGCAAATCACATTTATTTAGATAAAGCATTTTAAACTCTCAAAGGAGGTTGTCATTATTGTCATTGAATTAGTTATATGAAAAGATTATTCTATGGTGAATTCTGATATTATTTGCCAATCCCTAATTAACTATATAAAGATGTATCACCAAGAAAGAGGATAAATAGGATGAACAAATTGGTAAGTTTGGTTTAAACTCACCGGGCATGAAAGGGATGATTAGGAATTAAATTGGGTCCAGATGATAGAAATTTGTCGGTCCCTAAACGCTGGATCAATAGCACACTCAGGATGAATGCATCTTTGCATTGCATTCTTTGATTTTAACGTCAGCTTTTGACCTTGAACCGCGGCCCAGACTCGGAAAACCTGCTAGATATCGGTCTGAACACAACATTACTATCACTCATAAGAATGCTTCATACAGGTACCTCAACACAAGTCAGGATGAATCAGAAAGGACTCCTAAGCAAGAAAATTACAACCACCAATAAAGTGAAAAAAGGATATCTTCATACACTGATACTCTTTTCCCTATATACAAACAATCTATTTAGGGAACAACATCCCGATATTCCCCTGACATTCCGAGGACAGTTGTCAACTTTCCCACACCTGCCCTATTGTATGCAGCTGACTCCATCTTGATAGCGCAAACACCAAGAGGCCTGCAAACCCTCAAGTCAAAGCTATAGCCTAGTACTGCCAACTGAACAGCTTTAAAATAAACGCAAAAAGTCTATGATATTTAGGAAGAACAGGAAAGAAACTCAAGCCTTCATCATTAAAAGCAGAAAACTGGAAGAAGTTAACAAGTTCACATACCTGCACCTAACAATTTCCAGAAACCTAAAATAGGACAAACACATCAAGATTGTGCTAAAAAAATATGAAGTCTCTTTTAATGCAATTTACAAGATTGCCATGGTGCATGCTAACTGATTTTCAATGAATATAGACAAAGTTGTTGTGGCAAAAGATGGGAGTCAAATTGCCTATGGAGCAAAAATATGTGGCCTGGAGAAAAAGTCTCAAAAATAGAATGCCATTAAAGGAAATTTTGGTAAAACTTACTGATTTTACCTTCTGGGTTCCCAACTGGTGCACTAGAGACAGACATGAGTTTCACCTCTATCGAAAACTGATGCCAAATGGCGCCCACAAAGACTGAGAAACTGAGCTTGCAATAATTCTAACTTAATTGATGAAGCCTGGAAAGAGCACTTCATTCTTAGCCAAAAATCTGCATTTGCAGCCAGCGGGTAAAAAGAACTAACTTGCCTCAATATAGTCCTTACACCAACTAACCTTAACTCTAAACATACATCTACCAAGAGAATCAAACAGATCATAAGTAAACAATTTAGCACTCTACTGATGAAAGAAAGACACAAACAACCTGCACCCAGCAGAGTCTCAAGGCCTATTTGATATCTCACTGCAAGAACAACCTTATCTGGTTAAACTTACTAACCACAGAGGAACAAGACTCTTTATGCTTGCCAGGAGTGGCACCTTCCCTCTAAATTTTAAGATATCAAAGAGGAATGAATGCATCCAGAGCCCCAAACTGCACAGGCTGCGAAATCAAAGCTCTCACCCACTTCTGAAATGTCCAATGTACAACGAAGTCATGAGGCACACCATTAACTACAGTCTGGAGAAAGAGAAACTGGAACAGGTCTCAGACTGTGTCTTATTTCTCCTAATTGACATTTCTGAAGCAACAACCAAAAGGCAGGAAGATGCCTGGCAAAAAGTTGGGACATAAGGGAAAAATAATTGAGATCTAATGACGATCCCCCACCACCACTTATTTACCTAAGGAAACTGTAAGCCCAAGACCGGATTCTCATATTACACAAGATAAGGTACCAAAGCTTTAAAAAAAAAAAACAACGTTAGAGATTTTCGCATACACTGCAGTTTTATTTTCACTCAATTTATTTTTTGTTCCGTTTAAGTCTCTTGCATGTGTGAAAGGTAGTTTCTGCCGAGAGCATCAATAAAATCAAATTAAATTAAATTGAATCTGATTTTCTTGTTTTTCATGATGAACAAGAAACAAGTTGCTCAGAAAACCTGAAGAATATAGAGAACAAGGTTTTATGGGAGATTTGTATTTCTTCTTAAATTAATGCGTGTTCTGCCATAGAGAAGATCGGGTGTGTATAAGATAGTTGATGGGGAGATTCAAAAAATTATATTTGATAACCTTCCACCGTTTGAAGGACTCATTGATCTGATGTGGGTATTGACCAATTGTGAACGAGGTGAGCTACCCTTCCCTTCTACTGGAAGAGATGGTAAACAGGAACTACCAGCAATATTACCATGAAACCTTTAGAGACAGTTTCTGATCCTTGATTGGGAAGTGACCTGTCTATAGTTTGTACATGGTCGGTGTAGTTGTTAAAGATTTGAGACCTCTGGAAGAAAGAAAAGGAACAGCTGGCAGAACAGCCTCTGCTGCTGCCAACCCCTGCAAAAGTTGGGGGTAATATTTGGGCTTTGTCCTGTGAAGCAAACGTGGAGAAGTACTTGCCAATCTCTTTAATGAAGTCCTGCACAAAAAGAAAATTTGGAAGATCTAGGCCGACCTCTGTCAATTCCAGATCTCTTAATTAAATTCCAATCTGGAAGAGCAAGCCTTTCCTCCATTCAGTAGTAATTGCACAGTTCACATTACCCAACATTCAGATAGCTCTTTGGGCCCAGCTAGAACACAGTTCACAGGAGAGAACAATCTGGTCCTTTCTGCCAGGACACGGATTTTGGTAAGGGGCCCGGCCAGGTTTAAAAAGTTGTCCTGACAGGACAACCAGGCTCTCTCTGTCCCTTTCTTGGATCTTTGCCTGTTTTAGCCATGAAAGATTGCAGTTTTGGTTCATGGTGGGGGTCACAGTGACCTTGCCCAAGAAAGAGGGTTTAGGGCATTCAGTGTTCAACGTGTTCCTTGCAGGCTTGTTCACTTGTGTCCTTATATGATTATGATGGGCTCCTTTTCTTCCAACCCACAAACAATTAAGTGTAGTGTTCCGCAAGAAGCCTCTTTGAGCCCAACTCTTTTCAATGCTTATGTCGCCCCTTTGGCCATGATCAGTAAGAAATGGTGTTTTAATATCTGTTCCTACGCGGATGATACGCAGCTGCTGATAGCTATAGAGGAAAGATATGAGGACACTAGGAGCAATTTGATCAACTGTCTCTCAGAAACTGCAAATTGGATGTCAGATCATTGCTTGAAGCTAAACGCAGAGAATTCCGAGATATTGCTCTTTGGAGGAGCACACCTAGTCTGGGACGCAACCTCGTGGCCCCAGTCACTAGGTACCACTCCTGAGCCCAAAGGGGTCGTAAAACATTTGGGATTCCTGGTAGATAATGCCCTAACCATGCAAGATCAAGTCCGAGTACTGTGTGATAAATGTTTTGCCATGCTAAAATTACTAAGGAGACTTTTCATATGGATCCCTTTGAACTGGAGAAAAACCATTACCCAGGCCCTATTGACCAGCAAACTGGACTATGGGAATGCGCTTTATGTTGGCATGGCTGACTACTTATTCTATCGTCTGCAAGTAATCCAGAATGCAGCAGCTAAACTGGTTCGCAACAAGAATAAGTACAGCTCGGCTTCAGAGTGTTGGAAGGAACGTCACTGGTTGCCTATGTGACAAAGGGCCAAGTTTAAACTATTGTGCTATGCGCATAGGGTTTTACATAAACTTGGCCTCATAATCCTGCAGGGCAAAGTTAAATTTTATGTTCCCTCGGGTAGACTTGAGGTCTTGCAATCGCGTTCTGGATAAAACTAGACGCATAAAGAAGGTCAGAGCTGGGGGTCGCTCCTTCTCATATCTGCACACTGGAATAAACTTCCTTTAGAGCTTCGCCTCACTGACGACCATATGAGGTTCAGGAAGAAGCTGAAAACGTTGCTATTTTTAGGATTCAATTGCTGACACCTAGTGGTTGGCTGTTTAAGACCCAATTGCTGTTGTCTCATATAACTAAACACCTCTCAAACAGGTTCTTGCTTTTTTAGCGCCGTGCTATCCCCTGGGATGAATGTTGCGCTCTGCAAGTACAATAAAATAAATAAATAAATGATCATACCCAGCAATGTGAGGCATGGGAGTCACTAGTAGAAAAGAGTTTTTTTATTTGATCAGGCTCAAAAATGAGATCACCCGACAGATCAAAAACTTGTTGCTTGAAATGATCTTGCAAGGGTTTTCATTCTAAAATGTTAAAGTTTTACCTAATTTAGGTTTCTTTGGAGGACCAAACGATTGAGGATCTGCATCCTGGGAATCAATGCCAGCAATAACACCTCAAAATATAATTACCTGGGAGTTTGGTCCACCGACAACCGTAAGGTTGACGCACAGCTGCAGCATCTTACAATAAAAGTGTCCACACTCATATTTGGGATGTGCAAATTAAACATATATTTACAGAATCCCTCGGCTGAAGCAATCATATGAGCTGTCCGAGCAAAATTACTACCCACGGTTTCTTACGGTCACCAAGCCTACACAGAGAAACTGTTGGTCGCACTAGACAAGGTACAGTGCACCGCCTACAGGCAAATCTTTAGTCTACCAAACTACACAATGAAGTCACTATTATGCCTCAAGATGTAGCAAGATGTAGAATGCAAGGCGTCACTTCAAATATTAGCATTCACTTCCCGCGGCTGACTCAGGAACCCTAAAACAGGCATTACTGAAGTTCCTCAAAGCCCTGAACAATCCCTGGGGAGCATATCTAGACAACGCACCAACGATTTAATGGCCAGCTTAAAAACAGCAATCACACTGTCTGTAACATATCTAGCAATCAAGTCAATTTTGAAGAAACAGGTGTTGGCTGTTTCCCAAAAAACACACATGGAGAAAATTCAGGACCCATCCTATGCACACTAAGCTGCCAACTCCTACGAAACAACTAAGATGCAGCCGTATTTAAAAGAGCCCTTATGCAGAATGACCAGATGCATAATACTATGCATCAGTTTAATGACCCTGTTGATTCAAGAATACAGAACCAACTGGGCAAATCTGGACAGCCGGCATAGGTGCAGGTTCTGTGACTTTAGGCGGGAATCCATGCTTAGTGCCGGATTAAACCCTGTGAAGGCCCCCAGGCTGTCAAAATGTATGCCCCCCTTGCAAATTATCTCCTAATACCCAATGCACCGGATTTTTTTACAAACTGACAGCTGCCAGAAGTTGAGATTTTAAGAGACAAACTATTATGTGAATCTGATGTCTCTTTTTTATGTACTTTAAGTTGTTAAGGGGTACATTACATTAATACAGTATTTTCTCTATAGGGTCTTTAATGTGGTTTTCTATCTTTTGGAAACAATATTTAAGAAGGCTTGATTGTAATTTTCTTTCAAGATCAAATCAATATTATTTTGATCTGTTGTCGCTGGGCCCCGAAAAGGAGTGGGGCCCATAGGTCAGTGCCTACTTTGCCTATTTGGTAATCTGGAACTGTCCATGCTCCATTTATTATGCGGTTGTCCAGTATTTTTAACTGCACACCACATTTTATTGAGACCAATGTTTTTAACACAGGGGACCTCTATGTATAAAGAAGCCTGGGCCTATTTTTTAAGCACTCAGACTGATGGAACCTGCACGAAGTGGCACATTTATAAACATCTTGCACACTGTCATTAAAAAACAGTCCACCCTAGCGAAACAAGGTGTCACACTCGCATTTCGCTTCAATAGCTACAAAAATAGAACATGGTTTCGACTATTTACCCTTTTATTACTAGAAGTTTTAAAAGTATTTGCAGACTATCTAATACTTGTGTTATATGGTGTACATTGTACCAATTTGTATTAATTGACACAATAAAGGCTTGACTGACTGACAGTGGTAACAGACAGAGTTTGTTTTCTCTTTCCCATGTGCTTATCAGCTTTGGACAGAAGGAGTGAGGGCGGGACTGGGGAGAGTAACTGGAAACATAGTACATTTTTGGAATGGTTTCTGCATTGAAAATGCTACAGTTTCATCAAAAGATGTAATTGATATAAAGTTCTGATTCAAACGCAACTTACTCTTAAGGCAAATTAGTTGAGGATTGTGAAGTCGAAGAACATAACTTACAGCTCTTTAGCTGCACACTTATTGCCTGAACAAGAGATCGTTCCATGAAAAGGCCACTAGATGATGCATGTCACTGAGCAAAGAGAATGAGAATGTAGTGCGAAAACCTGTGTCCGTGACAAAAGCATCAATAAAACTTCACCACCACTGCCTGTGAGAGACATGTGGGCGGTTGCAAAGGATGCAATGTCCAGCAAAGGAGTACTACACACCCAAAAGGAGCGGATTATGACGTGTGTGGCTCAGTCCTGTAGGCTAAACAGCCTGGGAAGGAGATTTTGGCCCTGATTGTATTGTATTGTAATTGCACTTATATAGCGCTTACTACCCCTGACGAGGCGTCAAAGCGCTTTTTCGTTGAGTAGCACGCTACTCCAGAACCCATAAAGAATTAGTGGTGAATAAGTATAGTGAAATATGAAACCAATTTGAGTGGTGGATCTGTTAGTTATTTGGATTGAGAAGGATAGTGGAGGGATAGAAGAGGAAAAAGGTTTGCATTTATAGAGTGCTTACTACCCCTGATGAGGTGTTGAAGCTTTTTTTTGGCAAGTAGCACGCTACTCTGGAACCCATAAAGGATTAGTGGTGAATTAGTATAGTGAAATATGAAAGTAATTTGAGTGGTGGATATGTTAGTCAGTTATTTGGATTGAGAAGGATAGTGGAGGGATACAAGAGGGAAGGGTCTAGAAAATATATATATTTTTTAAGGACGTTATAGCTGTAGGAGGGGGTGAGAAATAGGGTAGTGCGTTGGATATGCTGAATTAGAAGGAAAGTAATAAATATATAGATACATAAGTATATGGAAGGTGTAAATATGCATAAGGAAGGTAGTATACGTAGAATAAAGATGTATTTAATAAACTCCGGCTTTCAAGTGTTGTTGTACTTTAAATTAATTTATTTGTTTTTTTATTTTTTGTAATTCAATAGTGAAGCAATTGTAGATAAATAGTTATGATAAAAGATTTCCTTATTTATGCAGTCACTTATATACATGTTTAAAACATAGAATAATGTAACTATCAGTAGTATGTACATTTGTTAAGTAGAACTAACGAATATCTATATTTTTAAAAACATTATTATTCACGTTTATACAAAGCAATACACATATATAGGTACATATCTATAGTCCAAATAAATGCTTATATACAGAGGGATATACTGTATATTCGTGTTTGCGTGTGGTGGTTATGTGAGGAAGAGCCAATTCTTGAGTCGTTTTCAGAAGATAAGGTAGTTATCCGTGGATCTTATGTTGGGGGTAAAGAGTTCCATAGTTTGGCTGCTTGAACAGAGAAGGATGTGCCACCCATGGTTTTTTCCTGTATGTTGGGATTTTGAGGCAAGGTGCCACTTTAGAGCAGAGGTTCCTTTGTTGAATGTGTTTGGTGATTATATTCCTGATGAATAGCGGCCCTGTTCCATGTATCGCTTTGTGGGCGATACAAAGCTGCTTGACCGTGGATCTTCTAGCAACCGGTAACCAATGCAGGGCTTTCAAGGCAGGGGAGATGTGGTCTTGCAGCTTTGTATGTTAAAGTAGTGTGGCAGCTGAGTTCTGATTCCATTGTAGTCTTTTCATAGTCGTTAAAGGTGATCCGTGGTAGAAGCTATTGGCGTAATCGAGTTTGGACAGAACAAGAGGGATGGTAGCCTGGACCTTGTGTGGAAATCCCAGTTGGGGGAAGATTTGTCGCACAGTTTTTATAGTAACAAAGCTTGATCTTGCTAGTTTGTCCACTTGGGCATTCATTGATAGCTTGGAGTCCATGGTTATTCTGAGGTTTCTTATTTCCTTCGATACTTTAGGTGGTGTTCCCATATCATCAGACCAGGCGGCGAGCGGGTCATAATTTTTCCAATCGCCACACGTGAGTATTTCCGTTTTGAAAGCATTCAATTTGAGATGGCTCCAAGTCATCTATTGATCCACGGCTCTGAGACAACTCAAAATTGACGAGTTTCCAATGTATTTGGGACATTCCAGTTGAAGGAGTTTTTGCATGTCATCTGCATAGTTATAGCACGTGAGGTGAAATTGATTGATCATTGCCGTTAATGACTTCATGTAGATTTTGAAAAGCATGGGCAAGATGATAGAGTCTTGAGGGACCCCTGCTTTTGTGAAGTACGGTTTGGACAAGAAAGGGGGGGTATGGATGACATTAGTTCTGTTACGAAGGTAGGATGTGATCCAGTCTAGAGCAGTCCCCTCTATGCCAGCTTCGTAGAGTCTTTGTATCAGAGGGTCATGGCCAACCGTGTCAAAGACAGCCGAGAGGTCCAAGAGAAGTAGCGCAGTAACCCCGTTGCCGTCAACTGTGTTCTTCAGGTCATCCCAGATGGCAACGAGGGCAGATTCTGTGCCTCTTCCTGGACGGGATCCCGTTTGGAAGTCTCAAAGTATGGCATTATCTTCAATGGATTGTGACATCTGGGTGAATGCTTCTCTTTCAATCAGTTTGCCCAGGAAAGGTCCATTTGTAATCGGTTTGTAGTTGTCAGGGTTCAGCAGGCCCAAGTTTGTTTTCTTCAGTAATGGACGTATGTATGACTTTTTGAGTTCTTCTGGAAATATTCAGGTGGTTAAGGAATTATTGATGATTCTTCTTACCGGTGTGGCAGCAGAGGTTGTTAGAAGAATTGTCTTGAAGGTTTGTGGTGGACACGGGTCAGAAGGGCTGCCGGCAGGTCTGCTTGGTTTGACCAGGTCCATAAATTCATCGTGTGAAATGTGTAGGAAGGAACAGAGAGGCTGTGTTAGAGTATTCTTGGATTGTTGTTTTGAAAAGGGTCGGTGCTGGTGCTTTGTCTTTGTTTTAAATAGGAGTCCAATGTGTCTGCTTTAGCCGTGTAGTGATTTGCCAGTTTGTCTGTAAAATCTTGAGTAACGGGATGAGCTCCTTCTAGGCAATTTGGCTTACGAAATTCATTGAGAATTTTATAGAATTCTTTGTTTGCACATTTAGCATTTTGAATGCTGTCTGAATAGTTCCTTTTCTTAGCTTCTTAGATTGCTGACTTGTATAATCTGTTAAGTTTCTGTAGGCGAAGTTTGTCTTGATTGGTGTTTGTTTTGAGCCAGGCACATTGCAGCTTTCTAATTTGTTGTTTTATCTCTTTTATCTCTCTATTTCTCCAAGGTGCTTGTTTTCTTTTGTTCAGTTGTGTCGTTTTTAGTGGTATTAGGATATCAAAATCTTCCTGTAGCCACTCATATAGTTTTTTAACAGAATTTATTGTGTCTAGATCTGTACTGGATGTTAGTTGTGTTTCTAAGTGTTCCAAAGTGAGTTTGTTCCATGCTCAATAGGTGGATGCACGTAAGTTGGTTTTAAGTGCGTCACTTTGTGTTGTTTTATGTTGGAAAGCAAGCAAATGGTGGTCTGACCATGTGACCGGAGTCATTGTTTGAAAGGTAACTAGTTCTTTATTAGCTAGCAAAAGTGACATCTTGGATGTGTCCAGCGATGTGTGTGGGTATGTGGATGATCTGATGCAGGTTCAGTGCGTCTAGGCCAGCGCTGATTGTTTTCAGATGGGGCATATTGGGTTTCTGAAACCAAATGTTGAGGTCACCCAGAATGCATAGGTTGGAGTGTAGTGTTATCAGGTTTGAAACTCTAGAAGTGTGTCTGGTAATGTTGCATTGCTAGGTGGAGGTCTGTAAAGGAGCAGGAAGTTACAGGAGGAAGATGGTATAGGATTGCATCTGGTGAAAAGGGCCTCACAATCTGTTATTGAGACTTCGTCAGCTTTAGTGATATGTAATGTTTGTCTGAACACAACAGCTAGGCCACCTCCTCTTTTGCCTAAACGATTTTGGGTGATAGTTTGATATCCTAGAGGAGCTGCTTCATGCAGAACTGGAGCCATATCAGGTTTTGAGTCAGTGAGAAGGTCGTAGATGTGATGTTTGTTTTTAGAGAGCGATCGAGCATTTATTAGTAGACAGTTTAGAGAACGTGCTTTGGTGATAGTGTGACTTTGTTTTGTAGAAGAGTGAGCAGTATTTTGTGGGCTTGTAGCAGGTGTGTCCTTAGTGTTGTTATTAGCTGTATGAGGATAGTAATTATGTAGCTGTTCTGTTTCGTGTTCCTCATCCAGCACGCTAAGCAGGCATTTTGATGGGTCTGCATGTGTAGGTGGTGGAGACGGTGGTTGAGAGTAAGTTGGTGTGTTGTGTTGTTTTTGTAGTGTAACCTTGTTGTGCAGTAGACATGGACAAGCGAATTTGTGAGGTGTGGCATGTTGCTTATTTTGGTTGGGTCTGTTTAGGGCGGAAGGTGTATGAGTTAGGGGTGGTGGTGCAGCATGTGGGTCATGTAGTAAGGTTCTAAATTGTCCAATGGCTGAGAGGTGGTTAAAAGAGAGTTGCTGTGCTGCTGTATATGTGTTAGGTGTGGGGGAAGAGAGAATGCTTGGCATTGGAGTTTGTTCATTTGTGTAGTCTGAAAGGTGGGTGTATGTTTGTAGTTTGTGATGGGAAGTATTATGAGGTGTTGCGCGTGAGAGATTTTGTTGTGCTGGTGTTTTGTTTTTCAAGAGTAGTGAAAGGACGTGCTGATGTATTTATTTTATGAGATTGATTTGTTTGTATAGTATTGTTTGTTGGTGGAAGTTGAAAGGTAAATGGGGTGGGGATGTGTTTGTGAGTATGGTGTATGTTGTGTGTAAGAGGGGATGAAGTAGAGTTAAGAGTGTTTGTCTTAGACTTGATTGCTGTAAGAGGTAATATGTGTGGTGCAGTGGAGTATAAGTGTTGTTTGGGTGTGTTATTGTAGTAGAAAAAAGAGCAGGGTGTTGGTCGGAGAAATGATGGAAAGCGGAGTACAGGTTTGTTAGTGACAAAAAGGGTTCTGTTAGGAGTAACTAGAGCAGGGAGTGTGTGTCTGGATGGCATATAGTTAAGTATGGTGTGAATTTGGGTTGTGTTGGTGATGAGTGGAATGGTTAGTGGTATAGGATAGAGTTGTGTACTGTTTATAGGTGATGGTGCAAATGTGTGATTGCTGGGATAGAAGGGTGTGTAGGTTTGATTTCTGGAGTTATGTAGTGGGTGCTGAAATATTGAACTTTGTCTTGGGTTACTTTGTAGTAAATGAGTAGAGTGCATGTACTGTGAGCGTGTTACTCTGGTTGTGGATGGGGTAGGGTGGGGGCCGGTGTATATGAAATTGGGCAGCATTTCTGGCCCTAGTCCCGACCAGTCTTGAACAGGCTCAAACAGGCAATTGCCCTTGTCCTCTCTGCCCTTAGCCTCGACGCCCGAGCTGAGACGCCCTGTGCCCTGGCCTTAAATAGCCCTAGTAATCAGGTGACCCCTTTAGCCAATAGGAACCCTAGCCCAACCCTAACCAATCACACTAGCCCTAAGCCCTAGAACCAATAGGACAGCAGCCTCTTATAGCCAATCACAACCCTAGTCCCAGCAGCCAATCTGGCACAAAACCCTAAGCCCTACGTCCAATAGAAAGCCTAGCCCCAGCCCTAGTCCCAACCCTAGTCCCAGCCCTGGTCCCAGCATTTTACGATTTGCTAGTTATATTCCGACCAATGCTTAAACCCCTGTTTACTGATGGGTTGGAATTACTAGTTTGAAGGTGTTTAATGCATCCCATAGTTATCGGATGCATTAAATAACCCAACATTCATTGTATTTCGGCTGGCCAAACCAGGTCCATAGCCAGGAGTATTTGCTTGGGGGGGCATGGCCCCCGGTGATAACATGACTGTGGTGTGGGTGGGAGGGGTTTCTAGCGTCTTACAAATTTTTTAACAAAGTTTCAATACTGAGAGATTTTAAAATGTTTTATATTTTGTATTTTACATTAGGGTGCTAATCTTCCTTGAGGGTTTGGGGGCAAATGTGTGTTAGACAAATAATCCATGTAAAGTGAAAATGAAATGAAATTGAGACATAAAAATTTGAGCTTTCCCCAAAGAATTGCTGGGAAGATTAAATTTAATTTACAACATTTTTAAATGGGGTCCATGCGAGTTTTACCCCAATGAGGTTCAGGGACAATATGTGGCAAATGGTACATTTTAAAGCACAGTGAACCCAACACAATGTTAACAAGCTGAAAGGATTGAAAGATGGCTCTAGGAGCTCTCTCTCACAGGGAACCTTTTCGTAAATTTGTGATAACCGGTGTATATAAAAGAATATTAGCCTTGTTTCACAGGTGAAAATGGGGTGATACTTAAATAATTTTTTACCGGGAGCTGCAGTTCCCAAGGAATTTATGGGAGGAATAGTGAGAAGTTTTACATTTTCAAAAGTCTTTAGTCTGTAAAACCTGTGAAAAATGGGCAGCATTAAAATATAAGTTTAGTGCATGGCTGAGGGATACTTACAAAAGTTCTTTTTTTTAGAAAATTAGATAATTGATAAATTCAGTTGAGAAAAAAGGACGTGCTTTCAACACAACTTTGCTGGGCAGGTTATATTTTCTCATTGATTAACTTCACACACCTTCCTACAATCCCATGAAGCTCATTTGCATTTGTCTAATTCTCACAAATTAAGTAACCTGCATTTTACATGTTGCTTGTTCATATTTAGCTTTGCATTGTTCATATCCCTGTGGAACTACACAGTATTGTTGGCTAACCTAATGGTACCTGCTATTGATTCCATAAGTCCGAAAGTCTGAGACAGCCATGAAGGGATTCAAAAATATGGGCTGCAAGTAACACACAGATATCAGCTCCAGGCCCACCAACCCAATGAGCTACGTTATTGAGTTACTATTAATAGTTTACTGCAAAATACCTGTTTGTATCAGTCATAGAAAAAATGCGACATTTTCTAAATGTTTACTGTAAGAAATTGGATTATTATTTGGGGTGGGTGACTACCCACCTCAAGGAATAATCACAATCCTTGTCAGGGTGGACCCTCAATGTCACTAAATTAACCTGAGCTTGCATTCCCCTTTATAAATAAAATGACAACAAAATGAAAACAATCCAAAAAAGGGACCAGTAGGCATGAATTTTTAAAATAGCAGGTAGGCATAGCCCTAAGAAGTACAAATTGCAACTGCTATTTAATGGTTGCGGTAGACCGGGACTGAGCTGCAATTAGAGGGTGACCGTGAAGGAAAGCGGGTCGAGTACATCAACCAGGTTTGTCCTGGTCAAAGATTTTACCTTCTGACTTTAGACCTTTAAGTCCCAATCCAGAACAGTAGTACACTTCTAAAGCCATCCAGGACCTTAGGGGCGGCACTTAGAGACTCACAGACGAGGCCAACAGTTGGGTCCAGTTCAGGTCCACTTGCCACTGGTCAGTTGGCTACTTACAGGAAAAGGCAGCAGTTGTATCTCTGTAGCTTGAACACAAGGCCAGAGGGCCTTTTGACCCATGGAGTCCACTTGCTTTGTTCTGGGAACAAGAGGGAGCAGGTCCAGTTCTTCAGAGCTCCTCTCAGGTCAGAGACAGCAAGTTCCAGTCCACGTCTATTCTTCTTCAGGTCCAGAAAGTGTTTAGAAGTGGGTGCCTGGAGGTGCCACATTTATTGCTGACATGAGCTAGTAGGTGGGAATGACTCCTGGGCATCCCCTAACCAATGGAATAAAGGTTTCCAGGGTCAACCCTACCCACTTTGGCTAATTTCAAGATGGCAAAAGTATTCTGCCACACTAAACATGGGCTCTGACGGCTCGGTGTGTGTGTGAGGGGAGCATATTATGGTAATCCTAATGTCCTTGCATATCTAACACCTATATCCAACTTGAAGCAGCCACCGTATCCCCAATAAACCCAGAGACAAAAGTCTGGTAGACTAAAAGCAGGATTTTACAGCAAGCAGATAGTGGATACATAAGAATTGTCTTAACATCCTGTTCCCCTTCCTCTCAAATGCACCCCAAGTGTTATATGTACACCCAGCAGGCCTCTTAAGCAGGAGTTGACACTTAAGCAGGATTTGACAATGTAATGTCATAAAGGATACTGACAGCGCCAACCCTTTTGTGGAGCGCCAAGAAGTCATTCCTGCCCATTCAGGTTGATTTGTCAATTACAGCAACCCATCGTGTAGCTTCTGGGCATTTAACACCTTTTCAAATGCTAAGCCCTGGTAGGAGAAGTTGGACTGCAAATGCAAATTAACCTCCAAGATCTGCAGGCAGGGAAAAGGGAACTTCCTAGAAGTTACTTTTCCTTAATATTTATTAAAAAACAACTTCAGCATTTAATTGGATTTTAATAACTATTCAAAATAGTTGTTTCCTTTTCCAGCTCCCATTCCCGATATACAGTACTAGAACTTTAATATGTACTTTAGTTTTCTTCATGGGATAGCTAGGCCAGCAACAGTGAAAAAGAGCTTTTGGGTGCTAGTCACCGTAAGGGCATGTTAACATTGCATTTCTACATGTCCTACTTTTAAATACCATGAACCCTGCCTTGTGGGCCACATGACCTACATAGAGGTGGCTTATCAATATTTAAAAGGGAAGCATTGTTCTGTATTTTTTATGCAAGTCGTATGTCGGATTGCAGTTTTTATACTATTACTGTCAGGCAACACAGTGCATGCCTGAAGGCATATTTGCACTACCTATGTAAAGGATGGTACAATAGGTGCTGCAGTCCACTAGTGGCATTTTACTTCCAGGCCCTGGATATAACTTACCCCATACACTAGGAACTTCTAGGTAAGTTAAATATACCAATTAGGAGTATGCAAATTCAGCTATGTTTAAATGGGTTACACAAGCACCCAACTGCTGGTTAGTAGGGGTAAAGTGCACAGAGTGCTAAAACCAGCAAACGTATAGGGCACAGCAAAAGAGGAAAAATCTGTAGGAAAACATGGATTTCCTACATTTATACAACCTTGTCTTTTCATATTTCAAAACCAATCCTAGGGTGACCTTATATTTAGTGTTTCCAGAATGGCAACACCTGGTGGTGCTCATAAACAGTACTTTAAGGCCTTGCCACCTTTTTCAAGAAGTCATCCTCTATAATTACCAATGCAGGCTGATCTTTCCCTTGAAGGAGCCACAGACTCCTGCATTAGCATACACGCAAGGAAGAGGAAATGAGAATATGGAACTGTTGTAGGGATTCTGCAAAAATCACAGAACTATGGTAGGGACCATAAATCCTTAGTAGGCAGGGACTGAGTTATCCTACCACCTTAGTACCCATGAACCCGGGACCGACTAGCTATAGTGTCTCACTTGCAGAGGAACAAGCCATTAGACACCCCCAGAACACAACACTCTTGACCCTCTTAGGAATCGCGGTGACAGAACACACCCTTTCGCTCTCACATTCGTACTGGTCCACAATAAGATCTGACAGAGACACGAGAAAGGTTTAAAATATTTATTTTAACTATTGTGCTCTAATATGCAGTATACGTGCCACAATAAGTAAGAAGCTGCCTAACACAAATACGGTCAGCATAGTAAGTAGTCCATAAATCATAAAAGGAGCTGTCATTGTATAAGACAGGGTAAAATACCCCCCCCATCCCAGTCTACAGAAGCGAAGTGATTATATATCAAGAGATCTCTGGGTGTTTGCAGCAGACCCCGTACCTTAGCATGCACAGAGGAAGGTTCAACATCTCAGGTGTAGTCTTGATCTCGTCCGAGTATGCCCTGTCTGTGCATACCTATATGACAAAGAGCACGTGTTCCCAAACAACAGCTGCATTTGTGTGTTTTGTCTATGTGCTAGAATCGGACCAAAACAGAATAACAAGGGGCATTGTTGTTTGATTCTGTCCACGGTGTTCAGACTAAATCCCAAGAAAGAACAGAACGCAAAAACAACAGTAGGTTCTGTGTGAAAGTACAGAGTGGCACCAAGCAAAATATGTGTGCATAGTAACGTGTGCAAAGTGAAGTAAAGACTACAGTGTGCTCATGCTAACATAGGGAAAACGACAACGGGCCTGCACGGGACACATGACACCATTCTCTTGGTCAGGATGATAGCACCAATAATGATGACAGAATTCAGACGATAAGCAGACCCAAAGTGTTAGAACAGCAGTGCAGTCAATGTTTCAAAGATCTACAGTTCAAGCAATTTAAAAAAATATATGTTTTCATTTCATGGTAATGTTTCAAAGCGTGCCGCCAGGACCCAACACGTGTGATGCCAACTGAGATGCCAACGATTCCAGTGTTAAATCAGCTCCATCTGAGATACAAATATCAGCAATCCAATTGAGTAGGTTAAAGGAACAAACATGTTCCTCAGTGCGAAATGTTGACAAGACCATTATGGGGCAACCTGTGTTGAGTTTGATGGAAATGAGTTCCAGAAGATGCTGTGCAGTTGCACGGGAACCATTCCAGCCCCTGGCCATAACGCCGGGTTATGAAGGAGTCGCATGCCCAAGAAACAGTCCTAGTAATGGGCCACTAAGGGACTCATCAACAGTTCGAAATCGGGGAGCAGCTAGTGACGGCGTAGCCAGGCAAACGTCTAGAGCCCATAAAAAGGGGCACAAGATGCAATGGAACACAGGTTGCATTGCACACAGGTGAAGTAGATGTAGCAGAATGTTAAAGAGAACTCGCCATCTAGAGCGCCCAGAGCCATCACTCCAAAGAGTCGTAGCATGCGCTCACAGTACAACTGCAGCGATGCCTGCCCTGGAAGGACCACAAAGGGAGCATCCATTGTGGAACAGCAGGAACAGCACTACTGCGCCCAAAAGCAAGATGAGCAGCAGCGGGAACCCACCGAACATGCTGGAAAAAACAGAATGCATAAAAGCTGGTATTACTCCAGAATAGTTTGAAATGCAGTCACCAGGCCGGAGCCCACAAGTTTAAAAAAGTGGGCCAGGTCCGTGGTATCAGATGCATTAAATATTTGAAGTATCAGTTCACTGAAATGTAGGGGGAGATTTGTGTTTAACAATGACTGTATTTCACTTGAAGTTCTCGCCACCTGCAATTCGAAGGTTTCACGAGCTGTAATAAGAGCAACTTTTTGTTGAAACAATAACGCTTTGAGTCTGCTTAGCTTATTGAAATCTGTTTTCAAAGTCGGAATGGAAGGCTACAATAAACTATCAACACTCCTGTGTGGGGGGGGATAAAGGACGTTGTTGCAGCAAGTGACTAACTGGGAAACGGACACCACATATGGGATACCTGCACGCAGACCGCAACAGTCCTGATTATTGAGGACAAGATAGCTTCCATTCAAAAGCAGTGTGAGAGTGGGAACAATAGAGGGAACCAGAGTTCCTTTTAAATAACAAGCCAATTTAGGGGCAGACACATTACTGGCACCATGGATTTTTACGTGTTGACAAATAAGAGAATGACCGGCAGTGGAGTCACATTCCTCCCCTATAAGAAAAACTTCTCTCTCAGCCCGTTGACAACGATACATAAATGGCAGGTACCCCAATTCATGTATATAACTGCTTCCAAGAGGCTTGTATCTACCTACTAGGAAGTGTTTCATGCAAGCTGTGAATTGAAAAGTAGAGATAGGTAATAAGATCACTCCGTGTATTAACCAGACTGCAGTTGGTGTTTCTGCTATTGTAAAGGGAAGCTGTTCAAGTTTCTCTATGTGTAACATAGTATAACTAGTGTCTTTCATAGCCATTAATTGATATCTGCTTGTCAAATAAAAGGGTAAGAACAAAGTGGTGGAATTGAGATAATGCCAAGGAACGCGCCCGTTCTTAAGTGTTTGGAGAGTCCAACTAAATAGCATTATGGATCTAAGATGATTCTGACCATGATATAATGTAGACCCATCATTGTGAACAATATCAATAACAGATGATACAATATTATCTAAGCTATAAATGCAAGATGACAAGGTGTTAATACTGTTGTCTACTACAGCAAGCACTTTATCCAAATTATCTTGATCGATTTGGTGTAAACGAACTGCAACTTCCATTTGAGATAATTTCCAAATTTCATTATAAGCAGCGTAAACAAATTGTTTACAACAGGGAAATTTTGGACCCAAAAGGAAATCAGACAGATTCATGTCTTCTGATAGGAGGGAAAGATATAGTTTTACTGCAGATAATGTAGAATATTCTAACGATTGTTGGCATAATTTATCCACGGAATAAGCAGTAACTGTGTTGTGTTGCGTGGATTGCGAATATCGGGGATCAGGTCTATTTGATTTGAACCCAAATGTGGAGTTTAAAAAACGAGCATGACAAACATTAGTGTCTATTGGCCATATTAACCACCCACCCGGAGCCATAGCTGAAGAATTAAAGGTACCATTTTGTATCATGCCATTTAAATGATCTTCAGTATAATTTGTATAAGATTGCCAATCATCAAAAGGGGCAAGGGATGGAATAGTCGGTGTATTCATTTCTTTAATATTATCCAGTCCCAGACAAGTAGTCTGTTGGATCATGTCATTTAGAAAAATTATTTGTGTAGGTATGAGACAGGCACGAAATAAAGATTCTGTACCTTGAATTTGCCAGGACTTAGTGCCCCAAATTGATTTCAAGTTGAAATTGTCTTTCCAATAATCATAGCCTTTCAGGGCTAATTCTTCAATAAAGCAAGCTGTATATATTGGCATTGTTTGAGTAAGCATATATTTCTTCGAGGAAGTAGGAATCAATTAAAAATAATATGATTTTGGGTTTGCATTATAACCGGTGAAATATGTATACTTCATCCTTTGTGATTTTGAGCTACCCTGAGGGGGAGTTGGGCAATTCTACTATTGAGTATAATTATATTGGGGACGCTGTCCATTTGTTCTATGCAAAAAATGATGTCCATAATGTTGATAACAGAAAAGATTGGCATAGCTAGCGGAATTAAAATATAGATCCTCAGACTCAAAGACAGTGCAATATTGCAATTCAGAAAATATGGAATTCACAATATCAACATCCCAATCAACCAAATGTAACCCAGGTCCTATGACATCACCCGTGGAAACTCGGAACACATATGGTATCTGCAGGGTCTTTGTAGGACCGAATACATCGAGTGGTAATTTATCCCATACAATTCCATCAGTGACTGGGACCTCTAAAATGTTAAAAAGGGACTGGTCTCTTTTCATTTTATGCAAGGAAGAATGTGGGGCCAACACTTTGTCGACCAGTTTTGTAGCAGAACACAAATCCAATTCACATGAGCAAAAATACCATTGAAAACACAATCCAGATATATATCCACGGTGGGACTAAATAAGTGCGGTTTAACCAGGAGATGAAAACACAAATTTGCGCTGGTGGTGTGGGCAAAATTGAAGACAACGAAGAACTCTTCGAAGAAACGTTATCTTGATCGATACAGTAACCAGAAGAACTCAGCTGGAATAAAGGAGGCTGTGATTCGGCATGTAGACTGGAGTCTTGTGTTGCAGTAGGGGGTCTCGACTGGAGGATCAGAATAAACAATATCCATTACGGAATGTGAAGAAGGGGTAACAGGTACCAGGTCAACTGAAGACTCACCATCCCCCTACTGCAGCCGCGGAGAACCAGCAAGAATGGAGCTCACGGGCTGTAATGCGACAGTCTGTGGATGAACACTATGAGGCATACTATTTAGAATTGGCCATATGGTGTAGCTTGACATGTTCAACGGAAATGAAGTGATTATCTTTGTATCCTAGAAGTGGAGGTAAAATCACAGTTCGAGTACCTTGAAGACCAAGCACTGGAATAGGAGCATGGTAGGAGGGACCAAATTCTTTCTTGATCACCACCTTTCAATAAACAAAATCACTAGCTTTAGGAAGCCAGCCAGAAACAGCAATCTGAACAGCTGCATCCGATGGGTGAGTCGTAGGCAAATGACTAGTAGCCAGAGCATCACAACATTGTTGTAGATTCTGTAAGATAGCACAGTGGTTATCTACATCAAAGGTTGCGGCTGCCAGCACAACGTCCAGACCATCAAGAACTGGAACATATATCTTGTTGCCAAAGAGCATTTTATACGGGGTCTGCCCTCCCAGAGATCTTTTAGGAAGGCTATTAAGCACTCGCTGAACCCCATAGAGATGAGTTAACCAGCTACGTCCCGTACCTAATAACCTTGCTGTCAAAGACTGCTTTAAGTTGCGGTTCATCCGCTCCACAATAGAATTGCCCTCTGGCCTATATATAGACGAGAAATGCACCTGCACCCCCATCGATGCCACTGAATCACGGTACGCCTTAGAGGCGAAAGCCGGTCCCGGTTCCGAAAGGAAAGCGCCACAGGTGTAAATTCCGACAAAGACCTGCAAATCCTTAATAACAGTTTGAGCATCAGCCGAGCGCTGTGGCCAGACACAGAGGAAACTAGAGCAAGAATCCACTGCAACCAAAATATATTTAAATGTATTTTCTGAAATAAGGGGACCGCAATGATCAAGATAAATGCAGCCAAACAGCTGATTTGAAATATAAAGGTGTGTCTGAGGTGGACAGGACTCACTAGAACATTTAATTTGTTGACAAACGCCACAATATAAGACATAATGGCTAGTCTGTTGGTATAGACCCCACCACCAGTAACGTTGCTGTAATAGAGAAACAGTGTCCGCAACACCTGCATGCGCAGAAGCTATGCTTTCATGAGGGCCCATGAATAAAGAGTGTCTGCGGTCGAGGTTTGGTGTCAGGCGATCACCAACCCCAGAAATTGTTACAAAGGGAACCTCGTCAGTAGTTAACTGATAAGTATATTTAGAAGGAAATCCTTGAGGAAAAGCTGTTGCCTCCCGACATGCGTCTATAGCAGCCAAGATGTCATCATCGATTTTAGTCATAGAATGCATAATCGCAGCTACTCTAGTCCTGGATACTGCAGATTTGGCTGCTTCATCAGCCATTGAATAACCAACAGCGTGAGGTCCCGCACGTTGATGGCCCAATGTATGTACAACATGTGTAAGCGGTAGGTGATCTTTAAGATTAGCCACCTCCACCCAAAGAATGTTATGCTTTATTGCGCTGCCTTTGGAATCCCAATAGTCATTTTGTTTCCAAAAGTGTAAATTGTCATTGTAAGATTGTACACAATAAAAAGAGTCACACACCACAAGGGCGAGGGACTGCTTGAGAGCAAGAAGCAAAGCTTTCAACTCGTCAAATTGTGCCGTACAGTCACCCAGGGACTGTGTATGAATGATACTGGAGTGGAAAATAGCATCCTCCATAGTACCTAAAACAATAGCACAAGCCACAGAATAAGTGCCGAACCATCAGTATAAATGATTTTTGTATACTGCTCAAGAGGAAGAAGCGATGAAGGGGGAGGATAGACATGTTCGAATTGAAGAAACTCTTGTGTCTGTAGAGATGGGTCAAAAACAAAGGAAACATCAATAGACTTTAAAGACATAACTCACTGAATCCAACAAGGGTGTAGGGCTTTAGAATTAGGAACACTTGCCTTTGTGACTGCCTCTAAGGCAGGTTGGTGAAACCATAATGATGTGTTTATCTTGAGCGAGAGGCAGATCCTTGAGGATGGTTATCTGTACCGCTGTTAAAACCTTTTCAGTAGATGAAAAACGCATCTCAGCAGGAGTGTAGCGATGTGATTTATAAGCAATTGAGACAGTGTCACCCTCATTGAATGTGACATAAGTGAAATCAATTGCACCCGGTACAATTCGGATGACCAAGTTAGTAGTGTTAAGCCTGGTCTGTAAGTACTGCAAAGCAAGGAGATCCAACTGTAACTACCGTAAGACTGCAGTGTGTTCCGGAAGCCAAGAGGAAGCTGAAAAAGTCGGGTGTATTAAAGCATAAAGAGTTTAATTCGCTGAGCATACTCAGGAATGTAAGTCCTGCCAAAATTCCAAAAACCAAGAAGAGATTGCAACGTTTTGAGTGTAGAAGGGGGTTGCAATTGTGCACACTTCTCAAAAAAATGGGGAGCCAAACCTCTACCCTTATGGGTTAATCCATAACCCAAAAAAAGTACGGCAAGAAAAGCAATGTGAGACTTTGCAAAATTGAACTTGTAACCAAGTGCAGCAAATCACGTAATAATGCGACCCACTCTCGCTAAATGCTTATTCAATTCATCATCGCTAAAGTAGATGTCATCGACATTGGACAAAGCGTCATGATCAATGTCATGTAAAAGCGACACAATAAGTGCCGCAAAGACACCCGGGCTGTTCTTATACCCCATAGGTAAACGTGTGTCGTGTCTCTGGGAACCGAGGGCAGAAAATGCTCTCAGGAGCCAAGTTGTGACTGAAAAATCCATTTGAAATGTCAAGTGTAGTCTTAAACTTTGTACGGACGATATTATTATTCAAAGCAGTACTGTGTGTTTTCTGCACTGCAAAAGAGTGCATAGGACTATTTAAATGTCTATAATCCAAGACTATGCGATAAGAACTGTCAGGTTTCAAAACCAGAAAAAGAGGATTATTCATAGAAGAGACACAGGGCTCAAGAACCCCCTTGCACCACAGCTGACTAAGAATGTCTTTAACGGACGGTTTCGTGTCACGTTTAATAGGATATTGAGGCTGCGGTTGAGGGGTGGAACTTATCAGAATAACATGTTGCGGAGAGTTCTCATCCCAACCAACTTGGTTGCGGTACAGAGCAGGAGCCCACTCAGAAGCATAAGCATGTTGTGTCTCCTCAGGGACGAGATGTGAAAAAGAAGGCAGGATAATATCTACCCCCCCCCCCCCCAAGGACAAGCGATAATAAAGGAGGGAGGCCAATCGACCTACGCCAACAAAATGTCAGAAGAAGAAGTCAAATTATCCCCAAAAATTGCATTTATGGTGCGTTTAATGTCACCTTCAATCTGAATGTCCAAATGATAATGGCGATCAGGAGTTGCAACGCGGGTATCCACTGTTTCAACTGTAACAAATGTTTCAGTTGCTTTCGCCACCAGACACTGGCGGAGTGTCTGGCGCACTACGGTGACTTCTGCCGTGCTGTCGAGGAGGGTGACCACCCAACTCCTGTCCAGGAGAAGGGTTCTCACAATATAGGGCATATTTAGCTGTTAAAGCAGCAACCTTCTTCTTTTGGAAGGGGGCTCTATATGGAGGCAGTTCCTCTCTCTTTACTTTAGCACCTAAAGAGCGCTGTGTGTTCCGTTTAAGCTGCACGGACTCGCCTTGCCTGCGATTCCTGTCGACCGCCTCTGTCGTACTGTTGATCAGACGATTCCTAAAAGGAATGAGGAGAACGAGGATCAGGAACCTGAAAATGCTCTGGAGTCTTAATTTTAGAACAATCACGCTAATCATAACATCGCTCAGCAGTGTCCGGTGGGGTGACCCGCCACGAGACCTGGGCTTCTGCTGCTGCTGCCTAGATTTATCCCAAAAGTTCTTAGAAAAAACCAGGCGAGCATCCTTCTCTGGAAAAGGTTTGCCTAGAGATTGCGCAGATGGTCTGAACCCCAAACTATTACGACCCAAAGATGTATAAACATTGCAAATAATAACAAGCAACTCACGCACACGGTCGGCTGCGGCCACTGCGGAAAGTCTCTGGCATATAATCAAGGACGCTGCATCACCTTTAACATTAGAAAGAATCATTTTGGAGACCACTGGAAAATTACCCACTAGCTTCATCCCCAAAGCTAAGGCATGACCTAGCCCATGTTCATTCTGTACATGTTTGAGAACGTTTGGAAGAACGCTCATCAAAGGGGTACCATAACAAAGTGTATACACTGTAGCAAACACCGTCCCCGAGATGTTGCAGTTGGTCGATGGGGGGGGGACTAGACCACGAGGCAAACACATAGTCGGGATCCTGTGCTTCTCCACAGGACCTGTAAGGGGAAAAACAGCATCAAGCAGATCCATTTTTTGAGCAATCCAAAGTGGAAAGTCTTCACTGTTAAGGGGCCATTTGCCTATAACGGAGTTTATAATAATCGGGCTAATAACAAGCCCACCACCTTGTAGGGCCTGATCAGGAGGCGCAGCCCCAGGTGGAACTGCCAAAAAGACACGTGCAACGAACTGAATCAAACGTCTGTATAAATGGACCACTTGAGCGTACAATAAAGGTACATCTGCCACAGTAGCTGTGGCATAATGTGGATAAGGAGTAAAACCTGCCAAGACAGGCCAAGCGGCCCCGTCAATACTTAAGGTGCCCATATAAACAGAAGCAAGAGGATGCGGAAGGGCACCATTAAACCAAATTTGGTGCTTCCAGGCCGTAAGAGGAAGCTCAATGATTGCAAAGGGCGATAAGCAGCAGGAACATTGGCTACAGTATAAGTATGAAAAGTATTATCATTCACATCAACAAAAGGAAACGTAACCCAGGAGTAAAAAACTTTGGAGCAGTACGCAGGATCCGCTTCGACTACAAAAACAACTGGAGACCCCACATTGGGGACTCCATGTTGTAACAAGTGTTGAGTAACCGCCGTGCGGCAATAAGCCGGAATTGCAGCCGGTTTAGCCATACGGAAATGTAAGGGATTCAAACAGCAAGACAAAAGTGGGTCGTAACCTTTTAAAATCTAAGCTAGAAAAACCTACAGTAAGTGGAAGACCATACAAACTGAGGAGGTAAAGCCCCCACACCACGGACGTCTCCGGGCAAAGGAGCGAGGGTTTTCTGGACGAACACAATCGCTACTCAGGGGTCCCGCAAATAAGTACCAGACCAAACGTTGGCGGCGCCATGTTGCAGATATTCTGCGAAATCACAGAACTATGCTTGGGACCATAGAACCTTAGTAGGCAGGGACTGAGTTATCCTACCACCTTAGAGCCCATGAACCCAGTACTGACTAGCTATAGTGTCTCACTTGCCCTCCTACTCACTCACAGAGGAACAAGTGATTAGACACCCCAGAACACAACACTCCTGACCCTCTCAGGAATCGCAGTGACGGAACACATCCTTTCGCTCTCACACTCGTACTGGTCCACAATAAGATGTGACAGACACAAGAAACGTTTAAAATATTAATTTTAACTATCGTACTCTAGTATGCAGTATACGTGCCACAATAAGTAAGAAGATGCCTAACACAAATACGGTCAGCATAGTTACTGGTCCATAAATCATAAAAGGAGCTGTCATTGTATAAGACAGAGTAAACTAAGCTAACCCCTCTACCCTTCTACAGAAGCAAAGTGAATATATATCAAAAGATCTCTGGGGGTTTGCAGCAGACCCTGTACCTTAGCATGCACAGATGAGGGTTCTACATCTCAGGTGTAGTCGTGATCTCGTCTGAGTATGCCCTGTCTGTGTATACCAATATGACAAAGAGTAAGTGTTCTCAAACAACAGCTGCATTTGTCTGTTTTGTCTATGTGCTAGAGCCTGGCCAAAACAGAACAACAAGGGGCATTGTTGTTTGACCTTGTCTACGGTGTTCAGGTAAATCCCAGGAAAGAACTGAACCCAAAAACAATAGTAGTTTCTGCGTGAAAGTACAGAGTGGCACGAAGCAAAATATGTGTGCATAGTAATGTGTGCAAAGCGAAGTAAAGACTGCAGCGTGCTCATGCTAACATAGGAAAAATGACAACGGTCCTGCACTGGACACATGACCGAATGTCTCTAAAAACCTGTTCAGAATCCTTATCCTCTCACATATGAGCACTCACACCTCTCTCAGTGAGAATAAAGAGGAGATGGAAAGAGAAAGGCAGTCCTAATGTCTAATATCATACAGGCATGCAGGTCTATCAGCAGAACAAATGCCTGCTTACAAATAGTTAACCTTCTACGTAGGAACCAAGTCACAGGTAGGCAGAGACCCAAAGATATGTGCAGGCCTCAAGGCACCGTTTATCCCAGTCTGTGCCCCCACAACACTCCCACTTACCTATGGCACTGCATGGTGAAGCAGTGCAGATCCAGAAATGGAAGTGAACAGGTAAAAGAAGAAGATTCCTTTGGGCTGTAAGTTTATTTATTTATTTGTTTGTATAGCGCCTGAATCGACCCCTGAAGGGGTATCTCTGCGCTTTGGACGGGCGGTAAGAAGTGAGGCTATACTACAACATCAGAGACAGAAAAGAGCGGTTTTAAGCTGCTTTCTAAATTGTAGGTGGTCGGGACATTGTCTTAGATGCAGAGGAAGTTTGTTCCAGTATAAAGGACCGAGGTGGGAAAGAGCCTTCCCACCCAATCTGGCTTTCCTGACTCGAGGAACCACGAGAAGATACTTGGATCCCGAGCGGAGGGACCTAGAAGGCAGATAATGTGTAAATTTCTCGGAAAGATAGGCGGGGCCAAGGTTAAATTAAGCCTTATGGATGGTACAGCAGACTTTGAACTTAAACCATTCGCGTATTGGAAGCCAGTGAAGCTGGCAAAGAAGAGGGCGGGAGGCAGTCCTGGGAGGGGCATTGAGGACCAATCGTGCCGCAGTGTTCTGGACTACCTGCAGTCTGCTAAGCGAGGACTCATTAGCAGAAATCAACAAGCCATTGCAGTAGTCCAGACGGCTTAATATAAGTGCCTGAGTCAAGGTCTTCCGCGTTGAATCGGGAAGCAAAGGAAAGACTAAGTTGTACTGGTTGCCCTGAATGTTCTGTAGTGACAGACTGAAAGTCAACCGCAAAACATTGTCTGAGGTTCTGACATTAGCAGGGCCACATATCAGGTTGAAACTAGGCTGCCTGTCTCTGAACCTTGTGGCCCCAGATCTTGGTGCCATGGTTGGGCAGTGCAGTTTTAATAGAAAAATACCCCAATCACCCAGGCACATGCTGAAAGATTAATTCAGCCTCAGTCTGACTGCGTGAAGCATAGTCCAGCACTAGGTTAGTGTTCCCCATGAAAAGCAACAGTAAACTAAACTTGCATGAAGTGTTGATGTGTATTCTTACACAACCCACAGTATGTTTGAAATGGTTCAGGAAGTGCCTTGCTATAGAAAGGGGAAAAGACACGAGTCTGGTGGGTATGCTGAAATATGGTATGAATAATTTCAAAGTTCTGGGTCAAAATGTCTTCTGTTGAAGTTGTTCTCATTGATGGCTTGGAACCTGTGTATTTAAGACAGCTATGTGTATATTGCTAAAGCGAGAAAGGATAAAGCAGTTGAATTCTGCCTTGGTGAATACTTTCATTCATGGTACCCATCATCATGGTGTTCAATTCAAGTTTCACAGGCGACACCTACATCACTGCTCATTACCAGCCCTATGGCTCACTACCCTCAGGATTAGCAATGCCGCGAGTTGGAACTCAGCGAACTCTTCTGGGTCTTAGAATCTTGCCCTTAGCATCTCTGGTAGGTGAAGGGCCTGAATGGAGCTCAGATTATACACATAAAACCGCATGGAGACCCAAGGAAAGACAGCCTCACCAGAAGCTCACTTATCATGGACATCTACACAATACCTCCTATTTCTTTATCCTTAGACACACTCTGACATAAGATCAGAGTAATGAATCAGGTTGCAGTGATCCTAGACGGCAAACTTCACCCATGGTGAATCCCTTGTGTTGGACCTGCTGAAAGACCAATGTGCTATCTATCATAGCTAGTCTTGGTCGCTCTAGACAGCCGAGGGAAAGAGATGCTGGCTATAGTACCAGGAACATGTCTCAAGAACTCGATCAGAGGGGGCTAGTTTGGAGGCAAACACAAAAAAACAAGATGAAGAAATTCAGCAGCATGGAACTTTTGGGGATTGCTTCAATATTGCACCATAGGAGAATGGTGGAAAATAGTGGAAAACGTTGAAAACGCAGGTAGAGTATACTGAATATGAGTGCTTGGTATTCCTCATGCAGGCCTATCAGAAGCTTTTGTGGGTCTTGGGGCAAATGTGGGGACTCATTCTAATTTAGTCACAAGGAATGTTTGTCACCTTGTTGGAAGCTCAACTCGGAGAAGACTGAGGTCCTCATCCTCGGACCCTCCACCTCCATCTGGGACAACACCTGGTGGCCCTCAGCCCTCGGGAGTCCACCCACCCCTACAGACCATGCACGGAACCTCAGCATCATCCTTGACTCCTCCCTCACCATGACCCGCCAGATCAACTCCGTCGCCTCCACCAGTTTCAACTGCCTCCGCATCGTCCGCAAGACCTTCAAATGGATACCCCCAGAATGCAGAAAGACTGTCACCCACGCACTCATAACCAGCAGACTTGACTACGGCAACGCCCTCTACGCTGGAATCAACAGAACTCTTCTACACAGGCTCCAAACCATCCAGAACGCCGCAGCCAGACTCGTCCTCTGGACCCCGCGGCACGAACACATGACCCAACACCTACGAGACCTCCACTGGCTCCCCGTCGAGAAAAGAGTAACCTTCAAACTGCTCACCCACGCCTATAAATCCCTCCATAACATCGGACCCAAATACCTTAACGAGAGAGTCTCCTTCCACGTACCCAAAAGGAACCTCCGCTCCGCCGACCTCACCCTGGCAGAGACCCCCCGCATCCGCAGAAGCAGAGCAGGCGGAAGAGCCTTCTCCTACGTCGCAGCCAAGGCCTGGAACGAGCTCCCAGTTAACATCAGACGCTCCCCGACCCTGCACACCTTCAGGAAGAGCCTCAAGACCTTGCTCTTCGACTGAACCGGAGCTGCCCATCCCCCCCCCAGCGCCTTGAGACCCTCACGGGTGAGTGGCGTGCTTTATAAAAACCCTGATTGATTGATTGACATTTGTTTGTAACTGGAAGATTTGAGTAGCAGCTTTTTACTGAAGGGTACACGATCAGTGCCAGTGCCAAACAGCGAAGACAAGTTTTTTGAGTAAAACTCTACACTAATCAATCAGGGCCCTTCTTCCAATGATTCTCCAACTTCAGGCCAAAACACATACGCCGACAAGACTATTTAACATTTAATTTAAAGAATTGTACAAAAATACATTTTTGTAGCACTCTATGCCGCTCCTCTCCAATGTCAAAGCACTGTAAATAACAGATGTGACTATTCACAAATTTATCAAGTTTGGAAAGATGGAAGGCTGAGTCTGTCCTGCCGTCAGGGATATTTGTGAGCTGCAGATCACTGTGAATGTCAGTAGGAAACAAGACTCTTTGACCATTCTTTCTGGCATCATGTTTATTATTAATAAACAAAACCCCTCATTTTGCCTCTTTCTCCTATTAGCACATAAAAGCCCCGGTATTCGCCAAATATTTCTTCTCAGGTGCAATACTAGAACCAATGACAACACATAACGTAATTACCACAAGCTATCAGTGCATAAAAGCCCAGTTAGCCAAAGCAGAAACACAAATTCACGCATGCACACTCAAACAGGTGACTTATAAAGCGCGACTACTCACCCGGAAGGGTCTCAAGGCGCTGGGGGGGCACACTTGCAAACACACACATATGCACTTACAAAGACATGCACACTCCCCGACCGGGTACACAGAAACACAATCTCCTGCTTCCTGTGCCCCCTTGCAATCTGTCCCTCTCTCACACACCATTTTACCAGGAGAGATGGTGCTGTTGGAGGAAGTTAGGCTGCAGCTGGCTTAGGCCCTACTGGCTTTGAAGCTGAGAGTGTGCATAGGGAAGCCACACGGAGTGTACACGCTGGATGCAGCAATGCTAGCAAGCCCATTAGAGAGAGAAACCGGAGCCTGGATGTGAGTATGCCATGCTATCGGGTCTCTGGTGATAGGGGCCAGGTCACAGGTTCTTGTTATGTTATGTTATGGCAATTTATAGCGCGCACTACTACCCAGGGGTGTCTAGGCGCTCGCGGACTCCAAATCTGTCGTCAGGGCAGCTAGTTTCTGAAAAGCCATGTTTTAAGCAATTTCCTAAACTCCAACAAGGAAGAGGACTTCCTAAGAGGGACCGGGAGAGCATTCCATTCCTTTATGGTATTGTAACTGAAGCTCCTTCCCCCCCAGTTAGACCTTATGATTCTGGGGGTGAGCATCAGGAAGGCATTTGCTGAACGGAGCGATCGGTTGGGAGTATACCAGCTGAAGAGGTCCAGCAGGAATTGTGGTCCTTCTCCATGCAGGGCCTTAAAGGCCGTGCAAAGTGCCTTAAATTTGATTCGCTGGCCGACTGGTAACCAGTGTAATTCCCGAATGCCTGCTCTAATGGATTGGTATCTAGGAGCATCCAGGACCAGTCTAGCCACAGCGTTCTGTACTGCCTGCAACCTTCTGAGTAGATTGGTTTGTAGGTTAATGTACAGACCGTTGCAATAATCCAGTTTGGATAATACAAGGGAGGTCATTACGGTTTTTCTAGTATTTGAAGGAATGAAAGGCAGAATTTTTCGGACCATTTTAATAGTGAGAAAGGCGGCAGAGACCACTTTTGACACTTGGGACTTCATATTGAGTTTGTCATCAATAATGACCCCCAAATTCTTAGCCTTGGCCACTGGTGTAGGAGTATTGCCCAGTGTATCCGGCCACCATACTGGTGACCACTCAGGAGAGAGGTTGCCAAATAGCACCACCTCCGTTTTTCCTGAGTTCAGCTTCAGGCAGTGCCTAGCCATCCAGTTACTCAGGGCGCCCATACAATCATGGAGTTTAGCTGAATAGTTGATGTCCTTGTCCACTGCTGAGATCACTAGCTGAGTATCGTCAGCATATGAGGTAGGGCAGAGGTTAAAGCTTCTGATCAGGGAGGCAAGTTCAGAAACGTAAATATTAAAAAGCGTGGGGCTCAGAGAGGACCCCTGCGGCACCCCACATGGCAAAATGAAGGGTGCAGATTTAAAATTACCCAAATGCACAGTTTGTGTTCGATCGGAAAGGAACGACGTTAGGAGGCAAAAGGGCCCTGCCTCCAATCCCGATGGTTTTAAGACGTTCGATCAGAGTCGCGTGGTCCACGGTATCAAATGCCGCGGACAGGTCGAGGAGGACAAGGGCTGCCGATCCCCCGCCGTCTAGCGTTTTTCTGATCTCCTCCGTCGTTTTTATTAGAGCCGTTTCGGTGCTATGGCCTGCTCTAAAACCAAACTGACTCTGATCCAGGATTTCATTTTTCGCAATAAAAATAGAGAGTTCGGTATTAAGCCGTTTCTCAAAGATTTTAGCCGGTACAGGGAGTCTAGCAATGGGACGATAGTTTGCAGGATCAGTTGTATCTAGATTCGCTTTTTTTAAAAGAGGCAGAATGCAGGCCTGTTTCCATATAGAAGGAAAGTGCCCTTGTGATCGCATCAGATTGAAAACGCTAGTTAGCTGAGGAGTAATAATATGACTGATGTTATTAAGAATCCTGGGGGATTGATTGGAAGTCTATAGAAAAGGTACATGTCTGTGCTCTAGAATTTCAATTTTCCTTTTAGCGTCCCATTATGATCAAACAGGACTGGATGCGCTTCTCAAACCTGACACAAAAGAAGTAGAGATATCTCTATTGGGATACATAGGTTTTAATATATATCCCAATGTGCATCTGTTTAGAACTAACTTTTTATTGTTCCACATAAATAAGTGTCACAGCCTCAAAGAATATTATAAATGTCAATCTGTCATAGGGCAACTTCAGCAGTCTCAACATGACATCAGTTTTTTTATGACAAGTGTAAGCAGATAATGTATTCACTTTTGTACTGAATTTTGGTACTTGTATAGTTTCAATATTTTTAACACAAAACTAAGTGCCCTTGAATGGTCAAAATGTTGTACACTAGGCATAGAAATATACATCAGGGGTTTCCTAAAAAGTAGAAATGTCACAAAACTATATGCAGAAATTGATCTTATAGCCTGAAATACTACCAAACTCGCTAGTTACATCTATCAAGCACTTCATAGTTTGTTGTAGATCGGGTGTATAAATTATGATGTCGTCTGCATATAAACCTATCTTTTTACTCCAGCCTTCAAACTCGAAAGGCACGATGCCCTCTGTACTCCTTATTCTGCGTGCCAATGGCTCGATATATAGATCAAACAAGAGTGGAGACAGAGGGCACCCTTGTCTAGTACCTCGCGTAATGTGAACTGGCTGATTCAGCACCCCATTTACTAATACTCTGGCGTTAGGAGCCGAATATATAGCTGTTAACGTTTTACAAACATTCGGACCTAAATTCAGATATCTCGCCACCGTCTGCAGATATACCCAATTAACACGATCAAACGCCTTGGCTGCATCTAGAGCAATAACAGCCAAGGGAAGATCGAAAGACGTGGCCATATCAATAGAACCAATAAGAGAGTACGTCAGTTCTTTCAGTGTTCGACCCCTAATAAAACCTTTCTGATCCTCGTGAACCAGATATATCATAACACTATTCAACCTTCCTGCTATAATTTTAGCAAAAAGCTTATAGTCCGCATTCAGTAAAGAAATTGGCCTATACGAATCTACCTTTTTTAATGACTTTTTAAAGACCTCCCTGGCTTAGGGATCAAAGAAATATTGGCCTCATTCCACGAAGGCGGCAGAGAAGCATCTGACATAAAGATCTCATTGAATAACTGCCTCATTATAGGAGTCAAAACCCCGGCCAAAGTTCTATAAACCTCTACCGCAAGGCCATCCGGCCCAGGCGCCTTATCCTTTTTGCCTCCTCTAATAGCCTCCTCAACCTCTTCATTAGATATCTCTTTATTCAGGATATCCTTTAAATTGTCTGAAAGAGGGTCCTTATTTTCCAACCAGCTCCACACATCCTGTTCTTTAACAACCAAATCTTCCTTATAGACCCCCTCAAAATGACTATGGAATGCTGCAGCAATCCCCTTACTGTCACTAAGCACTGTGCCCGAATCCTCACTTATTATTTCCTTAATCAAACTTCGAACCTGGTGGCTTTCTGCTTTCCAGGCTAATAGTTTGCTACAACCCTCGCCGTATTCAAAATGTGCCAGCTGGCTGGTTTCCCACCCACGGAGGTCATGGCTTGGAATATGAGTACGGATGGTATAGTTTGCAAAAAAGAGATGAGGTACCTAGGAGTTAAGATCACACACAACATAGTCGGCCTCACTAAGGAGAATTTCAATAAGTTCAGAAAGGAGATCAGTGCTAGCTTACGGGGATGGATGCATTTACCTCTTACTTTATTTGGCCGAGCTAACTTGGTGAAAATGATGATCCTGCCGAAGTTAACTTTTTTATTTGAAACAATTCCTTTAAGTTTTAGGAAGGAGTGGTTAGTAAGGCTGCAGGGCGAAATCAGTTCTTTCCTTTGGATGTCAAAAGGACCACGTTTGTCCTGGAAGAAGCTCAGGAGGAAGTTAGAGAAGGGGGCTTAGCGTTGCCTGACCTGCTGCTTTATTCATGGGCATTTATGTTAAAAAATAGTAGGATGTTATCTGGTACACCTGCAGACACTGAAATAGGAAGAATTTATAGGGAGCTGTTGAAGAAGCAGAGAAATGCAGAGAGTGGGTTTTTGTTTAAATTTGCTGATCCAAAATATTTTAAGAAGGTTAGATTGAAGGTTTTAAAGGACTTGGCAGAAACATGGTACTAAATTAGAAGGGCTTTAAAAATTCCATATTTCAGTCAGCTAGCTCCAATTTGGGACGCACCAGGGTCCCCACTTTGGACAAAAGATCTACTGGCTCGTCCCTTAAAAGAAAGGGGTTTATTGAATTGGAAGCAGTTATTCCCGGAAGGGCAGTTAATGTCATGGGGGCAGTGTGAAGAGGAGTGGGGACCCAGTTGCTCCAGATTTAAATACCTCCAGATTCATAGTTGGCACGTGGCATCCGGCGATCTGATAGGTACCTCTAATGACCTGGAGGAGAAGCTTCTTTCCAACTGTACTTTTAAGAAAGAAATTGCACTGTGGTATTGGCTAATACTTGAGATGGAGGATGGTCCTTTCATGCTACCAGAGAGCCTGTGGGGAAGGTGCTTGCCGGAGATTGCGACAGAAGACCAATGGCAAGTAACAACGTCTATGCTTTATAAAACAGTGAAACCTGCATATTTAAGGAAGAACCACTTTTTTACTATGCCTACTGGACTCCACGAAGACTTTCAAAATTCGGATCAGGTGGAGTGGTGTTGTGTCCCAAGTGCGGAAGCCCGAATGAAGATGATCTGCATATGTTTCTGCAATGTCCGAAGATTCAGACCTTCTGGGAGGCCGTGAGTAGCTGTCTATCAAGGGTTCTAGGCTTACAGATAAAGGTAAGCCCTGAGATGGTTATATGTGGAAGATCAGAGCTGCATGGTAAGGACATGAGCGATAAAGCGAAGCTTGTATTCTATGCAGTATTGCTGGCCCGAAGAGAGATATGTAAACTCTGGGTCTCCCCTGTCAGCCCTACAGAGGGTGGTTGGTTACAATCAATGAAATTTGCTGCTAAGATGGATATTTCGGATCAGACTAAAAAGAGATACAACTTTTGGAAGCCTTTTCTAACACATTATGGTCAAGGGTTGGGTGTGCAAGCTTTAAGAGTCCAATGATTAAGTCTTCATCTGCTTCGGCTGGCGAAAATCTTCTTTGTTTACACAGGAAGACTAGGGAATCGGTATGACTGTGCGGCTGGGAGAGGAGGTCCTCCAGGGGCAAGAGGTGCGATGGTTATGGGGGGGCCTCCAATTCTAAAGCTTTACATCTACCCTCCTGTATCCAGCAACTGAAGCTGAAAACCCAGGGCGGCATCGTAAGCAGAAGGGTGGCAAGAAGGCGAATGAGGACAAAAAAAAAAAGACTATATGCAGAAAACATGACAGGTATGGACCCATGGTCGCCAGGCTCACCTGCAGTTCACCAGTTGTACAGTGGCGATTCAAAGTACAAGCGTCCACCGTGCTGTAGGGAGGAGCCAGGAATACCATGCAATGGAGCACTCGCTGCTTGGTGGTGATATATATATTGCAGACTTTTTTTTGTATAACACGTCTTTGTTGATTTTTTCACAAGTTGTGCTGCTTACACACTGGCAATGGATGTGCGACTGTCCGTGTTTCCTTCCCCATCCAGCGGACTGAAATTGTTGGATTGAAACATCTTTTCTCCTAGTTTAGCAGTGATGCAACTCTGTGGTGCCTTGTTTTGCCTCGCTCTGCACCTGCTAACTTTCTAAGCCAGTTAATTTCTCAGAGAGGCATGAAGGTGGACTCTGGCCTATGTGTGACCCCGCCTGGGCAGTGGTCGACAGATAGCCCCCACCATGCTCACTCACTACCCCATTACCACGCATTCAAAGGCGAGCAGGGTGCAGCCTCTGAGAACACAGAGCCAGGCAATGGGCCAACACTCACAGAAAAAAGTAACCATGATTAGAGAGAGAGAAAAGCTAAACAACCCTGAGCCCAGTATTTTAGGGGGGCCAGACATAAATATAGGCAGGCTGGGCCCCGTTCGGCCCCCGTGTCTACGGCCCTGCTTGTGGTGCACAGGTCCCCGGAAGCATAATCACGTGTGAGTTTTGGAAACAAACAAACTGGAGATTCATCAGGGCTTTGTTAGAATGTGCACATCTTCTACAAAAATGAATAATTTACAATGCAAAATAAATTATCGTATTATTGCACGAGACAGGGAACGGTTGGTCGCTAGAAACAATGTCCCCATGAGTGCCACCCTGTTTTGAAGATTAATTGCAACGGTTTGACAGTTTTACCACTACTGTGCCGGAGTGGTGTAGCAAGAATGCCAGGGGTGGGAGGGCAGGGGGCAACAGGAAAGGAGGGGGCGGGAACATGGACAACAGAGGATGTAATGGGAACCAACAAGGGCAATAACAGAGTGTGGGCGGGGGCAAGCAACAACACAGGCAACAATGGAAGGAGGGAGGCTGAGTGGGGGCAAACAACAACGCTGGCAACAACAGAAGGCGGCGGGTGGAGGCAAGCAACAAGGATAAAGAAGGGACGGACATGGAAGGAGAAGAAGTGCACGAGGGAGCCAGCTGAAAAAGACGCACTCTAGTCGAGTACTTAAAGAAAAAAGTAGCACCTAAAAAACATGAGCAGTGGAAGGATACATGAGAAGGACAAACATATGAAGAGGAAACAAGCCTGTGACAGCTGGCCAAAAAAAAGAAAGAACAAGAGAGTGACAATGAAGCCAACCAATGGTAAGCAAAGGGCGAACCCTAATCCCACTGAGAGAAAACTAAGGTCAAAGAAACAGCGCAAGCACTGTCTAGGCAAAACCTAACAAAAAGTTCAAAACAAACCCAAGCCTCCATCATAATACCTGTCAGTTAGCTGTCTTCAAATGGTAAAACCAATCTCTTTCAAGGCTTCATAAAAACACTAAGAAAACCTTTCTGGGTAATTTTAATAGAAGCAGATCATACTTTTGCCTCAAAAAGGTGAGTGAAGTCAAAAGTTTAAGAGGATGCTCCCAATGAGGTCAATGGGTAATGAACACATTTTGGAAGTTGATGTAGGTTTGAAAAGCGAATTACTTCATTAAAGTATCTGCAGGCATCTTGTTTGTGAGGCCAGTGAATAGAAGTAAAAAGAGGGTGACATCCCCCAAATGCAGGTGCGTTTTCAGGTACAGTAATTTGGTTTCCTTGCTCGCATTAAAAAAATTATATATTTCCTGAAAACGTCCCAACTTCACCCGGAAAAAGGGAGCACGCACACGAGGATTCACAAATTGGCTGATTTAATGATATGAGGTCACTCCGGACCTGGCAGCAAAACAAAGAGACGCTTTTCGGCTGCGAACAGCCTCTCAATCAATGAATCGCCATCTTAAAACACCAATTTTAAGCCCCAACATATCATGGACATTGAAATAGAACTGCCTCTGATCACAAAACCCATTGTCGAGCAAGAATAAATAATCACATTTGGTTAATCCGTGCCCGCTAAACCTGCTAAGCACTGAACAAAGTTTATACAAATCAAAGACCTAAATGGCCCTTACTCATTTGTTTGTTCTGTTCGCGCTACTCGGAACCAACTATTTAAACCATAAAACTCACAATATCCAATGGGTATGTTGATGTGTGAACAGAGAAATGCAAGTTCATATTAACCATGTTCGGGGATTTAAACATTATTTAAAAATACAGATCAAAAGGTCGCTCCTCTTAATGTGGAGAGGGGAGAGGATGTGGTCCGTCGGCTAGACTGCCGACTTTGGTGCTGGAAACCATGTGTAATGTAAATACGGTGCTCATGTAAAGCGCTCCAATACCTTCGGGTCGAGTTCGCGCTATATAAATATGCAACAAAAAAAAATGTGGATTTCATTACCACGTGCAGCAGTTCACATTTGCTCAGTTTTAGGCTGCACATTACCCCTCTGTTCTGTTCAATCACTTTGCGTATGTCACCTCATTACATACTGCTGTCCACCTGAAATGTTCAAAAATCGGGAATCACAAAGTGCCAGTCTCAGAATATCCACAAACAAAATCATAATCGTATGGCATGTAGTCAGCCTAAAGAGGAGCGAAAATCCCTTCATAAACCGGGCATGGAGACTTCCTCACAACCAGAAATGAAGCCACAAACCCTCACCGCTTTGCAACAAGTTTGCGTGGTGCCCAGCACCAGGTTTCCTTGGCATTCTGAGTGAGGCAGGTAACTCACGGCAGAAGGCAGGAATCCCACGGTGAAAATCTCAGTCGGATTTCCTCGCGCACAATCCTGACCTTCACCGAAGTCTTCTCCTCGTATTCCTCGTCCCGATTTGTACCTGGGGGCTCGCCAGATACGGTACCCCGTTCACCTCCAAAAGTTCGCAGTCAGCTTGGCAAGCCCAAATCTCGCTGGTGTTGCATGCAAAGGTGTCGCCGCAAACACCTATAGTATCCTGACAACGTCCCAACTATATATTACAAAAGCACATCACACTCCACTTCCAGGACAGTGTAATCAAGCCCAACTACCGTCCATAGTGATAATCCATTAATCAGGCAAAACAGGTAGCATGATGCGTTTCGACTCACATGAGTGTAAATCATATGCATAAATGGAGTGGCCACTCACTGGTCTTCTTTATATAAGAGATACAAAAGACAGCGACAAGGAATGCATTCCACTATTGCAACACTGAGGAAGGACTTCTGATGGAAAACAGTCACCTGTAAAATATCTGACTTTCTATGATGTAATTGAAATCAGTGCAAGTTTTTTGACACAGGTAATTGTGTTGGTAAATCCAATAAACTACACTGCTTTGCATCTCCAAGTGCAACACACTGAACATTGTTCCTCGTATATTAGGGACCACATTACCCACAATGCAGCATTATTGCCATGTAAAACGTGTGAGTGTCCCAGCATATCACTGACTTGCAATCTTTGTTACCTTGGTTCAGGACGTGTTCACATCTCGCCATCTGGCCTTTAGAGGAGATATTTCCATATGTGGCTCAGTAAAATGAAATCATGTCATTACCCGAGGTTGCACCACTCCCATTGTGAAATCATGATGGCATCTGATTTCAAACTCCCTTGCCTTCATTCAATTTCTCGATACACAGCCGGCGGGCATCCCGTTTCAATATGTTCCAAAAGACAGGCAACGCATCGGGACGACTAGCACGTATATTAGGGGCTACATTACCCACAATGCAGCATTATTGCAATGTAAAACATGTCCGTGTCCCAGCATATCACTGACTTGCAATATTTTTTACCTTGGTTCAGGACGTGTTCACATCTCAACATCTGGTGTCATAAGGTTTCTGCACATACAGAGCTATGCACAGGATAATAGGACCTCGGAATATAGTGGTGAGCCAACCATAAACCTTAGCACCCAAAACCCCAACCCAACTAGCCTTAGCGTCCCATTAGCACTAATGTACCAATGATTAGACAACCCAGAACACGGTATCTCTCTCTCAGGACTCGCAGAGGCAAGAACACTCTTTCGTTACTCTCGTACCTGTCCACAACATGCGTAAGAAGAGACACTTTATAGTTCAAAATATTTATTGCAACTTACGTGCCCTTAGATACAGTACACGTGTCAGTACTAATAGCATAATACATAAGAATAATATAATCAGCATAGTTACTACTCCATAGAATACGAACGGGGAAAGCATCTCATAAAGCAGTGGATATATGTCTAACTAACATTACCACCCTCCCCGGGCTAGAAGCCAGTTTATTATAATAATAGAAGACCTTTGGGCTTTGACTAGCGAACCCCCATACCTCAGTCTCTTGATGCAAAACTACATCAGCAAACAATCACAGCTCTTCTCCCTGGAAAGGTCGTCTCCAAGTGCTATCTTAGAGCAAGCGAGCGCATTATTAAAAGCACACTAATTTCTCAATGGCAGCTGTACAAGTGTTATGTCTAGGTGCGAGGGACGGGCCAAATCAGTAGAAACCAGGGATTTGTTATTCGACCTTGTAACTGTTGTTCAGACTGAGCCCACAAAGGGAATAGGAGAAAAGGTGAGAAACAGAAAATGCAGGCTATTGTAGAACAACTTGGCAATAACAGAGGGCGACAGAACAACATCCAATAGTAACGTGCGCAAGAGTCATCATGGCAGCCAGGTGTGGTAACGTAGCCAGACCTGCCAGGAGGCCATGAGCCACAAGACACCCTCCCTGGTCAGTCCAGCGGCCACGACGAAAATGAAGACAGAGTTCCAAATACCTGAGCAGAATAGAGGCGGTCTACCAACAACTAACGGCAAGTCAATCAATCCAAAAATGTGAAAGAGCAGAAAAATGCTATGCCGTCCAGAAGGACATCATTGGAATCGTCAAAAAACGTAGACGCCATCCAGTCCAATAGGTCAAAGCTGCAGGAATGTTCTTCAGAGTATGGAGCATCCAAAAGCAATGCGGGACAGCTTGCGTGATATTCAATATAACTTTGTTGTAGGAGATTCTGAGCAGCCGCCCAGATATCCCATTGTGCCAAAATCCCCAGTGCAGCCGCACGCATCATAAAGCCAGCAGCGGAACAGTCCCGTTCATGGGCCTCTAAGGGACCCACCAACCGAACAAAATCCGGGACCGACAATGACGAATTGGAGAGGCAATAATCCATGGTCCATGTAAACGGACAGCGGATGCAAGACATCACAGGTTGCACGCAAGTGAAATACGCAAAGCGGAAGGAAAGGGTGTAGGACACACTGATAGTTGCCAAGGGCAGAACATCGAACCCAACCAGAAGTCGCTCACGGAGCAGCTGGAGGCGTTCGGGATCGAGAAGGGCCCAGTGGTGCGCAGCCATTGCGCAGAAAACAGACCAACAGCAAGACACCAGCCGCCAAAGCGAGGATTAATGGGAAACCACCAAAGACGCTAGAAAAAATAGAATGTATGAATGCCGGTATCACACCGAAAATAGTTTGAAAGGTGGACACGAGGCCAGACCCCACAACCTTAAAAAAGTGCACCAGACCCTCAGTGTTTGATGCGTTAAAAATACGATGAATTAACTCCCCAAAATGTTGGGGGAGGTCAGTGTTCAAAAGGGCCTGTATTTCACTGTGGGTGCTCGCCACCTGGAGAATGAATGTCTCCCGGGCGGATGTGAGCATAACCTCCTCATTCAATAATAGGGCCTTTATTCTGCTCAACTTACTGAAATCTGCCTCCATGGTTGGAATGGAAGGCCAAATAGAGCTATCAACGATGTCGTGAGGGGGAGGAAAAAGCACATTCTTGCAGCAGACAACTCTGTGTGAGACTGTAACAATATACGGAATGCCAGCCTGTAGGCCACAACAGTCTTCGTTATTTAAAAGCAAATAGCTACCGTTGGTAAGCAAAGTAAAAGTAGGAGAAATAGCAGGAGCAGGAATACCCTTTAGCACACATGCAAGATTTGGAACTGAAACGCTACAAGCCCCGTGCAATTTAATATGTTTACAAATAAGCGAATGACCCACAGTTGAATCACAAGACTCCCCCGTGAGAAATACCTCCTTGCCATCTCTAAGGCATTTATACATGAAAGGCAAGGACCAAAGTTCATGCAGGAAAGCACCACCCAAAGGCTGGAAACGGCCTACAGGATAATGTTTCATGCACGAACCGAATTCAAATAGGGAAAAAGGTAAAGCTATAACCCCATGAACTAGCCACACCGCAGAATCTAGTTCCGCTACAGAGAATGGTAAAGGATCCACTTTTTCAATATGTAACAAAGTGTAAGATGCATCTTTCATGGACATGAACTGCTGTTTGTCAGTCAAATTAAAAGGCAGAAAGAGGGCAGTGGTGTTTAACAAATTCCAAGGAACTTTACCCAACTTAAGGGTTTGCAAAGTCCATGCAAACTGCATCACTGAACGCAACTGATTCTGACCATGATACAACATAGAGACATCATCTTGTACAATATCAACAACAGAGGATACAATATTGTTCAATGTGTAAATGCGGGAAGACAGGGTATTTATACTATTGTCAACAACAGCAAGCACCTTTTCCAAATTTGCTTGGTCTATTTCCCTAAGACGGGAAGCAGCTTCCATTTGTGACAGCTTCCAGAGCTCATTATATGCTTCATAAATGAATCTCTTCGGTCGGGGACCACGAGGTCCCAAGATAAAGTCAGATAAGTCAATAGTGCCTGATAGGAGGGATAAATGGTTCTTAACAGAGTCTAAGGACGAATGTTGTAACCATTGTTTACATAATTTACCAACCGAATACGTGGTCACAGTACGAGTTTCAGTAAATCTTGGATCAGGCTTGTCCTGTATGTAACCAGGAACTGTGCCATGAAAACGAAGTTGGCATGCATTAGATGATATGGGCCATGCCAACCAGGGTGACTGTATTAGTGCAGAAACGTTAAAGGAATTGTTCTGAAACTGAGCCTGTAACGCCATAAGGGACATATTAAAATGCAAACTATCATTTGGAAGACTCGACAAGGATGGGATGGTTGGCGCATTTAGTTGTTTAACGGTAGCCAACCCCCAACACGTGGTCTGATAAATGGAAGCATTTAGAAATAGAATTTGGGCTGGGATAAGGCAAGCACGGTGCAGAGCCTCAGTGCCCTGCACCTGCCATAGCTTCGAACCCCAGATTGATTTTAAATCCACTGTGTCTTTCCAATACTCTTAACCACCCACCGCCAAGGCGCTCAAAAAGGAACCCGAATATAGTAATTTAGTGTGGGTCAACATAAATTTTTGAGTCGATGGAGATTTTAATTTAAAATAATAGGACCCAGGGTTAGATCGATTAAAATCAGTAAAATAGTTGAATTTATTTCGAAGAGTCTGGGAACTACCTGGTATGGGGTTTGGGCAGTGTTCCCATTGGGTGTAAGTAACAGGGCTGCGTAGTGCACTTGGTTTGTGGAGAAAATGATTGCCCCAATGCTGGTAGCAATACAAATCGGCATAATTCGCAGAATTCATATACAAGTCTTCAGCATTAAAAGAGGCATAATATTTTAAATCAGCAAACAATGCTTCAACTGCATGCACATCCCAATCATCAGAATGAATATTACTTTTACTACATCACCCATCGAGACTCGAAGGACATTTGGTACATTAATAATTTCTGTCGGGCCATGTATTTGAAAGTTTACCGCATCCCATACGATGCCATCAGCAACTGGAAACGCTGAAATGTTCACAAATGTGTGGTCACGCTTCATGATGTGTGAAGAGGAATGTGGAGCCAAAGTTCCAGCCACACTGTTCACAGCAGAGCGTTCAGGTAAATAGTGACCATTGATGAGTAGAAAAAACACTGTGACAAAGCCAATGGACATGAACAAAAAAACCAAGAAAAGTACCATCCAAATATATGTCCAAGGTGGAATCAAAAATTGTCTCTAAACCAGGATACAAAAAGACTAAACTTGGACGGGACTTGTGATGAGTTGGAATCCGAGTCAAAAGAATAACGTGTCGGGCTCAGTGGCGTTGTTGGTTGGTGTGCCACCGACTCTGTGGCGGGATAAGTATACTCGTCCTCGGCTATGCAGGGTGATGCAGGGGGTTCAAATATATTTTCAGGCAAATCAACCATCTCCATGGTAACATCAGTGATTGTTCGTGCAGACGTGCCTCGAACGTTTGTCCGATAAATGGCAGGACAAGAGACCGCTGGTGTGACACTATTTAGGATCGGCCAGATGTTGTAGCTTGACATTTTCCACTGAGATGTATCTGTTTTCTTTGCGACCGGGAAGCGGTGGTAGGATGACTGTACGTGTTCCCTTCAAGCCCAGTACTGGAACCGATGCACGAAAAGAGGGGCCGAATTCTTTTTGTTCTCCACCTTCTCTCGTACCAGGTCGCCAATCTTCGGAAGCCAGCCGGCAACCGGAATCTGCACAGCAGGGTCTGTGGCTGAAGGTAAATGTGCAATCGCTAGTTTGTCTCGGGCTTCTTGTAAGTCCTGTAACATAGTAGAATGATTATCTACATCGAACTTGGCGGATTGCGCCGCCATGTCTAGACCATCAAGGTCAGGCACAAACATTCGTATGCCAAAGAGCATTTCGTAAGGGGTCCGCCCACCCAGAGGCCTTCTAGGGAGATTATTAAGTGCACGCTGAACAGTATACAAGTGGGCCAGCCAGTTCCTGCCAGTACCTATAACTCTAGCTGTCAAGGATTGCTTTAAGTCACGGTTCATTCGTTCAACGATAGAGTTGCCCTCAGGCCTATACGGAGACGAAAATTTTACCCGCACCCCTAAGGAGCCCATTGCGTCCTTGTAAGCCTTAGAGGCAAACGCCGGACCTTGGTCAGAATGGAAGGTGCCGCATGCAAAAATTCCCACAAAGACACGCAAATCCCTAATGACATTTCGTGCGTCAGCACTCCGTTGTGGCCAGACCCAGATGAACCGTGTGCACGAGTCCACTGCCACTAAGATATATTTATAGGCAGTGTCTGAAGAAAATGGACCGCAGTGATCCAAGTAAACACACCCAAAGGGTCTGTTCGAAATTGCAAGCGAGGTCTGCGGTGGTCTTGTGACTGTTGAAGGCTTGATCTGTTGACAAACGTCACAGGAAAGCACTTAAGTACGTGTATCTTTGTATAAACCACGCCACCAGTAACGCTGCTGCAAAATGGAAATTGTCGCAGACACACCAGCATGCGCCGAAGCCATGCCTTCGTGTGCCGCTGCCATCAAGGAAAGTCTGCGGTCCGCGTTGGGGATCAGCCGAACCCCAACTTTAAGTATTGTTACATAAGGAGCCTGATCGGAACCTATCTGGTAAGAATATTTAGAAGGGAAACCTCTAGGGTAATTAATTCCTTCTTTTGTTGCAGCAATAGCTGCCAAGATATCAGTGTCTATTTTAGACATGGATCTAGTAACTGCTGCTACTGAACACGTGAGTACTGCTGATCTGGCAGCTTCATCTGCCAGAATGTTACCAACAGCGTGTGCGCCCACTCGCTGATGGCCTAGGGTGTGAACCACCTGTGTGAGTGGCAGACGTCTTTGTAATTCTGCCACCCTAACCCAAAGCATTTTATGCTTGATTGTGTTGCCTTTAGCGTCTCTATAGTCATTTTGCGACCAAAAGAACAGATTGTCATTGTATGATTGAACACAGTAGTAAGAATCGCACACTATTAAAGTAGTCACATCAGGATTTACGAACTCAAGCGCAAGCACCAAGGCACGCAACTCGGCCAATTGTGCGGTACTGTCCCCGAGTGCCTGTGTATGCACCACAGTGGATTTGAACTTTCCGTTCACAAACGTACCTGCAACAATAGCACATGCGGCTGAGTAAGCATGCTTGGACCCCGTGGCCGGTTGTGCCGAACCATCGGTGTAGATCACACAGTCGTAATCCTCAAGCGGCAATAAGGACAAAGGAGGAGGATGAATGAATTCATACTGTAAAAACTCCTGAGTCTGAAGAGAAGAGTCGAATATGAAAGTGACATCCGGAGACGTCAAAGATGTTGCCCATTGAATCCAACGGGGGTGCAAAGCTTTAGAGTTCGGAACACTTGCTTTCGTCACTGCCTCTAGGGCAGGATAGGGTGTTACCACCAGAATGCGTTTTCCCTGTGCCAGTGCGCGCTCCTTCAGGATCGCCATTTGCACTGCTGTTAGCACTTTCTCCACAGATGAGAACCGCATTTCTGCGGAGGTGTATAGATGTGACTTGTATGCGATGGGTACTGTATCACCTTCATTAAAGGTTAAGTACGTGAAACCCACTGCCCCTGGAATGATTCTAATCACCAAGTTTGTGTGGTTATCACGCGTCAAAAGGTATTTAGACTCAAGAAGGTCTGTCTGCAAAGACTGCAGAATGGAGGTATGCTCCGGAAGCCAGCAAGACTTCGAAAAAGTAGGTTGTATCAAAGCATACAATGGCTTGATACGCTGGGCGTATTCGGGAATATATGTACGTCCGAAGTTCAGAAAACCCAGTAAAGACTGAAGCTTCTTCAGATTAGTAGGAGGGCACAAAAGTGCACATTTCTCCAGGAAATGGGGGCTAAACCCTTACCTTCATTGTTGAGCTCATAGCCCAAGAACAAAACGGTAAATTCAGCAATATGGGATTTGGCAAAGTTAATTTTGTATCCCTGAACCGCAAATTCAAGAATAATGCGGTCCACCCGGGTCAGATGCGGAAACAATTCATCGTCTGTCAGATAAATGTCATCCACATACGAACAGGCGTCTGGATCGATGCCGTCTAACAAAGAGACAACACGAGCGGCGAATACGCCTGGACTATTCTTGTAGCCCATAGGAAGACGCCTGAATTTGAACATTTTACCACCGGAAGTAAAGGCACACCATTGGCCACTCTCCGGGGCTAAGTTGTGCGTGTAGAATCCATTTGAAAGGTCAAGGGTCGTTTTGTATTTTTTACGAACAAGACTGTCTACAAGCGCAGAACTATGGGTATTTTGCATCGCAAAGGTCCGACAATGAGAGTTCAAATGCCGGTAATCCAATACTAAACGGTACGATCCATCGGGTTTAGAAACCGCGAAAAGGGGATTGTTCATAGGTGATACACAGGGTTCAATTACTCCCTGATATTCCAACTGTGTCAGAATTTCGGAAACGGGGCCTTTGGCTTCACGTTTTATGGGATATTGGGGTTGTGGCTGCGGCAACGATCGCAAAGGTATTTCATGGGGGAGATTCTTCGTCCCAACCCACGTGATTGCGGAATAACGCTGGAGCCAGGGACACAGCCCACTCTGCTGCAAGAGCCTCTGCTTTGTCCTTTGGGACATGTCGAGAAAAGCTCGGAAGGATTACCTCCTCCCCTTTACGCGCAGTAATTACGAATGGGGGTGGCCAATCCGCCTCTGCCAATAAAATATCATATGAAGAGGTCAGATTTTCCCAAAAAATACCTTTAATTACTCGCTGTATATCACCTTCAATTTGGAGGACAATATTAAATAGTCTGTCAGGGGGTGCCACTCTGGTGTCTGCTGTTTCAACAGTAATGAATGTTTCAGTTGCTGTCGCCTCCATATGAGGACGTAGCGCCTCCCGCACTATGGTTACTTCCGCGGCGCTGTCTAGGAGGGTTACTGCCCACGTCCAATTCAGGAGTCTCGTTCTCACCGTCTGTGGCATATTTCGCTGTTACAGCGGCAACTTTCTTCTTCTGAAATTGTGGTCGAAAACGTTGAGCGTCTTCTTCTTTTCCTCTGACTTGTTGTCGAGGCTGGTCTCGTCCCTGTGGGGCCTCACGGGCCCTTCCTCTATCCTGGCGGTCTCCTCCACCGGCCTGTGACGAAGTCTGTGCCAGTGAAGAACGAGGAGAACGCGTATCAGGGATCTGAAACCTATCCGGTGACTTAATTCTCGCTCTATCGCGTAAATCATAAGTACGTTCAGAAGAAACTGAAACCGGGGATGCGCCTCGCGATCCCGGCTTTGTCTGTTGCTTACCCTGTTTTTTCAGCCTCCAGCTCTTTTTAGTGAAGACTGGTTTCTCATCCTTCTCAGATTGAGATTTGGTTTGTTGCTGTTGTGGTTGCGCTTGTGTTTGCAGTTTTGCAAAGGCTTGTTACCCAGGCTGTTTCTACCAATAGTTTTATAAGCCTGGGTAATAATTTTCGGTAATTCTCGAGGCTTGTCCAATTCTGGGACCAAAGCCAAAGCGTTAGCTACTTGAAAGTTCACTGCATCGCCCTTGACATTCGCAAGGATCAGTTCAGCTACTACTTCAAACACTCCCACTAGTCTCATCCCTAATTCCACAGCCGCTTCAGGGCCGTGTTCATCCTGTACTTTTTAATTACAGAGGGGAGAACTGTCATGGAAGGAGTACCAAAACATTTAGAATATACTGCTGCGAATACCCTACCCCAGTTGTCACATGCTGTCAACTCGGGAATTAAGTCTTTTGGCAAACTAATCGTCAAAATACGATGTTTATCCACAGGAGTTGTATGTGGAAAAACTGCCTCCAACTGATCAAACTTTTCTGCAAGCCAATAAGGAAAATCATCCTTATTTTGTGGCCGTTTACCCATCACAGAATTCACCATGACTGGACTTATGGTCACTCCGCCTGCAGCAGCTGGTTGGCCGGCAACTCCAGGAGCGGCTCCATGGAGGCTGCCTATAACATATCGCACTAAAGCTCGATGCACCTGCACCAAGGCCGCATACATAGTGCGTAGTTCCGCGACTGGTATTGTCATAGAACGCGGATGTGGTGTGTACCCGGCCAAAACAGGCCAAGTGGCCCCCTCAATTGATAAGGGGCCTAAACGAACCGTGGTATTCGGTTGTGGGAGGGCGCCATTAAACCAAACACGGTGTTGCCAAGCCGTGAGCGGTACTTCAAGATTAGTATAAGGTCTATAGACTGCAGGAACAACGGTGGGTTCATATGTATGGAACAGATCATCGTTCGCATCCACCGCTGGAAAAGTGATCCAAGAGTAGAACACTTCAAAGTGGAAAGCCGGGTCGGCCTGAACCACAAAGACTAGGTCAACTCCCGCGTCTGGCACTCCATACACCCGTAAGTGATCCCGGAGTGCTGTGCGGCTATGCGCCGCTATGTCTATACCCGCCATTACTAACGGGTCGAGACAACAATCTTACACGAGGCAGCACAAAAGGGTTATATTTAAGAAACCTTTTTTAATAACATCAAGCTTGAAAGAACCTACAAAATCTGCAATATAGGAGGTATCGCCGTCACACACGCTTCCGGAAGCGTACGTGAGGGTTGTGTGGACAAGCACAAGTACTACTCAAGCGTCTCGCAAGTAAGCTGCCCCACTTGTTGGTCGCGCCATGTCATAAGGTTTCTGCACATACAGAGCTATGCACAGGATAATAGGACCTCGGAATATAGTGGTGAGCCAACCATAAACCTTAGCACCCAAAACCCCAACCCAACTAGCCTTAGCGTCCCATTAGCACTAATGTACCAATGATTAGACAACCCAGAACACGGTATCTCTCTCTCAGGACTCGCAGAGGCAAGAACACTCTTTCGTTACTCTCGTACCTGTCCACAACATGCGTAAGAAGAGACACTTTATAGTTCAAAATATTTATTGCAACTTACGTGCCCTTAGATACAGTACACGTGTCAGTACTAATAGCATAATACATAAGAATAATATAATCAGCATAGTTACTACTCCATAGAATACGAACGGGGAAAGCATCTCATAAAGCAGTGGATATATGTCTAACTAACATTACCACCCTCCCCGGGCTAGAAGCCAGTTTATTATAATAATAGAAGACCTTTGGGCTTTGACTAGCGAACCCCCATACCTCAGTCTCTTGATGCAAAACTACATCAGCAAACAATCACAGCTCTTCTCCCTGGAAAGGTCGTCTCCAAGTGCTATCTTAGAGCAAGCGAGCGCATTATTAAAAGCACACTAATTTCTCAATGGCAGCTGTACAAGTGTTATGTCTAGGTGCGAGGGACGGGCCAAATCAGTAGAAACCAGGGATTTGTTATTCGACCTTGTAACTGTTGTTCAGACTGAGCCCACAAAGGGAATAGGAGAAAAGGTGAGAAACAGAAAATGCAGGCTATTGTAGAACAACTTGGCAATAACAGAGGGCGACAGAACAACATCCAATAGTAACGTGCGCAAGAGTCATCATGGCAGCCAGGTGTGGTAACGTAGCCAGACCTGCCAGGAGGCCATGAGCCACAAGACACTGGCCTTTAGAGGATATATTTCCATATGTGGCTCAGTAAAATCATGATTTCACAATGGGAGTTGCGCAACCTCGGGTAATGACCCATAGCTGCCAAGGTTTCAGATTGCTATGTGTGACATTTTCATAATTTCGGTAATTGTGAGTGACATTTCAACGACTATGTGTGACACTTTCTTGCGAGCAAAATCAAGCAATTTAAACGAGTGCGATTTACCACCCTAGGCTTTAACAGTGACCCTCAAGTCTCCATTACCACTCTCTTACATGCTTTTGTTTTGTTTTATAGCGCTACTCATACCATTGTAGGGTGTCAGAGCACTTTACATCACACAGAGACAATGAATCCCACGTGTATAAATCAGTGTATAGCAAATGTTACATAAGAGGTGTAGGAAAGGAGTCATAGGGCATTCATACTGGGTATAGTTTGAGTGCTTGATTATGAGAAGCACAAACTCAGAATTTAAAATGTACCATTGTGGCTGGGGGCTGTCTTTCCTAATAAGAATTGATTTCTATCCAAATGAACCATTTTTGCATCATTAGGATAATGAAAAACTGTGAGAGAAATCAACTCTAACCTATACCTTGGAGTTTCCACACAGCTCTCTGATGAGGGTTAATAGTTCACTGTTCAATATTCGGATTTTAATTTATAAATTGCAACTAATAAATGGATCTCTCTGACAAAAGCAGTAACCCACTGAACTATTTACATTATATGCACTTCTGTGATCTGCATGGTGCACGTGCTTTGCAGCAGGCGTATTAACCCTCTGCGCTACTTTTTAAGTCAAAACTTCCACTAGAGAAAACTCAATTGATCCCCAGCAGGTCCGTTAGTCACCCGAGTTCTCTTGAAATTTTGTATTGTTGCCTAAAACTTGCTGGGGGCAGGAAACCTGTCTGGTGCCACTGGAATGTGGCAGACACATCGGCTGGCGTGGGATATTAGGTGACATGAGGTCAGTGCCCGTCACTAAGGCCAGTAAATGTGCAAAAGGAGGTAGGTACATTACCACCGATCCGGGAGAAGGCCTGGGTGACCTGTGGGGATGAGTCTGCAAGACCTTGTGGAAACTGGTCAGGTCAAAAGGGGCATTCAGGTGAGCATGGAACAGCTGTGCACACCGATCATGTGTGACGTCAGTGCGTAAACCTGTCTTTACCAAACATTGCTCCATTTGTGTAATTTGGACTGGGGGGCAGGTTTGTTTAAATGACTCGACCCTGTGCGCTGCAGTGCATTTGTTGCTGCGGTGAACCCCTTTGGATCTGTACCCCAATGAGGGAGTCTGCATCTTGAGTTTTCAGCTCAACATTGTTTCCCCTACTACTGAGTCCCGACACTGCCCAGCTCCCCTCCCATCTTCTCAAAGAATGCCCTACTGGCCGATGCCCCATCCTTCTGCCAATGACAGCGCCCCATCAGCCTATAAGGTTTACAGCGGTTCAAGTCCCTGCCTCATTGGAGCCCATCTGAAGTCAGAGAGGCTAAGGGTGACTTCCATAGGGGAGTTTACTGTTGGGTCTCACACCTTCGATACCCTTCATCTTCCTTTCACTTAACTGCTGCTCTACACACACACACTTCTAATCTTAAAGCCTTTAAGATTAGAAGTGTGTGTAGAGAGGCCGCCCTACGACGACCGATACACCATCTGTATGCCAGCGCCCGTCCCCCCATAAGCATACAGCGGGGGTCAAGTGCCCCTCTCTGCCATCCCTGCTCCTTGGCGTCCATCTGAAGGCCGCGCTTCCCCTAATTTTATAGAATTACACTCTTATCCAAGGATTACTTGAACAGCACACAGTGACTCACTTACTTTTTTTGCGAGTGGAGCAGCAATTCGGTATCGGCCGCCTCGTGGCCGCAACGACTCCCGCGGCAAAAGCCAGCCGCCCGGGCATGATTCAGACTATCTCTCAGTCTGAGCAGTAGATGAGGCGGCCGCTGCGGTCCGTGGGGTTCGGTGAGCTACGGGCGGTCGCGGCGGCGGGGATCTGCATTTTCGTTCAATGTCAATTAAATTATTGACCTCAGAGCGCTGCCATTACCAGTGCAGCCTTCCCCCACAACCACAACCACTCGCGCGAGACGCCGCTCTCACTAACGTCATCTATCAGGAATGCCGCGCTGAGCGGGTAATATACCATTGTTACATTGTAGCTCTGCAACTAGAGCTACAGAGCACCTCAGTCAGTCCCTAAGCCTGCAGGGAACAGCGCGCATGGCGCACTGCTAAATTCAGCTTAAGTCTCAGTCTGTATTGGTTATTGGTGCATGATTAGCGCTAAGGCTTGACAGCCAAGGAGGCGCTATGCCCTTTATGCGTGACTTTCCATTTCAGTGCGGTGATGCGGATCACCACACTGAAATGCGTTAGTCTAACGCCTGATGCGTGATACTTGGCAGGGCTGATGACCTGATTCCATTTTACGAAGCCACAGTGTGGTCCCTAATATACGAGGAACAATGTTCAGTGTGTTGCACTTGGAGATGCGAAGCAGTGAAGTTTATAGGATTTACCAACACATTGAACTGTGTAAAAAAACTTGCACTGATTTCAATTACATCATAGAAAGTCGGACATTTTTCCTCAGTGTTGTAATAGTGGATTGTGTCCCTCGTCGCTGTCTTTTGTATCGCTTATATAAAGAAGACGAGTGAGTGGCCTGTCCATTTATGCATATGATTAAAACTCATGCGAATCGAAACACGTCGTGCTACCTGTTTTGCCTGGTTTTGTTTCTTGATTTTTTTTTGTCCTCATAACACACAGCTACTGCAAATCCAGGCTATGTTGTATTCTGGGGGCTGGGTGACCGTCAGCCTACAGCACTTGCAATAGTCCCAGCGCTCTTATATTGGCTGAAGACCAATACCCATGCGCTTGGGTGTAATCATAGGACTTTCATCTTCCTGTATCCAATATACCACTCCATCTTATATACTCGGCTCATACTGTACCCGGTCTAGCTGGAGTACTTCCAGTATCCAACCTACAAGTCCGACAAACCGCTTTTAACCAACTCACTGCGGAGGGAGGACTTGGGTCCAACCAATGTATCCGTATCTCTCTTCTAGCTAGCAATACTAGGTAGATCAACAAACATCGCTGAGATTTACTGAGCAGACACTTTGTTATAGTATCGACCCCTAACTAGACCAGCACAGGAGTCGTCTTGATGTTTGTCCCCATCATTTCTGATATGACACTACTCATGATTTCCCAAAATCTTTCAAGCATTGGGCAGGTCACAAAAACATGTTTGTCGATTGCTTTGAAAAGTCCACATCTACATTTAGGGGTCGGGTTCTTTACAAATCTGGCGCCCTTCTGAGCTGTCCAATACAGTCTATTCAGGGTGAAGTAATGATTTCTCTTTAAGTTGGCCGATTTAACCGTAGAGTATAGAAATTTTAAGGATATATGCCACAAATAGGACAGTCCGGCCCTGGAATCATCTCCTCCCATATCTTCTGTGGTAACTGCAATCTCCTATCCTCCGCATCTAATAGCTTCCAATACTACATAGCAACTTCTCTGCCCTTAGGTTTCACATCTTGCATAGGAGATTCTTCCTCCCAGGTATTATTCCATCCTCGAATGTCACTTTTATACCAAGAGGAGAGCTGAATATACTTGAATCTTGATAGGGAGCCCCCTGTCCTAACACTGAGTATTTCCGAAGGTATTAAACCCTGTTCTTTAAATATCTCCCCCCGGTGACTATCCCTGCCCTCCTCAGGGGGAGACTTAATGTATCTAACATACATCCAGGTGTACCAGGAGAATCCCAAATTGGTGAAAACTCAGAATAGCAACTTACAACAAATTTTTCTGACTTTGACCAATAAAAGAAGTGCAGCCCTTAAAACCTTTAATTGAAATTTTTTGAAGAATTTCAGATCTCCAAACTTATAGAGAAACATCGTAACTTCCCATTCTACAGTCATTTCTGCCAACATCTTCCCCCAAGATGAACTATCGGGAGTCACAAGAAGCATCCTGCAGTTCTTCAATTGAAAAGCCATACAATACAGTATCAAATCTGGGAGTGCCAGGCCTCCTTTCCTCATTCTCCGCCTCAACATCTTCCAAGAGAGCCTGGCACCCTCGAATCCCAAATAAAACTTGTGACCTTCCCCTGCAGTTTGGCTAAAACCGATTTAGGGTATGCAAGCGGAATACAGTTAAACAGATATGTCAATTTAGGGAACAAGGTGAACAAGGCGCTTCGTGCCGAAACGCGTAAGGTCTTAATGAGTTGTTCACGCTGCCACGTATTTCAGACACAATAAAGATGTCAGCTTGAAAGGATATCGAAGCTGTGGGCTCTTCCTTTTTTCGTGGTCTAAATTAATAGGATCTCCATTCCTGTCGGAGAGCCCGCCCTGCAGAGTTGGAGGCCCCCGGAAAAGTGGAGGAATCTTTGTGCAGTAAATGGAGGGGGCATGACTCGCTCTCCACCACAGCAGACAAAATGGACTTCCAAGTTATTTGTGTGGTTGGAGAGAAAGGGAAATGAAGGTGGTGATGGCCTCTTTCTGGCAGTCTTCGTTCCTCCGTTCCAAGCAGGTACTTTTACGAGGCAGCAAAGTGCACTGTGCTTTTTATTATTTTTTACCCTCAATGCATCGTGAAAGACAAGCTAAATAACGGACTCTGACAAGAATTCAAAGCTACTAATGCTAAACATAATACGATGTCGAGCCATGCTGTAAATGTACATATTGATGCATTCTGGGAAGAGTGGTCTGAAGTAAAGGCCACATGACCACTGGGACATTTATTCAACTCACCTGTGAACAAGGCGCTTCGCGCCGAAACGCGTATGTATTGTATTGTATTGTATATAGCATTTATAGAGCGCAACAAACACCCTACGGGTACCCTGGCGCTAAAGATACATGAATACAGACCAACGTGAAGCGAGAGGGACAGAACCAAAAACATTACTCAAAAGCGACAGGATCAGTTTCTGGGGAACAACCACGTTTTGATCCTTTTCCTGAACAGGGACAGGGTACTGCATTGTCTAATTTCTAGTGGGAGTGCGTTCCAGAGTTTTGCAGCAGCAAAACTAAAAGATCTTCCTCCCAGTCTGACCCTGTTGAACCTGGGTACCTTTGCCAAGTAGGCAAAAGAGGAGCGAAGGGTCCGGGTAGGAGTATACCAAACCAATTTCTTCTGTAGGGGCCCAGGACCGAGTCCATGCAAAGCCCTAAACCCTATACAAAGGGATTTAAAATAAATTCTTTGCTGCACAGGGAGCCAAATGTAGCTCCGCTAGGCACATTGAGGCGGAAAAGCCTCGTGGCTTAGACAAGGCCAATTTCGCAGCCGTATTCTGAACACGCTGCAGTCTCTGTATTAGATACTTGGGGGACTCCAACAGCAGAGCATTGCAGTAGTCAAGTCTACTTAGAATAGCGCCTTGAACAACCAAGGCTCTAACCGAAATTGGGAGCAACGGGAGAATCTTTCTCAGAGCCCTAATGAGGCCAAAACAGCACCCCACCATCTTGTTCACTTGCGTCTCTGGTGACAGGCTGGCATTAAACATAACTCCCAAGTTTCGCACCGTCTTAGATGGCACCAAGGCAGTAGATGAATCAAGGGGCCAGAAGTTGTGAGGAAGAGGCAGATGGACCTTCCCAACTGCGCAGTGTACAATTTCGGTCTTATCCGAATTAAATTGTAAAGAGTTATTACGTAACCACTGCGCAGTATCATGCATACATGCATGAAAATCCTCCAGGGCATTGGGTAGGGCTCCATCAAGAGATAGAATGATCTGAGTGTCATCAGCATAATTTACCAATTTCACATTATGAGCCCGAATGATATTAATCAGTGGGCTCAAATAGATGTTAAATAAAATTGGGCTGATGGCAGATCCTTGTGGGACCCCATGACAGATATTAGTGAAGGCTGACTGGGAAGAGCCACTGCCTGTCACCTGCCAGATAGATAGGATCGAAACCAGTCCAGGGCAGTGCCCACTACCCCCACCTCCTCTAAACGTGTTAGCAAAATGTCATGGTTGACCGTGTCAAAAGCGGCAGACAGGTCAAGCAATATAAGTATTGCTGATTGTCCCCCGTCTGCCAACAGACGCAGATCGTCCAACACGGTTACCAAGGCAGACTCGGTTCCGTGTTCTGGACGGAAGCCGAATTGTACATCTGCCAGACAGTTGTTACGTTCTAGAAAAGCTGACAGAGATTTGCTAACCAAACGTTCAAGGATCTTCACTGGGTAGGGGAGGAGAGAGATGGGCCGATAGTTACCCGGGCAGGTTGGATCAAGAGTGGCCTTCTTCAAGAGTGGCGTAACTACAGCCTGTTTCCAGCCAGATGGTACAACTCCACTAAATAATGATTGATTACAGATCTGTCGAAGCCTGGGGAAAAGTTCTGATGCAAATTCCTTCCAGATTTTGTGCAGAAGGGGGTCCAGTGGAGAGCCCGAGGAAACACCCAGAGCAAGCCTGTTAAATTCCTCATCCGAAAGGGGTTCAAAATGGTCCAAAAAACTCCGTTTATCGGTCCCTTCACCAATCTGTGTTCCTGCACCAGGCACCCCTCCCGCATCAACAATCGAAGTAGCTGCCCCATGAGTCACAGCCTCTGTCCCCCAGAAAGGTTGGTTTTAAGACCAGAAATGATGGTTCTAATTTTTTCATCAAAAAAGTAGCCAAACTGTCACAGAGCTCTTGAGTAGGCTGAACCTCATTTTGTAGGCACTGAGGATTAGCAAGGTCATCAACAATTTTAAAAATGCATTTAGACTTGTTCAGTGAATTCAAAATGAGCTCTGCGAAATATTCCTGCTTTGCAGCAAGAATTTCTTTTTATAGAGAGAAATAGCTACTTTCCAAACGATCTTATCCTCATTCACATAGTATTTTCTCCACTTCCTTTCTGCCTGTTTACACTTTGATTTCAGGGCTTTCAATTTTCCATTGAACCACCTAGCAGAAGGTCTGCCCCTATTTTTACAATTTTTCAAAGGGGCAATTTCATTAACAATTGTAGTAATGAGATTACGGAGGTCCATATAGTTCTCCTCCACTGACCTAAGCACATCAAAATCCCCATTAATAGGGAACGTTGGTGGCTGTGTCGCCTTTTCCAATACCTTCCCAGGAAGCTCCTAACATCCCTCAAAGCGGGAGCTCCTCGACTGGGGATGGCCGTCAGAAATTTAACCAAATGGTGGTCAGTCCAATCTACAGGCAGCACCTCCATATGGTTAGTGACCCATTCCTTACTGAAAACTAGATCAAGCATATGCCCTCCTATGTGTGTAGGTCCGGTTACTCCCTGAAGCAGGCCAAGACTCTCACAAGATTGAAGAAGGGTATTAAATCCTGTATCTAAGGTCCCACTTAGCCAGAGATTGAAATCCCCTGCAATGAGCAGTCTCGAGTGGGTAACAGCCATGTTATTAAAGACATCAATCAACACCTGCAGTTGAGACAGATTGGCTGCACCAGGGGGCCTATAGCACACTATACCATCTAATAAGTGCCCCCTGGGGTCTTTTAGAGAGAACCCCAGAAGCTCAAAGCCCTCAACAACATCAATATCCATAGGAACAAAATCCCATCCTTCCCTAAACATAAGACCAACCCCACCGCCTCTACCTATAGCTCTGGGCTTGTGAAAAAACGTATAGCCTGGAGGACACGCCAATCCTGGTTCGAGAGCGGAGTCAGGATAGGTCCAAGTCTCTGTCATGAGTAACATGTCAAGGTGATGCGTTTCGATGAGCAGTTGGATCTCTATAACATGTTTAGGGAGAGATCTAACATTAAGTAACCCGCAGACCAGAGCCTCCTTCCTACAACAATCAGACCTAAAACTGACCGGGTTCTCGAGTAAGGGCAATCCTACCCCAATACCTCCATTCTCGCCTATCTCCCGCAGTGTCCGGCTTGAATAGCAGAGTCACCCGATATCATGCACAGCATGGCTGGCGCTGTGCGTGGATCGTGCGCGGACGGACGCAGACGGGCTTGCCTTTAGCGCGCCTTTGGCGCGCTGCCGGCGCGCCCGCTGCGCACGTCCGCTGCGCTCCCTCGATCTTGCTGGCATAAATATCCGGTGTTGGCGTCACCTCCACCCCTCACCCGCTCTGATTGGCTGCCCTGGGGGAGTGGCACTAGGAGGCTACAACGAGGCTAGTAGCGCTATTCACGGCAAAGTGCAACGTTAAAAAAACACAATTTCAATTTCAACAACAATACACAGACTAAAAGCTTTTTTTTAAAAATTGATTCTGAAGAGCTCCCTAAGCGTTGGGCAGCAAACACACACTATGTGAGCGCTCCCGCGATCTTGCCGGCATAAATATCCGGTGTTGGCGTCAGCTCCACCCCTCACCCGCTCTGATTGGCTGCCCTGGGGAGTGGCACTAGGAGGCTACAACGAGGCTAGTAGCGCCGGTAGCGCTATTCACGGCAAAGTGCAACGTTAATAAAAACACAATTTCAATTTCAACAACAATACACAGACTAAAAGCTTTTTTTTAAAAATTGATTCTGAAGAGCTCCCTAAGCGTTGGGCAGCAAACACACACTATGTGAGCGCTCCCGCGATCTTGCCGGCATAAATATCCGGTGTTGGCGTCAGCTCCACCCCTCACCCGCTCTGATTGGCTGCCCTGGGGAGTGGCACTAGGAGGCTACAACGAGGCTAGTAGCGCCGGTAGCGCTATTCACGGCAAAGTGCAACGTTAAAAAAACACAATTTCAATTTCAACAACAATACACAGACTAAAAGCTTTTTTTAAAAATTGATTCTGAAGAGCTCCCTAAGCGTTGGGCAGCAAACGCACACTATGTGAGCGCTCCCGCGATCTTGCCGGCATAAATATCCGGTGTTGGCGTCAGCTCCACCCCTCACCCGCTCTGATTGGCTGCCCTGGGGGAGTGGCACTAGGAGGCTACAACTAGGCTAGTAGCGCCGGTAGCGCTATTCACGGCAAAGTGCAACGTTAAAAAAAACACAATTTCAATTTCAACAACAATACACAGACTAAAAGCTTTTTTTAAAAATTGATTCTGAAGAGCTCCCTAACCGTTGGGCAGCAAACACACACTATGTGAGCGCTCCCGCGATCTTGCCGGCATAAATATCCGGTGTTGGCGTCAGCTCCACCCTCACCCGCTCTGATTGGCTGCCCTGGGGAGTGGCACTAGGAGGCTACAACGAGGCTAGTAGCGCCGGTAGCGCTATTCACGGCAAAGTGCAACGTTAAAAAAACACAATTTCAATTTCAACAACAATACACAGACTAAAAGCTTTTTTTTTTAAATTGATTCTGAAGAGCTCCCTAAGCGTTGGGCAGCAAACACACACTATGTCTTAATGAGTTGTTCACGCTGCCACGTATTTCAGACACAATAAAGATGTCAGCTTGAAAGGATATCGAAGCTGTGGGCTCTTCCTTTTTTCGTGATATATATATATATATATATATAGACTTGGTTCTGGTATTTGGCTGCCTCCCGCCTGAAATTGCCTCTCCTTTAATAGAAATCAATGGGATAAATAAATTCTCCCAATTCTTTTTTTTAAATCTCCCATTTTCCTCTCCTAAAATGTTGGTATGTATATATATACACATACATTTGTACCTATATACATTTATATATATAAACATAGTCAGTTCTGTTAAAAAAAAATGCACATCCCTGTAATATAAATGTATTACCAGATAAGTGTTGCTACAAAAATAACGTATCAGTCCGAACCACTGCTACAACTTATTTTAATGAGAAACGCGCATATATAAAAATAACGATTGCACAGATGGTTACCAGGACGGCCGGAACACCGCGATTTAACTATTCCTGGAGAGCGTGAAGTATAGTATTTCTCTGGTTTCTACTATGACAAAAGAGGACACCGTCGATTTGACAGGTCATGTGGTAATGAGCCGTCATGCGGGCCCTCCCTCCCGTACTGATCGCCAGTGAAGTCCCCTGTCTGGGCGGTCTCTTTCTCTTCTGTGTTACAGAGATTCGGTTTTCCTCGGAACTGAGAGACGCCGCAAACTACTGGTTCCTAGGGTGGCCGGCCGGATAACTCAGGCTGTGGCGCTACCGCACAGGATTGTGGGAGCGCTCGAAACCAGTCCTCCCCTCCCTCCCTCCTTCCCCGGCCAAGATGTCTGACATGGAGGATGATTTCATGTGCGATGATGAGGAGGACTATGACCTGGTAGGTGTTGGGGATGGGGGCTAAGCGGGGAGTTCCTTTGGTGACCGGTTCAACCGGCTGTGGAGACCCCGGGGAGGGAGAGTCAAGCTTACAGGCCATAGACACAGGCCTGCCGAGCCTTGGGGAGAATATGTCCGGTGACAGCAGGCCGGGTCTATAGAACTTTATCGGAGATAGAGGCGACTTCGGTGCTTCAAGTTCGCAGACAGAAAGCGCTCGGGTCTTGGTGCGAAGCGCCGAGTGTCTGGCGGAAGAAGGCCGACCCATTGACTGTCTCAAGAGCTACTTGGCCTGTGTGTGCCCCCTAGATCAGTGCTCGGATCCGGACAAGAACAAGTGAGTGTCCGTGGCAGGCTGAGTTATTGACCATCCCCTTCGGGAGGGCGAAGGGGGTGAGGTGGACACTGTACACTGGCAGATGGATTCCCAGCTCTGGGCATGAGACTCTGACTGTCCATTCACACCGGGCTCTGCCGTGGAGCCTCCGCTGGAAGGCAAGAGCCTACGTGCGTCGTCCGCCAACAGTGTTTTGCGATCAGACTTCAAACATTTTCGAAACTAAGGTTGGATTTGAACCCCTGGAGTTCCCCCTATAAGCAGAGCATGATACACCATCGGCATGTAAGTGCCCAACACAGGCGTGATTCTCCAGTGTTTTACCAGGGACGTAGACATGTGTTTCCCCTGCCTGTCGCAAGGAAAGGGCTTGCTGTATTCGCTATGCCACGCTAGTAAAGGCTGGCTCTTGCCCAGCACGGACTGTTGCCCCCAACGCTTAGTACTCCGCGACCATGGGGTATGTTTCCCTCTTCACCCCTCACAGGAAAGGGGACTGATAATTGCCTGACTTTGACTAAGCAAAGTTCTGCACTTCTTTGAAAATAGGGCTTGGGTGGCACTCGTTTTGCCCTTAGGGGTCCCTGTAAGTGTAGTGTGCCTGTCACTTGAGAAAAGCTGGTACTGCGCTTAAGTATTGTAGCAGGTTCCAGGCTCTCTGCATGTCACTGGTACGTTCTGGACACTATTCTCTCTGCCAGTAGCAATAAACCAGTGAACTGAACATTAATATTGACAGAAATATTGATCTTTGAAAAATTCCCAATTTTTACCTCCTAAAGAATTGGCGATGTGAGCAAATGTTATCAACGTTGCTCATTTCCAGAAGCTTATCACCTTGTCATCTGCTCGGATATTGGATTGATATACATTAACAGGAGCTCTAGATTTTTTAATATTCTTCACTGGATCCGTGCAAATTGTACAATGATGATACTTTACATTTGCTTGTGACAGCCCTCTACTCTTTCCTTAAGTAGTGCCACAGCCATATACCTGTAGTTTGTATGTTGAGAGGTAAACACATCACAGGTGCGATGGCCAATGATAGAAGGCTACTGGGAGCCCCTATCAAGTAATTCTTAAAGCAACCTCAGAAGGCTATCCCTTAGGGTCACAGAGAAATTTACCTCGATCCTAGAGTGCTGATTGGATTAGATGAGGAAGACTCACCCACTAGTTGTGCCATGCTTCATTTTAGGCGACCTCCTCCCACCCTGGTAAGATGATACTATCCGGGCGGACTCAACCTCATTAAGAGGGAGTTCTTAATAAAACTAACTGGACAAGAAGGGATTCAGATAATGTAAAAATACCTTTAGGTAAACCCAGGGTAATACCTTTATTCATGGGTACCTAAGGCACCGCTAAAACCAACAACATTGGAAGTTACGCAGATACAGTGACTCGTACATCCCAATGAGCCAACATGTTTCTGCCCACATACATGCCAGCACTGGTCAGGGGCATTTGTCAGGGCTAAAGGGGGATCCCTATCTCTATTCCATGAACTAAATTAGTAAGGAAAAAGGACAAAGTTGTCAAACCGTGAGTCCTACCTTGACAACTCAGGTGAGCAAGTTCCTCTAGCTCTGGAAAACTAGAGCTCCATGGTCTTGGAGGAGGGGGGTGTCCTCTGTAGTCACACATTTAAATGAGCGGCTGGGTGATGGAGGCTAGTTAGGTTTCTCGCCTGTATTTCTCTTGACTAAAGAGGATACCTCACCCTCCAAAACCATGGAACTCAAGTTCCCCAGAGCTAGGGGACCATGATCGCCTGGGTTGTCAACGTCGGACTCACAGTTTTACAACTCTGTCCTTTTCCTTATTAATTTAGTGCAAGGAATAGCAATGGGTATCCCACTTTGGCCCTGACAAATGCCCCTGCCCTGTACTGGCAAGTATGTGGGCAGAAAGAGTTTGGCTCATTGGGACGTGTGAGTCATGGTACCTGCGTAACTTCCCCTCTCGTTGGTTTTAACTGTAACTTAGGTACCCGCGAATAAATGTATTACCCTAGGTTTACCTAAAGATATTTTCAGATTGGCTAGATCCCATCTTGTTCATTTAGTTTTATTAAGAACTCCCTCTTAATGAGTTTGTCTGCCCTGATAGTATCATCTTACCAGGGTGGGAGGAGGTAGCCGAAAATGAAGCATGGCACAACTAATGGGCGAGTCCTCCTCATTCAATCTAATTGGCACTCTAGGATCGAAGTAGATTTCTCCGTGACTCTAAGGGATAGTATTGTGAGCTGGCTTTAGAAATTATTTGAAAGGCACTCCGAGTAGCCTTCTATCATTGGCCATCGCACTTGTGATGTTTTGATCTTGATTTCTGTGTGCGGTGACATACCTCCTAGTCTTTCTTTGTGTTACGTGTATGTTAAGAACAACACTTGGGTAAGATGTCTTAAAAGTCAGTCACAATGGCTTGAGATAACTGGTCCATAAGGATGGATTAATCACAATGGTTTGAGATAACTGTTCCTTAAGGATGACGTAACGTAACATTGATTTGGCGCATTCCACAGCTACAGTTTTCTCTAATGTTTAAGGTTCGTTTGTTCCGTGATTGCGTTGCCCATTTATTTGGGGAAATCTGTCAACGTTCTCTAATATTTTACGTTTTTGAGTTGATAATCCAACGTTCTACCGGGTCTGGTGGCTTAGTGGACCAATGCGTCTACTGTAGGGGCCTTTGTTTGACGTCATGATCACAGGTTAAAATCTAGGTGGGTTCACTCAACCTTTCATCCTTCTGAACTCGATAAAATAAGTACCATTGAGTTGGGTAACAATAAACGTCAAGATGCCCTTCTGGGTGATGTGCGCTTTACAAATACACATGTTATGTTCAAAGTTTCTGGATTATGTTATGATGTGCCGGTTGTGTCTTGATGTAATGCTGTGCCTGTTATTTTAGCCCGCATGCATTGCATTTCCCCTCATTAACTGACGTTCATAACGTTTAAGTCCTGTTTATTTAGGAGCAAACTTTATTTTTGAAGAATGAGGGTGGATGGATACTTAGAGGATTGCGATGTTCTGCTTAGGTATTTGTTTAAACTTTACTAGAATATACCCATTGTTTTTTTTAAATTTGCGACAGAAAATCCAAATGCAGTTAAATCGTGAGCAGTGTGTTTCGCCAATTCAAATCATCTGTTGCAGACAGTTGTGTTCTGTTATGTTCAATTGTGTATCTTTTTAACCTGAGCTCATAATTGCCTACATTCTTTCTCTTTAGACGTACACCACTAATCAATTCAGTGTGTTTGGTTTATTTTATCTGTGAGCTAGATACTGGTATTGTATTGTTGCTCAGCAATACAAGCAGCAACATCTGTGTTTCCATAAATACAGTAGTTTGAATAATAGACTATGCAACCTTGAGTATTTATTTACCTCGCACAAAGAGAACTCCATATCTATCCATCCAAAAATATCTATATGCCACTAAATTATCTAGTAGAGTGCACACAAATTTGAATGACCCTGCTGAACACATTACATAAAAGCCCATTTGTTTTCAGTGTGATAATTTTGTGTTTACAACATAATTCTACATTATGAAGCATAATGCAATGTCTTCAAAGAGGCACTAAAACACCTCCTTGAATATTATGTTAAGATGCGGTGCCATGTACTCTTCAGCAATAAGTTCTTGGACCACTTCCTAACTTCACGGATAGTGAGAAGCCCAGATACCAGGTGGGACTAGGGCAACCTCCTCAAACTCACTGGATGTTCAATGCCCTGAATGATCGTAGGTCTGAATATGTTATTCCTCCCCATGGGATCCCTACCCCAAACCCATCTTATGATGTTCGTATTCAGTGTGGGCTTCTTTCCCACAGCTGAGAGGCTCGAACAGGTCCCACGACTAGCAGACTGCCTATGTGACAGATTTTGTGCTTCCTTTTTTGGTAAGTTTTGATTATATTCCACTATATTTGAGCTTGCAGTGATGTGTTCTGGTGAATTACATTATTTGCACCACCATGAGAGCCTCAACAATGTCCTAGTTCAGCAAAGCAGAGTACTTCATCTTTGTTTTTCCCCTTTCTCCTTTTGAACGACCTATTAATTGTTTCATGTAATATTTAAATGAGCCATTTATTCCTATGTGGAGTTTCATAGTCCTATGGGGGAGTATGGCTTAATTGGAAGTTATTGCATTGTAGAGGCAAGTGAGGATTTGTTTCACACTTTACCAACCCAATTTGCATGCATTAGATTTGCGTAATGGGTGAAGCATGCATTCCGTACAAGAGTAATTGAAAAATGCCAAAACTTTTTATTTTTCAACTGGTTCGAACTTTAGGTATGGCCTACACGGAATGACATTCTCAAATCTGTATTCTGCTTATGGGTGAATGCTACGAAAGTTTCTTGTTTAGTTTTTAGGTTTCTGGTTTGCATCCAATTGTCATTTGATGAGAAACAGTTGCTTGGTTATCCTTGTGAAGTGTGGGAAAGATCATATGCCCCAATATATCGATTATCTCAATATTGGTTAGGCAGGCAGTTCAAGGGTTGGTGAGAGTTTCAGAGAAACCGCATACATTTATTGAACAGCAGAAGTGGGACAATGGTGATAGTTGTGGCACAGCACATTTTAATTCTCGGTAGTTCAGTTTAAAAAGCCTATCTAAACTTGGTCTACTTTCCTGTAGGACCTAGAAAGTCATTTAGAATGATTCATCAATGATTAGGCAAAGCAAAAAGCCCAAGATATAGCAAATACCATGACATATATTTTGAATACCTTTTAGAATTGCAACAGACTGCAAGAAAAGAAATTTGCTTTTTCTCCGACACTGATTTCTAGATTCTCAACGTAAGCAAATAGTGGAGGCCTGTTTACTGTTCTCCAACTTGCAATATGTTAAACATATAAACCTTAGAGTTAAGGCTTCTTAGTCCCTCACATACCGAGTCCTTTAAAGAAGGACTAATTTCAGCAGCTCTCAACCATGACATCTTCCTGTCTCCACTAAAGAAACCCACACTAAGTTCGCCAATTGTCTTGCCTTTTGGCTACAGATATGTCGCTGTCCTCCTTACTGCATCTAAGATACTTGAGAAAACAATTGCTTTCAAACCTCATGTTCATCATGACAATTACAGCCTTCTCAACCAATCTAGTCTTGTTTCCACCTGGGCACGGCACCAAAAAAGTCCCCCTCAAAATTTAAGGAGATACCCTTAAAATAGCTGATTAAGATGAAACCTGTTAATAGTTCCGTACCTATAAACCACAAGACCCATTTGTTGATCTCGTGATCCTGTTGAGTCCCTCCTTTGGGGAAACTTGTGTCTTGGAATCCTTCTACTCCTTGTTATCAAAGACTCCAACTAACCTCCCTCCAGTTGAAATTTCTCCAGACTTGTGTGGGGCCCTGGAAGAATCATCCTGGTTTTCAATGCTCTTAAATTTTAATTCCTTCTGAAAGCCATAACCTCAAATTGCATCTATGCTGATCACTTTCTCCCATTACAATGACCTCCTTCTAGATTCTGTTTATTCAGGGAGATTTCCTCCATCTAGTGGAGGATGTGTTCCATGCACAGGGTGGTGTTAGTGTTGTTATTCGAGTTGTTGTCCATCTGGAAGCTAATTTGGCTGTGCTACATAATTTAGTATATTTTTTTAGGTGCCTGCTAAACCAACCGGAAGTGCTGTTTGTAGTGGGTTCTGGCACCTGCCATGCTAATTGTAGTTAAAATACCTGACGATCAGATTTTCATTCACTTGCAGACTTGCCGCTAGTACTGTCACAAGCACTAGCAAGATGCAGAGCAGTTTATGATGCTGAGATGGCTGATCGTAATGTAGAAAATAGAAAAAACAGAGCTAGTTTAACAATATGGCAATTATGGGAGTTCAGAGATTAATGAGGCTGACAATTGTCAGGGACTGTATTGGCACTCTCAGGGGATGGTGCCTTATTAGGTAATGAGAACTAAAAGGTTGCCTAACTTTGAAAGCCTAATATCATGCATTCCAAGCGGTTAGGGTAGTATCTATTATTTTGATTACCAAATACATGCCGGTGCCCTTTGAGAGGAGGGAAGAGGATTATGAGGTTTCCTATCAAGAAACCATTTAATCGGAAGTAGCTGACAAAAAGCTGTGCTCTAATGTGCACTTTGATTAACGCTGAGCTCTAAACGTACACAAATCTGACAACTGTGATCTCTTATCTTAGGTTTCTTGTGCTTACGATTATGGAAACATGGTTGAAATAAGTCTCTGGTCCCACTTTAGCAATGGTTGTCTCGGAAGGCTACTGTATTTCAAGGACAGTTGGGGAAATTGAGTGGGGGTGTCTCTAACACATAAATCGAAATAGGCAGATCGTGTGTGTAGTATTCCTATTTATAAGTCTTTTGAGCATTTAGCCATTTGCTTTTCATTAAGGCATATAGTTAGTATCTTTGTGCTTGTATTGGTGCCACTCACGTAAGAGACCACAGCCTTTGACACCAACCTGCTTGTCTCCATGCTGCCACTTATTGCTAAGCTCCAAACTTGTGGTGTTTGAGGACTTTCAGTATGGATTGAGGAGTACGGTGCAGTGGCGGGTAGTCTATGGGACACTTTGCTGGAATGGACTCATAGCCAATTATTTACACCCACTATGAAGGTATGTCAGATTTGAGAAAGGATATTGTTTTCTAATACTGATATGGAGGAGTGTCATTGCCAGTAGATTGGTCGGATTATGCAGCAATTCATTTCAAGGTAATCTGCCCCAAAGTCCCGGTGACCCTCGGAACATACCAGATGAAAGCTTACATGGACTGTGACCTGTTAATACAGTTTAAACTAATGTATTGTGTGCTGTGGGGACGAAAATGCGCACTGAAGAACATATAAAAATATTTCCAATAAAGTAAACCTAAATAAATTGTTCTCAACTGACTTGAAACTTATAAAATATAGTCTTCTAAAAAAAATTTCAAAGCTAGGTTTTCTGCTCTTAAAAAACCAGGAAATAAAAATGCCCTCATTCAGAAAATTCACGAGGCTGAAAATTTGTCAAAGCAATTATTTAAACCTACTTCTTGATTGGCTCTCACCCGAAATTCGGAAATACTTCTCTTATAAAATTGAAACATGATTTGCAGGTCCCCGAAATGTGACTACTGTTAGTGGGTTACCTGGGCAGGGCTGAGGCTTTGAAAGAGGTTTCCTCATTTCATCTTTTGGTTTCACAAAATTATAGCAAAGTTGATGACCAGTATTCTAAATCTGAACAAGCGCCTGTGAACCCATGTCCTTTCAGTGTAAATAAAGAATGGTGTTAACATCTGGCACCTGCCCACACAGATTGTTATTAATAGCTCATTTGGCACCGGAGGGATTCTGAACTTTCTGAAACGAGCATTGATCACTCCGCTTATCAAAATATGCCCCAGGCTGTTAAAAATGATTGGGGAAAAAAACTGTACGGACTGCTCCTTCAAGCATTTCTGGATATTAACAGTATCTGGGAGAATAGCAGTCATGTTTTCACCCATGAACGGGACTCCTAGATTGACAGCCATTTTCAAAATACTAATTGTAAATAATTCAGCTATCTTATCGATCTGATATTTGACAGTTGTATTCAACACCACTGACCACTCCAAACGCATGCGGTCTCATCCAATAAAACGCATATTGGGCTTGCGCACACAAATAATAAACATAGAAGTCCGGTGCCCCAAACCCTCCTTTATCATAATCACTTGTGAGAACCGACCACTTTACTCGTGCATGTTTGCCTCCCCAGACCAGCCGGAGCAGGGTTCCCCGAAGAGTGCTAAAGAACCCCTTTGACAGTACAATCGGTATGTTAGTAAACAAGTACAAAAACCGCGGCAGGACCACCATCTTAATTAGCGCAATACGATCCGCCAAGGAAAGTGGCAAGGTCACCCACACATCCATCTGCTGCTCCAGTTTGGTGTATGCACTCCCATAGTTCTCACGTATCACCTTATCCGGGTCTCGGTGGACCCAGACTCCGAGATATTTTATTGGGTCCACAGACCATACCAGCGGGAACTCCATGTCCGGCTGTACAGTGGACTCCGTCAGTGGGATAACAATGGATTTATCCCAATTGACGACTAGGCCCGACAAACGACCAAACCTTACATACTCCCTCAACAGCCGTACCAGGTACCTGGAGTGTTCATGCACAAAAAGCACCATATCATCCGCATATAGCGAGATGGCAACTGGGCGGTGGTTAAAGTTTAGTGCCGTTTCCCTATGTCTCTGCCTAATAACGCACGCTAGTGGCTCCAATATAATCGCAAAAGCAGCGGAGACAAAGGGCAGCCCTGACGAGTACCCCTCTTTATATCAAACGGGTCGGACGTCAAACCGCCAACACGAACCCTGGCCGATGGATCCGCATACAGCACCCTTATCCACTGTATAAATAGAGGCGGGAATCCCATGCGCTGAAGGATAAAAAACATATATTTCCACTCGACCGAATCGAACGCCTTAGCCGCGTCCAGCATTACTGCCGCGGCCGACATGCTGGGCTCTAAAATATGAAACATGGAAAATATGGTCCGAAGATTGTGGGATGTGGATCTATCAGGTATAAAACCTGACTGGTCAGGCAGTACCAGGCACGGCATCAGGGGCTGCAATTTAGCCGCTAAAATCTTGGCAAGGATCTTGGCATCTATATTAATCAGTGACAGGGGACGATAAGAGTCACATTTATCTGGGGGCTTGTCTTTCTTGAGCAGTGTTATAATCAGCGCCTGCCGCAGCGATGGCGGTAGTTTCCCCGACTCGTGTGCCTCAGCATACACCTCTAGCAGATATGGAGCAAGCAGATTAGCATACGTTTTTATAAAATTCAACCGTGAGGCCATCTGGCCCTGGCGCCTTCCCATTGCTAGTATAGCAGCCTTAATATCCTCAACGGCGATAGGTAAGCTTAAATATTCTCTATGGGCATCCGACAGTCAAGCGCACGCCACGTCCTCCAAGTACCCTTCAAACTCAGCCGCTGACGCCTCCCCTTTGGACGTATACAGGTCCGCGTAGAAGTCGCGGAATTGTTCAGTAATGGCGAGTGGGTGATAATGCTCCCCCCCCCCATGTGGGTCCGTGATCCTATCTATATGAGGTTGCTCCATGCGGTCCTTAATCTTGCTTGCCAGTGTACGCCCTGGTCTCCCTCCCTCTCCGTATCTACGCGCCGTGTGTCTACGAGAGAGGTATCGTATTTCAGTTTCAGCTAAAGTATCATATTCCAGAATCATCTCGTGTATGCGGGCTAAGGTATCAGCCGATGGAGCCACTGTGTAGCTACGTTCCAATATCTGAAGCGCGGTCTCAGCTTTGAGAAGCTGCGCTCTAATATCTTTCAAAATGCCTGCCGCGGTGCCAATGCACACCCCCCTGATTGTTGCCTTAAAAGCCTCCCACAGGGTGGAGGCATCATCCACTGAACCCTTATTTAGTAAAAAGTATTGTTCTATGGCTTCCCGCACTGTAGCTTCATACACCGGATCGAGTAGTGCCTCCGAGCGAAGCCGCCACGTAAATGGACGATGTATGGCCGTTGGGACCTTTATGTCTAACTGTACCGGATTGTGATCTGATAACGTACGCGGCAAGTTTGCGACCTCTAGTACCCATTCTATTGCATCCCCACCCAGTAGCCAATAGTCTAGTCGCGACCAGCTGTTGTGTAGCGGCGTCGCATGCGTTCCCTCTTTCACTTGGGCATTTCGCACCCTCCACACATCACTCAATCCAAATTCTACCATAGCACTCTTCACGCAGTGGGCTACTCTGGGAGTTCGGTGTGACAGTGGATTGGACTTATCCAGTTCAGGATTCAAGTATGTGTTTAGGTCTCCTCCCCACAGAATATCTGCTTCCGTCCAGACCCTCAGTTTAGCATACATCAGTGAGAAACACTCCGGGTCATCTGCAATAGGCCCGTACATGCTGACTATAGTTACCAAAGAGCCTCCCAGCTTCCCCTGCACCATTGCACATCGCCCCCCCTCATCTGCATATGTCCGGGTAGGTACAAATGCGACACCCCGTTTAATCAGAATCAACGTACCTCTGGCATATGATGAAAACGAAGACGCTAGTTCAAATCCCGCCCATCTTCCAGCAATACCTCGCTCTGTATGCTTAGTCAAATGTGTTTCCTGCAACAGAGCTATATGCATGTCATGGCGAGTCAAGTAGGCCAACACCTGGCGTACTTTCTTAGGAGAATTGAGGCCCCTCACATTCCAAGTCAACAACCGGTATCGCTCACCCATATCGGAGCTGAATGACCCCCGACACCCTAATAATTAACGCGGTCGACAGCAGAAGGGCAGTGCCAGTGCCGCAGACGCCCAACACGCCATAATGATCAGCTCTCATTCCAACCGACATCAATGCAACAACCACACAAATAAAATACAACACATACCCCCATCGTCCCGCCCACCGCCCCCCACTCACTCCAACCTCCCAATTAGGTCGAGACCAGCTCCATCCCTCCTCCCACACATTTACCCCATCTTCCATACAACTCAACAAGTGGGGAACACCCGCTAGGGGGGAGGGAACGGCAGCGAACACTCACACCGTGGTGAGTCTTGCCAGACTTTAACTGTGTGGCACACCTATGCGCCATCAACCATTAATGTGGTCAACATCTAATACGCTGACCCAGCACAAGTCAATACAACTACATGCAAACATGTGACATATGTATATGGGAGTCATCCCCTATCTGCAACTGTTCAAATACACAAGATCAGATCAGCGATCGCCCGCAGCTCTATTATAAATCCACCCTTTGCCATCAAAAGGAAAACAATTTCACCATCACTAATCCGTGTCTTCTAAATTCGGTGAGGCTGATGGGCTCCCTGGCCTGTTCTGTCGGGGCCCGGATTTGCAGATATGTTTTGAAAATTTCAGGGCTGACTTTGAGTCCGTGAAGAAATGCGCCTGCCCCTCGTGAGAAATTTTCAATTTGGCAGGGTACAACATTGCATATGGTACAGATGCAGCCTGCAGCAGCTTCTTCACCGTCACAAACTCTCTACGCGCTGCCTGCACTGCCGGGGTGTAATCTGGAAAAAAGGACAGGTTGTCACCTTTTATAGTTAATGGGGGCCTTAGCTCTGGCCTCCCTCAAAATGGCGTCTCTGTCAGCATAGTTCAGTAGGTGCGCTATGATCGGGCGCGGCGGCCCCCCGGTTTAGGTCTGGGGCCCAGTGTGTGGTGCGCCCTCTCAACGATCATTACTGTGGACAACACTGAGCCAAACAGTTCGCGCAGCAGGCCATCAACGAATGTCTCCATTTTGGACATGGCGGTGGATTCTGGCAGGCCAATTATGCGAAGGTTGTTGCGCCTAGAGCGCGCTTCCAAATCCTCATTTTTTGCCTTTATGACCTCTAAAATCTTCTCCATTTGTAGAATTTGGGTCTGGGATTCCGCTTGCGAGTCCTGCGTGTCCGATAGTCTGTTTTCCAGGACATCCAGTCTATGTTCATGCTTGTCCACCTTCTTCTTCACCACATCAAGGCCAGCCGCTAGCCCGTCTATTTTACTGTCAATTGATTTCATCCCAGAGCGTAGTTCTAGCAGGATAGTCCTGGTGTTGTCCTCCAGGTCTTCCACCGTCCCTGAAGCACCCTGCGTCCCAGGCTGATCCCCCATGGCTTCGCTTGCGCGTGTGTTACGCTTAGTTTCAAACTGGAGTTTCGGCTGTTTGGGGTCAGATTTTCCCATAATGGTGGCAGTATGTGAGCAAAGTACAATGCGCCGTCCCCACCACGTCTCTCCTCTGGGTCAAAGTTCCAATGCTCAAATCCACTGCGTCAACAGGCCAGCTCTCCAGCAGTGCAGCAATTTCGCAACACCCCACAGCGGCCAGGTAAGTATAACAACCTGTAGAGGCGCTTGCCACGGTCAATCTCAGGGGGTCAGCGTGGTCGCGAACATAGCCCGCAGTCATCTCCTACAATCACTACCACCCAGGCAGCGGTCAGTCAGGCCTCAGGAATCGCCCCCACATAGAATGAGGCTATGGTGTTGTTAAGATATACCCAGCAGCGCCACAACGAGATCCAAGAACCGCCACAACGGCTCCCCGCTGTTTTCTAGGAGAAGTACGGCCGCTCTGCCATGTAGAAGGTCTGCCGCCAGTGACTCAGTCCGCACCACCCAGGATGCTCCCAGGCCGCGCCAGCACCCTCACACGTGCCAGGCGTTCGAACACTGCCCCCCCCGCAGCTCAAAAGCACCAGCAGAGCCCCGCGCACCTCAGCCCGCAGAAGCAGGCTAGGTCTGGCACCAAGGCATTCAAACCGGCACCTCCACGCCACGGGGCGGCAAGCCTGCACAACTCTCCCCTGGCAAGCAGCGGCGGTGCCGCCTCTCCGCGCCCGGTGCAGCCAGCCCGCCCTGGCCCTCTCAAATACCACCATGCGCTAAGTCAGGGGCATCCAAGCAAGGCCACGTAGCCCGACCAGCACCCGGCCCCCGCCCCACCTACCGCACCTCCTCTGGGTCTCGAGGCGCACCGAGCTCCGTCCCGGGTCAGGTCCACAGGCAGCTCCCAGCAGGGCTCCTCCCGTCTCGCTACAGCAGCTGCAGATCTCCGGGGCTCCCTCCGCCGCAGCCGCGGCTCCCGCCACGCTGGTTGTAGCCCCGACTCGGAAATCACCCACTGCCGGCAGAGCGCTGTCTCGTGTGATGCAGTACGCCGTCTCTCAGGAATAGGCGCAACGAGTGCGTGCACCGCGCCACTTTCCCTTTTTCAGCGTTGCTTTCTTGCAGCAGAGTCGCGGGCGGGCGCCATTTTCTTCGCAGTCGATCAGGAGAGACAACCGCAGAATCCAGTGGGTTCCTCCGCACCGACAGTCTCAAAAACGTCCCCGATCTTGCCACGGGGCTGTAGTCACCGCCGCATGTAGTTTGTTAGCGGCACAGGTGTCCTTAACTCATGGTACTCGCCGAATAAGTGAGTCTGGCGTGCGGAGCTCCCTCAAGAGGCAGCCATTCCGCCTCGCGCCGTAACCACGCCCCCAAAAAGATATACAAAAATCTGCAGGTATTGGACAGCTTTGTGGCCCGGGAAGTTACTATCAAACCCACAGTAATGCATAAAAGGTTCCATTGGATTCTAGTACAAGGTAGAGTTACATTTAAGGTATTAACCTTTGTTCACAAGGAGATAAAAGATCCTATGCCTAAAAACAGGCTGATGTCTACTTGCACCCTTCCCCTTAGTCTGTTAAAGTCTGTTAAGCTCCTCTTAATTCAGCCAAAAACCGGTGGACATTTTATGCTCGAGCTTGTGCTATGTGGAGTGCCTTGCTAGGGCACCAAAGGGATATTTTGCATCCCCACTTGTGATCCTCGCTGGGATTTTTTGCTGCTCCAGTTGCCTCAAGAAAGCTATAAACATTTTTGAAACAATGTAAAATCTGGCTATTTTTGGAGGTATATTCGCACATTCTGTGCATTGTCTGATTTTTGTGTTTTTCTAGTACTATACTATGATCTTATGATCGAAGTAGAAGATTTCACAGTTAATAGACTTTTGACTAAACCAAGGCCACCCACTCATAGATTAGATGTACAGTTGAAGTTGAGAAAGCTTTCTGGAGTTTAAAAAAAATTCGGAGGTTTGTGGCCCAACTACAAGACTCGGCACAGAAGATAAGAATCCTAAGTTATTGCTGCAAAGTTTCTATGAACTGATGTAGGCTTTTGACAGTGTATGCAATTTGTTTATTAGACTGATTCACTCGATTGGCTTTACCAATAAAATGTATTTTGCTTATCTAACCAACAAATTGTTATTAAGATGTTGGACTCGGACAAAGTTTACAGTATGACCACATAAGATATCCTGTGTCAATGTACAATGGTGTAACTTGATCTGATCCGGACTACGTTGGATCTTAGTTCGTCAACTAGGTCTAATGCAGCTGTTATTTTTCAATGTTTACCTCATACATCACGTTTTTAGGTCTCGCCTATGCAGCGCGCATGCGCTGCATAGGAGAGACCTTTAGCTATCGGCACAGCTTTGGGGGCAAAAACGTGCACGCGTTGCATTGCTTGCAATGGCAACGCGTGCACGTCTGGCGATTCCCTTGCGGGAGCGCGCGGCGCCATATGGTCACAATCATCGCGCCTTGCTGCACGCTCCCGCAAAGGAATCGCGCAGGCTCCCCTCCCGCCGCGCGCTTGTGCTGGTCTTTTTGGTTGAAAGGTAGTTGTCATGTAGTCCCTCCCGAGTTCCGGTGAATAATCCTGGGCGGTGACTTTGCCGTTTGATCGCTCGTCCCTTTCAATAGACCCCAGTGGTCGGTGCAGGGCGAAGCATAATTGCCCGCGCGCTCTGTCATTTAGTCACGCACAGCTGTCTGCAAGCCAGGGGTAATTATGGCCGCCATTAGCTCGCAGCCGGAGACAGGGCAACTCAAATATTACGATTTATGGCTTTTCGAGAGGTGCCCAGTAACTAGGGTTGTTCTGGTGGGTGTCTCTGAAGCATGAAAGTTTGTGCTTCGAATAGTAAAAACATTTTGTTTTAACTGCCGGGCGGAAAAAGTGTGCTTTTTAGGCGACATTAAAAAGAATGCTTTTTGTTTGCAGAAACCACATTCCTGGTCTCAGACGAGGACGGCAGCGTGATAGGTTTAAGGAGGCCTTCTAATGCTAACAAAAAACATCTGTAGTTTCTTTTGCTCTCTAAAGACATCGAACCTTATAACTCACTATTTTGCAGTCTGTCGTAGCTCCTATAAGTGCTAGTGATAAGCACTAGTGTATTCCATTGGTAAACCGGTGATTCACCGTGAACATTATTGATGACACAAACTAAACTATTGCCAAGCTGGTCCTTGGTTATCCAGAACTAAGACAGTTCAGTAGTTGTGTTTGACTTCATTCAAAGTCATAGGCGTGAATCTGGTTTTAAAATGTATTTATGGACTGTACTTACTTCCCAGAAGTGGAAACACAAGACCTGTTTTGATATCGCTTGGTGAATTGGTTGCTAGCTCAGTTTTTCCTCCCACCTTGCCCAAGTCTCAATAGACAGGAGTGAAGCAGCGCGATGGTAGAATGTTGGTCCACCCCCGCCCCAACGTCCCCAGCTGCTCTCTGGTGTCCACAGACACGAGAGAGACAGGGGAATGTGTCGGGTGCTTCATACTTCCCCACCACCATCTCTCTCTCAGCCACCTGTCTGTGTACAGGTGTGACTGGCACGATTACGCTCCATTCTGTCCACAGCCGTAAATGGAAAGTCCTAAGGGGTGGGAGGGGAGCACGAGTGGGAGCTTTTTTTTTTTAAATGGGGCAGGATGCCATGTATTGTCATTTCTTTGGGGGGGTTATGTTTTTAGGGGGCGGGAGGAGGAAAGGACCTATCATTGTACTTTTTTATTGGGCCTTATGGCTAGTTTCTTTCCACTATAAACTCAGTTTTCAAGGACACATTGGGCCTGATTACCGAAACTATGTTTGCACTAAACTTCAGGTATGGAATTTACAAAATGTACACTCCTAAATTGATTCGTTGACATGTAAAATGTCACCGATATGTTGTAATTTGGCATATGATTAAATCTCCTCTCATGGGTGAGGAATGGTTATTCGAGGGCGGGGATGCCATGCAAAGTTGGTGAACACCTACAAAGCTATGAGTTTGCGCATAAGCATTTACACACGGATGGATGTACACCATGCACATATTCCTACATGTTAATGCTTTCGATTGGGAGTACTCCTAGGCAGCAGCAGCTGTCAAGGAATACTCCTTAAGTTGTTTAAAAATTAGGAAAAGGTATATTTATTCCAAACTTGGGTATAATTTAGGGAAATTTTTTGTGCATCTTCCCCATGGCTTCCAGTTGTTTAGCTAATTTCTAAGCCAGTCTACCACCTTCAGACTAATATGTAAATTTATGACCTTGCCTAGTCTCGTCTTTTATCAAACTGTATCAAAAATTAGACTTGGACATATCCATCACTCTGTCATGTAGCCAAATAAAATCTTTAATTATTCTAAACCGTGCTTCAGCGGAGCCTGTGATTCTGCAGCCTCGATTCCAATCTTTCTGTCGCGTGGTCTCCACTCATTTCCCAGCTACCGAAGTCTGAATTACAAACCCTCTGCTGCCCGCCTCCTCCCTCGGCTTCTGTGGAAGGGATTATAGCTGCTCTTCTCCAATCCTTCAGCCTCACATTTGTGTGCAATGAATGATGAAACCATACTGCCAGTGAGCCAGCCATGACCCCCTTGCAACCTTTCATATAACCATGTTGGTCACATTGCTTGATCAGCCATGGCTTTAATGTGTTTCTTTTCTTTCTTTTATGTTTTTTTTAAGCCTTGCTATATTTGAAATAAAATATGGAGAGAAGACTCTTAAAAAATATGTGTGCAGATGTTGCATGACGATTTTTATATCCTCTTTATTTGTATTTCAGTCTTTTTACATTTTAAGAGGTGACATATATTTGAAAGTTGCATGCAAGATAAAGTGTAGAATTTCCAGTCTTTTTCCTATGCTGTTTAGGTGGATAAGAACTGATAATGTTTGCAAATTACAAATCACAGCTTCAAGTTATGACGTGTCACCTGCCCTTAATAACGCAAATGAATAACCTGAAAATTGTAATAAACTATTCGTAATTCTTTATTTATGTTTTGGAACTCAAGAGGTCCACATTAAAATATCACAACAAATGTGAAACACATTAAGGCCGCAGATCAAAAAAATTGTTAGGAACTTTTGCACACGTAACCACCTTTCCATGTAGTAGCAACTTGAGTGCAAATTGATGTAAGTTCATGAACCCCTTAAAAAATGTAAAAGCTTTCGTGCAAGTCACGTCAGATATTTGTATAAACAAAAAATTCCCATGCCGCCATAGCAAACCTGAATGCATATTAATATAAATTCATAAAACCTTTAAAAGATAAAAAAACCTTTGTGCAAATTACTAATCAAAATAGAGTTGGTGAACGTATTAAAAGTAGGATGCCGAGAACACATTTCGGTTCCCGCCCTTTTATCCCTGTAGTATTAACCCTGCATGCTCTTGGCTTCTGAAATTACTTTTTAACTTGTCATAGCAAGCTGTCCTGAAAGAAGAATTCCTCCTGTGATCCTCGAAGGGCTCAGCTCCCTGGGCCATATTGGTGCAGCAGAGCTCTTTTCTTGAACGAGTTCTATTTCGCCTTTTTCTTGACAGATATTTCACTTTAGGCGCCCCCAGGAAACTGTTCAGTTACACTCTTATCTTCATATTAGCAAAAGAAGAATGAATTACAGTTTTTCTCATAATATACAACCTACTTCAGTGGAAACGTTGAGGTTATTGCCTTTATTTCAATCTTAATGCAATCAAGTCTTTGGAGAAGGGGATTTTTATGTTGACCTGCACCACGCTTTAAAGGTGCTTTGTTAAGACTGAGCTCTGGAAACTAACCGGTGCAGAAGACATGGGAGAGGAGGATTGGGAAGCCATCTCCTCTGGCTGGCCAGAGATGCCACCACTGTGTCCCAAGCTATACAGTTGCCAGGGAAGGACAGTTAAAAGAGGCAATGTGCAGCTGATAACTCCTTCTGTGCACCGTTTAGTTTCATGCCTTCGCAGAGGTACTGTGGGCACCCATTGACAAGATGCACGGTTACTTGCCGTAATCTGTACCACAAATGGGGTTTTCCTGCTGCAAGAAATAAAACTAACTTTTCCTCCCTCCGTCTCACTCACTCTTTTTCTCTCTTCCTCCTTTGTCTCTCTCTCTCCCTTATCACTTACTCTGTATAGCGAATAGGCAAGTCTCCTTTTGCTTTCAGGAGTAAAACCGTAGTTGAAGTTTTTCAATCTCAAGTGGTGTATGATTTTCTGCTGGAAGAGCATCGTGTTCATATTCAGGCTATCATGCAAATTTAGGACGGTTAGTAAATTCTCCGGCTAGTTGCTAACAGTTCATCCATCATGTACCAGTTCTGTCTAACTAAATGTTAGCATTAGCACTACAGCTGAAGATGAGGTACTACAGTTTATTGATGAGAGAAGTTCACCTTTACTTATCCAAGCTAAATGGTTCAGTCAGAATATTTCTATAGGTTTCCATTATATGGAGTCAGCCTTATTTATCAGTACTTGTTTTAGGACCAGATTGCTACATCATTCGGTGTTTGTAGCGGTTTGAGACACATTTTCTTCCATTTTTAGGTCTCGGGCCTAGCGTTGCAGTGCACAGCACTGCTCGCGCAGCCCGAGACCTCTTGTACGGGCTTCAGAAAGCTAACCACACGCTCGTGCGTGTGGTTAGCTTTCTGAAGCCTGGCATTGGCTGTAGCGTGCGTTTAAAAAAAAAAAAAAGCGGCACACAATTGGGCAAAGGCCTTTGCTCCTCCCATTCCCACTGGTGGCTAGCACGCGCAGCAGCGTGCGTTCGCCTCGCTCTCTCCCCCCACTCCTCTGTGGTACGCGCGCACCACTAGTTTAGATTCCCGCGTTCGGCTGGGTTTCGATTCCGTGCTTGTTACTTCCATTCCAGTCTCCACCTTCCCTTCTTTGAATAAGGACTTTGTGAAGGCGGCTGCGGGTGGCACGTGATTGTGTTGCTGAGTCAGTCTCAGTTGATTCTTGAGACGGGGCCAAGCTGTTTTTTTGATAAATTGAACAGTCGGGGAGCTGGTCAGCTGACTTCCTGCACTGCGGCCCAGCGCTCCGGTAACAAAGGGAACAGAGGGCTTTGCGTATAGTTTGAGTCTGTCGTGTGGAGGCGAGCAATCCATTTCGCACGCAGCTATGAAGTTGCTGGTCGTATTCATGTTGGTGTTAGCAGCAGGTAAGTGCTGTAGCTATACGGATACACCCAAAAAATACAAATGCCTCTAACTCTTAACGCATTGCACAATCCCACCCGTATTATGAGGCTCTGGGGTGGTGGTTGGGGGTGTTGTGAGACGGAGGAATCTTTACTGTATGAGGGATAGATAGCATTGACCTCTCATCCTGAATATTGGAAGGGAGAATCACTTTGTTTACGGGGCTTTGGGGCATCCTGGAAATATGGAGTCGGAAAGAGGATGACTAGATTTTGAAAAGCAGGATCCACCTGAAAGTAGACTGTTACTTTTTTTAAAAATAGGAATTTAACCGTGCCTAGGTATGTCTCTTTATTAGTCTGGCATGCTCAAACATCTAAAATTGCCTGCTTTTAGTTCTACTCCTCACGTAAATATATGTGTGAACGCGCACAACTAATTTTCAAACAAGTTTACCTCTGACAGGACCTTATTCCTTTGGTGGGATCATTAACCGAGGATCCACCTGAGCCGCTCCTGTACTGCTTTAAATAGGCTGATGCAGTTTGTTTTAAGAGATGACCTACGTTTCACACTAGAGCCACACCTGTGGAAGTCAGAGAAAATGCATCAATTTCAAATGTTCCCTCTGTCTTTTAAAATATGACCTGTATTTGAAGTTGGTAAAATCACTGCAGCAAGCTTCTGAAAACCAATACGGCCTCGTGAAATATGGGACGTCTGTTCACTGACTTATTTATTGCAGTGTTATATAGCGCGGACATTGACCAAAGGTGTCGGAGCGCATTACAATTGCGGTGTAAACTTAAAAAGGTGCATATGTTATACTAAGGAGTAGCATAAAGAGCGAGGGAGCAAGGCTAGGAAGGTGCCCCATAATGAAGTAGAATGGAAGGTCACAGGGCACAGAGGATCTTGCTGACCTTCTCTGGAGTTCAAGCTCTTTGTTACAAATAGGAGTATAACATCTCGCACATAAATTGATTACACAGTAGGAATTGAGTGTCAGATTGAACGTTTATGCAGTGTTAGGAGTTAGCCAAACCAAACCAAGATGGAGTGGTTTGTTTCTCTGTAAATGTATCATTCAAGAGCATCACGCGCTGTCCACAATGCACACAAATACACTCCATATCTTGCCACATCATTCCAATCAGCATATTTTCACTCAAACCCACACACTTACGCACCACACAATTCAACTCTAAACATTTCCATTCCACACCACATCATTCGACTGTGCCTGAGTTAGGCCTCATGGCCCGTAATGCTTGCCTCAGCAGAACACTATATTTTGCTAATGTTTTTCTTTCTGTCCAAGGCTGTTTCCCGACCTGCTAATGAGGAGACAATTCAGCTCTCGCATACCAATCTAAGTGTGTAGTTCTGCTCCCACATTAGGAGACGCTGAGACCCGGCGCAGTGGCCTTGGGTTTCTGATAACATGTACCCATTTGGCAGGTGTTAGCTCATCAGTGCCTCCTTTGTTCATGTTCTGCTCCGGCTGGTAGTTTTCCATGGTGGGCGGGGTTGGAGGCTTTTGGGGAAGAATGATTACTCACTGTGGACCGGGGGGAAGGCAGTCCCTCGGCAGACATCTGTGGGAAGGGTATGCCCAGACGTGGGTCCCGTGCTCACTACGCCACTGGAGTCAAGCTATCCTGGCTGATGAAGGCTGATAGCCTGAAACCGGTCCTAGGATGCTTGATTCCGGTCCAGGGAAGACATGGCTTGGCAGTTCGGTCTGGACTGTTCCCATGAGGCACAGGGTCAAGACTGATTTGCATATGGCTATGTCTGAACTGGGGTGGCGTGGTGAAGCAAAATAACAATGGATTAAACCCAGATCTGTGACTGGGGGTGGATGTTTGCCAATGTGCAGCATTCCGTCCATCATCTTGTGTGTTTTGCATTTCGCCCTATGTGTGAAGGGTATGCCCAGACATGGGTCCCGTGCTCACTACGCCACTGGAGTCAAGCTATCCTGGCTGATGAAGGCTGATAGCCTGAAACCGGTCCTAGGATGCTTGATTCCGGTCCAGGGAAGACATGGCTTGGCAGTTCGGTCTGGACTGTTCCCATGAGGCACAGGGTCAAGACTGATTTGCATATGGCTATGTCTGAACTGGGGTGGCGTGGTGAAGCAAAATAACGATGGATTAAACCCAGATCTGTGACTGGGGGTGAATGTTTGCCAATGTGCAGCATTCCGTCCATCATCTTGTGTGTTTTGCATTTCGCCCTATGTGGGAAGGGTATGCCCAGACGTGGGTCCCGTTCTCACTACGCCACTGGAGTCAAGCTATCCTGGCTGATGAAGGCTGATAGCCTGAAACCGGTCCTAGGATGCTTGATTCCGGTCCAGGGAAGACATGGCTTGGTAGTTCGGTCTGGACTGTTCCCATGAGGCACAGGGTCAAGACTGATTTGCATATGGCTATGTCTGAACTGGGGTGGCGTGGTGAAGCAAAATAACGATGGATTAAACCCAGATATGTGACTGGGGGTGAATGTTTGCCAATGTGCAGCATTCCGTCCATCATCTTGTGTGTTTTGCATGATGGACTCCTCTACAGAGCATTTCTAATAAAGCATGTAAGTTTGTATTCTCTACTGTCTGATCGACTCTTCATTCTTGGGAAGGCATAGCAGGTTGTTGTGAGAAAACCCAAGTGGCCCTAGCAGGCCACTACTTCACATCACTAAGCACCACTATAGCATCACTCAGCACCACCACAACATCACTCAATACCCCCTCAACATCACTAAGAACCACCTTAACTTTAGAACAGCCAGGAAGAAGTTGTTAGTATTGCAAGGACAAAAAAAAAGACATTTTGTATGTTAATTCTTTTTTTAATTGGGTGATTCAGTTGTACATAATATCTTCTTGGTTATATACAAGGTAACAAAAATACTTATAATACTTTTTTATTATAACTTTTCAACATTCTGCACAGCAACATAGCTTAAAAACATTGGCAAAGCTGCTAGCTCTGGCTGAACACTTATAAGGACCCAAAGGCGAGACCTATTGGCTATGCCAATGCTTGTTGTAAATGGTTTTCAGTTCAGTATTGTCAGTTTGGCATGTTTCGGTACACCAGAATAGCCAGATCTACATAGAGGACATACACCATTAAAATAATTACAAAATTTGTTGAGTGTCAGTGCATAATCAAGTACACCGGTAACATGGAAATAGTCAAGGGCATGTAAATTCTACCTAGAACAATGGATAAAAGGTTTAATGAAACACAACATAGCGAACGCCGTCTTGAATCATCCTAAATTCAACTTTTCCAAAGACTTTAACCGGCATGTGAAAACAGTTGACATTAGAATTAAAATTGGAAGCTTATTCCACAATCCTCAACCTGTACCAGTTTTTTCTGAGTTTCTACTTATACGTTGGTAATTTTGATGTTGAAGACCCTTTATTTTGGTACTCCCAAAGTGAAAATGAGACGTGACAAGTAAATAAATGGTATAACGTCACTTGAAAGGTTGTCTTTAAAGCCTAAGCATGAACAAAACATTTACAGATGCAATACGCTTGACCTTTTATGTAGTATTTCATTGTCTTGTGAGTAGTTGTGTAGTAATAGTGAATAAGGTATTGTACACGCTAAATTAAATTGGGGAGGGTGCGCATTAGCACTTCTCTGATTCCCCACCTTGAACCCAGGTGTATGCATTTGGGTACCTACTGGGTAAGAAGGCATGCAAGTTTTAAAATCCACCTCTAGCCCCAGCGACACTCGACTCTTGTTCTCATTAGTACATGCCTGCAGTTCAGGGCACTAAGGAAGGCCCATTTGCATTGCTGCCCAGGATCAGCACCCTTAAAAAGCCTGGCCAATAGAAGTGAAAGGGAGAAGGGATAGTAGCTAGAAAGTTCAATTTTGGTGTATTTTCTTTTACAATGCATCCCTCCCTGTGAATATCAGAAGCATCCAAAACATTCACTTTTCCGGAAAGCCATTAAAACTTATCTTTTTCGGTATAACTGGTCTCTTGTGTGTCACCCGGTTTGCCTATGACAGTTGCAGTTTAGTGCCGGGACGCCCCGTTGCTGATGCAGCTGTGCGCTTTATAAAATTTATAACCTAACATAACGGTACTTGGCAAGAGCTTGGGTCTCTTGTTCACCAGGCTACAAGCTTTTTCATGAAATGCCTACAATACCTGACATTAATGGAACTGCATTTCATAGAGCTAAACCCTACAAATGGACAATAGCACCAGCCATGTTACTTTCCAGTGTACGGTACGCTAGCTATCAGCATTTTTCCTGTTCATGAACAGATGACCTGCTCTTATGTCTATGCTTTCACAACAATTGCTCTGTGCAATATTAAAAATGTTAAAAGAAGCACAAAATACTTGTACGTTAGGAAAAAGGGGTGACGGTTCCAACTTGCAGAGATTTTTTGTGGCTCCCAGAATCAATGTCATAATCTGTCTCTCTTACCTTTTTTTGCCTGTGTCCTAAAACCAGCAATCTAATATTACAAGATAAAGCCTGCAGTCACTTCAATCAACCAAGCAAGCTCCCTAAGGTGTTACTTCTTAAAGAAAGTCACCGTGCTCCTCCAGTCCCTCTGAATTGAATCCAATTATTTTTGCTTGGATAAAATAAAGTTCACATTCTTCCTTTTGAATGAGCTCATGTTCCGATGCAGTCTCTCTTGCGGCATTCTACCAAAAGGGATGTCTTGCCACAGTCAGGTAAAATAACCCTTTTGATCTATCTCTTCACTGCATTCACCGACCTCACTGCTCCCTGATTCTCTTAATGATGTTACTTTTTAGGTCGAGCCTGGGCAGCGCATGCGCTGCTCTGTGAGGCTTGCTGTATTCAGGTATGGACTTGAAGCTCCGCCCACTCTCCACCCATATTTTTAATTAGCTTGTGTCATTGTCCTTTTGTAAACTGTGACTTTTCATTGGTCAAATAGGCTTAGTAGTCCCTCCTTAGTACCCCCTTGTCTCATCTTGTAACCTCCATACAGACTGGCACTTTTGCGTTTGCTGGTACTCGGTAGGCTTTAATTACAGCCTCCGAGCACTATTTCGTTTAATTGTTTTCACCTGCCTGCTGTTGCAGGCAAGGCACGCTCTTTCCTAACCTTTATACATTTTTTTAATAGCATGGCACGTCACAGTGCCGGTCACGCCTTTGCTTTATTTGCAGCGCAGAACGCGGCTGCATGTTTTATTGACTATTTATTTACTTTTTTTGTTGTTGTTTACAAGGCCCCATGCCGTGCTTTCATGTTGATAGAGGCCCATGCCCCCTTCTTTAGACGAACCGCGTCTAAAGAGAGGTCCACGGCCGCTATTAAAGTAAAACCGCGGCATGGCGCGCTTTTACAAACAAAAAAAAGCATCAGTTTGACAAGTTAACAAACGCTTTTTTTTGTAAAAGCGCCCCATACCGCGGTTTCACTTTAGTAGCGGCCGCAGACCTTTCTTTAGACACGGCTCATCTAAAGAAGGGGGCATGGCCTCTATTAAAGTGAAAGCGCGGCATGTGGCGCTTGTAAACAACAACAAAATATTTGCAATGTAATAGGTCTGCGCATTTGCGAGAATTTAAGCTATTGTCATTTACAATGCCAATAGCTCAAATTCTCATAAATGCAAGATCTATTGTATTGCAAATGCTTGTTATCACTAGATTGTCAACAATATGGAGATTTCCAGTTCTGGACCATATTTTTATGAAGCAAATGTGCTGTTCATTGTTGAATGTTTGTTAGATGTAAAGTGCGCTGATACCTCTGGGTTTTGCTGCACTAAATAAAAACGTAAATAAAAGGAAAAATAAATATTTGTTTTGACAGCTAGTGCAATGCATTGCAAATTGTTAAGTCTTGGAAATAAGAAACTTGGTCTCTGGTTAATGATCTTATTGTAAGCATCTTAATCATTCCTAGGTCCACGTACATATATGTAACTGCAGTTCAGCAGAAGAGGTCCAAAACATTGGACCTTATTTACCTCTGCTGCATTAAACGCAAACTGTACTGCACAGAAATTTTTTGATCTTTCAAACTCAAAACTGTTGGTATGAAATGAACCCATGCACCATCATATTCAATTTTCATTGTTCAGCATTCTAACAATGATGCTCGTAAATATTTTTAAATGTTTAACTCCTGTTCCATATCTGAGGAAAACTGTAGAGTTGAAGACGGAAGTATTTTTCACTGTTTATTTTGGGTACTACAATGCTACTGTGAAAAGAACCTACCATTCATACTTTGGCGGAAGGGAGCTAAAATTCAAGTGCAAAACTGAACTGAATACCTCTAGATACTAAGCCACAGAAGTGGTGGTCTGATAGGTAGAGGAAGTGCAGAGCTGATTCCTGCTATTTCATTGACGTGGATTTATTAGTATCAGTGCATTAACCAATACTGCTGAGAGTCAGCTAGAAAAGAGTTTATTAAAATTGTCACATGGGACCCCAGGAGAGTCAGCGGAAGGCTGTAGCGTGGTCATCTGATGGGACCAGTTCAGTTAATTACCAGGAATAGCCAAACTAAGTTAAAAAGAGGTAGAATCTTGGTCTGTACCCTCTCTGTGATTGGCTGGCTTCTCTCCTTCGATCGCTCACATTTAAGGGAGTACTGCATGAGAGTGCATGTGTTTTCGAGCTCTCTCCCTAACCGTCCGGATATTCCCTTGTAGAATACTTGGTCCGGTGCCCAGTGCTGCTGTCTACCTCATGTTGCAAGCTCTCATGTGCTTCTCCCCAGCCAAACGTCCACCCTCCCTCGCACTGTTGCTTTCTTGCTCCAGTACTTCTCACACCTCCCTCATGTGGTCCTTCTGCTCCTCTGTTGCCCTCATACCGTCCTCTTTTTTTGTTTTGTTAAACTACTTAAAATATATATATATATATATTTTGTTGGGGTAGGTGGACAGCAAGCATTTACCGCTGGCCTCTCTGCCTGGGGGGAAAAGTGCTTTCACGCTACTACTACTTTTTTTAAAATGTACGAATCCATCTTGGATTGGGGAAATTAAAAAAGGATGTCTGTCATTTTGTAGGGACACTCACATATCATCACGCGTGCACGCACATGTCGCCACAAATCGACATGCCTACAAAATGATGCATCATTGTCTTTTCATCTTTTTTTCCCCCCCCTCTCCTCTTCTGACCGTGCTGCATAGCGTCTTGCCAATGTTGTACAGCATTGCCAAAAGGCATTTCAAAGCCAATAGATCTCAAAGGTGAGACCTATTGGATTTGCCAATGGTTGATTAAAAGTAGCATATGCAACAGGCATGCAACCTCCACGTTTCACCAAGATGGTGTAGCTCACTGTGGATGGCTACCTGGGTGCTACCTTGAGCTGCTCACCATAGCATGTTTACATTTTTTTGCAAATTGTAATCTTTTATTGGCTATAAATGCAACCCTTATAGCTGCCTTTTTCTTAATTTGATCCACCACCCCATGATTGCAAAAGCTGTGCACATATTCTAATGGATTTTGTGCTCCACCTGAAATTAAAAAGGCACATACATGGTTGCTTGTGGCTTTTGTGATTGTCCTCTGGCAGAAAAATCACTTTTGTAGACATTGATATCTCTTTTGATTGACCCCCTACATACATAAGCACTTCTTCTTCGACCCTCCCTTAGCTGTATAGAAATGTCTGCAATTACTAGAGCACATGTGATTCTCTAATGGTTGCAAAAAAGTACTCCCACAGCTGTTGGACTCCTGTGACCCTCAAATGACAATAAAAGTACCCCTGTAGCTGCTAGTCATTAGTGCCAACGTTTTTCCCTGTTTTGCCCTTGAAATGACCGGTTGTATTTGAGTGAAGTTGTAATGATTGCCTTTGTATTAAATAGAGATTTATATTTTATAAATCTAGAGTACTAGCCATTTATGGAAGTACAGTTAAATAATTTGAAATATATATGCATTGTTACTCTATTCCAGCCTTTCCCCAACCTTTAAGATAGTGGCACTCCCTGTTCTATAGAGAATGAAACGTAACCCCTAGGTACTTAATAAATGGTTCAAACTAGAATTGCCAAAAATCAAGTAAATGGTTAAAAACCCTAAATATCTCTGTCGAATGGTCAAGGTTAAAAGGGATGAAAATGAATTGCCACTTGCATGTGCAAAATACCAAGAGTAGTGTTAAAGGCTGTAATACAACACATCGCGGACATTGGTGAGCCATCCAACTAATCAAGTTAACCATACAGAATCTACCTAGAAAACAATTAACCAGCAGCTATAAAAAATGTATCCAACACCTCTCCCGAATACTGAAAAAACACCCTTTCTTCTTTTAGAACCATATTACAATGTCCTATTTAAGGTTACATTGCAAGATAGAACTTACTGACATCTTGAATGACTTCCTCAATCAAAGGTCAGCTGCTAGTGCCCTCAGACACATGATCATAGATTCTCTACTTAACCAAACCCAACGGCCAACCCAAATTTACTTTACTACTACTACTGATCTGTAGCCAAACTCTCTTATGCTCCAAGACCTTGGAAGGGTAGGTTGCAACACAATTCCATTCCTGTGCTGAGTTCCATATGCGTTTACTTGGCCTAATTGTGGGTCTTGAAGGCCACCCTCGTAAAATGTTATAACGATTTTCTGACTGCACTATATGACATCATTAGTAGCCCTTGCCACCAAGCCTTTTCAGTGTGTGCATGAAACTATTGGTAGAGGTCAACAGCAGTCATTCAGTGTAATTCGAAATGTATGTAATGTGTATACCCTGCATATCTACTATCAAATGCAGGAAGGAGAAGCGAACTGGAGTAATGTCCAAGCATGCGTTAAGGAAAACATATCCCCACATGAACCGTTCCAAGTCAAAATTTAAGTATTGGGAGCCATGAGCAGAAACATAACCCCATTAGAGAAAGTGAAAAATATAGTTGTTCCCTTAAATCCCCACTCCTTAAGAGCTCCTCAAATTAATGCTGTGCTTAAGAACTCTAGCTTTCAATTTATAATGGTAAAGAAAGTTCTTCCAACACTGTAAATCGGCCAGCTGGTTGAAATTGCCATTGCTCCGACTTGATCACCACAACAGTGTCTATGCAGGTGTGTCTGAAAATGCAATCTGAATATAAAATCATGCCACCCTACTCTGCCTCAACCTGAAGAGACCCATCAAGGCATTTACTTGTGTGACTGAACTGAGAGCCTACCTCTCATGTTACCCTTCCCCAAAAGACTAAAACGCATCATTACAGGCAGGGTTTCCTCACCCGAAGTAGTCCAATTGGCACACTGTGCAAGAAGGGATCCTATGAACAGTCCACCCTAACAACTTTTTTTTTTTTATGAGGGCCCAAATCCCTCAGCCTATGTGGTACTTTTATCTCTGTTTTCTTGACTAATTGAGGATGCCCCTGTAATTGCCCATCAAAACAGGAAGGACTGCCCTTTCTTCTTGAATTACTTACCTTCCAGCTTATGCTACCTTGAGGACATAGTGCTGTGTTGAGACTGCAAGGTGGGATTGTGATGCTATAGAAAATAAACAAAATAGATAAGTGCATTCTTAAAAATAATAATACCGTCTTGATGACTGCCAGAACCTGTTTGTGGGCCACGGGGCTAGCAAACGTTACTGGGCCACATCTTTGGTTGTTGAGGACTGTTGTCACTTCTGTCTTGGGGCCTGACCTATTGTGGCACTGTAAACTAAAAACTGATTGCACCCTTTGATCACTTGACCCACAGGCTAGTGTGGGTCAAGGCTAAAGTAGCTGTCCAATGCTTATCAGGGAAGTAGTGTGGAGGGTTGGAACTCAGAACTCCACTCTCACCAAATACCCTGCAGTAATGATTGTCCAATCCAATATAAACAAGAAGTACTTTATTATACTAAAAACAAAATACCACATTAAGGAATAAGTCTGATTACAGTTCTATAATGGTTACTATGGGGAAGACATGCAAAAAGTGTGTCCAGTTTAAAATCTGACGTGCAGAATCACTAGGAACTCCTTAACCAGACCCTTGACCTTGCCAGGTAGGTCGCTCCCCCACCACACAGCTCCGCCTGTGTTGTCTGCCCGCTGCTCCTGTAGGTAAGATCGCCCTCCGCTTGTGGCCCCGGTGCCCGTTTTGTCTGCTCTCCCCCTGTTTTTCCTTTCTGTGCCCTTCGCTGCCCCACTGTTGTGCCCGTGATTTTGTCTGCTCTCCCCCTGTTTTTCCTTTCTGTGCCCCTCGCTGCCCCACTGTTGTTGTGCCCGTGATTTTGTCTGCTCTCCCCCTGTTTTTCCTTTCTGTGCCCCTCGCTGCCCCACTGTTGTTGTGCCCGTGATTTTGTCTGCTCTCCCCCTGTTTTTCCTTTCTGTGCCCCTCGCTGCCCCACTGTTGTTGTGCCCGTGATTTTGTCTGCTCTCCCCCTGTTTTTCCTTTCTGTGCCCCTCGCTGCCCCACTGTTGTTGTGCCCGTGATTTTGTCTGCTCTCCCCCTGTTTTTCCTTTCTGTGCCCCTCGCTGCCCCACTGTTGTTGTGCCCGTGATTTTGTCTGCTCTCCCCCTGTTTTTCCTTTCTGTGCCCCTCGCTGCCCCACTGTTGTTGTGCCCGTGATTTTGTCTGCTCTCCCCTGTTTTTCCTTTCTGTGCCCCTCGCTGCCCCACTGTTGTGCCCGTGATTTTGTCTGCTCTCCCCCTGTTTTTCCTTTCTGTGCCCCTCGCTGCCCCACTGTTGTTGTGCCCGTGATTTTGTCTGCTCTCCCCCTGTTTTTCCTTTCTGTGCCCCTCGCTGCCCCACTGTTGTTGTGCCCGTGATTTTGTCTGCTCTCCCCCTGTTTTTCCTTTCTGTGCCCCTCGCTGCCCCACTGTTGTTGTGCCCGTGATTTTGTCTGCTCTCCCCCTGTTTTTCCTTTCTGTGCCCCTCGCTGCCCCACTGTTGTTGTGCCCGTGATTTTTTCTGCTCTCCCCTGTTTTTCCTTTCTGTGCCCCTCGCTGCCCCACTGTTGTTGTGCCCGTGATTTTGTCTGCTCTCCCCCTGTTTTTCCTTTCTGTGCCCCCGCTGCCCCACTGTTGTTGTGCCCGTGATTTTGTCTGCTCTCCCCCTGTTTTTCCTTTCTGTGCCCCTCGCTGCCCCACTGTTGTTGTGCCCGTGATTTTGTCTGCTCTCCCCCTGTTTCCTTTCTGTGCCCCCGCTGCCTCTCGCCACTCCCGCCGCTGCGTTCCCTGCGGCCCCGCCCCCTGACTGCCCATTCGCTGCCCCTGCCTCCCGCCTCCCAGCTGCTCCTCCCTCCCACCTCCCCATAAATGGCGGCCGCTGCACGGCCGCGCAGCGGACGTGCGCAGCGGGCGCGCCGCTGGCGCGCCGAAGGCGCGCCTAAGGCAAGCCCGTCTGCACCCGTCCGCGACTGGACCGCGCCCAGCGCCAGAACCCTGGAACCCACCAACGCAACACTACTCGACGGACCTACGACGCCGCCACACTCACCGCACTCAATGCCGGCCGGAACCCTGCCTGCTACCGAGCCTCACCGAGACGCACCCACGGACCCTTCACCTGCCAAACCTGCCGATTCACCTGCCCCCGGACGTGCACCACCTCCGCCAAGTCGAGCAACAGCAGCAACCACCTGAAATGCATCCTGCTGAACACCCGCTCCGTCCACAGGCACGCCGTGGAACTCTGGGACCTGCTCGACGCAACAGCACCGGACATCGCCTTCCTCACCGAAACCTGGATGAACGCCTCCTCAGCGCCCGACATCGCCATAGCCATCCCGGATGGATACAAGATCACCCGGAAGGACCGCGTCAACCAGACGGGAGGAGGCATCGCCATCGTACACAAGAACACCATCCGCATCTCGACTAACTCCGACGAGACCTTCTCCGCCGCCGAACACCTACACTTCCAGATACACACTGACCCCAAGACCACCCTCCGAGGCACCCTCATCTACAGACCCCCGGGACCACGCACACTATTCAGCGAAGACATCGCAGACTTCATCAGCCCGCACGCCATGCCCTCAGCCGACTACATCCTCCTAGGGGACCTCAACTTCCACCTGGAGAACAACAACGACAGAAACACCACCGCCCTGCTGGACAACCTCGCCAACCTCGGACTCAAGCAACTGGTGAACACGCCCACCCACTACGCCGGCCACACGCTTGACCCCGTCTTCTCGTCCAGCAAGCACATCTCCTTCAGCCACGCCACCGGACTCCACTGGACCGACCACAGCTGCGTACACTTCAGCTTCAGAAAGACTGCGACCCACCACCACCCGCAACAGGCTCCCCGCCGGAGCTGGAGCAAGATCACCGCCGAGCAGCTCACCGCCTCCCTCAGCCAGAACACACCCACCAACACAACGGACCCAAACGAAGCAGCCAGCAACCTCGCCAAGTGGCTGACCGCCTGCGCCGACGACCTCGCACCACTAAAAAACCCGCCCAGCAGACCCGGAAGCAAGAAAACCCCTTGGTTCACCAACGAACTCAAGGAATCCAAGAAGAACTGCCGCACTCTCGAGAGAACCTGGCGACTCGACCAGACCACAGACAACAGGACCGCCCTCAAGCACGCCACCCGCAAACACCACCAGCTGATCCGTGCCACCAAGAAGTCGGCACTCAAAGAACGACTGGACAACAACGCCCATGACAGCAAGGAACTTTTCAGCATCGTCAAAGAGTTCTCCAACCCCAGCGCCGGAAACAACGACATCACCCCCTCGCAAGACCTCTGCAACTCACTCTCCGCGTTCTTCCACCGCAAGATCACCGACATACACAACAGCTTCGACGCACAAACAACGCACCCTACCGCCGAACCAACGCCCGCCACCACCACCCTCTGCAACTGGACCCCGATCAGCACCGAAGACACCACCCGCACGATGAACTCCATCCACTCCGGATCACCAACCGACCCCTGCCCACACCACGTCTTCAACAAAGCCGACGCCACCATCGCACCCCATCTCCGGGACATCATCAACTCCTCCTTCCACACCGCCACCTTCCCGGAGAGCTGGAAGCACGCCGAGCTTACCGCCCTCCTGAAGAAACCAACGGCGGACCCCACCGACCTCAAGAACTACCGTCCCATCTCGCTCCTTCCGTTTCCGGCCAAAGTCATCGAGAAGACCGTCAACAGACAGCTTGCCGCCTTCCTCGAGACGAATGGATCCCTCGACCCCTCGCAGTCCGGGTTTCGGGCCAACCACAGCACCGAGACCGCCCTTATCGCAGCCACCGACGACATCAGAACCCTAACCGACAACGGGGAAACAGCTGCCCTCATCCTCTTGGACCTCTCTGCGGCGTTCGACACCGTCTGCCACCGCACCCTAGTGAAGCGCCTCAGCAACATCGGAATCCGAGAGAAAGCACTGGAATGGATCATCTCGTTCCTCGCCGGAAGAACCCAGAGAGTCCGCCTCCCCCGTTCAGATCCGAAGCCACCGAAGTCATCTGCGGCGTTCCACAAGGATCCTCACTCAGCCCAACCCTCTTCAACGTCTACATGAGCCCCCTCGCAGCCATCGCACGCCGACACAACCTCAACATCATCTCCTACGCCGACGACACCCAGCTGATCCTCTCCCTCACCAACGACCCCACCACCGCCAGAGCCAACCTACACGACGGGATGAGAGACGTCGCCGACTGGATGAGGAACAGCCGCCTTAAACTGAACTCAGACAAGACGGAAGTCCTCATCCTGGGCTCATCACCCTCCGCCTGGGACGACTCCTGGTGGCCCCCGGCCCTGGGCACCGCGCCCAAGCCAACGGACCACGCACGCAACCTGGGCTTCATCCTGGACTCCTCCCTGTCGATGACCAGACAAGTCAACGCCGTCTCATCTTCATGCTTCAACACCCTGCGCATGCTCCGCAAGATCTTCAGATGGATCCCCACTGAAACCAGGAAGACCGTCACCCAGGCACTCGTCACCAGCCGACTGGACTATGGGAACACCCTCTACGCCGGAACCACAGCCAAACTTCAAAAGAGACTCCAGCGCATCCAGAACGCCTCCGCACGACTCATCCTGGACATCCCCCGACACAGCCACATCACCGTGCACCTGAAAGACCTGCACTGGCTCCCCGTCAGCAAGAGAATCACGTTCAGACTCCTCACCCACGCACACAAGGCCCTCCACGACCTGGGCCCAAAGTACCTTAACGACCGCATGACCTTCTACACGCCCACACGCCAGCTACGATCAACCAGCCACGCCCTCGCCACCGTACCACGCATCCGCAGAACCACCGCCGGAGGAAGATCCTTCTCCTACCTGGCAGCCAAGACCTGGAACTCCCTCCCCACTCACCTTCGGCGAACCCAGGACCATCTCTCCTTCAGGAAGCAGCTCAAGACCTGGCTGTTCGAGCAGTAACTTACCCCCTCCCCCAGCGCCTTGAGACCCTCCCGGGTGAGTAGCGCGCTCTATAAATGCCGTGATTGATTGATTGATTGTGTGTGTGTGTGTGTGTGTCTGTCTGTCTCTCTCTCCACCCTCCCCCCGCTTTCCCTTGTAGGCAATCCTTCGGTGCTTCAGTCACTAGCAACCCCATCATAGCTAACCATAAAGCCAAGATTCCCAGTGTCTCTTGAGTTTAGTTTAAAGGTGTGGGAGTTACCGCAGCGTAGATGCAGTGAAAATCCTTAGTGTGAGGCCCTCACTCTGGAGTGCATGTGCAATGATCCCGTCATTCTCTGATGGCGTATGAGAGCTCTCTGTGCAGATCGCGACTGGTCAGCGTGAGTGGCTGCAGGCTCCACCTCTTCCCACCCTGGGATAATGCAATTCTTCTGCTGTCCTCCACATTCGGACTGAGTCAGTACTTGACATCGGGTGTCAGAAAATGCCTTTTGAAACTAAACACGGTCACACTCTCTCCTCCTTGGTTGGTGCTGAGTGCTGGCTATAGTTTAAGCAGAGAGGGGGAAGCAGGGAGAGCTACTCCATCACTTGGGTCAGCTACTGCTTTACGACTACGCTAGTGCGCACTTCTGAACTGTCCCTCCACTGTGACGCAGCAAGTGGGATCCTCTCTGCAGTCTACTCCTGCAGGGTTGTCTTATGCTTCACCCTCTAAGCATGTCAGGCTGCCTCAAGTACGGAATCAATCCCACTGCTTCTCCAGCAACTCCTTGCAGACTTGCAAGATTTCCCCTCCACTATGAGAGACTGGCTGTTAGCAACACCAGCCCGGGGCCTCAGGAATTTCTCTGGCACTTTGTAGAGTATCTGCGAGAAATCTGGAACCAAGTGGGGAGATTTCAGTACCTCTTTTATAGGCCTGTTCTAGACAGGAAATGTTGATTCTAGTATCGGGGTCTTGGTCTGGCCCAGTGCAGTTCCCTCTTCTACTGTATTTCGACAGCATGTGTATATATAGTCTTTGATTCAGGTCAGGGTTTCCACAGCAGGTAGTGACGAGGGGTGTCTCTAACTGGAGCACCTAACACATGAGCACAGTCACACAGACAGACCTTGCATTTTGCAGTCATCAGCCTTTGTAAGTATTACCTCTGAGAGAAACAAATTGGCAGGCACTGCATGGATGATTGCCTCTGCATTACAAAGGAGACTGCTGATCCCACTGGCCTCACAGTCACACACCCAGGGTCATTCGCACAGGCTTCGGGCCACCATAGTAGTGGAAAGTTACCTGAGTGAGGCCAATAGGCATCTCACTCTTCATTAAGAGGGAAAGTCTGTCCTGTACTACAGATCAGACAAGCATTTGCAATGCAATGGGTCTCGCAGTTAAGCGAGTTTAAGCTATTGGCATTGTAAATTACAATGCCTTTTATTTGTTTTTTAAAAAGAAAACAAAAATAAAAGGCATTGTTATTTGCAATGCCAATAGCTCAAACTTGCGTCAATGCGAGACCTACTGCATTGTAAATGCTTGTTTCGTTTTGTTTACAGACGCAACTTGGATCACTAAACAAAGCGAAAAAAAGCACTTGCTTCATTTAGTCGGCGCGTACATGCAAAATGACCCTTTAATCCTCAGTGCAAAGCTTCGGGGATGCGTGCAGTATGGCTTGAAACCATTGGCAAAGCCGGTCGGTCCCCGAGGAGAGACTTATTGGTTTTACTGGTGTTTGTTTGTATCACTAATGGTGCCGGCTGCAAAAGGGCGTTGTTCTGAGGCCCCCCTACGCTGCTTCCAGGCTTCTCCCACGCAAAGGAGACTTATGTAGGTCACGCGGGTGATAGGCCAGGACACTTTGCACCCTGCAATGTTGATCATCGCTCGGACATGCTGCACAGTTCACGGGCGAAAGACTGGTGTGTGTCCACCTAACACGATTGCTCATTTAAACGAGACGCACTGTTTTACTCCTACTCCTGTATTTCCGCGTTCTTGAAACTGTTGGTAGTGCCCAGCATTTGAACAGTCTTGTTTTAAACCCTCGTATCCCTTTGTTTCTTATAATATTGCAAGAACTCGAACAACTCTGGGATTTACTTTTAACTTTGCGCGAAGCAAGTAGGATTTAAATCATTGCTTTATACACGACCTTCATAACGCAGCCACTCCCTGGCGTACATTGGTTTGCACGGAGTGCAGTTGTAAACAGCTTGGACTTGGGCACAGGAGCCGAAGTTATTCTATCGCTTTGAACTGCGCATCACTGAAATGTAGTAGCGCTTTCTTAAAATAGGTTCAGGGCGGGGTCCGTAGACCATTGCCTACTATAGATGGAGAGGCTATCTGCCCGCTTCGGTGACATAATCCAGGGCGCGCACGCCTCGAAGGGCGTCGTTTGCTGAAGGTCAGCATGTTCTAAAGTAGGCTGCCTTACTGTGTGGAAATTAGTCCTAAAGTGCTACTGCATTCGCAAACACTATTGAGAACTGCTTCCTGCGTTCAGGGATTCGAGGATTCTTTTTATTGCTCTGTTCATTTTTACGGTGCTGGTGCGCGCTTATTTGTGTTAAAAGTGCGCACCTACATATCGCTGCTAACTTTGAAGTGACTGTGCCCAAGGCACTCGCTGTTCAAACGAGCTAGCAATTATCCGTGTCTATTTTTTTTGTATGGTATAATTGTTGTAAGTTTTAAGCACCCTTGCATCGTTTGTTTTATGTGTCTTGTTTCGGATTCCTGGTCTGACGGCCTTTCACACCTTTCTTACAAAACAGAACAATATAGCAAATGCCGAATTTGCTTTGCCCCCTTCCCCAAGCTCCTTTAAAAAAAAAAAAAAACAAGCATCGATCTCTTGTCTTTTTGGGGCCATGTGTTTCTAATTAGAAACACATGGCCCCATAAAGATAAGAAAGTGCTTTGCGACAGCAGCAAAGCAGGCAACCCCGTCCGGATCGGAGGCGAAAGGGCGTCAACAAAAAACCCTCATTTCCAATGGCAGGCCACCATTTAGCATAAACGGTGCCGCCAGCCAAGAAAATGAGAGGCGGGGCTTCAAGTCCCCTTCTCAAATCTACTCTCCTACAAAATCTCTCGCCCAGCGAGCAGCGCTTTGCGCTGCAACGCCAGGCGAGACCTAAAAACCGATATGCTGCCACCGCTGTTCCATGTTTGTCGTGGAACAAAGACAGGAGTCCTGTGTTCTAGTAAGGCACACTTCGTGTGCATCTCTAGATCAGAACCTTTCATACAGCCCATGCCTCAGTGCGTAATTTGTCCTTGATACAAAAATTTAGGATACCAGTGAAAACTGCAGTTGAGTTTAATCAGGGCAGAGGTGCAGGTCTGTAAAACCATGAAGGGGACGATCCGATCCTAAAAATGACTGACTGTTTTCATTCAGAATACATTCATTGTGCATTTTATATTTTCTCATTTCAGAAGAGCAAGTTTACAATTGTGCTTATGTTCAAATCCCTCAATGCAGGAGTATTCAGAAGACAGTAACTCTGAGCCAAACGTGGATCTGGAAAACCAGTACTACAACTCGAAAGCGTTGAAGGAGGATGACCCAAAGGCAGCACTTAGCAGTTTTCAAAAGGTAATTTTTTATTTAATCAGTTCTTCATGTTTGTTTTTAACTTTGTGTTTCAAACTTTAAATTGTCAGTAACGTCTGTTATATGACTTTTTCAGGGCATTCAGACCATTTCTTAAATGTTTCATCAGACTGAATAAGAAGGATGAACAGATGGTTGTGCGAGGTTTCTAATATTTTCCAATGGTGGATAATTAGTTTACATGTACTTGCCCAGTTTATAATATGAAGGTCTCATCTTTTGCAACAACTAATCTCCACTTTCTCCTTTGCAGGCTTGCTAATTTATAAGCCCTTGGAATGCCCAAACAGCTGTCTCACAAAGCTATGTGACACCATTGCTCCATTTTCTCTACAATACGCCAACCTCACACTTCTGGGAGATTTTAACACGTATGCAGATGACCCGAACTGCTCCCATGCCTCTCAGCTGATCCAGACCCTGGCAGGCCTTAACTTGACTCCTCTTGTCACCAACCCCACCCATAAGGCAGGCCATGCATTTGACTTAATTTTTTCCAACATTAGTTGCCTCCAGCCCGGCGCCCCTACCTGTTTGGTGTTGAGGGATCATTCCCTTGTCCCGTTTTCTTTCTATGGTCCACTAGCCAGCCAGAAACCAAATCCGCTCCCGAAATGATGAGAAACTGGTGGAATGTCACGAAGTAGTCCATTACGCCATCTCTTCAATCCATTTGCCCCGCATTCACAGGTCATCCAGACAGCGACACAATTCTATTTAACCAATGTATCTCCTTAGCATTGGATCCTATTGCACCTCTAAAAACTTGCACAGCCAGAAGAACCAAGCCTTCGGCACCCTAGTTCTCTTCTGATTTTTTTTATTTTTATGAAAACATCCAAAAACTCTATTCCACCTTCCCGGGTCCTGCTGACACAATTTAAAAAAAATATATATTTTTATTTTTTTGACAATAAAATAACATATAGAACATAATATGAATACTTGACACGATAGGTTGTAGAGCAATTTCAGCCGGCCAGTGTTCATAATGAATATCCACTACAGGACTACACAGTGAGGGACATGAAAGATCCAATTGTATATAAATCATAACATCAAAATTACACATTTCCTGTTCAACGCCAGATGGGTCATAATATACCTCATTCAGGGTTCTTCCCTCAGCCTCCCGGACAATGAACCCTCACTCACTGATTTCCCATCCAACTCTAAGCCATAATATTTCATCCATGGTGTCCATATTTTCTTAAATTTCCGCGGGCAGCCCCTAGCTTTGTATGTCACCTGTTCTGCAACCATGTATAGGTCCAAACATGTCCTCCATTCCTTTAGTGTGGGTATTTGTTGCACACCCCAATATTTTGCTATGTCACGCTTGGCCACCACTAGTCCCAGGTTAGCTAGTAGTAATTTTCGTCATGGGATATCTACCTCTGTGGGAATACCCAAAAGAAGGAACTTCGGCTCCATTTCTATCTGGACCTCAAGTATGCTATTAAGCTCATCCACGATCTTTCCCCAGTATTCCTGGATTTCCCTACACTCCCATAGGGTATGTATGAAAGTCCCATCCATCCCATGACATCTAAGGCATTTCGGACTATCCGCCCTCCCCATTTTGTGAAGTCGGGCTCTGTCAAAATATGTTCTATGTAAAATTATATATTGAATGAGGCGTAATCGAAGCTTGATTGCCACCTTCCGTGGGTGCATGAGAGCGGCCTCCCAGTCTGTCTTCCAATGTTCCGGTAGTCCCCTCCCATTTGGTTCGAAGTGGACAAAGCTTATCCGGCATATTATTGAGTAAGGTTTTATATGTGTAGGAAACAGCTTTAGCTGGAATCTCTTCTTGCAGTAGGCGACCCTCTAGTGGGGCATACTCTGGTAATGCCTCCCCCTCTAATCCCTCCGCCATCCATGCATGTTTTAAACGAAGATATGCATAAAGTTGTGTAGCATGAAGTTGGTATCTGTCTTTAAGTGTCTCAAAAGAGGTAACACCCCCCTTTCTAGAAGGTCCCCTATCTTGGAAATGCCAATTAGGTCCCATTTTTTTAAAACCTCTAAGCTTCCCTATTTCGGACAGTCTATTCCCTTCCCATAGCGGGGTCTCCCTGGTACATTTCTTGTCCCATTGCATTTGCCTCGCAGCGTATTTCCAAGCCTCCAATGTCCTCCGGGTTGCCTGAAGTAGTTGGCTACTGCCCTTCCCAGCATATATATAATGGAGATATGTACGATTTCTAAATTGTAGTCGTTCCAGCCTATATGTCGAATGATCCCCTTGTATATGGATCCACTTGTTAATAACAATAAGGTGGGATGCCCTGTAGTATGCTCTGATGTCTGGGAGGGCCAGACCACCATTATATGCACTTCTTTGCAAGGTTTGGAATGCCAAACGTGGGTAGGCCCCGTCCCATAGAAGCAAGCGTACCTCACTATCTATTTGATTGAACAATGTGTCTGGGATTTTTTGATAAATATTTTGCAGCACATAGAGCAGCTGGGGAAGCGTAATCATTTTATACATGGCGGCCCTTCCCATAATAGTTAGGGCGAGTTTGCGCCACCTCTTAACGTCCTCTTGAAAATTGAGGATAACTCTCTTAACATTACGTGCCAGGCTCTCAGCAACATCAGTGGTAATATAAAGGCCAAGATATGTGAAGCCTTCTGTTGACCAACGTAGACAGTCAGGGAACCCCTGTGGTTCCGCCGCCCCTCCCAATTGGATACAGTGTGGATTTACTCCAATTGATTTTATATCCCGCATGTTTCCCGTATACCTAAAAAAAAATGCAAAATTTGGGGGAGGGTCACACTAGGGTCGGTCACATACAATAATATATCATCTGTATATAAAGATATGCGTTCCTCCTTGAGCATTTTGGCATCGTCTACGAACCCACCTAATCCGGGGGTAGTTCTAATAACACAGGCAAGGGGGTTCCAAAATAAGGGCAAAAAGTAATGGGGAAAGGGAACATCCCTGTCTAGTTCCCCGTTGTATTGGCCAAGGTTGAGAGAGAGCCCCATTGACCTGGGCCCTAGACACGGGTTTCGTATAAAGCAGCGCTACCCAATCTCGGAAACTTGGCCCGAATCCGAATTTCTCCAGAACATACCTCATAAAGGGCCAATGAATGGTGTCAAACGCTTTTTCAGCGTCTAGGGATAACAGTAAGTGTGCCGTTACCCGATCTCGAGTGGCATCCATCCAGTCCTGCTGACACAATTGACCCATTGACGCCCCCCTGCCTGTCACTCACCTGTTCTCTCTGAGATTCGTGCTATCCTGGAAGACGATTCTCTTGAGGAACTGCTGAACTGTAAATCAGGTTTCCCAGATGACCCCTGCCCCCCTCAATTTCTCATACTGGCTGCACACTCGGTAAATCCTTATCTCAATATGATCTGGAACGCCTCTTTGAAGTCCAGCACCTTCCCCGCCATCTGGAAACAGGTGTTCCTGCTGGCACTCTTGAAAAAAAGCCAATGTGGACCCTAGCGTGCTCAGCAACTTTAGGCCTATTTCACTATTGCCAACTACCGCAAAGATCATGGATAAGCTTGGACCAGCTTTCATCTTTCGTTGAGGCAAACGGTCTACTGCATGACACTCAATCCGCCTTATTAAAAGTCTCTGAATCCGTAGGCGAAACTGTGGACAGAGACTCCTCTGCCATGGTGTTATTGCTAGACCTGTCGGCAGCGTTCAACTAGGTGGCACACTCCACCTTGTTGAATAGGTTAAGCCTACTTGGCTTTCAGGTCACAGTTCTGTCCTGGATTCTATCCTTCCTGGAAGATCGCTCTCAGCGGGTCTTTCTCCACCCTTTCTCCTCTTCCTCCAAACCCCTGGCCTGTGGGGTGTCTCAGGACTCTGCACTTAGCCTGCTGCTCTTTAACCTCTAACTGGCCCCAAGGCCACCTTCGTTGAATCCTGGGGAGTGAAGGTACTCTCCTTTGCAGACCACACGCAACTGCTGTTCACGTTCCAAGAACATTCAGAAGCGGCCTACCTTAAATTTAAAACTACCTAAAAGGCATAGTCAGCTGGCCGGGTTCAAACTTTTTAAAACCAAATTCAGATAAAACTGAGGTAATTTTTTTCAACCAGAAGACCCTCCCACTAACCTCTGGTGGCTGGTTTAATTGAATCCACCCCTGGTACTGGCCTCGTCGGGCAGAAATTTGGGGACCCTGTTTGATTCGGATCTTTCCTTTGCCTCTCAGATCAAGCAGATCTCTATGATCTGCTTCTGGAGGCTTAGATCAGCCAGGAAGCTGCTACACGTGCTTCCGGCAGAGACCCGAAAAACAGTAATCTAAGCACTTGGTACAGCACTTTTGGATTGCGCAAACAGCCTTTATTTGGGTCACCCCGCTTTTCTGATCCATAGACTTCAGTTCATACAGAATGTGGCCGCTAGGCTGATCCGGCGGGTCAGGTATCGCCATCATATCTCGCTCCATCTAAGACCGCTACACTGGCTCCATGTGGCAAAAAGGGTCAAGTTCAAGGCTCTGTCTATGGCTTTCAGAGCCCTTGCATGCAAGGGCCCTCAATACCTGAGAAATAGACTCTGCGCCAACAGAAGAGATCGCTGAGCTCAAACCGCCTCTGAACTGTACACATTTCCAGGTTTGCTAAAGTCTGTCAGGGTGGCAGATCTTTTTCAGTACTGACAGTGAAACTTTGGAAGACCCTTCCACTCAAACATCACATGACCAACTACGAGCACTGCTTCAGGAAAGAATTAAAAATCTGGCTTTTTGACCTAAACTAGATTTGACTGTCCAGTCCGTTCTCTGTCTCTGCTTTGAGCGCCGGGACGCTTCTCCTGAAGCAGCCGAGCGCTGTACCAATGTCATTGATCTTTCTTATAAAATGTCTCCGTCAAAAAAATCCATCTTCCTGGCTCAGTACTCAGTGATTAGATTAGAGCAAAACATTTGTGTTTTAAACCTCTGGTTCTTAACCTTTTGAATTCTGAGGACCCCAATATACTCATTACTGGAATCTGGGGTCCTTCACGGACTCATTGGAATCAGAGGAGCCTGGTCTAAACAATTTTGATGATTTGAACCACACAAACATACAGGAACAAGCATTCATCAAACAAATAAACAAATGTTGAAATATTTTATTTAATTCACAAACTAATATAGAAAAATCAAAGTTTTAATTTTAATAGGAAAGTTGGAGCTTTTCAAAATTCAATTGAGACCAACAATTGTCTATACTATATTCTGTTTGATGCTCTTGCACTGCTCCCACAAATCAATCTGAGGATATCAACATTCACTTTAGCCCCCAATTTCAAATTCCTTCATATTTACAGAACTTTTTAAAAATTTCAGGTTTCGATTTTGCTTCTTTATTTATATACACTTTAATAATCTGTTAATATTTAAATGTCTAATAAGTTGTGGAGCCCCTGAGGTCATGTTACGAACCCCAGGGGTCCCCGGACCACAGGTTCAGAACTACTGTCTTAAACACTATTTGCCCACATTGGTTGGTTAAAAGCAGACGTCTGCAGCAATTCTTACTCCTGAAGATGATTTGTGAGAGTCTGATAATCTCCAAACATTTCTTTGTCCAAAAACTTAAATGATGCATTTTCACAGTACATATACACATCCAAATGTAATTCATCAAAGCCAGATTGGTATTAGAGACTCCTTTGTTTTTTAACTTTATTACGGCAGCTGCAAAAAATGTCCCCAAATAAAAGGACTCTACTTGCCCTGGGACTTGATGAGATTTTCACAATCACCTGGTGAACTTCTCCACAATGTTATCCATCGTTAATTTGCTCTTCCTCAAATGTTTCCAATCATCATGAATGTTCGGGATTAACCTTTCCAGAGTAGATGCCCAGCCTATCAGCATGTAATGTGTGATTTATTTCTACAGTCTTCTGCTTTATGTTTAAACTGTTCATGGTTGCCTGGCAAGCTCATGTTCTGGTTTTTTTTTTTTTTGTGTGGGGTCACATCACGATGGAAGCGTTTTAAGGCCTATATATTTATTATGTTAAGTTATGAAACTTTAAATGTTGCTTTTGCGCTAAGATTGTGAAAGAGGACACTGAATGAATGTATGGCTATGCTGTAAAATTAATAGCACGTTTCTTTTCTCCAGGTTTTGGAACTTGAAGGAGAAAAGGGTGAATGGGGATTTAAAGCACTGAAACAAATGATCAAAATTAACTTCAAACTGGTATGAACTGAAGCTTTCGTGATTTTTTAAATTATTTTTTTAGGGGCGGGGAACTGTCATTAATACATGCGTCATAATGAAAAGAATATTGCTACTATCGTTAGACCTTGCATTATTTTTGTAAGAATGTAGTTGGTGTTTATAACATCATTTTTAGTCGAACAGATACAGTGAATGTTTGAACAGAAATCTGTTTAGAGTTTCCCTTTTAAACCTGACAAAATAGTAAAACCAGTTGATCCAGAAATAACATCTGGTGGAAAACACATGTTTTCTATGTGCCTGAGTGCCGACAGTTGAGTCCTAGTGTCTGATTCTAACATGGCCTCTGCACTAAGATGAATACCCATTTTAGGGTCGGGGGAAGGGGCAGTGAGTTTGTAGACCCTATGCTTTCAATCTCCCGTAAGCTTCCAGGCTGTGCTTCTCCTTGCAGAGGCCTGTCAAGGGACAGGTGTAGCCAAAGGGGAGGGAGGGCGGGACCTTAATGATATGCCTTGGTTGGCTCCTGCTGTAGCAATTTACCTCTGCTTTGAGCAACTGAAGTGGCCTCACTGCAATAGAATTGCTTGCCATTGTCCACTATCCTCAGGTTTCTGTACTCTGCGCCCCACGTTGGCTGACTGCTTGTGCGCACCCTTGCTTTAACTTTCCTTTGTGCTGACTACCTCCTTAACTGGTGCGATACATAACTTCGCCTTCTAAACCCCACCTCCTTGCCCAGTCCACCAGCGTGAGTGAATGTTGGAAATGGAACATGAACTGAGGTTTGTCACCACAGGCAGAGGAGACTGAACAGCAGTGACCAGAAATGTGCCAAAAAGCAGCTATGCTTGCAGTGCGGGTCTGCTGTTTCTAGATATGTCCGTGCCATGACTATGCCATGTCACAATGCATGGCTTGCGCTGTGCTCCTTGACTTCTGCTTACCAGTACTGAAAGATAGGGCCAGGGTCCAACTCGGGGGTTCTTACTGAGCTTGGTATCATAGGAGAATTCACTCAAAAGGGCCAGGTCAATGGAAATATATATATATATATATATATATATATATATATATATATATATATATATATATATATATTCCATTGAAGCCTGCTAGACTCATATTTGTTAAATACTTCAATAACTACAGAGCTGTTTTGCAGCTGTTTCTGAATAAGTTTTTAGCTTCACACTAAGTATCGTGTAATTATACTCAGCAATTTGTGTTGTAGCAAAAGTACATTTCTGTTGGACTCATGGTGGGAAATGGTAGTTTTGAATAACCTCAAATAATTTTGTCCATTGTGGCCAATTTGCATGAAATATGAAACTTAACTGATCACTGAAACGTCTGGAAAAGTGTATGCAGATTGTCAAATGGCCTATTAGTACTAAATGAAGAATTTTAAATCTAGATTCCTAGTACTTTGAGTACAAGGTGTGACTTTGAGTCAGATAATTGATACTACATTCATATCTATTTCACATCCTTCTTCAAGACGCATCAGCCTATTTTGATGACAATATCGTATCTTGTTTACGCTACCTTTCTTGGACATGTTTAATCTCCATTGTTACAAAATGCTGTCTATGGTTTATCTCAGATCTGAAGTGTATGGTCCCACTGTTTACTTAATTGTTCTCCCTGGTTCTCTGTATTTTTAAGATCTTGGAGTCTACAATTTTGTTAAGCCTCCTATTCTATTGAAATCTAGTCTTGCTTCTGTAGAGATGTTGGAGCAATCCTCAGAGGTTTTTAGTAATTTTCGTCTGTAGACTTATGGTCATATGATGAGTGTGGGTTTGCAGCTGCTGCTTGCCTTGAGCTTGCGGAGACCAGCACAACAGCCTACTATACCAGCCCTTCCTGGTTGTGAAAAATGAACCTGGGACAGCGAGAGGGTCCTGCCTTTCTCCTTCCCATGTTTCAGGGCTGTGTCAAAGGGTGCCAGACGAGCAATATTATTGGTACCCCTCATACACCTCCTCTTGATGCTGAATTCATCCTTGGCAGCAGTGTCCTCTTTTTTCTGTCTCTGATTCTCACTGCTCGGGCTTCTCCTGCATGCTTGAAAAGTACACTCCAAGTGGCCTTCAGCAATGTAAAGCATGCCAGGTGCTGCTCTTGTCACCTTCTACGGGCTACCATAGACATCTTTTACCTCCCAGTTTCATTCACGTCCGCACACCAGTTTGACAGTTCTATGGAGTGCCGGGGAGTTGAGGCTGTTCTGCTTTTTGGAGCATGAGAATTCTCAAAGCACAGCACGTTTGAATAGAAGCAAGAGACAGTGCCATTCTTCTGCTGGGACTCAGGTGAGGTAGGGGGTGGAATTGAGGCAGTGAGTGTGTTTTACTTCATGCCATGAAGTGATAGGGGGAACTCAGCACTCTGTAACGTGAGCAGGTAGTCTGATGGCAGCAGAGGCTCTGAATGCTACATGGATTAGGAAAACAGTGGTTCATTTAAGGCCAATAGATCATGATGGCGATATATTTTCTTAAAAAAACAGAAATGACAGTGAGGCCTATATCCTACATCTTGAGGCAGTTTTTTATAGGCAAGTATGGAACGGGACACATGCAAACATTGCTAAGCAATTAATGTATTCATTGCACAATATTCATATCGATATTCTATGAAGATTATAGCGCCCGAGGTCCGGAGCTCCGGCCCATCCTCTTGTCTCCTGAGAACGCAGTGGATTAATTCCAAATCAGACGTTCCGGTACCCCTACTAATTGCATAGGCTTCGGGTTCCTCCAGAGCCTGAATTGGTCAAGCATGTACTCCTTTGGCCAGTATACAACCAATCATAGGATCCAAATATTGCAGCAGTCCACTTCTAAGGACGCGGTCCCATTGGGCGCCTTTTCAGCCTGCCGATGCCGCATACCACCTGCCTCACTCCACTTCTTGGGATAATTAAATATTAGGTGCTCACACACCTGCCCTGATGAAGATGTCTGTTTCTTGAGATCGAAACGCCGTCGACCCCATTAAAACCAAAGTCCTTCGTTATTATATAAAGAAAGTGTCTAGAAGGAGTTTTTTTCTTGTTGTTAATTCGATGTATGTTTTTAAAGTTTTTCTCACTCACCACAGCACGTTTTTTTTCTTCTCACTTATTTGTGAGCACTGGATCTATAATCCTCATAGAATATTGATATGAATATTGTGCAATGAATACATTAATTGCTTAACAATGTTTGCATGTGTCCTTTCCCATACTTGCCTATAAAAAACTGCCTCAAGCTGTAGGATATAGGACTCGCTGTCCTCTCTGTTTTTTTAAGAAAATATATCGCTATCGTGATCTATTGGCCTTAAATGAACCACTATTTTCCTAATCTATCTATTACCCCAGGTCAAAAAAATTGGGGTCCCCTTTTTATGTAATACAACACTGAATGCTACATGAGCACCCGGGATAATTGGGGGGAGCTGATGGAGCAGTCAGAGGTAGTCCCAAACTACTTTTGGAGAATGCAGTGCGCTGATGAAAGCCTGAAGGTTCAGATAAGGAACTGAAAAGCCATATGCTTAAGGGTCTGACCTAAAGCCCATACTCTATTTGTTTACAAAGCAAGACGCCTTTGTCTACACCAGACCTAACAAGCATTGGCATAGCCAATAGGTCTCGCTTTTGGGACCTTATAAGTATTTAGTTATGCAGCACAATATCCTTGGTGCAATAACATCAACTGTTGCATGGCTAAAAACTTATAAGGTTCCAAAGGCGAGACCTATTGGCTATGCCAATGCTTGTTTTAATTGTTTGAGAGAATATTTGTGCTGGTCATGTTTATGTGTGTGTTCGTTTTTTATTTTGCCTAACAGTCTTTTTGCAGTCATTTAAACTTCAGCGGGGGGCGGCTCAGGCCCGAGGTACATCTTTTAAGAGTCTTAGCGGGATTGGATCCTGGGCCGGCCATTGTGTCAAGGATCACACGGCTCGACTTAAGTCCGCCGTACAAAAGTAGTGATAAGGAGGTGAACTCGGAGCTGACTGGCGAGATTACAGGCCCTGGAGATGGCGGTATCAGCAGCAAAGCTCCCCGCGGGGTCCCAGTCACAGAGAGGGGCTGATCAGACAGCTAAGGTTCAAGAAAGGGAGGCCCATGGAATGGAATGTGAGAGCAGCGCCGAGGAGACGGAGAGCAGAGCGGTGTGTGCTGAAGAACACAAGCAGAGCAGAGTGTGCCCCCGAGCTAGACGGTTCTGAGACAGTGACCGGCATGGCACTGAGGCCTGGAAAGTAACTTCAGTAACGGAGCAGAGAGGCGGAGAAAGCGTGACGTAGACTCGTGGAAGAGAGAGCGGAGGCCCCTTCTAACACTAACGTGACAGCAAAGAGAGGGGGCTGCCGCGTGTCACTGAAGGAGGGGCCACCTCCTGAGTAGGATTAAACTACGTACACTGGGCATAGGGGAGGGAGTGGGAGAAGGGAGGGGTGTGTGAGAGCAGAGAGAAACCATTAACAGCGCGGCGCTCGTAAAAGGGCGCTGTGCTGATTATGTTACAACAAGCCAGGACTATTGTCTTTGTCAATGGCTGTTAGATGCATAAGATAAAAAACAAGCCAGCGAAGGTCTGGTGTAACAAGCACGGAGGAGCGGGGGCGAGCGAGCGCGGCAGCCTGCAAAGCAGTCCCAAAACGCTCGTGCGTCGTGGCTGGCCTTTGGATGAGTACGCGCGGCAGACATGTGTTTCCACTTATCGCGCCCGCGTCTGGGCACGATAATTGGAAACACATGTTTGCCGCGCGTACCCATCTCAAAAAGGCCAGCCACGACGCACGAGCGTTTCTTGGACTGCTTTGAAAACTCACTTACAATAAGTCTTCGCCTCTAAGCAGCGCTTGCGCGCTACTCGAGGCTCGACCTAAAAAGGGGCAATTGAGTGGACATTCGAAGGGGGGCAATTCTTAGGATCTGATCTCAACCAGTAATTGTTATTTTTCCTGGCTACAAATGAGCCTGAAAATGTCACAGGGACTATTGAAAAGGCAAAGACTCCCAATACTGTGGCATCAACTATCTTTATAAGCTTATGACTTCACCAAAGTTGGTGTGTGCCCTTAATGTTTTCAATTCAGTGAAATGTAATGCAAATGGAAATTATGTGGAGATATGAGGCTGATCATGTGACCAACAATTGTCCTCCAAATGACAGAGCTGTGCATATTCCAGTGTACATTTAACTGAAACAAGGGGAAATTTGTATTTTTTGCAAGTCCTAGACAATCCTGATTGTTCATGTGAAATCTACTCTAGTTTACCCAATTGGTGGTGAATGCATGCACATCCAGCCTCCAGTCATATCTTAGACAACCTTCTAATCGTCAAAGAGCAACTGAAAATATAGTGTTCACCTGAAAGCCAAGCAAATATTCTGTTGATTTTATGAATGCGTAAAGCGGACCTTTAATATTTTCTTTAAAATCTTGTATTCCTCACAACATACGCTATTCTTTAATTATTATTAAAATTAATTCTATCCATTGCAGCCTTGTGGAAAAAAAGTAATATTCAGAGCTTTGCCAGTGGTCTCCGTGATCGGCACCTAGTGCATAATTATTTTTGTAACTTCCAGGAAGCAACGTTTATTAAAACTCATTTCATTTTGAAGTCAGAGAAAGAAAAGTAAACATCCCCCATGTTAAAAGTATATGCAGCAATTTGTCTGTAGACGTAGCCTGACATTTGACCCCTGTCTGAAGCACCGGCAAATGTGACAAAAAAAACACACAAGGATGTTCGAAGCACGTCAGGCTTCCCAGAGAGGATTCGCGCTGTGAGCCTGTGTAACCTGCCAAGTCCTCAATAAAGTGGTTTACTTACCGTGTGTGCGGTCTCATGCAGGGCAACCCTTTCTTTTCACATATAGCGGCCGGGCTCAGCCGCGAGACCGCACTGTCGCGAGGGAAATGCGGATCTATGGCGACTTTGTAATGAGATTGCCGATAGAGCGGTGAGGTCCCCTGTTTGTTGGATTACGTGGGCAGTGTTTTCGGGACTTGCAGTTAAGAATTTACTCACTGCTGGGGATTGTTTTAAAATTCTTGGATGCCAGCAACACCCACTTGGGTTTATATGTTCATTGCAGAACGTCAACTTCGAGAAGGCACTTTGGTACACGCCCATGGGGGCGGGATGTTGGTGAATTTGAATAACTGCTCTGCAATGCTGTGGCGGCTCCGCTTGTGATGTGACTATGAATAAGAACAAGGATGTTCGGAACGCGTCCGGCTTCCCAGAGAGGATTCACGCTGTTAGCCTGTGTAACCTGCCAAGTCCTCAATAAAGTGGTTTACTTACCGTGTGTGCGGTCTCATGCAGGGCAACCCTTTCTTTTCACATATAGCGGCCGGGCTCAGCCGCGAGACCGCACTGTCGCGAGGGAAATGCGGATCTATGGCGACTTTGTAATGAGATTGCCGATAGAGCGGTGAGGTCCCCTGTTTGTTGGATTACGTGGGCAGTGTTTTTGGGACTTGCAGTTAAGAATTTACTCACTGCTGGGGATTGTTTTAAAATTCTTGGATGCCAGCAACACCCACTTGGGTTTATATGTTCATTGCAGAACGTCAACTTCGAGAAGGCACTTTGGTACACGCCCATGGGGGCGGGATGTTGGTGAATTTGAATAACTGCTCTGCAATGCTGTGGCGGCTCCGCTTGTGATGTGCCTATGAATAAGAACAAGGATGTTCGGAACGCGTCCGGCTTCCCAGAGAGGATTCACGCTGTTAGCCTGTGTAACCTGCCAAGTCCTCAATAAAGTGGTTTACTTACCGTGTGTGCGGTCTCATGCAGGGCAACCCTTTCTTTTTATATATATATATATATATTTTTTTTTTCTCCTATGTGTGTGTATGTATGTGTATATATATATATGTGTTTGTGTGTGTGTGTGTGTGTTTATATAGATAGATAGATAGATAGATATTCGCAGTTGCCAGTAGGTATTTATAGATAGGACCTAGTTTCCATAGGAAAAGCTTTTTTTGTTTTGCTAATAACTTGATTAACCTTCACAAATTGCTCAAAAGTGGTGTGCCAGCCACTTCAGCTGCTGTCTGGAAAGTTTCAGGGTGATTTCTCAGCTGGCAGAAAAAAAGTGGGGGTCCTGAAACGCCTTTTTCCCCTTGCATTTTCCCACAGGGAATTTAGACACGACTACAGCCCGAACCACTGAACGAAATCACACCAAATGTGGTAGAAAGCTAGCTCTTGGTAGAGTGCTTTTTGTAATTTGGTGTAAATCTGTTCAGTAGTTTTGGAGTCATTAAAGTAAAAAAGATTTATGTATATCTAGAGACGCAGATCCACGCGTCAACAGCAATGCCGTGATTGGCTGCAGCCTCTATTTTGTCAGCTGGGACACGGTTCCCAGGTTGGGGGGGGGGGGAGACGAATAAAGTGTAAATAGGATATTAGGGGTCCGGGTAGAGGTATATTGGCCCACATGGGACTGTTGTAGGAGTCTGTAAATCTGCAATGGATCCGCAGATCCAGATTCCAATAAAAAAAATACACCCACTTACACACCCATACAATCACTCACACACCCACTCAGTGATCCAGACACCACTCAAACACCCGTACAGCCCCCCATACCCACTCAGAGACCCAGAGAACCACTCTCACACCCACTCACAGACCCACACAGGCACTCACAAATCCCCACAACCACTCACACACCTGTGAAGCCACTCACACAGAGACCTACCAAACCAACCACACACACACACAGCCAGTCGGACACACTCCCATACACCCACTCAGAGACCCTGAAAACCACTCCCACATCCATACAGCCACTCACACATCCAGTCAGAGAACTATTAGCACACCTACTCAGACCCACAGAGGCACTTGCACACCTACTCACACACACCCATAAAGCCAGACACACACACACACACACACACACACACTCACACTCACACTCACACTCACACTCACACTCTAACACACTAACACATGCACACAACCACTCATTCACCCAGGTCACAGGGATGTGTTAGATCGTAAATAGCATTTATAATAAGTAGGAATTCACTGAAAAACCAAAGGTTACAGGATTTTATAGTTAAAAAATAGCTTTAAAGAACAGTAGAAATTCACTGAAAAAACGAAGGTTACAGGCATGTATGTTATGGTTGCATTCAGATTTTACACACACAACACCATAGAAATTCAGCAGTTATAGTTATCTGAAGTATCTATAACTCGTGGGCCCTCGCCATGCACTGCTAAATACCTTCTATGACATCATTGATAATGTCACTGCAACGTTTTTTTCTTCAGTGAATGAATATATATATATACACACACACACACAAACGTGTGTGTATATATGTGTATATATATTTAACTGTAATAAGCAGATTTTCAAATACTAATGGGACTCTATATGTACTAGAGAGATTTGCTCTTCACATGCACATCTCTACTTCCAATGTGGAGGTTTCAGTACACAAAAGCCCTCTATGTACTTGGGATTGGGTATTTGTACCTCAGAGAAACTGAGGAGCACTGATTTCTATTACTTCGTGTAGGAAGCTGGCTCTGTATATACCATACCAAAATGAGGTATGGTGTGCACAGAGTCCCGTGGAACCCCAAAGGTAGGCAGAGGTAAAAGTAGATAGCACCTTACTCTCTATTTGTGGTAGTGGTAGAGACAGACTTAAGATGGCCGCCTCGTAGAGCTCCCGGGTCAGAGATCACCTTATCGGTGAAAATCCCCTTCTCTACCGAGCCATCCGCCTCCTATCTTCCCACTTCCAACTCCCTTTGACATCGGACTTGGTTCTACAGCGTGGCTTACCTCCGGGGACGAACTCCAAGACCCTGACGTTCCTTTCGCCAGCCTGCCGCATCTCGCCAGGTTTGGGCCTTCCGAGCCGGACGTGTGGCGATTCTGACTCCCACTGTCGTGCCGATTTGGGGCTGTTCCTCTGTCGGACACGCAGCACCATCGCTGGACAAATTTCCTCCAGACTGGGCGTGCTTCTACTCGTCGCCTTTCCCTCGTCTGCGCTGATGCTGAGGATTGCCCAGATAGGTGCTCTCGCCCGAGTGCCACACCACTGGGGCTTCTCCCTGTTGCTGGCTCTCCGCTCGAGGAGCCTTTCGGTCCGAACCGCTGCCTGTGCTCGGTGGCCGGATCGGTGCCTCCCACCCCCCACCCCCTTGCTGACGGCGCGGTGCATAGCTGTTTAGCTTCGCTGCTCCCGCCGACGTGGCTGACAGCAACGAACTCGCCAGGAGATGATCCAGGATAGGAGCCGCAGTTTCACGAACCGGAGAGCCACGGGCAACCAACGAGCATGGTGTCGGGCTGATTGATGAGCCTGTTACACCGTTTTGTTCTTTTTTTGTCTCCTATGTGTTCAACTCAGAGCGCCCTCTACTCTGAGGGACAAAATGGCCGATGCCCCGAGGCGCTCCTGCCACGACACGGTTTGTGATGAAGCTGGGACCCACAAGTAAGTCAATCTGCTTGCCTCCTCGAAACCACGCACGCTGGGCTGCTCCCAAAAATTCTGTCTCAGGTAAATCCTCCCTACGCTCGGCCTGACTTTAAAATGGCGGCCGCGCTCGAGACACAGGATAATGTTGCCTTAGCCTGAACATGGACTCGGTTCATAAAACTACTTTTTCCCATCATTCCATCTGATTTATACCGATCCCCAATTAACACCATTAACATTCAGGATACGTATCGACACTTAGTGAAAACAAGAGGCTTTACCACTAGGTGCCTGCACAAATGCCCAAACACTCACTATTGTTTTCACATTCACTGGGGCAAGCTGGAGGACGAGGCGACCGACGCTGCTTCGATAGAATTATGACGTTGCCCCCTGGGCGGAATCCATAATTGTTCGGACTTATCGTGGAACTAGAGTAACGTTTGGTTGATGCCCGGTGGAGCTATCATATGTAGCTATAGAGGAGCTTGACTCTGGGTCATCCCCCTTGGTTGGCACCTACCCAGCTGGATATCAGACATTGTTTTCTTCCTCATCTACCCGTTATGTTCCCTTCCCTCCCTCCATCGATCTTGTTTTTCTATGTTTATTGAATGCACTAGCAACGGATTTAACTGTAATGTAACTGTAACTGATGTAACGCTGTAACACGTCTTAATCCTCATGTAAAGCGCTCTGATACCTCCGGGCCTAGCCTGGACTTCCTCGTCTCCTCGCCATGTCTCCTACCCCCTCCCCCACCTCTTCCCTCCTTCATTCTTTGCTTGCCTCCCGTATTCCTTTCCTCTCTCCCCTGAATCTCTTTCCCCCTACCTGCTTTGTTTATCCTTGTGCCTATGCTCCGCTCAATCTCCCTCCCCGTCGCCCTTTTTACATTATCCCCTTACCCTCTACACGCCAGGAACCAACGGATGCAACTCGTAATTGACGTACCTTCTGTAACAATGGGTAACTTGTAACCTATGTAACCCTACCAGCCTGACTCCCTAAAATGGCCCCCTTAAGTGTGCCCTTGTCCAAAGCACTCCTACTCCCCTTGTTGGGGATGGATCCAGCATTTTTGCCCTGGAGTCTCAGAGACCCTTCTGAGAGAGTCCACAGTGACAAGGGAGTCTCACATAGTAGAGGACTGGGATTGATCCCCTTACCTCTGGGAACTGTCTCCTACCCGCCGGAAGTCGGACACTGTGTTCACGCTGGGTTTTCTACCCCCTCCTCTTCCCTCCTTCATTCTTCTAAGTGTGCCCGTGACCAAAGCACTCCTCTCCCCTTATTGGGAAGGGATCCAGCATCTAGGCCCTGGAGTCTCAGCGACCCTGCTGAGTCCACCGCGACAAGGGAATCACACAAAATGGAAGACTGGGAATGACCCCTTTACCGCAGGGAGCCGTCTCCCACCCAGCCGGACATCGGACACAGTTACTTCCTCGTCTCCTCGCTGTGTCTCCTACCCCCTCCCCCTCCTCTTCCCTCCTTTCATTCTTGTCTTGCCTCCCCTTTTCCTTTCCTCTCTCCCCTGAATCTCTCTCCCCCTACCTGCTTTGTTTTTCCTTGTGCCTATTCTCCGCTTAATCTCCCTCCCCGTCGCCCTTTTACATTACCCCCTTACCCTTCTACACGCCATGAACCAACGGATGTAACTTGTAATTGATGTACCTTCGGATGTAACTTGTAATTGATGTACCTTCTGTAACAATGTGTAACGTGTAACCTATGTAACTCTCCTCATGTAAAGCGCTCTGATACCTCCGGGTCTAGCCAGCGCTATATAAAACTCAAGTAAATAAATAAAAATAAATAAGTGTGGGCGAGCAGTAAGGCTTTATCAGAGGGTAGTGTTAAGCATTTGTTGTACACACTCGGGCAGCAAATGATGTCACACACTCAAAGACTGAACTCAGACTAATTTGTTTGTATAAACATATTATTTAGTTATTTTATTTCTAGGGCCAAACCAAGCCTGTTACAGGTAAGTGAAATAAATGCTTTGCAAAATCTTATGCAATGTTTTACAGTTGAATGCAGGTTCAAATGCAGTTGAAGGAATTACAGGTAAGTCAATGTTCAGAAATAACTTTTCAGTTACTTTACAGATTACTGTGTACGTTACTTTTTAGATTACTCTTTAAGTTACTTTTTCTACTCAGTGTGATATGCCTAGATATCACACTGGGACATTTCCTAGAGAAAAGGTAAGTAAATCAATTTTTGAACAGTTGCAGTTTTTCAGTGTTACAAACCAACTCCACACTTAATTTACACGAGAAACAGGCAATGTATTCCTATGGAGAATAATGAAATTAACGGTTTGCAGGCAAGTACAAGTTTGTGGGAGTTGGTATTATGGGGTTAGAACCAGGGTTCCCCCAGGGTCAACGATGCACTCCTGAAACACCCTCAGCGGCATTAGGGCGGCCGGGTGCAGAGTGCTGAGGCCGAATGTTATTCAATGGGAGATGGGAGGCCTCCGGTAGGTGGCTGCTCACGAGCAGGCCACAAGGTTGTGGGAGTGTTAGGCTCAGGGCAAAGGCTAATCCGAGTTAGCACCCAAAGTACACCCGCAGGGGCGGCTGGGTGCAGGGATCTGTTTTGGCGTCGGGTGCCCTGTTTTCAATGGGGATTCTCCGGTTGCAACAAAGACTGCAGGCTCGGGATGAAGATCTTCTGGAGGTGACCACCGGTTGGAGAGGTAAGTTGGGATGCTGGGACACTGTCGGCTGGGCCACCCAAGGCCGTGGGGTGTCGGGTGCAGGGGTGTCTTTACGCGTCGGGTTTTCTTGCCAGCTCCGGTCGCGGTCAGGGGAATCCTCCAGAAAGGGGCTGCAGGCTTTGCTTGTAGATTTGAGGTAGATCAGAGATCACCAGATCTCAGGTCAGGATCGCGGAGGAGACCTCGTGGTGTTGGGCCACTCTAACTCGGGCCGTAGGCGTCGGGTGCAGACTTATGGTTTTGGCTGGGGCCAGAGTCTGTTGGTGAGCAAATCCGGTGCTCACGGGAGACAAAGTCTAGGGTTTGGAAGGCAGGGCAGGTCCCAAGGCTGCTGGCTGCAGGACACACCGCGATTTCGCTGGAGAAGGTTCGAGGTAGGGACATGCCAGTATGGCTGGGGCCAAGTCAGTGGGCGTTCTCCTCCTCTTAGTTTCAGCACGGCTTCTTCGGTCCTTCTTCTTCTTTTCTTCTGGTCGGTTCTTGTCTGAGGAGGCAAGGTTCGTGGTGCCCCTAAAAACTAGATTTAGGGGCGTTACAGGTAAGTAAAGGTTGGGATCAATGGGTCCCTTCCTTGGGGTGGGTACACCCCCTATTATGCCACCCTCCAGTGGGAGGGTGGCATATGCCTCTCTCTGGTTGGCTGGTCCCCCCCCCCCCATCTGCAAGATGGCGGGGACTGAGAGTTGTGCTTCATCTCGCCCCCTCCACCTGAGGGGTGGGGTTGTCAAAGGTGGGCACACCTCCCTTCCTCACTTGGTTTTCCCGCTGATTCTCCCATCCAAAGTGGGGTTTAGAACCTGTGGGAGCCAGTTACTGGAAGCAGCAAAGGGCTGGGTAGCTCACAAAGGTGGCAAGCTTTTGAAGCTTCCCCTTCGTGGATCCTGCCCATCCTGGGGGAGGAGGCTTGGCACCTCGTCCCAGGATGTGTATTGTTACAGGCACCCGAGAGCAGCAGGCTCTCGACCCAGGGGTCCAGAAACATGTCTGGTGGGGGCAGCTGGCAAACAGCCGCTCAGCCAGGACACTAGTGTTAGGTCGTTTTTCAGGGGGCATCTGTAAAATGCCGTCTGAGTGCGTTTTTCATTAAATCCCACACTGGCATCAGTGTGGGTTTAATGTGTTGAGACGTTTGATACCAAATTTCCCAGTTTTCAGTAAAGCCATTATGGTGCTGTGGAGTTCGTAATGACAAACTCCCAGTACCATATACTCTTAATGGCATTACTGCACTTACAATGTCTAAGAATTGGCTTAGGCACTGTAGGGGTACAGGGCTCATGCACCTGTACCCTCACCACTGGTATAGTGCACCGAGCTAGAGGGGTGGCTGACCTATGCCAGGGCGGTGGGTTGTAGGCATGGCACACCGGGATGTGTGCCATGCCGACTCTTCACTTTGTTCTGCACCAAAACATGCAGCCTGCAATGGCAGTGTGTGTGTGTAAAGGTACAGGGCCTTTAAGGATGGCACAATAAGTGCTTCAGACCTTGGAGGCCTTCCCTGGCCATAGTGCCCTTGGTACCTGTGGTACCATTTACAAGGGACTGACCTATGGCCACAAAGTGCCAATTGGGTCTTGTTTTCAATGCAGTTTAGGGAAAGAACATAGGCCCTGGGTACCTGTTTGGCAGGACCCAGGGCACACTTAGTCAAAGTACATCAGCAGTTTGGCAAAAAGTGGGGGCAACCATGCAAAAAGAGGCCAGTTTACCTTTTTGGTCATCTTCTTGGAGGTGAGTTCTGTGAGGGGAGTCACAATGGACCCATATCCCTTCATAAACCTCCAGTAGTACCCAGTCAAGCCTAGGAATGCCCTTACTTGGGTCTGGGTTGTTGGAGCTACCCAGTCCAGGATGGCCTGGATCGTGGGCTGTAAGGGTTGCACTTGGCCTCCACCAACAAGGTAGCCCAAGTATACCACTGTTCCCTGCCCTATCTGGCATTTGGATGCCTTGATAGTTAGGCCTGCAGTTTGCAGGGCTTTTAAAACCTTACCCAGATGGATCAGGTGATCCTGCCAGGTGGAGCTGAAGACAGTAATATCATTTAGATATGTTGCACTAAAGGCTTCCAATCCAGCAAGGACTTTATTCACCAACCTTTGGAAGCTGGCAGAGGCATTCTTTAGACCAAAAGGCATAACAGTAAACTGATAATGCCCATCAGGTGTGGAGAATGCTATCATTTCTTTTGCTCCTGGTGCCATGCCAATCTGCCAGTACCTTGCAGTTAAGTCAAAGGTCTTAGAAATTTGGCTGCACCCAATTTATCAATTCATCAGCTCTTGGGATAGGGTGAGCATCTGTCTTGGTGACAGAGTTGAGCCCTCTATAGTCCACACAGAACCTCATTTCTCTCTTCCCACCCTGTGGATGAGGTTTGGGGACTAGAACCACTGGGCTGACCCAGGGGCTCTCAGAGGGTTCAATAACTCCTACATCCAGCATCTTGCTGACTTCAGCTTTGATGCTTTCCTTGCCTTGATCAGACTGTTGATAGATTTTGTTCTTGACCGGTACACTGTCCCCAGTGTCCACATCATGGGTACACCAGTTTGTCTGACCAGGGGTCAAGGAAAAGAGCTTTGCACACTGTTGCAAGACCTGCTTACAATCAGCCTGCTGTTGGGCAGAGAGGGTGTCTGAATAGACGACTCCATCCACTGACCCATCTTTGGGGCTGTAAGAGAGGAGGTCAGGGAGAGGTTCACTCTCTGTCTCCTGATCCTCATCAGTCACCATCAGCATGGTGATGTCAGCCCTGTCATGGAAAAGCTTAAGGCGGTTCACATGGATCACCCTTTTGGGTGTCCTGCTTGTGCCCAGGTCTACTAAGTAGGTGACCTCACTTTTCTTCTCAAAGATTGGGTAAGGACCACTCCGTTTGTCCTGGAGAGCCCTTGGTGCCACAGGCTCCAAAACCCACACCTTTTGCCCTGGTTGGAACTCCACCAATGCAGCTTTGTGATCATACCAGTGCTTCTGGAGCTCCTAGCTGGCCTCAAGATTTTTGAAAACTTTTTCCATGTACTCTGCCATTCTGGACCTTCGGCCTAGTACATAGTCCACAATGTCTTGTTTGGGTTCTTGGAGAGGCTTCTCCCAACCCTCTTTTACAAGACAGAGTGGTCCCCTAACAGGATGGCCAAACAGAAGTTCAAAGGGGGGAAAAAAACCCTACTCCCTTCTGAGGCCCCTCTCTGTAGGTGAAAAGCAAGCATGGTAAGAGGACATCCCATCTTCTTTTTAGCTTTTCAGGGAGCCCCATAATCATGCCTTTTAATGTCTTGTTAAACCTCTCAACAAGACCATAGGTTTGTGGGTGATAGGGTGTAGTAAACGTGTACTGCACTCCACACTCTTTCCACATATTTTTCAGGTATGCAGACATGAAGTTTGACCCCCCTGTCTGTAACCACCTCCTTAGGAAACCCTACCCTGGTGAAGACGCCAATGAGGGCCTTGGCTACTGCAGGAGCTTTAGTAGTCCTAAGGGGAATTGCCTCAGGATACCTGGTTGCATGATCCACTACCACCAGTATAATTTTGTTTCCTGATTTTGTGGGAGGTTCAAGTGGACCCACTATGTCCACACCTACCTTTTCAAAGGGAACCCCAACCACTGGTAGTGAAATTGAGAGGGCCTTTTGGTTTCCACCTGTTTTGCCACTGGCTTGACAGGTGACACAGGAGCTGACAAACTCCTTCACCTTCTGATTCATCTGGGGCCAGTAAAAGTGGCTAACTAGCCTTTCCCAGGTTTTGGTTTGGCCCAGATGTCCAGCTAGGGGGATGTCATGAGCTAAAGCACCTCCCTTCCTCACTTGGTTTTCCCGCTGATTCTCCCTCCCAAAGTGGGGTTTAAAACCTGTGGGAGCCAGTTACTGGAAGCAGCAAAGGGCTGGGTAGCTCACAAAGGCAGCAAGCTTTTGAAGCTTCCCCTTCATGGACCCTGACCATTCTGGGGGAGGAGGCTTGGCACCTCGTCCCAGGATGTGCATTGTTTCAGACCCGCGAGAGCAGCAGGCTCTCGACCCAGGGGTCCAGAAACATGTCTGGTGGTGGCAGCTGGCGAGCAGCCACTCCGCCAGGACACTAGTGTTAGGTCGTTTTTCAGGGTGCATCTCTAAGATGCCCTCTGTGTGCATTTTTCATTAAATCCCACACTGTCCTCAATGTGGGTTTAATGTCCTGATAAATTTGATACCAAACTTCCCAGTTTTCAGTAAAGCCATTATGGTGCTGTGGAGTTCGTAATGACAAACTCACAGTACTATATACTCTTAATGGCATTACTGCACTTACAATGTCTAAGAATTGGCTTAGACACTGTAGGGGTACAGGTCACGTGCACCTGTACCCTCACCACTGGTATAGTGCACCCAGCTAGAGGGGTGGCTGACCTATGCCAGGGCAGTGAGTTATAGGCATGGCACAAAGAGATGTGGGCCATGTCGACTCTTCACTTTGTTCTGCACCAAAACACGCAGACTGTAATGGCAGTGTATGGGTGTGTAACGGTACAGGGCCCTTAAGGGTGTTACAGTGAGTGCTTCAGCCCTTATAGGCCTTCCCTGGCCACAGTGCCCTTGGTACCTGTGGTATCATTTACAAGGGACTGACCTGTGGTCAGAGTGCCAATTGGATTTTGTGTCAGTGCAGTTTAGGGAAAGAACATAGGCCCTGGGTACCTGTTTGGCAGGAACCCAGGGCACACTCAGTCAAAGTACATCAGCAGTTTGGCAAAACGTGGGGGCAACCATGCAAAAAGTGGGCACTTTTTTTACACTTGGAGACAGTTAATTTATTTTTTATTTATTGATTTGCTGAGTTTTATACTGTGCTGACATTGTCGCCTTATCGTCACTTGGGAGCATTCGTAGAATTTGTTCAAATTATGAACAGAAGTTTGAGTCCAATTGAATGTCAGGTGTCCCAGTCCAGTATTCAGTCACTGAAATGCTGCACTCTGGAAAGCTGAATCTTTCAGTTGACTGCTTAGTGGTCATTAGTGAAATCTCTCAATACCCATCTAATACAGTCTTGCACTTGCGACAAAAACTTTTCCAATCCCTCTGAGGAGTGAATTCTTGATCTTTCTTTGTCAAGGTTGGATTTCTTTAAATGTGTTACCTGAATCTAGAAAGGTCAAACTTTCAACTGAATAATGTCAAACAGTGCTTGTGCAGCATCTCCGCATAATAAAAGCTTTTTGGTTGGGGCTTTTCTTTACAAAACACAAAGAGGGGGCAAGAGGAGAATTTAAGGACCTGCGCGGGCACTCTCCCCAATATGACAATCGCAAAATACTGATTGTCCTCGGGTCCAAAGAGAAAGAGATTTAAAAAAAAGAGAAAGTTAATTATCTCAGAGAGATGACTGGAGAGGATACTGTCCACCTGGGGTAGTCCCTTTAAAGGACGGTTTCCCTCACACACCAGAGGTGTCATGCTTCATCATGGGGATACCTCCTCGCGTCACAAACCTTGTTGTGACGTGGGCTACAACCCCCTCGCTGCGAGGGAGGAGCTCAGGGATGTTTTTTCAAAGTGAAGAAAGGGGTATCTAAAACCCAGTATGAGCGATTGTGTGTGTGTGAAGTGGTGCAGTGCTAACTAAACTGTGATGCGAGAAAAATAATTAAAACTAGCTACGTGGTAAGCCTATCGAATTTTATTGTCGCTTCCAGGTGCCAGGATTAAGAACACAATGGAACTGGTGTAGCTGCCATCATTAGAGGTAGCTGCACTCATTAGAGGTAGCTGCACTCTAGAATGATCGACATGTTTCGGCCGTGTTGAACTATTATAGTTTGATGGCCTTCATCAGGATCTCTAGAAGCTACTGCATGTGACTATACACAAAGTGAAAAAAGTGTTGTTTTTTTTTTTAGAGAAGGCGAATGGTAAAATATCACCAGTGATCAAGCTGATCCGTAGATTCACCTGTGTACCTGCAAGAAAAGAAAAAGCTAGAGTAGTAAAATAGTAAGGACCGTCATCTTCCAAACATTTAGGTGTATCTCTCATGTTCTGACAGTTCCAGTTAGCACTTTTTTACTATGGTCTCTGACAAGCTATCTATCACCAAGTGATTATCTAAAGTCCTTGGCACTCACCTGCAAAAGTCAGGTGTATTTGTTGCATCTGTTCATTGCAGTTGGCATTAAATACAGACGCCCGTCCCACCTAATGAAAAGAGGCAGGGGAATAGCTAGTCATAGATGACACCAGCATTTAAAAACAGTAACCGTAGTAATATCCAGTTGATTGTCAGTAAAATAACAGGACTAGAAGGTGGGTTCCCAAGTGACAGTATCACTGTTTGTAAGAACCCTTTATTGTGATGCCATTTTATTGCCAGTATCCCATTCTGTTAGGACAAAAAACCTAATGGCATCACGGTAGCCCAGTGAACCCACGTAAGTTAGAAAGGAAGCGTATTGAAATGTACTGTCACCGACCTAGAGAAGGTCATGTGACAACCCTAAAGAAACCGCTGTGAAGTGTGTGCGTTAAAAGCGGTTGTCGAGATAAGCCCTTTAAATCCAAGTGTACATCTTGGGTACTGTGATGTCCAGGCATGATCAGGTTATAACCAGCCTTTTTTAGGCCAAGGCCGCGGCCGCTCGAGAGGCAGACGCCGGCAACAAGTCCACTGGAGTCCTCCGACGTCCCCTCGTAACACCCGCAGCGTGACCCTGTCCAAAATATCGCACCAGCCAGGATCGAGCAGGGAACCAGTCTAGTTGTCAACCTTAGTCAGCGGTAACTGACCCAGGATGAGACCAATGTACTCAACCGAGGACTCTGTTTTGTACCAACGAATAGAGGTGATCTTTTCCAGCTCCACCCAGAAATTCATCAGTTTTTCAGGAAAGTGAGGCTTCACTTCCTTTTTGCAAATCAACCCCTGAATGAAGAGGTGATCGCTACGACCAACACGAGTCTACGTCCCAAATCAACTTTCAACCCTCCAATCTACCTAGTGCCCACCAAAGTTGCAACTTTCGAGAAGGCAGTACTGAAGGATCTTGATTCCAGATTGTCCTCAACTCCGAAGGTTTTTCACAACATTCCCAAAACGGAACAAGATGCCCTGCGCGAGCTCAGCATGGATAAAAGTATTACGATCAAGCCAGCTGACAAAGGCGGGGCCATTGTCCTCATGGACACTGAGGCATATAGGAATGAATGCCAGCGACAACTTGATGTTATTACATCATATCGCCGCCTACAACTAGATCCTACTAGGAGGATCACTACGACCATTGCCAACATGACCAATCATGCTCTGGAGTATGCATGGATAACCAAGAAAGAAGCAGAGTTTTTGACCAACAAAGAACTTGTCACTTAGGGTTGTCACATGACCTTCTCTAGGTCAGTGACAGTACATTTCAATACGCTTCCTTTCTAACTTACGTGGGTTCACTGGGCTACCGTGATGCCATTAGGTTTTTGTCCTAACAGAATGGGATACTGGCAATATAATGGCATCGCTATAAAGGGTTCTTACAAACAGTGATACGGTCACTTGGGAACCCACCTTCTAGTCCTGTTATTTTACTGACAATCAACTGGATATTACTACTGTTACTGTTTTTAAATGCTGGTGTCATCTATGGCTAGCTATTCCCCTGCCTCTTTTCATTAGGTGGGACGGGCGTCTGTATTTAATGTCAACTGCAATGAACAGATGCAACAAATACACCTGACTTTTGCAGGTGAGTGCCAAGGACTTTAGATAATCACTTGGTGATAGATAGCACTTTTTTACTATGGTCTCTGACAAGCTAACTGGAACTGTCGGAACATGAGAGATACACCTAAATGTTTGGAAGATGAGTGTCCTTACTATCTTACTACTCTAGCTCTGTCTTTTCTTGCAGGTACACCGGTGAATCTACGGATCAGCTTGATCACTGGTGATATTTTACCATTCGCCTTTTCTAAAAAAGTTTCACTTTTTTCACTTTGTGTATTGTCACATGCAGTAGCTTCTAGAGATCCTGATGAAGGCCATGAAACTATAATAGTTCACAGGGGTGGGGGAATCATATCGCCCGACGCCCGAACCATGTTGATTTTTATGACGGGCAAGAAGATTTACTGTCTATTTTGTCCGACGGACAAGTAGACATTAAATTACATAAATAATAAACGATCTGTGAGCACTCTGGGGCTCACACCCAATCAAAAATGTTAGCAGAAAGCCAGAGAACCTTTGGAGGTCTCTGACTGGCTATAAGCCCATGACTGGGCTCTAGCAAGTGATTGGCTGTGGGAGTTAAATGGCAGACTCTGTGTTACTGGCGGGCTTGGCAGGCCCGGCAGCTCAAATGCTGATTATCAGCACTTCGGAAGTTTTCCGCTCTGCAGACCAAATGACGACCAGAAGGAGCCACTCTCTACAATCCCGCCGAAGCCGTCGCGTAAAACCCGGTACCGGTTGGAGGAGGGTCTCTGCTGTCTGCACACGTGAGGAGTACATGAGGGCATCGGCCAGGGCCTGGGGAGACTGAAACCCGGCATAAGGAAAATGGAGCTGCGGCATGCAACGGCATAGCGGGGCTGCGCCCCGCTCTCACATGAGAAATCATCGCGAGCAGCCCCCCTTTTCAGCGCGGCCGTGGGGTGGGAAAGGCAGAGACCGCCACGGGCGGCAAAGTGCCCAGCTACGCCACTGGCGGCATAATGCTAAGAATCTGGGGAAACTGAGTAGCACTGGTCTGACTGGCATGTACTAAGGCTCTGGACCGCAGCCTTCCATTGAGGATTTCTTTATTGTGACTGGTGGCCAGAACCAACTACTGACTACAGCTGGTGCTGGTGTTGCGACGCGCCTCTCCCCAATGACTTTTGCAACCGGCAAGCTGGTCAATCTACGGGTCAGCCCGGAGCGGCGGTTACATCCACTGGGAACATCGAGGGGATTCACACTGGAGGAGCAGAAAGCAGCACACAAGTCGTCACTAAAGAGGGTACACTGCAAAGTGAGTCACCCTGTCTTCCCTCCTCTACATGCAAGTCTCAGGTCAGTGTGTATTATGTTGTGACGGCCCCTCATGTTATTACTACTTCTAATCCTGACTCAACATTGCATTTTGCAGCGGCGCCTGCACTAAACCCCTCGTCGGCTCAGCCCCGCCCCCGTAATTATAACCACTTTAGCTAGGTTTGACTCTAGTCTCTGGCTCTGAGGGAGGGGTAAAGGGGTAAAACTCATATTTATATGCAGTCCCTGGCTTGGCTAGTCAGTCTTACTGTTCCCTCTACGTATATTGCTCAGCTCGACAATGGCTCAGACAGGAATTATATTCCTGGCTCACGGAAAATTAACTGTAAGGATGCCACAGGTGGGCTTAAGGTACCTGTTGATTCTCTTGATTGTGGGGACAGGTTATTTTCGTTATCTGATGTTTCAGAGGCTTCTGGGCCTGAAGATGAAGTGGCAGTTACAAGCTCTGCAGTCTCAGAGAATAGCAGCAGTAGCTCCCCTGAGGATGAGAGCACCACGGTTAAACGTTTAATCCATTGGAAGGGGGATAAACATTTGAAATCAACTACTGGGCCAAGCAGGAAGCCAGCAGCTTCTGCGCTTAAGTGGGACTATTCGGCTAGCAACAAGTCTATCGTGAGCCACCCCAGGACACATGAAATGATTTCAAAATAGTGCATGCTGATTAATCAACTATAATTAAAGCTGCAAAAAGTGTGCATTGTATTATATTATAGTCATGTGCTAGGATCTGCAATTTACAGTGAGTGTACACAAAATATGCAGGGAGATATTTTGCATTTTCAATTTCAGTTTGCATTTTTGGTACTTACGCCTAGAATAATCAAGTTCAGAGCGTGTCTGTTACACTGTGCGTATTGACTGTGTCTTGATTTTGAGGTTATTTGCCTTAAATATATGTAGGTTATTGGGTTTTATGTTTCTGAGGCCCCCTTTTGTTGTGTTTCCTGTTTATTCTGCTTTCCTCAGCCTCCCAGGGCGTTGGCCTACTGCCGTCAGGTGTGAAAGATGCTTCTCTAAACCAGAATATTGGGGGTTAAACCAAATTGCCCTTTCTGCCTGGAATAAACCAACCCCTGCCTACTTGCTAAGAAAAGTGAACCCCATAATCTTACAGATGCCTCCCGTCTGTCTTGTATCTTTCAGTTGCTTGTGGCTATAGTCCCTTCTCGTCACATTCATCTTTCCTTCTGCCGCTCACTCTCTGCTTAGCGCCTCAACTCCTGTTCTACAACCCTGACCACCTCTCTTCCCAGCATCCTCTTTGCACACTTCCTTGCATTCTTGTACACTACTTCATCACTGTAGCCCTCACCCCCCCCCCCAATCTCCAACTCGGGTCCCACATATTTCCACTCTGTGAACTCACTGCAACCACCATCTGTCTCTTTTCTCCTGGCTAGTAAATCTGCCACCAGTGTCTTTTAAGCTACATGCTCACGAGTCACAGCACTACTCTCCCTAGGGGCATAGAACATGGAGTGAGTTGGAGACAAATGGGCCAAGCATGAAACCTGTATTCTGTGTAGTGGATGAATAGGGCATGGAACCTGTGGCCTGTAATGAGAGGAGGGATAACCCTATTCTGTCTGTATTGAGAGAAATGGGTAACATGAAAGCTTATAGTGTGAAGGAACAGAAGCAAAGGGTGATGGGATGGAGCCTATGATGAGTCAATGGAAGGGTTATGGACTGTAATTGAGAGGAAATGGGATGTGTTTAGCCTTTATAGTGAGAGGAATGTGGAAGCTTATAGGTTGCTGTAAAGGAATTTGTGTGGTTGCTTACTACTGATGGGCAGAAGCAGAGGGCAAGTTTACTTAGGAGGGTGTAACCGATTAGTAAAAGCAGCAGCTAAATGATTTGGGTAGTAAAGGGGACAAGTGGATTTTATTACAGGACAAGAAGATTTCTGTAGCACTTTGTCCCTTGGACAAGTAATTTTTTTCAAAAATTCCACACCCCTGAGTTCACCACGGCCGAAACATGTCGATCATTCTAGAGTGCAGCTACCTCTAATGATGGCAGCTACACCAGTTCCATTGTGTTTTTAGGTCTCGCCTGAGCCAGCGCATGCGCTGGTCTGGCGAGACATTTAGTGAGTGGGGGCTTTAGAAATGCGACCACAAGCTTTTGCTTGTGGCTTGCTGTTACGCGCGCGTGCACGCGCACAGCCGCCATCTGGCTTTCCTCTCTCGTCATGGGTCATCAGCTTTCAAGATACGAGAGTTTTCTTTCACATTCCTGAAGTCGATAGCTTCCTTTTCATTTGAGTTACTAAGCAATCCTGGGCGGAGCCAACTGTTAAATTAAATGAATCAGGTTATTCGTGTTTACAAGCATCTCCTGAGAAACGCGGCAAAACTTTCAAACGACGACATTGTTTCTGTGGTTTGAAAGTTTCGCTGTGTTTCTCAGGAGATGCTTGTAATCAGCTTTCAAGATAGAGAGCTTTCTTTCACATTCCTGAAGTTGATAGCTTCCTTTTCATTTGCCTATATATCCCTACCTCTCTTCTACCCCTCTACCTCTACTCTACCTCTCTTCTACCCCTCTACCCCTCTTCTACCCCTCTACCCCACCCCTCTTCTACCCCTCTTCTACCCCTCTTCTACCCCTCTACCCCTCTTCTACCCCATTACCCCTCTTCTACCCCATTACCCTCTTCTACCCCATTACCCCTCTACTACCCCTCTACTACCCCTCTACTGCCCCTCTACTACCCCTCTACTACCCCTCTTCTACCCCTCTACTACCCCTCTACTACCCCTCTACTACCCCTCTACTACCCCTCTACCCCCTCTACTACCCCTCTACCCCTCTTCTACCCCTCTACCCCTCTACTACCCTCTACCTCTCTACTACCCCTCTACCCTTCTACTACCCCTCTACCCCTCTACTACCCCTCTACTACCCCTCTTCTACCCCTCTTCCCCTCTTCTACCCCTCTACTACCCCTCTTCTACCCCTCTACTACCCCTCTACCCCTCTACTATCCCTCTACCCCTCTACTACCCCTCTACCCCTCTTCTACCCCTCTACCCCTCTTCTACCCCTCTTCTACCCCTCTACCCCTCTTCTACCCCTCTTCTACCCCTCTTCTACCCCTCTTCTACCCCTCTTCTACCCCTCTTCTACTCTACCCATCTTCTACCCCTCTACCCCTCTTCTACCCCTTTACCCCTCTTCTACCCCTTTACCCCTCTTCTACCCCTCTACCCCTCTACTACCCCTCTACCCGTCTTCTACCCCTCTACCCCTCTTCTACCCCTCTACCCCTACACTACCTCTCTTCTACCCCTCTACCTCTACTCTACCCCTTTACCTCTACTCTACCCCTCTTCTACCCACTGTAACTAGCAAAGACACTGTGTCACGGCAGCATCACTCAGCACCACCACAGCATCACTCTGCACCACCTCAGCATCGCTCTGCACCACCTCAGCATCGCTCTGCACCACCTCAGCATCGCTCTGCACCACCTCAGCATCGCTCTGCACCACCTCAGCATCGCTCTGCACCACCACAGCATCGCTCTGCACCACCTCAGCATCGCTCTGCACCACCACAGCATCGCTCTGCACCACCACAGCATCGCTCAGCACCACCACAGCATCGCTCTGCACCACCACAGCATCGCTCTGCACCACCACAGCATCGCTCTGCACCACCACAGCATCGCTCTGCACCACCACAGCATCGCTCTGCACCACCACAGCATCGCTCTGCACCACCACAGCATCGCTCTGCACCACCACAGCATCGCTCTGCACCACCACAGCATCACTCTGCACCACCACAGCATCACCACATCAGTATCACTCAGCACAACCACAACATCACTCAAGACCACATCAGTATCACTCAGCATCGCCTTTGCACTAGTACACCACCACATCATCATCACTCAGCAAGACCTAAGTATCATTCAGCATCATCTCAGCACCAGTCACCACCACCACTACCACCTCAACATCACTCAACACCACCTCAGCCTGCTCTCGGTATCTGCCATCTGTTGATTCTCCCCTAGCGTCTGGCCGCTGCTAGTGTTATAATACAGGTGCTAGTTCACAACCTTCAACCTCGAAATTGTTTATGCCCCCTCAAAAAAACTTTAACAAACAACCATTGGAATAGGCAAAAACAAGTTGCCAGCATTGCAAGAACAAAAGAAAAATGAGGAAATTTTTATTGTACATACATTTTTAATATGGTCGTTCTGTTGGACATAATGCCTTTTTGGTCATATTTAAGGTAACAAAAATGCTTCTGGCACTTTTTATTACAACTTTTCAGCATGCTGCACAGCAGCTACACTTCTCTACAGCACAGCTTAAACACATTGGCAAAGTCAATAGGTCTCGCTTTTGGGACCTTATAAGTATTTAGTTATGCAGCACAATATCCTTGGTGCAACAACATCAACTGTTGCATGGCTAAACACTTATAAGGTCCCAAAAGCGAGACCTATTGGCTATGCCAATGCTTGTTAATCCTGGCACCTGGAAGCGACAATAAAATTCGATAGGCTTACCACGTAGCTAGTTTTAATTATTTTTCTCGCACCACAGTTTAGTTAGCTCTGCACCACTTCACACACACATAATCGCTCATACTGGGTTTTAGATACCCCTTTCTTCACTTTGAAAAAACATGCCTGAGCTCCTCCCTCGCAGCGAGGGGGTTGTAGCCCGCGTCACAACTAGGTTTGTGACGCGAGGAGGTATCCCCATGATGAAGCATGACACCTCTGGTGTGTGTGAGGGAAGCCGTCCTTTAAAGGGACTACCCCAGGTGGACAGTATCCTCTCCAGTCATCTCTCTGAGATAATTTACTTTCTCTTTTTTTTTTAAATCTCTTTCTCTTTGGACCCAAGGACAATCAGTGTTTTGTGTGGGGCTTTTCTATACTCTGCTCAGACTGAAAAGGGGTATGAAATGTTTAAAAGGCTTTATTTTCACTTACTGTAGCTCCTATGTAGAATAGACCTCTTGCGGTTCTGGCAAGCTTTCTTGAATCGCTTGAGAAATGCCTTTGAACCTTAACTTTTTCAAACCTTAACTTTTCAAATCAGTTTGATACCAGCACATCTTAATTAATTATGACACTTATATCACACTACCATTATTGTTCCGTGGTGCTGGTCATAGTGACCTAGAACAAGTGTGTCTTTAAGGGTCTTCTTAAACAGGGTCATGTTGGACAAATGTATTGACATTATTGCCAGGGTGTTCCAAAAATGTGATCCTTGGCCTGAGAAGGCTTTACCTCACTTTCCTTTTTAATTTAACTTGTGGAACTACCTATTCTGATTTTTTGGTTTTCTTTCAGAATGATACCAGAAGAATCTTTGCCCCATCTAAATAGAGAATGACTTATTAGTAGCTTTAAACATGAGGTAGCAGAGCTTGAACAGAATTATATCTCAAACCAGAAGCCGATGTAGAAGCAGTGCTGGTGTAACTAACCTGGTCTCTTTTCTGGAGCCCAGAGATGGCCCATAATATTTGTTGAAGGCTTTGAATTTGGCTAGTAAGAAAGGCAATATAAAGGCCTGCCTCCTAGCCAATTTAAAGGCTGATTCATTATTAGATGCAGGAATTCACTGCAAGATCTATAATTACGGGCCAATCTAACGGGACTAATCATTTGTGAGGGTATCTAGGCGCTGAGAACCCTGCTACTTAGGAGGGTTTAGTTGAACAGCCAGGTCTGGAGACCTTTCCTGAATTTCATTAGCGAGGATGCGTTTGGGAGGTGAAGGGGGGGAGCTCGTTCCAGGACTTTGCAGTGAGGTAGAAGGAGCATCATCCACTGTCTGGAGGGTTGGTGGAAGTTCAGGCGGGGCTTGATGTATGCTGGTCCTTGGTTGTGTAGGACTTTGTAGGTGTGGATCATCATCTTGAATTGACATCTTTTCTGAATGGGGAGCCAGTGGAGCTTCGTAAGGTAGGGGTGATGTAGGTCTGCTTTGGGAGGTTGAGGATGAGTCTTGCCGCTAAATTCTGTATGGTCTGCAGTCTTTTCAGGAGTTGTGAGATGATTCCTACATAGAGTGCATTGCCGTAGTCCAGCTGGTTGGTGACTAAGCCTTGAGTGACGCTTCGTCTGGTGTTGACGGGGAGCCATTTGGAGATTTTACGGAGCATGCGAAGAGTGAGGAAGCAGGCGAAGGAGACTGCATTGATCTGGCTTTTCATGGTGCGCTTACTGTCCAGGATGTTGCCAAGGTTGTAGGCATGGTCTGTCGAGATGGGTGAGGGGTCCTAGTTCAGAAGGTCACCACAAGTCATTGCACTGGGGGTGTTGTTCCTGAAGATCAGCACTTGCGTTTTGTCTGTGTTGAGTTTTAGGCAGTTGTCTTTCATTTAGTCGGGGACGCCCATCATGCACCTGCGGAAGTTTACTATCATGGTGGAGGGGTCTTCTGCTAGCGAGGGGATGAGCAGGGTGTCCTCAGTGTAGAATATGAAGTTTATTTAGTCCATGGCTTCTGATCTTGACCAAGGGGGTCATGTAGGTGTTGAACAGTGTTGGGCTGAGGGACGATCCTTGTGGGATGCTGCAGATCTTCTTAATTTCCGAGGTGAAAGATGGTAGGCGGATTCTCTGGGTTCTTCCAGTGAGGAAGGAGGCGATCCATTTCAGGGCGTCTCCTTTGATTCCACTGTGGTGAGCCTCTTGGTAAGGGTGTTGTGGCATACAGTGTTGAAAGCTGCTGAGAGGTTTAGGAGGATCGGGCTGCCATTTCTCCCCGGTTAAGGAGGGTTCTGATGTCGGTGGCAGTGATCAGGGTGGTTTTGGTGCTGTGGTTGGTGCAAACTCAGGATTGGGAGGTGTCCAGAAGATTGTTGTTCTCCAGGTGCTCCGTGAGTTGGCGGTTGATTGCCTTTTCGAGGACTTTGGCAGGAAAAGGAAGTAGAGAGAGAGGATGGTAGTTTCGAGTTCGCTGGTGTCGGCAGATGGTTTCTTTAGAAGGGGTTTGACTTCTGCTTGTTTCTATTCCTCATGGAAGATGGCCGTGGAGATGGATGCATTGAACATGGCGGTGAGCACGTTGCTGATCATCTTACTCCTTTTGTTGAAGATGTGGTGGGGACAGGGAACTGTGGGTGCACCTGAATGACTAGTTGGGTGACGCCGATGTTCATGCTTTTGAGGAGGTTGGTGGTGTTGTCATTTAGGTCGTCGAGGTGAAAATTGAGGTCTCGGAGGAACATGTAATGTTTGGAGTCAGTGGTGAGCGGGACGATGAATTCGGGGATGGTGTCACAGGAGCTGGGGCTAGGGCTGGGAGGTCTGTAGGTAGGGGTGCCTCTGATGGTGGTTTTGCTGTCGGTTTGGAGTTGGAAGTTGAGGTGTTCAATGATTGGGGTGTTGTCATCCGCGATGGTGGTGAAGTGGATAGTTTATTTGTGAATGATGGCGATTCCACCTCTGTGTTTGTTGATGTAGTCTCTGTATGCTATCTTGTAGCTGTTGGGCGTTGCTGAGGCGATGCCTGGTTGAACCAGGTCTCGGCGAGGGAGGTGATGGTGTCCCAGATCTCGGTGGATTTGTTCTCAAGCAGTCGTGGTCGGCGTGGTGGTGGTGGTAGTGGTCGTGCGTGCGGGTGCTCCGGTATTGCAGGAGAAGTCCGTGCCGGCAGGAATTATGTCCCACCATTGATCGTGGAGAGGTGAGGCAACAGTTGTTGCGGAGTCTGGGGTCCAGGGCTCGGCGGCCGTGTATCTGCCAGCAGCGGAAGAACAAGAGTTCCTGGCACTGGGCGCGGTCTAGGTGAGCACAGACGGTCTTGCCTCCATTAAGTAGGTCCTGGGAGGCGGTGGGTGTGGCTGGCGCCAGGCAGCAAGCGGGAGGGAGATACAGTGGGAAAAACAGCAGGAAAAGTGAGCGGGTGGTGGAGGCAAGCCCGTGGAAGACAAGGGAAGAATCACAGCAGACCACGGCGGTGGGCAACGATATACAATACAGGCAAAGTTATTACGAAGTGAATGGGGGCTAAACAGTGGGGAGCAGTATGGCGGAAAACAACAGGAAGAATCACAACAGAGAAAACAAAGGCAATGGGCAAGAATGCAGTACAGACAGTTACTTCAGCAAACTAAGTGAATAATGGCTAAATAGAGGGGAGCAGTACAAAATTAAACAAAGTTGAGCAAAATTAACAAATTAGACAATATAAAGTAACCAGAGTTGCAGTAAAATGGCAGGGGGAAGCTGTCGCAAAGGATCTGCTACTGGGTTGGTGGTTGTCGAATAGAACTTCCATCCACTTGGCCAATCTGGGTGTTAGGAGACTTTCCTCCCTCCATGTGGAAACCCAGGTTCTTAACCCTGAAAGAATGTGGTAAGATTTGTCCCACATTTTGCGGATTGAGTGATGTTAAGGTTGTGCACCCCTTACTATTGAACAGAATAAACCTGTTTTGTTATTATTAAGTTGTAAGGCGCTGTCAGCCACTCAACCTTCTAGCTTGGAATTTCAATTCAAGGCCTCTGTCCTGGGACCATTTAGTATATACTTGCATGTTGTTGGCATACAACTGAAGGTTGACTTACAAATGCTGGAATGGTCAAATAGGGGTGTAAGTTGCAGATTAAACCAGGCTGGTGAAAGAGTAGACCATTGCATCACTGTACACATAGGAGAAACTTTGATAGCAATAAATATACAAAAAACATGAGCTTGATTTTCTAGGAAAGATGTTAGTCACCTTGGTGTATCCGAGACTGTGTTCGCTTTTGAAGTTACTGTATTCAGTAGAAAGTGATAGTCCATTGTATCAAAAGCTGTGGATATGTTCCTCATTCAGGGCTCATAATAATTCGTCTTTATTTATTATTGTTTTTTTCCCCAAGTAGATCTTTATTGAAGTTTGAACATAAATACAAATGCCATCATCAGTACAGTAGTATCAGCAAAATATATAATAACATGTACATTAATCGCAACACGGTTCTAGACATTGCAGCACTGTCCACACCCAGATTAGCTCCACACAGTGATCCAAGTCACTGCTGCTCAGAACACAACCATGTACCAAGGTCTGCGTAGCGAAAGCATCAGTGAATGTTCCCCTCCTGTCTCCAAGCCCGCAAGAAACCTAGATGGAAGGGGAACAGCATGAGGGCTCTGGAAGGGGTTCTGCGTGCAGCGGATGGAGGTGTAGTGTGATAGCATTAACAACCGTCTGAAACAAATCTAGATCTGTTCGTATGTGTGGGGTGTTCAGTGGGAAAAATGCAGGATAACGTCTGAACAGGTTAGGAGTGGGAGGGAGGGCACGGAGGGAAAGAAGAAGTCGGGATGACCAATCTCTAACTGTTGATCCCAGGGGGAGGAGGAACAGGGACTTCCCAAGATGCACAGCCCAAACTTCATCACCCATCGAAGTATCCCGAAGGCAATCCCGCAGGCATGGCTCACTCCCAGCGCCCCCAGCACTGTGCCAATGGGGACTCAGTAGTAACTAGTCCAGCCTCTACTGCGGGTCTAATAGGTGTATGTACGCACCTGTCCAGCTCTCAAGGAGGTCTCTTGTCTGCATCAGCCTGTACTTTAGGGATGTAAGCACCCCAAGCATCCTGCTGGGGCGCCATCTTCCGTTGCATGGGAGGCATTCTCCACATAGCCATGTCAGCAGTCGCCTACTTAAGAAGGTCCCTCAGCCAGAGTAATGGACTTCCAGGCCATAGTTATACAGCGCTTCATTAGTGCGAACGCCAGATCAAGAAACGTGACTGCATATCTATTCATTTGTGTCCGAGTGCTCAGCCCGAGGAGGCAGTGTAATGGATCGCACTGCAGTGGACAGTCCATAATGTCCGTCAAGGCCGGAGTAGAGTCCTGCCAATACTGAGCAATCTCAGGGCAGTCCCACACCATGTGGTCAAAATCGGCATTGGGACATGGGCATCAGAGGCACCACAATGGGACAGTCGGAAAGATGTGTATGTGCTTTTGTGTCAAATAGGTTTGATGGACATAGTTAAATTGGGGGGTATTTGAGGCAAGAGTTCCAGGAGACACCCCGAACCGGCTCCAACACACCAGCCCATCCAACATCCGACAACTCCCGGTACAGGGACCGAATCCATCGGTCCCTGAGTGTCTGGAGAGATGGAAAACGGAGTTCAAGCAATCCACCATATAGTAGCATGATTGCACTTCTACCAGTTCCGTGTCCCAGCAGCACCTGAAGCAATTAGGGTCCGATCCCCACACTGCCCCGATGGCCGCCACCAGCAGGGCGTCATAAGTCAGAAATTGGCCTTCATGTATCTCGCGCCTCTCCTGTAACTCTTGGAAGGTCATCAAGAGGTGATAGTTCATACAGATCTCTGACTATGAATACGGCCTCCTCTGTCCACGTGATCTTGTCGAACTGCTATCTCACGAAACGCCGGGAGCATCCACAGCGGCATGGCAGGCGTGTAAAGCACAGGTCTGCGGCAGGGAGTCACACATTTTTTCCAGCAGCATTTAGCCACCCTTGCTAGACACTCCATCTCCCTCCTGGAAAACCTCCACGTCATCGTACTCAATCAGATCGTACCAGGACCAATGCACTCCGCAGGACACACCCTTGACCCTATCTTCACAGCAGGAAACTCCATCTTCAGCCACACTTCTGAACTCTCATGGACGGATTACCTCTTGTCCACTTCACCTACAAAGCGAACATCCCCCGCAGTTGCCCACCCCAGCCCTAACACAGGAATTGGAACAAGATCTCAGACGAGCAGCTCACCAGCACCCTCGGCGGCTCAGCGCCCACTGCCACAGAACGACCCCACCACCGCTGCCCGCATCCTACACAATTGGATCACAGACTGCGCCAACACAGTCGCCCCCTTCAAGAAATCCTCCAACCCTCGCGCCAAGAAGGCCAGCTGGTTCTCCACCGAACTCTGGGAATCCAAACGAACCTGCAGACATCTCAAAAAACTATGGAGGAACTCCAAAACCCCAGCCAACCTTGACAACTACAAAACAGCCACCACTGCCTGCCACAAACTCATCAGACACTCAAGGAAGAAAGCACTCCAGGACAGAATCTCCGCCCATGCACACAACAGCGAGAAACTCTTCGTAATCATCAAAGAGTTCGCCCTACCCAACAGCGAGTCCACCGACATCCCACCCTCCCAGGATCTCTGCGACAAACTCAGCGCCTTCTTCCATCACAAAATCAAGACCATCTATGACGACTTGAACAACAACAACCTCCACGAGGAACCCACACCCACCGCTTCCTGCACCACACAGCCGACGCTGGACAGCTGGACCGCCCTCCGCATCGAAGACCATGAGGACCACCCACTCCGAGGCCCCACGGACCCCTGCCCCCACCACATCTACCTCAGAGCCGCAGAAATCATCGCCCCGAGCTACAAAGAATCATCAACTGATCCTTCGAGACCGCCTCCTTCCCCGATGACTGGAAACACGCCGAGATCAACCCTCTCCTTAAGAAACCATCAGCAGACCCCAGCGACCTCAAGAACTACAGACCGATCTCCCTATTTCCCTATCCGACGAAAGTAATTGAAAAGCTGTCAACAGCCAACTCTCCTCCTTCATCGACGAGAACAACATCCTGGCAGTCGCCAGTAGATAGTTATAGTTAGGACCTATTTTCCATAGGAAATCCGCACCATTCTATTTGAAATAACTTTGGCGCCGGTTAAACGAATCTTCGCGAAATTTTCCAACTTGTTGGGGCGCTCCGGTCCACTCCTATCCTGAAAGTCTCGGGGTGATTCGGTAAGCGGGGGCCGAGAAAAAAGGGGGGTCCCAAAACGTGTTTTCCCCATGCAATTTTCCATAGGAACCTTTAGTCGCAGCTACAGCCCGAACTGCTGAACGGAATTACACCAAATTTGCCAAAAAGGTAGCCCTTGGTTCAGGGTTGTGCCTTTCGCTTAAATGGTGTAAATCCGTTCAGTAGTTCCTGAGAAATTTGAAAAAGAAAACACATATATATCTGGGCGGAGCCTAACCACACATGTCATCGTGAGATCTGATTGGCTGTCATCACTTCATCCTGGAATTGCTGGCAGCCATCTTGGGACCAATATAAATGATAGTACCCCATTGAAATGCATTGTAGTGAATCGAAGATTTTGAGGGTTACCAAAAGGAGAACTATAAAGGGTGATAACAGACTTTAGTTACATTAGAATTCATTTGTTGATGGTACCATACTAATTTCAGGAATTGTGGTGTGTTCTAAGGTGATTTTACCCTGTGAAAAACCTTCTGCTGGGATATCATGAATCATGTTTGAGAGAAAACAATTTTCACATGCTTGTCCCATACAGTTTTGGAAGGTGCTCCAGAAGCTAAAATGAGAGCATATTTTCTGTAAATTCACATTATGTTTTACTCAACTGATCCTTCGAGACCGCCTCCTTCCCCGATGACTGGAAACACGCCGAGATCAACCCTCTCCTTAAGAAACCATCAGCAGACCCCAGCGACCTCAACAACTACAGACCGATCTCCCTATTTCCCCATCCGACGAAAGTAATTGAAAAGCTGTCAACAGCCAACTCTCCTCCTTCATCGACGAGAACAACATCCTCGACTCCTCCCATTTGGGCTTCAGGTAGACCGCTCTCATCGCCGCGACAGACGACAGAGGAGAGACTGTGGCCCTCATCCTCCATGACCTCTCTGCGACCTTCGACACAGTCTCACACTGCAACCAAGCCCGCAGTCTCCACAATGCAGGATTTCGGAACAAAGTCCTCAACTGGATTCGCTCATTCCTCTCCGGCAGAACGCAGCGGGTCAGACTACCTCCCTTCATCTCGGAGCCCACGCCAACCACTTGCATAGTCCCCCAAGGTTCCTCCATCAGCCCTACTCTGTTCAACGTCTACATGGCCCCTCTCGCTTCCATCGTCCGATCACACGGACTCAACATCGTATTGTACGCAGACGATATGCAACTCATCCTCTCACTATCCAACAAACCCAACATCTCGAAACACAACTTTCAAGAAGGAATGGAAGCAGTCACCTGGTGGATGAAGAACAGCTGCCTACAACTGAACACAGACAAAACCGTAGTACTCATCATAGGCCCACATCCCGATGCCTTGGAACGACACCTGGTGGCCCCCAGCCCTTGGGAATCCACCCCCACCCGCGGACCACGCACGCAGCCTTGGAATCATCCTGGACTCCGAACTCAAAATGGACTGCCAGATCAACGCCTTCACCTCTTCCTGTTTTCACACCCTCCGTCTCCTACGTAAAACTTTCAACTGGATCCCCCTCGAACACACGAAAACCGTCACCCACGCCCTCATCAGCAGCAGACTGGACTACGGCAACGTACTCTACGCCGGGATCAACCAGAACCTCACCCACAAACTCCAGAACATCCAGAATGCCGCCGCCAGACTAGTCCTTAACCTACCGCGCCATTGCCACATGACCCAACACCTGCGGGCAGTACACAGGCTCCCCGTTGAGAAGAGAATCACCTTCAAGCTTCTCACCCACGCCCACAAAGCCCTCCACCACACCGGCCCCGCCTACATAAACCACCGCCTCCCATTCCACGCACCCCAAAGAACCCTCCGCTCAGCCCAGCTTTCCCTCGCCACGGTACCACGCATCAAGAAGACCAGAACAGGAGGTCGTTCCTTCTCCTTCTTTGCGGCAAAGGCCTGGAACACCCTCCCTCTCCACCTCTGCCAGACACCAACTCTCCACAAGTTCCTGAAGGACCTCAAGACCTGGCTCTTTGACGAATCACTATGAGCATCCAGCACCATTCGTACCCTGAAAGGCCAGGGAAGACCTCTGACCCAGGTGGCCTCTGATGATCCTCCATGAGTGCCTAGGAGCTGCGCGTCACCCCCCTCCCCAGCGCCTTAAAATAAAAATAAAAATCTGTATTTGTAAAGCGCGAACTACTCACCCTTACGGGTCTCAAGGCGCTGGGGGCCGTCGTGGAAATTAAGTGAGCTATTGCCCAGAGTCACATGGTGCTGAGCTGAGCTGCCGCCGGAGCCGGGGATCGAACCGTGAGCCCTGTGCTCCGAAGTCAGCTGCCCTGGCCGCTGCACCACACCTCTCCACCTTGAAACCCTTCCGGGTGAGTAGCTGTGCTTAACAAACCCTCATTGATTGGTTGATAGACACCCCTTGCTGGTTCATGAGCCATTCCAGAATGCCCTCTCCCCCTAGATCCCTCTGGACACAAGCATGCTCCGGATTGGGTTCTGCTGCAAGCCACCACATGGACTACTGCAGATGGACAGCCGCATAGTAGAGCTCAGAGTGTGGGATACCCAGACCCCTTCTTTCCAGAGGAGCAAACAGTTTATGTAAGGCCACAAGTTTCCCTACTGAGCCCCATATCAAGTAACCAAGAGAGGTTTTCATTTCCTTAAAGAAACAGAGGCACAGACGCCGGCAAGGCTGAGAAATAATAGAACACCCGGGGCAGCACCAACATCTTGCGATGGAACTCTGCCCATTGGAGAAAGCGGCAAAGTGGACCAGAATGTCAACGAGCGACGCACCTCCTTCAGGGCCCTGCCCAAGTTGCCATCCACCAAATCTCTTTCTGAATGGTAAATATTCACTCCAAGGTAGCGAAAGGTGTTGTAATGCCACATAAGGCCAAAGCACTGGAGGCCCACCCGCTCTAGCTCAGTATTCACGCGCAGCGGGAAAAGACAGGACTTGGACCGATTCAACCGGAGGCCAGACACCCTGCCAAAAATGTCCAGCGTCTCCATCACCTCGTGGAGATCCCAATTGTTATCCCGTAGGTAAACCAACGCGTTGTCTGCATACAGTGAGATCACCTCCCAACTAGTCCCCAGCAGCTGAAGGGACCTGCGAGCGGTTCCAGGGCCAATGGACTACGGAAACGCCCTCTACGCAGGAACGCCTCTGCACGTCTTATCCTCGACATCCCCCGACGCAGCCACATCACACCCCACCTGAGAGACCTGCACTGGCTCCCTGTCAACAAGAGGATAACCTTCAAGCTCCTCACCCACGCACACAAAGCACTCCACAACTCCGGACCAGCCTACCTCAACAGACGACTCAGCTTCTACACCCCCACCCGCCAGCTCCGCTCCACCAGCCTCGCCCTCGCCACAGTCCCCCGCATCCGGAAAACGACCGCCGGCGGCAGATCCTTCTCCCACCTCGCCGCCAAGACCTGGAACACCCTCCCCACCAACCTTCGGCAGACCCAAGACCTACTGGCCTTCAGAAGACTCCTCAAGACCTGGCTCTTCGATCAGTAGCAGCACCACCCCCCTCTTCCCCCAGCTCCTTGAGACCCTCGCGGGTATGTAGTGCGCTTTATAAGTGACATGATTGATTGATTGATTGCGAATATGAGGGGAGAGAGGGGACACACCTGCCTGGTGCCCCTGTACACTTTGAAGGCATCTGAGATTTCCCTGCCAGTACGTACTCTGGCTACTGGTTCTGTGTATAGCAGATCTAGCCATTTCAGTATCTCCGGGCCTCATCCCATACATCGTAGCACCCCTCACATATAGGGCCGACAGAGGGAGTTGAAGGCCTTCTCAATGTCCAATGACAAGGCTGTCCGGAGATGCTCCCTGCGACTGCTCGTCCATAAGACGGAATAAGCGACGGATATTGAGAAAGGTATTCTTCCCATGGATGAAGCTCCTCTGGTCAGCGTGCACCAAACCAGAAAGGTGCTGTAACGGATGGTTCGCGATGATCTTTCCCAGGACTTTACAGTTCATGTTGAGGAAGGAACGCAGCCGATATGATCGCTCCTCCAATGGATCCTTATCACGTTTTGGTAGCACCACGATCAGGAACTCACACATAGATGGTGGAAGCACCCCAGCATATCTGGCGGACTGCAACACCTGCAGGAGCCTCGGGGCAAGCGCTGCCCGGTACGTTGAGTTAAACTCCACTGGGAGTCCATTTGTACCCGGTGTTTTATTATGCTCCATCTGGTTCAGAGCAAAACGGACCTCTGCGAGTCTCAGGGGTGCATTGAGAGATCGTTGGTGGAAAGGGGCCAAGCATGGGATGTGAAGGCCATCCAAATACGTTGATAAGGTTGGCACCCCCACTCCACCATCCTCTTAGTACAAGGACCTATATTAGTCGAAGAAGGCCACATTAATGGTCAACTGCGACATGAACATGTCTTCTGTCGGAGATCTAATGGCTGTCAATTGGGACCTCTTATTTTCGGAGCGCAGCAGCCAGGCCAGAACTGGTCCAGCCTCGTCTCCCTCTGCGTGGTGTTTGGCCGTGTATTTCACATCCTCCAGTCTCCCCAGCCTGTCCGCCAGAGCCCTGTGATCCACTTCAAGGGAGGACAGATCCTCGAGCCACCCACCACCATCCCCCATCTCAATTTCAGCAGCACATATAGCGTCTTCCGCTTCCATTAATTCACGTCTCGGACACTTTCGCACCATACTCTGTTTTGTTACAGAGGCCACGTAGAACCACTTTGAAGGTGTCCCATTCTACGCCCCGGTCTGATGCAATATTGTCATTTAGCTCAAAATACTGGGTAACATGAGTACCCACTGTCTCACAAAATATTGCTTTCTGCAAGACAGAGGTGGGCAGCCTCCAGGTGGGGATTGGGGTCCGTCATCTACCCCACACTGGTGCCATCAGGAGAGGATTGTGGTCCGACAGGGTGCGACCCAGCTATTTGGCTGTCCGGACGAAAGGGATCATCCTGGAATTACCCAGAAGAAGGTCAATTCTGGTGTGGAGTTAATGAACGTGAGAGAAGTGGGAGTATTCCCTCGCCACTGGATTCCTGGAGTGCCAGATACCATGGAGCCTCTTGTGTGTCAGCCATTGAGTAAGGGAGCGCGCCTTGCGAATCGCCTGTGTTTCTGGCAGCGGAGGGGTAGACCTATCCATGTCTGTGTTGTAAACACGATAAAAATCACCTCTTTCCCCATAAGCTAGGTGCATGTAGATTATGGAGCAAGCCTGGAGTGAGGGACTCAAAGAAATGGGATTGTCCCACATAAGGAGCATACACGGGCCAATAGTGTAATAGGCGCGCCATCCAGTTGCCCTTCCACTATCGCATTTCGTCCCTCTGGTGCACCACCTGTAGGGGTGCCGTTGGCGCTAACCGTATCAACGCCCCCTGTAAGCAGTTCCCATTACCTGACCCCTCCAGCGGTGCTGCAATTGTAACTCCACTACTGTCATGTGTGTCTCCTAAAAGTATGCAATTCAATGTGTCTGCGTTTTTAGGTATGAATAAACCTGATGGCATCTCTTAAGTGTCTCTATCTCCCGCACATTCCAGGGTAAAAAGTTCTATATAGGGGGATAGCCAACGTTTCCTGATGCCATTACAAGAGAACACTATTCCTCCTGTCTGCAGCTCTTCCCCCACATATTGCCCTAACCAACATCCCCTTCCCCCCTACCACACAACCACATTCGCACACAGACTGGAAGGAAAAAAAATAGTGGGAACAAGATAAATAACTTTGGCAGCAATCCCAACTCCCCTCCCTGGGTCAAAGCAGGAACGAGCCACAGACCAAAACCCAACAAAGAAACAAAACCAGTCTAATAAAGTTTGCCAAGGTCGGTTTGGGGGGAAATCCACAAATGGGAAAGAGCGGTGCGGAGCCAGGCCTGCCCTCCACACTCTAGATCGTGCAAGACCCCCGATCCCACATGGGGCATGATCCACTGCAATACAGCTGTGAAGGATATAGTGTCAGCGCTCAGATCACTTATTCAGCCGACATTGGGCTTAGTGCTGGGTCAGCGAGCGCGTGTATTTGGTCATCGTCCAGCAAGGACATGGAATGGGCAGGTGAGTCCTTAGCTATGGCGGGACTCACACTCAGCAACCGCCAGAGTCTGCTCTCCTGCAGCCTTCTCCTCAGTCAGCCTGCCCCCGGAGGAGGCCTGGCGCTGTCACCGCCGAGAGCGTGCCTATGCTGTCCTCCACCAGTCTCCTCGCGCGTAGAAGGCAGAACCCTTTTGGACTCCGGCCATTCCCATTCCCATTCCCATTCCCATTCCCATTCCTCGGCTGAGGTGACAAAGAAAAGAGTGGTGCCAGAATCTAGGACACACAGTTTAGCAGGGAACATCAAGGATTATTGTAGGCCCATTTGGCGAAGTTGAAGCTTATGCTGCATAAATAGGCTGCGCTTGGATTGTACGTCTGTTGTGTAGTCTGGATACATATTCACTGAACTTTTTTCCACCTGCCAGCGTCCCTTGGTGCCCGCTACCTGAAAAATATGGTCATGGTAGTTAAAGAGCCGCGCCTCCACTGAGAGAGGGGGAGCCCCGGGCTCCAGATTCCCTGTGCGAGCGCTCCCTTCAAGCACCATGTTAGGAGCCAATCCTTAAGAAAGAGATCCATGTTGGGACCTTCTGTCCGCTCCGGGATTCCCACTATGCAAATGTTATTGCGCCAGCAGCGGCCCTCCGCGTCATTTGCTCTGATTCGTAAGAGGGTCACCTCCTCCTGAAGGGCTTTCAGCTAGGATTGCAAATCCACCATAGAATGGCGCAGTCCGGCAATAGCGGATTCATTGATCTGTACACTGTCCCTCAATTTGGCCTGGTCAGCCCGAAGCAGGCTCCTCTCCACCACCAAGGCATCCCATTTGGGGTCGAGATTTGGCCTTTGCGTCCCCGATAGCCCCCAAAAGTTTATCAAACCCGTCAGTGGAGGGAGTCCGCCCCCCCGTCCCGTCCCCTGTGCTGCCGCCTCCTCCCCCCCCCCCCCCAAAAAATCTGGACCCCCCATTGTGCATCGCTGTTTGTCCATCGCAACATGGCAAGATTCCCAAGCTCGGTACAGCGGAGCGAAACGCCCGAACTACACTTCTAGTATGGGGCTCACAGGTACCAGCACAACCGAGACAAACACCACTCGCCAGCAGTACTCGAAGGAGAAGGACAGCCCATCCAGTGGAGCTGGCAGTTGACTGTGCCATTCAATGGCCACTGTTTCGCTATCAGTTTTCACTGATGTTATGGGAAAGGGCCTCCCTCTGCCCCACCACCCCCCATTCCATCCTTAAGCCTCAGAAATCATGATGAGATCGTTGTCTTCAGTTCCGTACTTACACATCCACAGTTGGGCCAGGGTACATGCAATGAAAGCGCCTGTGGGGCTGGTAGCCTTGTCTGCCCATGGCGCAGCCCCTCAAGAAGCCATCTGCAGTAGGTGTGCCCCCCCGAGACCACCAATTGTCGACTCCCCACAGCCAGTACCACAGGGCCAGCAGGGGAGGCTCCAGCCAGCCACAGTCTGAGGAACCACCTGAGCAATAAAGGCTAAGCCAATTCAAGGTCAGGGCCCTTTGGGTAGTGTTTGACAGTTAACTAATGCTGCTTAGTATCTGCCCCCCCCCCAAGCTAGCAGTTCCAAGGCAAGAGGCCCGATGTGCCGTCTCGCTCCTCCCCATCAGGGTGTTTCAATCTTGTCTGCCATGGGGGTTATCCCCCTTGTGAATAGCACCCACCTCAATGAGCTTCACAGAGCCCTGGATGCACTCAAGCCAGTGTCGCCTTGAGCCACTACCAGCTGCCGTTCCAGCTCCACTGCTCAGCCCTGCAGCCAATAGGCCTACTTCTGTAGAGGCGCGTGTGGCCTTGATCGCCTCACGTAGGGTCTGGTGCCGTCTCTCTGCGCCGTCACTGCAGTCGAAGGCAACAGGGGCTGGCCTCGCCTGGCACTGTGTAGAGCCGTAGCCCCTCAATAGAGGGGCCGAATAATGAAGTCTCACGGGCCGCCTGCTGTGATGTGGCTCCCGCCGCACTCCCAGGTGGCAAGAGTACGCCAGACCGGAGGCGAAGGGAGGCCAGGCACGCCTTCTCGTTCAGACCCCCAGCTCAGTCCAGTGCCGGACTTCGCCCTTGGTCCCAGAAGTAGAGCGTACCCCAATCCCACCCCCCCAGGAGAAAATATGGGGGTGTCCACTTGATCAGGATGCTGAATGGCGTTCGAGAAGCGCAGAGCTCCTCTACCGCACATCCGTCCTTGTCGCCGTCTTGTCCACGCCCCATTCAAGTTTTTAATGTTGACTCTACTCTATTTTTCATGAGACAGAAGAGTGCTTTGAGAATTACCTTTAAATTCATCCCCAAAGTTAATTCATTTTCTCATTTGGTTGTCTCTATCAACATTGCTATTGTATTTCTTGAAGCTTTATTCTTTATAGCAAATGTAACATGTTTTAATTGTGAGAAGGGTTTTTCACAAAAACAACAGGATGGAACCCCTACCGTGCTTAGCCTATCTATCCATACCAGCCCAAGGGGATCCCCCTATGGCAGTGGTTCCCAAACTTTTCCAACCTGCGGCTCCCTTTACCTATTGACTGTTGGCTGCGGCTCCCCATTATGGTACCTTTTGTGGCGGGTGGTGACTGTAAGCCCATTCTCGGGAGTACTTTCATGTTTTTCCCTAAAAATAATTGGGATGAACCTGAAGGTATTATATAACATAGATGTAATCATATCCTGGCCACTGCAGAGCCCCATGCTGTATCAAAGACTGATTGGACTCATTGGAGGGACATAGTGTTCTCAGAGAAGTGAACTGTAAATGCACGTCAGTGTGCATGCCTGAAACACATTGGGGTGTGCACTGCATCCTGTTTGACACACTGAGAGCTTCATCAGACGAAACCCCTACAAGGTTTTATTCACCTCAAATCAGAGCATGCCATGTTTCTTAGCCATTTACAAATTCTGAAAAAGACAGCAGGTGAGGTATTCACAAACGAATTACCAACACGTTGTAAGAAACAAAATATGCCATAGCTAGCGGAACTAAATCTTCACTTTTGCAAATAAATATACATTGGATGATACTATTAATAGTGACCACTGTTCTCTGGCTGTTTATTCCCATTTCCTTTTAAATAAAATGTGTAAAATGAGGACAATGGAAAAAAGAATTAAAACAAACATGATCTAGACACATTCAAGCACAATCAAGGTTTGGAGTAAAGTCTGCAGCAATGTTTGGCAAACATAAAAGGCAAACAAAAAACATTAGATTGGGCACTGGCAATGCACGTGGTTTTCCTGCAATTTCAATATTATCTCATTTGATTTGATGGTCACAGGTGATTCTGTTTGCTAGGCTCCTGGGTTCTAGATTCAGGAAAGGGAATAAGAAAGGCACAATAGGGAGCTAAAGCGAAGGCGTGATAAAGAATTGTTTACATACAATAGTATGTCAGACTGTAAAGGCGTATACCTAAAACTTATTTTCTAAAGTGAATAAGCAAATTTTTTCACCTAAAAATAAATAAATCCTAAAGCAGCCTTGAAATTTAGACACATGGATGTTAGCCCTGGTTTCAATCAGGTCAAAAATCATGCAATTGTGGAAAAAATTCTGTGTTTTTATGCTCCCTAAATTGTAAACTTGTGACCTGCAGGTCTGTTGCTCGCATATGTCTGCAGCAGACTCTCAACCCTCTGAATTATCTTACTGGGATCGGAGCATGTTTTTTGTAGGACCGAATCTGTGGGCAATTTGACTCGAACTCTTGGAATGCGGACAAGCACTTCCGTTTTTACCACTACCATGTTGGTAAAGGGAGCGTGAACTACTTGTTTAGCCTGTCGCCTGCAGCTCAATGAAGACAGGCGACGCCCACTGTATGTACATGCGTTACTGAGTGCAAAAAGACCCACAGGCTGTCTGATGTGGTCTCTGCTGGTCAGGTCAGACAGCGGACTTCCCCTGACCGGACAGCACGAAAGCAAATACATTGAAACATCCTCGTCTCCCTCTTGTTCTGATAGTAGACGCCTTGAAAGTAAGGTTACACTGCCCTCTTATGGCCCAGGGCAACCACTGCAGGCCTGACCACACGGAGCAGTGTTGAATTTAGATGCATATAAGTGCAACATACTATTTATTAGTGATTCCCAAACTGTGTGCGCATCTGTTCGTGGCGCCCCTGGCTAGTTTTCATGGCGCGCCACGGCGCACAGATTGGGAACCACCGCCCTATGGTATTAAAAGGACTCTCACCCACTGGAATTCCAAGTCGCATGCTTCATCAGAGTCCTCGTCCAGATACCTAATGTATCTGGACAGGCTGAACCTAGGTAGCCAAGGGAGCACTTTGATTATTGGGTGGGATCCTAGATTTAAAATAGCCTAGAGTGTCCTGAGGGTTAATTTTATTTTCAGAGAGCACCCTGACGGAGTTAAAAACAGTTGGGAATGCACTAAGGAAATTAGTATCCTCTGTATCCCTGGGTGAGCATGTGTCAGCCGTCACTCCAGTGCCTTACTGGGCCAGTTAGCTTTCGAAAGGCCCTCACAAGGATCCCGTTAGTATCCTATTTGTGTGTATTCAATTATGACCCTTCCATTCACCATACTCATGCATGTCATACATACCGACCCATTTGGTTCCTATGTTCGCATTTCGTTGGTAGCCCGCAGGGAAAGATGGAACCGAATAGGTTCATGGCTGGAAAAAGGTGTTTGATGAAAGTTTGACTACAAGGTCTACCTGCCTCCTTACCTGCAAGGAGCTCTAAATAGGGCGCGCCTAAAGAAAAGCGAACAAAGGGACTAAATGGGTCGGTATGTATGGCATGTATGGTAAATGGAAGTTGGTGTGATGGCTGAAACATGTTGACCCAGTGTGTGAGTCCTTTTAATACCATAGGGTGATCCCCATGGGGTGGTAAGGAGAGATAGGCTAAACACATTAGGGGTTCCCTCCTGCTGTTTTTGTTTGATATGTATAGGAAAGTGAGTGAACCAGGTATCACTTCTCCCTCCCTCCTTGGAATATAGAGAAGGGTTTTTACGCATAACTTTACAAAGGATTTAATGGAAACCGAGCATAGCTCGTGGTGTTTATGAGAAAAACTGAGTGGAGTTAGACTTATTGCTCAAGATCTAAGGCAGTCCTTATTGCCTTTGTTTCAGCCATTGACAAGTCACTGTAGTGGATGCTGATGCCAGGTCTGACCGTTTAATGAAGTTGTTTTTGGCAGAACCTCGGCAGCTATCCAACTCCCAAACTGGCCGCACCATGGGGGTTGCTCTAAAGTGTCATGATGTATGTGCAGCACTCGAAAAAATGAAGTAATTTCTGAAGGTGATTATTAGGTTGCCCAACTGAACCTGTGGGGTCCCGCCCACAAGGAAGGACTGAATCCAGTGCAAAAACGTATTCAAAATGCTCTGAATAGATGCAGGTTAGCAATGGCCTGAGGCAGCCAAAGATGCTTATTGGGAAGGGGGTGAGGAAGAGAATGAGGGAGGAGGTCCAAAGAGCTCATTTAGTGTGTACGATGGATCTTTGGATTATGAGAATTCATCATGAGATGGTTGATGAATGTTTAACAAAATTGCTTGGATGGTGTCACCTGCAATAAGCAGTATGTTGAGCTATGAAATGGGACGATGTAAGAAAGTGCTCTCTTTTTGCATGGTTGCTCCACTTTTTGCCAATCTGTTGATGTACTTTGACTGAATGTGCCCTGGGTTCCTGTCAGCCAGGTACCAAGGGCCTATGTTCTTTCCCTAAACTGCATTAATACTAAACCAAATTGGCACTCTTTGGCCACATGTAAGGCCCTTGTAAATGGTACCATAGGTACCAAGGGCACTGTGGCCAGGGAAGGCCTCTTAGGGCTACTGCGTGTTTTGGTGCAGAACAATGTGAAGAGTCGGCATGGCACTGTGTGCCATGCCTACAACCCACTGCCCTGGCATAGGTAAGCCAACCCTCTAGCTGGGTGCACTATACCAGTGGTGAGGGTACAGGTGCATGAGTCCTGTACCCCTAAAGTGTCTAAACCTATTCTTAGACATTGTTAGTGCAGTATTGCCATAAAGAGTATATGGTGCTGGGAGTTTGTCATTACGAACTCCACAGCACCATGATGGCTTTACTGTAAACTGGGAAGTTTGGTATCAAACTTCTCAGCACATTAAACTCACACTGATGCCAGTGTGGTATTTAATGAAAAATGCACTAGGAGGGCATCTTAGAGATGCTCCCTGAAAAACGATCTAACTCTAGGGTCCTGGCTAAGTGGCTGCTCGCCAGCTGCCACCACCAGACATGTTTCTGGACCCCTGGGTCAAGAGACTGCTGCTCTCGGGGGTCTGTAACAATGCACAACCTGGGACGAGGTGCCAAGCCTCCTCCCCCAGGATGCTCAGGGTCCATGAAGGGGAAGCTTCAAAGGCTTGCTGCCTTTGTGAGCTACCCCAACCATTTGCTGCTTCCAGCAACTGGCCCCCACCAGTTCTGACCCCCCCTTTGGGCGGGAGAATCGGTGGGAAAACCAAGTGAGGAACGGAGGTTTGACCACCTTTGCCAATCCCACCCCTCGGGTGGGGGAGGCGAGGTGAAGCACAACTCCCAGTCTCCGCCATCTTGCAGATGGGGGGGACCCAGCCAACCAGAGAGAGGCATAGAGGCATAATAGGGGGTGTACCCACCCCATAGGAGGGACCCATTGGTCCCGACCTGTACCTACCTGCAACGCCCCTAAATTTAGTATCTGAAAGAGACACGTTAGTGATAGATTCCTTACCTTAGAATATCCCCAGGCGTCAGTCTGAATCCGGAAAGTTTTCGTCAGCAGTACCCCTGCGCGTCGGAAGGTGGCGTCGTGCGGCTCCGCGTTCGTCGTGATCGCCGGGATGACGTTGCGGCAGCTACTTAGACGCCGCCCTCGCGCGCTGACGTCAGTTCTTTCTTTTTCCGCGCCAGCAAGCGCAGATCTGGAGAGAGCGGTACCCCCAGTCATTTTTTGACTAAGTTTTTGGAGATTTTTTGTCTCCGCTTTTTGAGTCGATCAACTCCTGGTGCAGTTGGGGATGCCCGGGTTTAAGCCTTGCGAGGACTGTCATCGGATGATGTCGGTGACGGACCCGCAGCGCGTGTGTCTCTTCTGCCTGGGGCGCGACCACGACCCCAAGTCGTGCCCCGACTGCCGGTCCATGGCACCGAAGTCTTTGCGGGAGCGGTCCCGAAACCTGCTTGAAGCCCGGCAGTCGGCTCCGCACCGTGAAAGGTCCCGGTCCAGAGGGAGGTCGAGGGACCGGTCGCGGAGCCGCCACCATCGGAAATCGTCCGAATCAAAGTCTTCGCACTCGGGGTCAGGTAAGGCGAAGCACCAAAAGAAGTCGAAGAAACGTCATCGTTCTCCGACTTCCCTCGCCAGTCGCGTGACTCGGCTGAGGGTGCGGGTGGTGCCACCCCCGCGGCTCCGGCGGAGCCTATGCAGTCGCCGGCGACCTACCCGCCTTTCCCGGGTTCGTCGGCGACTCCGGCCCAGGTACAGGAATTCCTGTCCGCTATGGCTCGCCTATTTGGGCCGTCTGGCCCCTCCGGTGCGCCTTCGGGCCCCGCGGGCCCTACTGGGAGTCCTCGCCCTTTGACGCCGGTGGCTCCAGCCTCGGCGCCGCAGGACTGTCGTGGATCCCGGTCGACGCCTGTTGACCTCGTGACACCTCCACCGACGTCGACCCCACCGGCACCACGTTTCACGTCGCCCGTCGCGCCGGACAACGTCGGCCCCGGTTTCCGCCCCGAAGTGGAGACATCTGGGAGGGTGTCGACCGACGCCGATTCCGACGCCGTTTGGGAATCTGTTTCCCTATCTCCATCCTCTTCCTTTTAGGCCTGTACAACAGCATGAGGAGGAAGGTGAGGACTGGGAGGGGTCTGAGGACCCTCTTGCTGCTCAATGCGAGTATGACCCGGACTGGGCAGAGGAGTTGGGGGACACCAGTGGTCTGGACACCTCTCCAGACCTTGGCATGCTGTCTCCTCCTACCGTGGCTACGGAGGAGGGTGCTTCTTTTTCTGTGCTGTTGCGTAGGGCAGCCGAGGCACTCCACCTCGAGCTACCTACTGTGGCCGTCAGGACTAACCTCCTGACAGAAGTGCTTCAGCCAGCAGTTACCTCTGCGGAACCACTGCTGCCCTTTAATGACGCACTTTCGGACGTTCTTTTGGGCTCCTGGTCCAGGCCCAACACAGGGGCTCCTGTGGACAGGAACGTGGCCCGCCATCGCCCGGCCCTGGGCGACCCCATTTTCCTCTCCCAACACCCCACCCCTGAGAGCTTGGTTGTCCAAGCCTCCGCTTCCCCAAGCGCATTCCCTTCCGCACCCCCGGACAGGGAATCCAAGAGACTAGAACAGTTTGGGAAGAAGGTTTTGTCTTCCGCCAGTCTAGGGCTGCGGTCTGTGAACACCGCATGCCTCTTGGGCCGTTATTCTCACTCTCTGTGGGATACGGTAGCGCAGGTGCTGCCTCAGTGTCCGGAGGAGGCCCGGACACTACTCTCCCAGGCTATTGCTGAGGGGAGAGATGCAGCCAAGTTCACGATCCGTTGTGGCCTTGACACCGCCGACTCGCTGGGCAGGGCGATTTCCACGACAGTGGCGCTCCGCCGCCACGCCTGGCTGAGGACAACTGGCTTTTCGGGGGATGTCCAAAACACTTTGATGGACATGCCCTTTGATGGCATTCGCCTCTTTGGCACCAAGGCAGACAATGCTTTGGAGAGATTTAAGGAATCGCGGGCTACGGCCAAGTCCTTGGGCCTTTCGGCCACGCGGCCTCCTCAGCCTTCTGCCTTTCGCTCCTTTCGTGCTCGTGGAAGGGGCAACCCACCACGTTCGCATCAGGGCCACAGGCCGGCGTAACAGTCCACGTGCGGACGTGGGAACCGCCACGGCGGTTCAGGGGGCCAGCGGCAGGGTCAGTCCACCTCCACCCCAGCCACAACTGCCTCCAAACCTTCCTAGTCCGACCTTTCAGGCCCATCAAACGCCAGTGGGTGGCAGGCTTCGCCATCACCTCCCCCACTGGCGCGCCATCACTTCGGACAGGTGGGTTTTACAGATAGTCCAAAGGGGCTACTCCCTCCCCTTCGAGACTACCTCTCCAGCCATGCCACCTCAGTGCCACCGCATGTCGGGGATCACTTGGCACTTCTCCAGCAGGAAGTTGCGGCCCTCTTGGCCAAGGGGGCCATAGAGCACGTTCCAACGCCAGAAGTAGGTCGTGGTTGTTATTCCCACTACTTTCTGGTTCCAAAGAAGGACAAAGGCCTGCGTCCTATCTTGGACCTTCGGAACGTAAATCTCTTCCTCCGGAAGGAGAAGTTCAAGATGCTCACACTTGCTCAGGTCTTGTCTGCCCTAGACCCGCAAGACTGGATGGTAGCGTTGGACTTGCAGGACGTTTACTTTCATATCCCCGTCCTGCCGGCCCACCGGCGTTACCTGCGGTTCACGGTAGGCCACGAGCACTTTCAGTTCACCGTGCTCCCTTTTGGCCTTAGCAGCGCTCCTCGGGTGTTCACGAAAGTGATGGTGGTGATCGCAGCTCATCTGCGCAGATCAGGGGTTTCAGTCTTCCCCTATCTCGACGACTGGTTGTTGAAGGCGGGCTCGCCCCAGGCAGTTGTCTCCCACCTCCAGACTACAGCCGACCTCCTGCATTTGCTGGGGTTCTCCATCAATGTGCCGAAGTCGCACCAGATTCCCTCTCAGAAGCTCCTCTTCATGAGCAGTTCTGGACACGGCGCAGTTTCGGGTCTATCCTCCCGAACAGCGAGTCCAGGATATTCGGGCTATGATTCTAATCTTTCAGCCCTTATCCTGGGTTTCGGTCAGGATGACCCTGAGGCTGCTAGGCCTCATGGCCTCCTGCATCCTGCTGGTCAATCATGCCAGATGGCATATGCGGGCTCTGCAGTGGGACCTGAAGTTCCAGTGGGTGCAGCATCAGAGGAACCTGTCCGACTACGTCCAGATCTCGGAGGGCACTGCAAGACAATTGCAGTGGTGGCTCATGAACCAGCATTGGGTCAGCGGCAGATCCCTCTCCTTTCCCCAACCGGAGCACACAGTAGTGACGGATGCGTCCCTCCTGGGATGGGGCGGCCACATGGGGGAGGCGGATATCAGAGGCCTCTGGTCTCCGGCGGAGTCCAGGCTCCATATCAACCTTTTGGAGCTCGGGCGATCCTACTTGCACTGAAAGCATTCCTTCCCTCTGTCAAGGGGAGAGTAGTGCAGGTGTTCACAGACAACACCATCGCCATGTGGTACTGCAACAAGCAAGGGCGGGGTGGGGTCGTGGACCCTTTGTCAGGAGGCGCTGCGCCTCTGGACGTGGCTGGAACGCCAGGGCATTTTCCTGGTGGTTCAACACTTGGCAGGGTCTTTGAACGCCAGGGTGGACGAACTCAGCCGCAGGTGCATGATGGATCACAAATGGCGTCTTCACTCGGAGGTGGCGCAAGGTCTCTTTCAACAGTGGGGAGAGCCTTGGTTAGATCCATTCGCCACCGAAGAGAACGCGCAATGTCAGCAGTTCTGTGCGTTGGAATTTCCAAGGCGGCACTCGCTTGGCGACGCTTTTCGTCGCGAGTGGAGTTGCGGTCTATTGTATGCCTTTCCGCCTATACCACTTCTACCCAGAGTGCAGAAGAAGATCAGACGCGACAGGGCCCAAGTCATTCTTGTGGCTCCGGACTGGGCTCGAAGAGTTTGGTATCCCGAGCTACTCCGTATGAGCATGGATCCCCCAATCCGACTGCCTCTTCGGGAGGATCTTCTGTCGCAGCAGCAGGGGACGGTCCTCCACCCGAACCTGTCCAGTCTCTACCTCCTTGCGTGGAGATTGAGCGGCGACAGTTGATTCCATTTCACTTGCCTCCTGAAGTCTGTGATGTCATTCTGGCAGCCAGGTGTCCCTCCACTAAATCGGTATACGCCTGCAGGTGGAACAAATTTGTGGCATGGTGCACAGCAAAGGCTGTGGATCCACTTTCTACCCCTCTTTCTGAGGTCCTACTGTTCCTTCTTTCTTTAGCCCAGCAGGGCTCTGGTCTGGGCACTATCGAGGGCTACCTTTCTGCAATTTCAGCCTTTCTCAGGCTACCTGATCAGCCCTCTCTTTTCAAGTCCCCTGTTGTAAATAGATTTCTCAAAGGCATTACTCACCTTTTCCCTCCTATTCCGTTTGTGATGCCACAGTGGGACTTGAATCTGGTTCTTACTTATTTGATGTGCGCTCCCTTTGAGCCGCTTCATAACTGTCCTCTTCGTTTATTAACCTTGAAGACTGCTTTCCTGGTTGCCATCACCTCCGCTAGGCGCGTGAGTGAACTCCAGGCTCTTTCCTGTAAACCTCCTTTTCTGTCTGTTCATCCGGACAAGGTTGTGCTACGCACACGTCCATCCTTTTTGCCAAAGGTTGTTACTGCCTTCCATATCTGGCAAACTATCACCTTGCCCACTTTCTTTCTGCCTCCGCACCCTTCCAGAGAGGAAGAGAGGCTCCACCGTCTGGACCCAAAACGTGCGATTTCATTTTACCTCAACCGCACACAACAGTTCCGGCTGGATGACCAGCTCTTTGTTGGCTACGTAGGCACCAAGAAAGGCCGGGCTGTACACAAGAGGACCATCTCCCGCTGGGTCGTCTTGTGTATAAAAGCCTGCTATTCTCTGGCTAAGAAGGAGCCTCCGGTGGGGCTGCACGCCCATTCTACCAGGGCAACAGCAGCTACTACTGCATTTGGACATGGTGTCCCCCTGCAAGACATCTGTCAGGCAGCCACGTGGGCCTTGCTGCACACTTTTACTAAGCATTATTGCCTTGACAGCCAAGTTCGGAGAGACGGCTTCTTTGGCCGTTCTGTTCTCCGTGACTTTCTGGTGTGATCTTGGTTCGCAGACCCATCACCGGGGTTGGTATTGCTGGGGTATCTATTCTAAGGTAAGGAATCTATCACTGTGTCTCTTTCAGATGCACAAGTTACTTACCTTCGGTAACGATATATCTGTAAGAGACATTAGTTAGTGATAGATTCCTTACCGCCCCCCCCATCCTCCCCGTTCTGCAAACTGATTTCTAGGGTTAAGGTCATCCCTTTCAGGGCCCTAGTTTCAATGCACCAGTGGTCAGTATCTTGCATGGCTCTGCGTTCATGGCGCAGAAAGTCGTGTACAGAACTGACAGCGCGCGAGGGCGGCGTTTAAGTAGCTGCCGCGACATCATCCCGGCGATCACGACGCCTACGACGAACGCGGAGCCGCACAACGCCACCTTCCGACGCGCAGGGGTACTGCTGACGAAAACTTTCCAGATCCATACTGACGCCTGGGGATATTCTAAGGTAAGGAATCTATCACTAACTAATGTCTCTTACAAATATATCGTTACCGAAGGTAAGTAACTTGTGCATTTAGGGGCAACCCTGAACCTTGCCTCCTCAGGCAAGAACCGCCCAGAAGAAGAACGACCGAAGAAGCCGTGCTGAACAAAGAAGAGGAGGACGCCTACTGACTTGGCCCCATCCCTACCGGCCTGTCCCCACCTCGAACCTGCTCCAGCGAAATCCCAGTGTGTTCTGCAGCCAGCAGCCGCCAAGAACCCAGAGAACCTGCCCTGCCTTACCAAACCAAGACTTTGTCTCCCAGGAGCACCGGATTTTCCCACCCACAGACTCTGGCTCCGGCCAAATCCGTGAGTCTGCACCACTCTGCACCCTACGGCCCGAGTTCGAGCGGCCCAACACCAGTAGAAGGTCTCCCCGGCGATCCTGACCTGAGATCTGGTGATCTCTGACCTGCCTCAAATCTCCAATCAACGCCTGCAGCCCCTTTCTGGAGGATCCCCCCCGACCGTGACCGGAGCTGGTAAGAAAAAGCCTACGCCTAAAGACACTTCTGCACCCGACGTCCCACGGCGGCCCAACCGACGGTGTCCCAGCATCCCCAGGCATCCCAACTTACCTCTCCAACCGGTGGTCACCTCCAGAAGATCTTCGTACCCGAGCCTGCAGTGTTTGTTGCAACCGGAGAATCCCAATTGAAATCAACAGGGCACCCGACGCCAAAACAGCCCCCTGCAATCAGCCGCCCTGGTGCCGCTGCGGGTGTAGTTTGTGTGCTAACTCGGATCCCCCTTTACCCTGAGCCTAACACCAGGAGCTTTGCTCCCACAACCTTGTGGCTTGCTCGTGAACAGCCACCAACCGGAGGCCCCCTATCCCCTATTGGATAACATTGGGTCTCAGCACTCTGCACACGGCCGCCCTAGTGCCGCTAAGGGTGCTTTGAGAGTGCATCCTCGACCCCGGGGGAACCTTGGTTCTAACCCCAGAAACCCAACTCCCAGAACCAAGTACTTACCTGTAAACCGATAACTCCATTTCCTCCCATAGGATTGCATTGACTGCTTTTCTTGAAAAGTGTTTTAAGTGTGGAGTTGGTTTGTATGGAACTCTAAGAAACTGCAAATATACAAAAACTGCTTTACTTACCTTTTTCACCAGGAAATGTCCCAGTGTGATATCTAGGCATATCACACTGAGTAAAAAAGAAATCTATAAAGTAATCTACAAAGTAATCAATGGTAATTTAACAGTAATTTCAACTGTATTCAAAGCATTTACAAACCTGTAAAAAAGTCATTTTCATTCAGCTTGCTTGTATTGTTCAACCTGCCTTGAAAAGTACCATTTACACTTACCTGTGCCAGGCTTGCTTGGGTCTAGAAAATAAATATAACTAAATAATATTTTTATACAAAGAAATTGGTCTGAGTTCAAGTCTTTGAGTGTGTGACATCATTTCTTGCCTAAGTGTGTACAATAAATGCTTAGCACTACCCTCTGATAAAGCCTTACTGCCCGCCCACACTACCACAAAGAGAAAGTAAGGTATTATCTACTTTTACCTCTGCCTACCTTTGGGGTTCCACTGGACTCTTTGCACACTATACCTTACTTTGGTAAAGTATATACAGAGCCAGCTTCCTATAGACGATGATCCTGAAAAGTTACTCACAGGCCAATGTTGCCACAAGAAACAAGCTAGACACTAACACTTCTTTGCTTGGTAGATGGTCGTTTAAAACGTAAAATGTTAAGTGAAGGTACAGTTGTTTGTCAACAGGTTCATCCTGCTACTCCATTTGATTTCTGATGAGCAGTTTGTGGGTATGAGGGATACAAGTTAGTCGTGAACCATTTGTTGAGTAAGTTGTTCCAGGTTGACAATGGATATGTGTGATATGGTGCAGAGTCAGATTCATCAGCGAGCCAGCAATTAAAGGTGGAGACTGCTTTTTCCAGGGTGCTGAGCTTTTCTTGTGGTGGAAAGAATGTTTTAAGAGTCTTGAGTTATGCCCGGAAGTCAGGTTTATTCAGAGAGTGCTGTTAGGATTGTGAGTGGGATGGCATGGTGGGTGCTTCTAAGAGTAGAGAAAGGTTTTTTGCACCTCAATGGTCCTCTGGCTTGCTTAGATTGCATCCAAGGTGTGTTCAGAAGTGTGGGTGAATCCGTATTATGGCATGACATTTCTCCAAGAAAAGTCTTTCATAAGGTCAGTGGCTGTACACAGCTACATGGATATGATGGAATCTATCAATAGACTAGTTTTGATAGAGGTGGATCTGTGTACAATTTCTTTAAGCTCTTCCTTATTATTTTGACATTTCCTGAGGCTGATCTTGTTTCCACAGCAAGTGCAACATGAAGGGCAAGTGATGCAACATCAGCCAGTCTCCATGATAAAAAGGCGGTCTGGATACTTGTCCGTGAGGTGATTATTGAAGGCAATTCACTTTTTTTTTCCTTTGGTATGGATCTGCTGTTGATGAGGATATAGGTCGAGGTGCAGACTTCAGTTGATGGGGAAGGAGGGCACAATGGATAAGATGTGAAAACAGAGTCTTAAGGAGGGGAAGAGGCAGTGCAGGGGGAAGAAGTGACATGTGAGGAACCCAAAGTGGGCTGGAGGGATGTTACCAAAATGGAGGTGGGCAAGGCAAAGCTTTTTACAGGATGTTTATTTCTTTCTTTATGTATTTCTTTAGCAACAGGTGGCATGAACTTTTACTAGAAATGTATAAAAGATGGTATTCATCATGAGGTACAGGAGGCTTTGAATAAGCAGCGGATTTGTGACAAAGAGAACAGCAAAACAACAGTAGGCTACAACAATAAGACAATTCTAGATAGAATGACATGGAAAAACCTTTTACCGTTTTGATTTCAGGGTGAGATAGAAGAGAGACTGGATGCACATGTGGTGTTGGCTATGAGAAAGTGCGAGCCTCAGAGATATTGTGGTTGTATGAAGTTGCATTGTTCGGTGGACCATATATAAGAGGAAATTGAAAGCGGGATGGAGGAGCGGTTGTGCGGAACAAGTATGAAAATGGGAGAGGTGGAGCAGGATGAGGTTGTTACTGACTAAGACATTGACTGAGAGTAGCATAGGACATGGGGAGGGAGCAAACAGGAGTTTAAATGATATGGTGAAAGAGAAAAGGCGTTGGAGGGTGTTGGATGGCTATAGGAGGACCTCAGGCATACTAACACTCCATTTAAGAAATTTTAATTGTACAATATGGCGGGATGTGTATTAAAATTTGAAAGGAGGGTTCATGCAGAGCTCGCTCCTGTAGTGCAGTATATAATACTGCTATCCTTTCCTGTTTTTCTCTGCCCTTTCTGGTGAGCCTGGACTTGACAGTTGGTTGTGCTGCAGCACGTGGATAGAAATGGCTCTTAACAGAAGTACTTGTTAAGTATTTTGTACTGAACAGCATTATGTTTTTGTTGCTGTTTCTTGTCAAGAAAGAAACCTACTCATTTTCATTAATTTGCTTTTTATACACTCCTGACTCGATCTCATTTTCTGATTTTGTCATTTTTAATCCTGCTTGATCAGATATAGAATTTTTCATTCCCTCTCCCTTTTCTTTTTCTGGCTAACTTTATTAATTCTCATTCAATTGACAATTATATTTTTAAGTGTCAGTCATTTTTGACGTTTTGCGTATGTCCTTTTTACATGAGCAGCAAAACTGCATACATTAATGTACTGAACTACAACAAGACTCCTGTATTCCAAGTCAAACTGCTTTAGGACAGTACAGATATCCTTGTCCCCTTTCAATCCATTCAGGTGATAGTACTTGAACTTATAAAGAGGCATTCTGCGGGCACCTTTCCTTGTGTTGGGCAGAGTTATTTTTTTCTCTTCAAGGAGTATGTAATGTTAATTGTTGAGGAGCCAAAAAATGATGTTTAATGAACAACAATTGTACCAGCAAACCTGTTCATAGAAGTACCATTGGCTTCGGGGGTAGGGACAGAATGTAGTATTGTTTTGCTAAAAAAAAAATCTGTGACAAAACTTCAGAATTGCAACATTAAGCGGTCTTTTTTAAATCGGGTGTGTAAATAGTCTTCCTTTTGTTACTGTTTAATTGAAGTTCCAAAGGGCACTTTTCCAGGTCTGGCTTTTAGTATGCGAATACATATTAACACGGACTTGCCCAAATGTGCGCTTGCATATGCTTGTTTCCTTGTGTTACAACAGTAAAGTCAGATGTATTTGCTTTGCCAATGTGTGTTTAGTTTTTGAGACATAGGTGGATTTTCGACATTGCACAACTTTGATTTTGCTGTATCATGGAACAGAATTTTGTATTTTCACATTTTATAAAATGAGGGCCCATTTACTTGAAAACATTCAAATACAACAATTAGTACCCGTGTTTCCTTGACTTTTGATGGGATGCTTTTGGCCTTTGCAAAACCTGCCTTTTAATGTGGAACGTTTTCTTTGCAGGGAAACTATCCCGAAATGATGAACAGGTACAAACAACTGTTGACTTACATTAGAAGTGCAGTTACACGAAATTATTCTGAAAAGTCTATCAACTCTATTCTTGACTATATCTCCACATCAAAACAGGTTAGTGTAAATTTAATTTAATTTGGTAAATCCCTATAGACTTGCTGTACATTTGTTCACTTTTTATTGTGAGTTTTCGTGAAGTTGTGTGTGTGCATCCTGACTATGATTATGAAATGATCTCTTACTCCAACAAAGCATTTTTAGGTCAAGCCTACCAGACAGCAAAGCTGTTTTGTTGTAAACGGCCTATTGTCAGCTTACCAAGAACTTAAATTGAGCTTAAAGCCCGCCCATTACTTACCATTGATTTGCTTTATTGTCACTCATTTGCTTGGTTCCTATTCAATAGCTTACGTTGTCCATTTTGTTTGTCCCACTCCTGTAGCGTAACTTCTTTACTTGCATCCTTCCACTGCTCACTTTTAGGGAACTACTTTTTACATAAGCAGTCCCTGAGAGTGCATGTGTTTCCACCTGTCCCTCCAGCGTGCTTCTCTCCCCGCCAAATTTGAGTGTTAATTTCTCTCATCCGTGTGTTGTTCTCCCCGTGCTCCATGTTGCTTTCTCTCGCCTGTGTGCTTCTTTCACCCGCACTCTCTCTAGCCCTGTGTTGTTCTCTCCTTCGTATGCATCTCCGCTGCCCTCCTTGTTGCTCCCTCCCCCATGTACTTCTTTTCACTTCCGCTACCCTGACATGCTCCTTCGTTTCCCTTCTCTCCTTCCTATTTTTTATTTATCTATTTTCTTTAGAAGGCCTGTCAGCAAATTGGTGCCAGCCCTTCCCCCTTAAAAATAAAAGTACTTTTGCAGTTTCTCATTTTCATGCATTTACCGATCCATCTCAGTAAATAAATGTTTTTAAAAATGGCGCTCACAATGTTATGCATGCATATGCAGATGTCACGAGACGTGCTTGCTTACAAAATGATGCTGCACCCTCTGCTGCATAATCACACTTTTTTTCTCCTTTTGCTCATGCTGTAACACCGATGCTGAACAGCATGAACAAAAGGCATTGGCAGAGTCAATAGGTCTCAAAGATGAGACCCTATTGGCTTATCCAATGCTGTTTAAAATATGACTGTGGGAAATAAATTTTTCCTTTAATTAAAACACTATTAATACTAAAGAAGGTTTAGGAACTGTTGATGTTAAACTACTCACCTAGTGTGTAGCCAACTTTCCTGTGCACTAATAGAAGGCACATTATAAAGGTGTGTATCCACTTAAATGCTCAGGACGAGATAGTCTTGCCCTAAGCGCAGCCAGCTCCAGTGGCACTGTTGATAAGACCATCTCGTCCTTAAGCACTCGAGGGGTTAAGTGTCTTGCATTTGTTGCTTCCTCTAATAATAGAATACGAATTTGGAAGTGTGGAGTGTAATGTAGACTTGTATTTTGTGAAGAACATTTTCGAACTTAATATTTGTCTGAGAGCAATACCAGATAACCACATGAGCAGCATTCCAAATATATGAGAAAACGTTTTGCACAGATTCTTAAAAGAATTCATTTAAAAATAGGAAGTGTACCTTGATAGAAAGCAAATATACTATTCATAAATGAAAGTGTAAACTAAATCCAAAATTATTAATTACTACAAATTCCACACAGTATTATATACAATGTGTTTGTTAGTCATGTTGATTATGAAGGGTCTGTAGGATTTTATATAATGTTTGATTGTTGATCTCTATAAATTTATCACAGATGTTTGTTGTATTTTTCTTTGTTTTGAAGATTAACCATGCACTTTGGCTTGTTCACTTTGACGTTATTAATAGGTATGCATTTGCTGTTTTATAATTATAGAATTCTGATTTTTTATATCAGATGGACTTACTACAGGAATTCTATGAAACAACACTGGAAGCTCTAAAAGATGCTAAGAACGATAGGTTATGGTTTAAGACGAACACAAAGGTAAAGCTAGCTTGATTGCTTTTATTAAGTTGGATTATTCTGAAAATGTTTCTTAATAGCCTTGCAATCTCTACCGAAAAAAATGATTAATCCAGTAGGCGAGTTTTGTTGCATTGAAGGTCCCAGCATTCCTACACACAGACCATCATTACATCCCTTTTTTGTCATCTAAATGGTTTCTTTACTCTTTTAGGTAATTGTGTTCATGTTCTAAAGTAGTCTGTAAACGTGGAAGCATTACTTTGATCATCACTTATACCTTTTTATAGAATTTGGCATGGTTTCTTTCCTTCTTTCATTTGCATGTACTATGTTCTTGTGAGCAGGCTAGCAACCACACATTTGATGGCAGTCTTTTATCTGCTTGTGTAAACACCGGTCATTCAATGTGCAGTTCGTTGAACAACTTTGTTTAGGTTGGTTTAAGACTGAATTCTGAGTTTCACCTGAACTGAGCTTGTAAAAGTTGTTTGCCCTGGAACCTGCATGTTTATTAGTAGCCTTATGTTAATGGATCTCAAATACCCAAGTGATGTAAAGATTAAAAATAAAATATTTTGGTTTCATCTTGCTCACATTTGAACTCTTTGTGTATCGGTGTTAGGATCTTAATCTCTGTATCGTTGGTTGGTGACAAATTGCTTTCACCATTGTCTGCCTGTAGAACCCTATACATGCTCTAATTGTCATGACTCCCTGTTAATCTTTGATCATGTATAATGTTTTCACGGATATAACTTGAATCTTGCGCTCAATCCTGAGCTTTATTCCCCAGTAGCACTTTATCTGTAGCTGTCTTGATTACACATCCCAGAAAATATATGTTCAAATAAGTGACGGTTTGTGGAAGATGTTCTTCTTATTACATGATATATTGGATGAAGACCTAACAGAAAAGACATGTTTTCAGTTCTTACAGGAAGAATGTTAGATATGTGTCAGTCGCATTGTATTCAGGAACATGTTCTTCAACATTGTTACCTGTGGTCTTGCCATGTGTTCTCCTTGTTGCACATTTATGTAGAGATATGTTGATTCACTCTGTGGCATTGGTGGGGCAATGCACCACACTGCGTTGTAGAGTTTCTGGAACTGGATGTGGTGTTCCATGGTCCACAGGGAGACCATGCATAGGATATCAGTGTTCTGTTGGAGTTTGTTGATCATTCTCTTTGAGGGTCATAGGTTTGAAGCGTTGCTGGTATTAAATATGTGACAATGCGTATGATAAAATTACTTTTTTTTGGTTCGAAATTAGAGATTCATATCCTTCTTTTGCTAGCAATTTTTTGTGTTGGTGGCTTTCGTAGTGTGCTGATTTTTAGGCAGTCAGAGTAGTGCAACTGTTAGTCCAGAGTAGTGTACTTTCTAAATAGGGTGTGGAGGAGCCTGGTGAACATTATTTAGTCTTTGGTGCAGGGCTAAATGGACAAGAAGGTGTCTGCAATTGTGCTTTCCGCTGACATTCACTCCATCTCCGTGATAGTGGCGAAGAGCTAAATGATACAAGGGGGAAAGAGTGATGTTCGTGGAGGTTTTTGCTTTCTATTATGTAGATTTGTGTATCATCCACATATACTATTTTTTAGATTTGTTGATTAGCATGACGAGAGATCTGTGGTAGGTATTAAATAGAGTTGGCATGGAATGAGCAGTGCCTTCTTTGAGTTAGGTTTTTCTAACTCTTAAAGTATAATCTTATTCTTCTCTCTGACCGAAAGACTGTTTAGTCTAAGATAGAGGAATATATGGCATACCATATTCCTGGCGATACATTTTACATGTTTTTCTTGGTTTTAATTACCCTTGCTGCCAATCTGGTTTTGCATTTCATTGTATCATGTATACAGGTGCATACCGTACTCCTGCATCACCAGGAGTATGGTATGCACCCGTATTTCTTGATTGCTTCTGTCTAGGAGTCAAAGAGTAGGATCATTATTTGACATAGTTTCTGATTTCAGTAGAGACTCGTGTATGTATAGGTTAAGAGAGCACGGAAAGAGGTGGTGTTGTCAGTGATCACATGTATTGTGAATCACTTTAAATATGGGCTACGGTTTGTTTTATGTGCAAAAGTCACCTATTGTGTTGCGAAAATAGGTGTTTGAGGCATGTGGGCTGTAGATACACATGCTTTGCATACTCCTGCCATCTAGTGTTGGGTCCAGATGTTTGCAAGTTGTTTTTCTTTTAAGAAGTCCTTCCATTCACGAGGTAAGGTGACTCCTCCTTTTGGTGATAGTGCGCATGGGCTTCGACTCCATTGTTAAATTGTTTTTTTCCGCCATCGGGTTTGGACTTGTATTGCTGCGCTCCGGTTTGAAACCGGGCTTCGGTTTCCCCTCGGTGCGCAATCCACTCTACCCTCGGCTGCATTGTTTCGTACACGTTTCCCACTTCTCCGTGTATCGTTTCGGTCAACGAAATCTCCATTTTCGAATGGAAAACTTCTTGGGCGGCCTTCGGGCCTAACCGCTTTGGTCCAGCTCTTCATCGATGGAACGGACTCTGTTCAAATTCTGTCTTCGGTGCCACGCAAAGTATCCGTGCACCAACTCACACCAGGTGTGTAACTTGTGCTTGTCTCCAGAGCACAAAGAAGAAGACAGACGCTTGCAGATTGTTTCGGTCGAAGAAAACCCTTCGCGATCGTCGGGCTCGACGTCGAGAAATGCAGCATCAGAATATCGAGTACACGCTGGATATCTTCGGTGAGGAGTTCGAGCAAGAAGAAATTAATGCATTAGCGGCGAAGGAGCAAGAGGACTTCTGTGCCGCAGTCTGATTCGGAGCTCGAGATAGACCTCGACGTCGAAGAAGTTCCGCAGGGACAGGGTGATGTGAGCACTATAGACCCCTCGCCCCATCAACCCACACCCAAAAAACGTAAGGTTTCGGCACCACCTCCGCCTTCTGGCCAAGGTCTGCACCAAGACAATGTTTCCAATGCCCCGCCTACCAGGTCGGCACCTAAGTACGCTGTCAAGCCTTCCGGCTCGGGACCAAGTGGACCCAAATCCTCTTCGGAACCGAAGCCCTCAGGTTCGAAGCCCAAAACCGGCTAGGAGCTGAAGCCCTCCACGCCGAAAAAGAAACAGCCGTCGGAGCCGAAAACCTTCCGCATCCAAAGGTCATTTCATCTCAACCAGATCCACTACAGTACCAAGATTCAGGGGTTTACTCTCTCTACTTTCTGATCCCTAAAAGGATGGCTCCTTAAGATCTATTGTGGATCTCAGAGAGTTAAACCAATACATACTTTCGGAGCACTATCACATGGTAACCCTTCAACAGGTACTTCCACTTTTACAGCAGGGCGATTTTATATCTACTCTAGACTTAAAAGACGCATATTTTTACATTCCAATTCATCCAGCTCATTGCAAATCCCTCAGATTTGTGATAGCAGGCAAACATTACCAGTTCAAAGTACTACAGTTAGGAGTGACCACTGCTCTCAGAGTATTTACCAAATGTCTGGCAGTAGTCGCAGCTCATCTCAGAAGACAACATATTCACATCTTCCCCTACCTAGACAACTGGCTCATCAAAGCCAGCACTTACCAAAACTGTCTAGTACACACTCAAACCACAATAGACCTACTTCATCAATTGGACTTCATGGTCAATGCACAGAAATCTCACCTGCATCCTTCACAGATGCTGTCTTATCTAGGTGTCACTATCGACACTCTCAAAACTCTAGCCTCTCCCAATATAGCCAGAATTCACAACATTCAGTCTATGATGCTACAGTTGCAACCCAACCAAACATTACCAGCCAGAGTATTCATGCAACTGCTGGGAATGATGGGGTCTTGCATCACAATTGTACCCCATGCAAGAATTCACATGCATCCCCTACAAGTGTGCTTAGCAAGTCAGTGGAATCAGTCGCAGGGTCAATTAAGTGATCTAGTGTTGGTAGACGGCCGCACCCATCGCTCTCTGCAGTGGTGGAACCCACAACATTTATCAAAAGGGCAGCCCTTCATCGACCCTATTCCACAGATCGTGCTAACAGCAGACGCATCCCTGACTGGGTGGGGTGTCCATCTCCAAGATTACACAATCCAGGGTCTGTGGAGCGACAATCACAAAAGTCTCCACATCAGCTACCGAGAACTTCTAGCAGTGTTTCTAGCACTCAAAGCTTTTCAAACTCACCTCGTTGGCAAAGTTGTCCTAGTCCGCACAGACAACATGACAGCAATGTACTATGTACAAAAACAGGGGGGGGGGGCACTCTCTCCAACTGTCACGCCTCTCTCAAGCCATTTGGAATTGGGCAATCCATCACAGGATTTATCTTCTGGCACCTTCCAACGATCAAATTGCCGACCTCCTCAGCAGAAAGAGGCAGCAAATTCACGAGTGGGAACTTCATCCCCGAGTTCTCCTTCCATACTTCCAACAATGGGGATTCCCACAAATAGACTTGTTTGCCACAGTCGACAATGCGAAATGCCCAAACTTCACCTCCAGGTTCCCACGCCCTCTATCCAAAGGCAATGCCCTATGGATAAACTGGTCAGGAATATTTGCCTACGCTTTTCCACCTCTCCCGCTCATTCCGTTTCTGGTTCGGAAGCTCAGGCAAACATCCCTCACACTGATTCTAGTAGCTCCCACATGGGCCCGTCAACCATGGTACACCACCCTGTTGGAGCTGTCAGTAGTTCCACATCAAAAGCTGCATCTCACCTCTAGGCTCCTCACTCAGAACCATGGAGAAATCAGGCATCCAAAACCCAAAGAACTAAACCTAGCGATCTGGCTCCTAAAGTCATAGAGTTTGGTTATTTAAATCTACCACCAGACTGTATGACTATTCTAAAGGAAGCAAGAAAGCCTACTACCAAAGCATGCTAAGCAGCAAAGTGGAAAAGATTTGTTGTCTATTGTAATAACAACAATCAATCCTCTAGATGCTTCTGTACAAAACGTTATCTGTTACCTGTTGCACTCACAGCAAACTGGACTGGCTTATACATCTATTTGTTTGCACCTTGCAGCGGTAGCTGCGGATTTGCAGAACAGACAGCATTTAGCCGTATTCAAAGTTCCAGTAATCACAGCCTTCGTGGAAGGCTTGTAAAGGGTAATACCAAGAATTCCGCCTGCAACAGTGTGGAATCTTAACATTGTCCTTACAAGGCTTATGGATCCACCTTTTGAACCTTTGCATAATTGTCCTTTACAGTTTTTTATGGAAGGTTACTTTCCTCATTGCGATCACTTCATTGAGGAGAGTTTGTGAGCTACAGGCTTAACCTTGGAAGAACCCTTCTTTCAGCTCCACAAAGACAGGGTAGTTCTTCGCACCAATCCCAAATTCCTTCCCAAAGTAGTTTTTGCTTTTCATATTAACCAATCAGTTGAGTTACCTGTGTTTTTTCTCAATCTGATTCAGTAGCAGAACAAGCTCTACACACGCTTGATGTTAAAAGAGCCTTATTGTACTACATAGAGAGGACCAAAGATTTTCACAAAACAACTGTTTGTTGCATTTGCTCCACCTCACAAAGGCAATCCCATCTCTAAATCTGGCATTTCAAGATGGATTGTTAAATGCATTCAAACATGCTATGTGAAAGCTAAGAGAACTTTATCTATACCCCCTAGAGCGCATTCCACTCACAAAATAGGAGCTACTATAGCCTTTTTAGGTAACATCCCTCTAGCTGACATATGTAAGGCATCAACATGGTCTACACCACACACATTTACCAAACATTATTGTGTAGATGTGTTAGCACGCCAACAAGCTAATGTAGGCCAAGCAGCGCTTAAAACACTTATTCAGACAACTGCAACATCTACAGGTTAGCCACCGCTTTGGGAGCATACTGCTTTATAGTCTGTGCAACTCATGTGTATCTACAGCACACATGCCTCGAACAGATTATGTTACTTACCCAGTAAGCATCTGTTCTTGGCATGTAGAGCTGTAGATTCACATGCGCCCACCCGCCTCCCCGGACACCTATAGTTGTTGCAGTTCTTACTATTTACATTCATACGCATGGACATCTCTATTCTACACTCAATTACTCCATTCTCACCCTCTTGCGGGAAAACAATCTAGCAATGGAGTCGATGCCCATGCGCACTATCACCGAAAGGAGGAGTCACCTTACCTCGTGACTGGAAAGACTTCTTCGAAGAAAAACAACTTGCAAACATCCGGACCCAACACTAGATGGCAGGAGTATGCAAAGCATGTGAAGCTACTGCTCTACATGCCAAGAACAGATGCTTACTGGGTAAGTAACATAATCCTTATGTATGAAGGGAAGGTTTTGGGTGTGCTTGATGTACGGGAATTAGGAAAGCAATTTATTTGAGGCCGTTTGTGTTTAATCAGAACATCTTAGAAGTGGTCTCGTTTAGAGATAAAATGTTGCGGGATAGCTGTTATTAACAAGGAGTACACTGCTGATTGTTGATGTGAAGATCGTATCTAAGTGTTGAACAGAATACAGACACACTGAACGGTGATCTCCGGGCTTGATATTAAGGACAAGATGGATTTTTATTACAGGTTACATATGACATCGGGGGACTCTCTAATAAACTAAGATTAGAGCAACGGGGACCCTAAGAAATTGTGATTCACAATAGATGTTGAGAAATCATTAGATGATTTAAATTGAAACCACCAGGGGCGTGGCCAACTGCAGAGGAAGATGGCCGCGCACTAGGACGGCTCCGGCACAACACACCCAGCAAGATTAAAATCCATGCATTTATCCGCATTGAAACGAGCCATAATTAATGCTGTTAGTGCCCGTGAGCATAGGGAATGTCCTTGAAACTAGCGCGCTGTGATTTGGGCGCCGCAGTCCGGAGATACGCTCCAGGTCGGGAAGACCGCGGAACAACAATGGCGCTGAGGCGGCTCGAGCGACGCTGCAACAGTGAGGGAGCGCCCGCGACGAATGTGGTGTTCGGCGAGGGGAGGAAGAAGTGCTTTTGTCCCCAGCCACGCCGGACAGAAAAGAGGCCCTGTTGGGGAACCGACCCGAGCGGCGGTGAGGGCTGGGAGAGACGGTGAGCACCGGCGGCGCCCCCAGGGGCAGAAGGCGTGTGAAAGTGCACAGAGCGGCTGGGCCGTGCGACGAACTGCTGGATCAGCTGCGCAGACGCGACGGCCCTCGCCAGCTGTAATCTTACCCAGCTGGCGACACCGACACACTCCTGACCAGCGAGAAGTTGCGGGTGGAGCCCACCCTGCAGACGGCTCCCTGGGACATCGCGAATTCGGCTGCGTGAACGGCAGGAACACTGGCCCAAGGCACTCATATCAGCCTGCCCCTGCAACTCAAGTACTGGCTGAGGGGCTTCCTGAAGAAGTAAAGACGCATCAAAGCTGGCGATAGCAGGAATTAAAGACATTCATTATTGCCTGGCTACGCTGCGAGGACTGACCAGGGATAATCGCACACACACATCGTTCCAGGGACACCGGGTTCAGCCCAGTGAACTTAAAACACTGATCCCGGGATAGTGCAGCAACCACCCATAAGAAGCAGCGCAGCACAAGAAAGTTGCGCGGACCTTTGGGCCCTAGGGAGCACCGACAAGCCGGGGACTAATTTAATGAGCATCGCCCGCGTGGGAGTGGTGACGTAGGTTTGTGCGCCGAGCTTTGGGGCCGCTCCTGGGCTGGGGAAATACCCCGGACATCGAAGCACCACAAGAGTGGGGGCACCCCTGGGAGGGAAGATAGGTGAAAAAGGGGGTAACGCCGGACACGACGCATGGTTTGACTGGTGACGCATGATAGGCCGGACAAGACCTTGGCCCTAGAGAAGACAGCGGAGGGCAGCTGGCTGGGCCCGAGTAATCTGGCCCACAACCCACGCACACTTGGAGAAGAAATGGCCGGAGGGAAAAGCGGCCGCACAACAATGCAAGCAAAACTTGACAAGTGCGCATGGCAGAAGGGAACGGACGCGAAGGAAAAGGAACTGGAGGGCACCCACGACACAACGCCCCCGGCTGTGGGACAAACCGACTTGACCCTAAACAATATCATGTTAGCCATCACCACAGTTAGAACATCTCTGGAGGCCAGGGTGGACAGCGTGTCATCCGAAGTTTCTCTGATCAGGGCGGACAATATGAACGCCAGAATCAAGGAGGTGGAAGCCACATCAAATGTATTAACCACAGACATTGCCATGCTTAAAAACCAGGTCAAAGGGTTCCAGGCCAGCAACGACAGGATGGAAACCCAGCTGGATGATTACGAGGGGAGGGCTCGACCCGATTATGTGCGAATCCTTGGTGTACCTGAGCGAGTGGAGGGTCAGGCGGCAGATCTGTTCATCGAGGACCATATAACAAAGCATCTGCAACCCAAAGGTCTGTCCCAATTCTTCAGTCGAGCGGGCGCACAGAGTCCCAGGTGGGAGGCCGAAACCTGGAGCCCTACCCAGGCCTATCTTAGCACGCATATTCAACTTCCGGGACAGAGACGCAATACTACAAACGGCGCGCAGTGCACCCCCGGTCCACCTTGAAAACAGCAGGATAACATTTTTTCCAGATTTCGCACTGAAAGTGCTAAAGCAACGCCGCAGTTTTCTGGAAGTTGAGAGCGCTGCGGGAAAAGGAGATCAAATACGCGATGTTTCCTGCCAAATTAAGGGTCGAGTCAGAGGGAAAGGTGTGGTTCTTCAACAGCCCAGAAGAAACATGGGACTGGCTTGATGGTTTGCGCATGGTCGAGAAGCGGCCGCACCGGGACCAACGTGGGCAACCAAACAGGACCAGGCCAGGTAATGGAACAGCAAATAAGTCAAATGCCTGCACGGAACGAGACTCTCAGGAGGGGAGCAACAGTGATTAACGGACTATAATTGTCAGTGCAGCGGTGAAGGACCTCGGGGGAACTCCCCAATACGGACGCAATCCAGAACTCTCCTGTATTAAGAAAATGGAGCGAGGACGACAAGGACACTATCGAACATTCGAGAATATTCCAGGACTACTACGCAAGTATTATGAAGGGACTTGTTTACAATGTTTAATCAGGCTCTAGTGCTAACCAATGCCGGGTGGTGGGGGGTTGGATCACGCACCACAATTAGTTTAACGGGACAACGTGGGCGACAGGCGCTCTGCAAATTGGGGTGGTGGGTAGTTGCAAACCTACTGTGCAGGGCAGCAGAGAGGGGGTGAGTTTGAAAGGGACTTATGTTTTAGTTTCTGTACTCTATGTACAATGTTTGATGTTATGATTCAGCTAAAGATGCACATTTGCGGGCAGGCACAGGGGGACAGCCCCAAGGGGCGGGTGTGCTGGGGGGGGGGGAAGGGGGAATTCTCTCTTGGAATGTTAGTGGGTTGGGAGACCAGATCAAACGGACTGCGGTCCTTCAATATTTATGCAGACATGCCCCCGAACTGGTTCTGCTCCAGGAGACGCACCTGCGTGGGCACCACTACCTGGCACTAAATAGGTTTGGCTACACCCTCCGGGCACATGCAGGCTTTACATCAGGTTCAAGGGGGGTGGCGATCCTGGTCAGGAATTCAGTACCGTTCATCCTGGGCCGTGCCTGGCGGGACCCGCTGGGGAGATTTGTGGCCCTGACCGGGATGTGGGAAGGCCGTCATCTAAATTTATACTCTATATACATCCCCCCGAGACTTCACGCAAGCACTTTCCCGGAGTTAAGCGTGACATTATTGGACATGCCACCCGGGGTGTTGATACTGGGCTGGGACATGAACAATGTGATGTCACAGGAATGGGACAGGACAAAGTGACAAACTAGGACTGACGAGGCAGGGCCATTACGGGCTTTGCCTCTGCAATGGGCTTATCGGACTTATGGAGACTGTATAATCCCTCGGGTAGGCAGTTCACGCACATATCCTCCGCACATGGTAGTAGGTCCTGCCTAGACTATATTTTTATCCAATGTACACAAGCAGGATACTTCCGGGAAGCCCGTCACATGAACAGGGGTATATCAGACCACTCTCCAGTGGCGATCTGGCTTCATGGCCCAACTAGGGACTTCACGCTTCCCCCTCAAATTGCCCCGTGGCATCTTAAAGACAGGGACTTCCAGGACAAGCTCAGAGAGCGCACCCAACAATACTTGAATGAGAACTCTGGGTCGGTTGACTCTCACTGCACACTTTGGGAGGCATATAAAGTGGTGATTAGGGGCTACATTCAGGCAGAGGTGAGCGTACAACAGAAGCAAAGCCACTCCAAGTGTGACGAACTGGAGTGTGAGATTGAGGCTCTGGAACAGGAGGTATCATGGGAGGCGCCGGGCACCCCGGAGCTGCTCATGCGGCTTCGCCTTAAACAGAAGGAACTCAGGGACTTGGAGGAGGGTGCGGCGCGCCAACATGCGCTAGCCACACAGACGTCTGTACGACGTTGGTGAAAAGGCTAACCAGCTCATTGCATGGTTAGAGAGGCGGGATCGTGATCGTGTCGCGGAGATTACGACTGACACTGTGGAGACACTTGCCTCCGGTGCAGACATTGCAGAGGCATTTGTGACGTATTATGAGAATGTCTGCCAATCGGCGTTCTCTAGGTCATTTGCTGACTCCGCTGACCTGCTAGTGGAGCTATCCCTGTCGACTTTGTCCAATGAGGACATGGAGGATATTGACCGGGATCGGACGGTGGAGGAAGTAGACGGGGCTATTAGGGACCTCTAATCGGGGAAGGCGGCTGGCCCGAACGGGCCCCCTGCCGAGCTCTTTAAATGTTTTGCAACCGTCGTGGCGAAGACCATGCTGGGGATGTTCGTCGCCGCCCAACAGGAGGGCCATCTGCCCACTGACCTGTGAAGCGCCACAGTAGTGGTTATCCCAAAAAGAACAAACCCTTGGAGCTTTGTGGCTCCTATCGACCCATATCCCTACTCAACTTCGAAACAAAAGTGCTAGCGAAGGTACTGGCAAACCGGCTTGCCCCTGTGATTTCCACTATGGTCCATCCGGACCAAACCGGGTTTATGCCTCAGCGTAACACCAGACTAAACCTCAGACGCCTGTACGGGGTGATGCAAGCCGTAGCAGCTAATCCCAGTGAATCTGCGACGTTGCTGTCTCTGGACGCCCGCATGGCATTTGACAGCATTGAATGGCCATACCTCCAGGCGGTTCTGGCCAGGTTCGGTCTTGGTCTGGGCTTTGTTGCATGTGTACGCCTTCTTTATCGGGATCCCACCGCCCATGTCCGAGTGAATGGGGTAGTCTCCAGACCTTTCCCGCTTCACAGAGGTACACGCCAGGGCTGCCCTCTGTCCCCCATGCTCTTTGCTTTAGCGCTCGAGCCATTAGCGGCATGGATCAGAGGAGACCCCATGGTGAGGGGCATAGACATGGGGGGGGCCTGGGTGGAACGATTGTCACTGTATGCGGATGATATCTTACTCAACGCAAGCAGACCTCGACAGACATCCCATAGACTCATCAACATAATCCTCCTCTTTGGCACATACTCAGGTTACCAAATAAATTGGGACAAATCCCTCATTTTTAATCTTGCGGGGGCGCTTCCCCCACTCAGCTCCGACTGCGTGGCCCTGATACAGCAGGACAAATTTAAATATCTGGGACTTTGGATCACACATTCGCCGGAGGAATTCCTCCGTATGAACGTCCACATGCAACTGGTGAGGCTCTGCGAAGACATTGCTCACTGGCGTCAACTCCCTCTTACCCTTATAGGAAGGGCAGTGTTATTTAAAATGATGTAAAGGCACAAATTGAAGGTCAAAGCACAGAAGTCCTTTAAAGAAAATGTTTATGGATTAAAAGAATAAAGACATCGTCTTCTACAATTCAAATACGATCCTTTTCGTTCTTTCATTTGTGAAGTTATCCATCTACAGTTCGAATTGTCGTAGACTATGGACAATGATCTCCTTTACACACTGTTTATTTGTGTTTTTCGGGTGCAAGGCCATTTGTGTTGAATTATTTAAAATGATGGCCCTCCCGCGACTACTTTATACGGTACAAAACACGCCGCATAAACTCCCGGACTCTTTCTTCCGCACCATCGAAGGGGAACAACGTACCTTGCTATGGGGTAGCGGGGTGCCACGAATTGCACTCTGCAAACTTCAACGGGGGGTATACGAGGGTGGGATTGCTAGTCCAGATATAAGGAATTACTACCTGGCGTCCAAACTTATAAAGATTACCGGCTGGGAATATGCACCGCAATCTGAACCCGCGTACCGAGTGGACCGTCAGGCTATGGGAACGGCAGGGTACCCTGCGGCGCTGTATTGGGGTGGGGGGGAGGCTACTCCCTGCGCACACCCAGGTGGTGGTACGGGCGTGGTACGCTGCCACCAAGGCGCTAGGATGGAAGGACAGGCTGACCCAACAAACCCCACTGTGGCACAGCGATGCGCTGAGTGAGGTGGGGCGACTTAGGGGATTCCGCAGTTGGAGCTGCATAGGCATAGATACCCTCGGGGACATCTGGCACAAAGATAGGCTGCTTACCTTCAGTGAACTACAACTAGAGTACCAACTGGTGGACAAGGAATAATACAGGTACATTCAGCTGAAACATGCGCTAAGGTGCCACATTAAGGACGGGTAATCGATACCCGAGTACGCCTCGTTAGAAGACCGACTGCTATTAGATCCAATCCCTGACAAAGCGATTTCCCTTACATATAGGAAACTAATGAACAACCTCCCTGACCCGCTTGGACTGCTTCGGGCGACTTGGGAACTGGACTTGGTTATTTTAGCGGACGACGACTGGCAGGAGGCAATACAGAGCCCCAGAGACATAGCTATATGGGCCAGATTCCGTCTGATCCAGTTACGAATCCTACACAGAGCATATTATCCCCACACACTCCAATATAAGATCGGGAGGGCGAACTCTGAACACTGTGTTCGAGGCTGCGGATCAGCCGGCACCTTTTTCCCCATACTCTGGGACTGCCCAATAATACAACGGTACTGGACGAGGGCTGCAGGGGTGATGACAAGGGTTCTGGGTATCCATATCCAGCCGGAGGCAGGCTGGCTCCTGCTGGGCAATACGGGGGAGGACCGATGGCCTGCACATACAAAAACATGGCTAATGTTAGCTGCTGGGGTGGCAAAACGTAATATAGCACGACTGTTGGGGTCCCGGGATCCTCCAAAATTATCTGGCTGGATCACGTATATGGACTGGTGCCAACTAGCAGAGAAAGTAGTATATAAGAGTAGAGGATGCCCCAAGAAATGGGAAAAGATATGGAGCCCCTGGGAGAAATTCAGAACCAAGAGGCAGGGGGGTGGCCATGGCAACATGATGCTGGGAGTTCAGAAAAACCATATGTGATGTGTACACTCAATTATACGGATGCACCAATACTTGCCGCACGGTGGAAGGTGTACAACATATGACTGTCTGATGTTTTTTGATGTGTATCTGGCTGGAATCGATTTGTTGTTTAATAAAGAGAATTAAAAAAAAAAAAATGTAAACCACTTTGCCTAGACTTTTAAGAGAATGTATTCCAGATTAAGTTTTGTCACATTATGGAGCCTGTGTGAACAAATTCAAATATTTAAATTTTATTTTTTAGCTTGGTAAATTATATTTAGAACGGGAAGAATATGGAAAATTGCAGAAGATTTTACGCCAGTTACATCAGTCATGCCAGGTACGGTGTTACAATTTCAATAAAAATATGCAGTTTTATTTTTAAAAATATATATTTTTATATATATATATATATATATATATATATATATATATATATATATATATATATATATATACACATATATATACTGTTGAAAATGTGCAGTTTTTGAAAATTGAGAATTTTTATCCAGATCTGTGTAGTTTTTACAATTTTGTAGTATATAAAATGAGACTTCAGGGTTTCCCAATTGGCAGTGATGCAGGATAGTTTATGGTGAAACGTTGCCCTTCCAAAGCTTTATTGATTGTTCAAAGGGCCATGGTCCAGAATCCATAACTGAGCTCATGGAATGTGGTTTGAATAATCATTGCAGATATATTATAACATTGTTATTGCAATAAAGAAGAAATGTCAAGGCAGAATTGTTTTTTTCTAAAGTGTTCTATTAATGAAGTGTGTGTGTGCGTGTGCGTGCGTGTGTGTGTGTGTGTGTGTGTGTACACACCTGTACAGTAAAAAAGAAATCAAAATCACCCTTCAGCATTAACACAAAGCATCAACAGAGGGCAGCACATTACAACACAAATACTCTTTGTGATGATATTTGCAGTCTAGTGGTGAATACAAATCGAAGAATTAAGATCCCTAATTCTATGACAAAATAGATCAATGTTCTGTTTTTTGAGGGTGGGGAAGAGATTGGTTAAAAGCTCTGACTCCTGATCCTCTGCCAAAACAGCTGACCATTGCCTTGCTGTAGGCGATCGCTGTTCTCAGTGGTGCATATTGCAAACCTCTCTCGCAATAAGAAATGGATCTGTGTTAATTTGTGGAAGAGGATCACCGTTTAGATCCCGTCCCCTTTGGAGGGTGTTATTGATATGATTGATTCATGTTAACATACTGGTGCAGCAAATTGTGTCGAGAAATATTTGGTGTGCAACCAAGAAATCCCCCTCTCGTGTGTGATACCTATCTACTTTAAGTGTAGATAACTGTATGCATCCAGGAGCATATTTAGATTTCCTTTTCAGGACTGTCAGTCTTCTTAGTGTGGTGGCTGTTAATCAGTGTGGGATTTCGATTTCAGTGCCCATAAGCCTTTAGAGTGTTTTTGCTTTCATTGCCATTATCCCAGCACTTGGTAAAATTTTCTCAGGAGCAGCCAAGTTTTTACTTCCTTTCTGAATTTCAGGTGTTTCTTCATATTCTGTATTCTGGCAGCGAGTCAAGCCCTCTGAAATGCGCAGGCAGATCCTTCAACAGAGGTGTTTTTGTAGGATGGTACAATGATCCTTGGAGCTAATCTTAAGTGTAGCTTCTTGTTTTTGGAGTGTCACTTGAGCCTCAGTTGTAAGTGCAGTGGGCCTTTTTCTAAGTTTGCTCTGTGAACGGTGCAGTGTATCTTGATCATAGATCAGCTAGATATGGGTAGCCAGTATAGACCTTGTAAGGTTGGCTTCATGTGCCCTCTTGGTTATAGGCAAAGTAATAAGATCATAGCAGTGTTCTGAATCCGTTGAAATGTTATTATTACAAAGCAGAAAGCACCAAGATAAAGATTATTAGCATAGTCGAGCTTAGCAGTAACGAGTAAAAATAGCTTGTAGAATTTTTTTTTTTTAAACCTATTTTATTGGATTTTCAAGGTACATAATGATCCTGTGCTCGCAGTGAACATGTGAAACAACGGATACATCTAAGGTACCTGCATTTGTGAAGACACTGGAACTCCTGCAGAACATGCAGTCAATGCAACATAAACATGTCACAGAGCATTTTAAATCCCACAAAATTGATGTAATTAGGACATATTTTACCACCAGTAACATTAGTATATTGTCTAAGCTGTTCAGGGACTGGCATCTCATGAAGGAGCCATTCTATACAGGGTCTATGTTCGGCAGAGGCGGTAACTCTATTCCTCGATAGATCACCCATCTGGACCATATTTTTATGTGTTTCTGGGGGCACCCCGAGCCTGAAAAACCGCTATCCCTGCCCCTATGCAAGAGCCCAGGGCCTTCTTCCAACCACCAATTGTCGGGGGACGCAGCCTTCAACTGCTGTGCGATGTCACGCTTGGCCAGGGTGAGGGCCAGGAAGAGCAAGTGCTGTTTATATTTGTTCCCACCAATCCCATCAGTACTATGCAATAAAAATAGTCTCGGGTCGAATGGAAGGTTCCATGTTAGGACTTGATCTAAACACGACGCCACTTTACGCCAGAATGGCTGTAATGCACTACAACTCCATACAGTGTGTATAAAAGACTCCTCTTCCTTCTCGCAGCGGAGACACCCTGGGGACTGAATAGCCCCCATCCGCCACAGTCGGGATCGAGTGTAATATATACGGTGTATATATTTGAATTGGATGAGGCGGAAACGCGAGGACACCGCCGCGCCTCGGGGGCTGGCCAGGGCCTCTGTCCAATCGTCATCTGTCATGTCTGGTATATCTCTGAGCCATGCCGCCCGTGTCTAATGTATAGTGGTGTGGGCGTGAGTGGTCAGCGTCTGATAAATCTGGCGTATTTTGTGTGCCCCAATGTCTCCTGTGAGCAATCTCCCTTCGAGCGGGTGAAATTCAGGCAAAGTCTCCAGCGAGTGTAGTTGGGGGTGAAGTGCATGTCTCAATAGGAGATATTTATAAAACTGTGTCTTGTGTAATTGAAACTCTGTCTGCAGCTGATTGAAAGATTTGAGTGTAGTTCCCCCGCATGACATCACCCAATGTAGAAATTCCCAGCAGATCCCACTTCTGGAACTCCCCCCAGTGCTGCAACAGGGCGTAAATATGTACCGTACCATACCATAGCGGCGTCATACCCGTCATGCGGTCTTGCCAACCCATCTGTCGGACTGCATATCTCCATATCCGAATCACTACTCTACCAGCAGGCGGCATAAAATCTACGTTTGTGTGGCTGTACAGGAGTTGGAGAAGGGGTTCATGTTCCATTGCCCTATGCTCCAGCTTGTATGCCGGGTCTGAAGGTGAATTGTGCCACCACTCATTGATAACTAGTAGATGGGATGCTGCATAATAAGCATAGACTTCTGCCGCCGCAATGCCTCCGCAGTATGTGGACTGCGTGCAGGTGCTCAATGCCACCCTGATCGCCCCACCATCCCACAAGAATTTATTGTGAATGGCATTTATTTGTGAGAACCATGTGTGTGGTATGTCATAAGGAAAGTTCTGAACTCTATATAAAATACGTGGGAGGGAGACCATTTTAATTTCAAAGTATTTTATTAAAAAAATGTTATACATACAATTGTCATCGCTTTATCATCACATGGTAACAGCCCAAACTGGCTGTGTTTGTCAGGATCAGGTAAGTGGTATACATGTTTGGCTGTCCCCTTTTCCACTGTCTTGCCAAAAGAATAAGAGTGGATGAGAAGGGGAAAGATAGAAAATAAAAGAGAGAGAGGAGGAGATAGTATACAAGAAGATTATTTCAGTCATGGATCTGTTCTAGGGTTATGGGGATATGCTCGTGAGCATGCGCTCTACTCCAGTTGAGTTCATGGGGGCTCGTAGGGGTCTAGGTAGTGGTCCAGTGATGCCCACATTTCTCTGGATGCTGGCCTCCAGGGAGACCATTTTAAAAATCGCTGACCGCCCATACAATGACAGCGGAAGGTGAGACCAAATCGCCATTTCGTCCCGTAGACCGGCCACGAGTGGGGTTATATTATGGGCCCACGAGGTTTTCGGGTAGGGTGAGACAAAAATGCCCAAATATTTGAAGCCTGTAGTTGCATGTGACAGTTGCGCTGCCCAGGTGTTCCGACCTTGGTCCCCACACACCGGGAAATTTGCAGGATACGGGGGTCCGAGAACCAAGGGTCAGCAAAGAACAGCACATCATCGGCATAGCGTGCTATGCGATCAGAGTACAACCTTGACCATTCAAAGCCTCCGATCACCGGGTCGCTCCGTACCCACACCGCCAGGGGCTCCACTGCTAGGGCGAAAAGTAGCAGTGACGAGGGGCAGCCCTGTTTCGTGCCGCGGCCGATCGTAAAGGGGGCCGAGCTATGACCCGCCACCTTGACTGAGGCAGTTAGATCTGTATATAGCAGTCGTACGTAGGCCTGAAAACGTGGGCCAAAGTTAACTGCTTCCAGGAGTTGGAATAAATACGTCCAACTTAGCGAATCAAATGCTTTTTCGATATCGGCGAGTTAAGTCGCCGCGGGGCGACCCAGCTCCGGGGCCTTAGCCAGAGCGTTATGGACCCGCCGTATATTGTGTCTGGTGGAGCGATGTGGCATAAAGCCGGATTGGTCAGGATGGATCAAGTCCAGTATGCATGTATGAAGGCGGTCGGCCAGGATCTTACCCAGAAGCTTGGATTCGAAATTTATGAGAGAAATGGGGCGATATCACAATGGGTCTTCAGGTGGATGTCCGGGTTTCAAAAACAGAGCAATCTCTGCATGCCGCCAGTCCAAGGACAACACTTGGCCGTCGTATGCTTCATCTAGTGCCGCCAGGAGGTGCGGGCCCAAAACACCCATTTGTGATTTGAGGAATTCAGCGGGGAACCCACAGCTTGTAGATTTTGATCTTATTGGAGTTATAAGGGGATATTCCTCAGTGTTCCCATTAAATAGAAAGTGTTTCTTTAATTTGACAATCATTGAGTCTTTAGGAGTAAGTAAGTAAACTTTATTTTCATCAGTTAATAAAAACTCTTGCAATAAAAATCCCAATTAATCAAAGTTTTTTTTAATTAAAAGAACACAATAAATATAATAACTAAGGAAAGAACACAATATAATAACTAAGGGTAGCCCTAGAGAAAGTAAACGTCAGCCAATTATGCAAATAGTGTAAATTAAAGTGCGGCTGTGTGAATTAAAAGCAGCGCAAGTATGAGTGCACAACTTTGTCGGAGAGTCTCATTAAGTCATGAAGTCCCAAGGAGTCAGGATAGCTTTAGGTTAGTATGAATGTCCATTCCCCGGCTAGCAGCGTGGCTCCGAAAGCTGAAGTGGGATTTTTTTATTCCGTTTATCACTGGACCTTGCTATGCGCATTTTCTAATCTGTTCATTTTTTGTTATGATTTATTTAAAAAATTCGCAAAGCGGCAATTTAGTATTGGGTCATCAGGTTGTAAGCAGGTTATGACTGCCTGCCTGCATGTCCTTATTTTATAGTATGTTTAAGGAGGCGACTGCTATCGGAGGCCATCTCTGAACAAATGCATATAAAAGAGGAAAGCTTTTCCGTGCTGGAGCTGCACAAACCACACTCTGTATTATTTACAATTGTTGAAGCACACGCATCTTATAATAAAGCAAAATACAGTAATGTTTCAAAATAAAGCAGTGATAAATTGGGCTTTTACCTGTATACGGGTGGCGGTTGTGGTCAGAGGTTCCCCGTACTTCAGGGACCTGTTGTAGCTTTCGGAAGGATCGTCTCCGTGTTCTCGGAAGAACGCCATTGCATCGCATATAATTAAAAGACTGTTGAGGTACCCCAAATACGAGGGACCTACAGTACACTTTATGGAGGGATTGTCTCCAATGTAACAATAAGAAAATCGTTAACTTCTGTCTTCACGATTACTTTATGTGGAGGGTCGTGAATCAGCATTGATTTTGGACATTAGAGACCATAGAAAGGGATTTTGAATGGAGGATATGACCTCTTGAAGAAATTTGATTTGGAAGAAGTTTTAAGCCCTGAGGAAGTCGTTGGGTCATTTCCAAAAAGCGACGAAACGCGTTGGCATGAGGGAGTGGAAGATCCCATTACAATAAAAGAAGAAACTAAAGCCCAATTTATCACTGCTTTATTTTGAAACATTACTGTATTTTGCTTTATTATAAGATGCGTGTGCTTCAACAATTGTAAATAGTCTAATCAATCTTTTATTGAGTTTTGGGGATTTAGGGTGTTTCTCCCCATGTTGAAGGCACCGCAAGACACTGAGAATCAATTTGGGTATTGAACAATAGTGTAAATACTGTATGAGCGCCTGAATACCCTTTCAATCTGGATAACACACTCTGTATTACCTGTGTGCTGACATGCTGGTTTTTCCGTTAGTGTAGAAGGACAGCCCAGTCGGCACTGCAGCAGCTTTAGTTTTAGAAGAAACTGGTATGTACAAGCCAGATATTTTGCCCGCTTTAGCTGAAGATAACTGTTAAGCACCATCCAGGTATGAGATCTTTTTGCAAGTTCATCTTTATCCTTTAGAGCTTGGCCATCGCGGAGTAAACTGTGTTTTTAAAAACATCATACGTAACTGGCAGCACCCATATATTTCCAAGTTGTAAGATTGGGCTAAATACTCTTTGAATCTGTTGCTGTTTATGCTACCTGTATTGTAAGTTCCTTACCACAGGATGTTGTTTAGTGTGTTAGCCTCTACATGTTTTAGCTTAAAACAACACTTAACTGTTGCACCCTGCCTGGTGATTGGTTGCCTTAAAAGACCAAGTGTTTCTGGCTATGTAAGGAACTTTGTGTTAGGTTAAAAACATGCAGGTAAACTTCTAGTTGGAGTGTAGGAAACTGGCACTGTATATGGTATGCCACTAGGTGGCTATACCATGCAGAGTGCAGGGTTTCCCCAAAAGTGTACTGGGCTCAATGTAAAACCCAAAGTGCTCTATTAGTGGTACTGTGGGCAAGCAGCCTTAGGCCTAACACAGAGGAGTGCAAGACATTTATTGCACAACATTGACCAATAATGGACATACGACTCAAAAATTAGAATGACACCAATTTTAGGAAAACAAGCTTTGTTTGTTCTTTATTTTAAGACCAAGAACTTTGCAATAAGGTAAGTACATTTTTAAATAGAAATACTTTTCACTTTCAAAAGTCGACACCTAGAGCAATTTCTGAGCAGTTCCAGTCTTCGAGGCAAAGGTCAGCAAGGGTCAGGTGAGTACCAAGACTGGAGGTGCTCAAAGCCACACTGCTTGCAGGTAGGTAAATCAGCTGCAAGTGCCAAGCTTTGGGGCTAGGTCAAGCAGAGGGGGGGGCACAAAGCAGCCCCAAACATACACCACCAGCCACACAAGGGCGGGCGGATACAGGGTGCAATATCCGTGTCGGGCACCCAGTGCTTTTCAGTGAGGATTCTGCTTTCCACAAACAGGCTGCAAGCGTCGCACAGGAGGTTGCAGGAGGGAGACCAATGACAGCAGAGGTAAGTGGAGTTTTTAGGGGGTCGTAGGGGCATCGTCTGTTCAGCTCACAAAGGCCCAGGTGCTTCGGGTGCAGGGTTGCCTTTCAACGTCTGAGTTTTCTTACTGGATCCGGATATAGTCAGGGGAAGCCTCTGGAATCAGGCTGCAGATGTCGTCATGGAGTTCAGGAGGGGTCAGCCAATTCTTGACTTGAGGTCAGGATTGGGGGAACCTGTTCTGGGTCTGTGAGCCATCTGGACACGGGCCGTAGGCGTCTGGGGCAGAGTGGACAGGAGTCGCGGATCCTCGGGGCATCGGAGTCCTTTGTGTTGTATTCTTGGGGACAGACCCGCTTGTCCTTGGGAGTTCTGGTATTTTTCAATGTTAAGGCAGTCTTTCTTGGGGTTTCTGGAAGTCGCTGGCTGCAGGACAGGCGTCATCTTCTTGCAGGTTCTTGAAAGCTGGAGACAGGCCGGTAGGGCTGGGGCCTAGATAGTCGTCGTCTGCAGGCTTCGCTAACACCGCGTCTTCTTCGTCCTTCTTAGGTCGCAGGTAACTAACTTCAAGGTCTGAGGGAGCCTCCTAAATACTAGATTTAGGGGGCGCTTTAGGGAAATAGCAGGTAGGGCCAGTGGGCACCTTGCCTGGGGTGACTACACCCTCAATTATGCGACCCTCCTGTGGGATGGGGCATAGACCTAGCTCTGATTGGATGAGTCCCCTCATCTTCAAGATGGAGGGGACTGAAAAGTGTGCTTAACTTCGCCTCCTCCACCTGAGGGGTGGAGTTGGCAAAGGTGGGCACATCTCCTAGCTTTTTTAAGTTTTCCCGCCCAAAGTGGGGGTGTAAACTGGGGGCTACCATCTGCCGCTAGCAGCTGAGGCTGGGGATTGCATTACAAAAGCGGCAGCCCTTTAAAGCTTCCCCTTTAAGCACTGGGCCCATCGTGGGAGAGGAGGTGTGACACCTCTGCCCAGGATGTGCATTGTTTCTGGTCCCAGAGAGCAGAGGCTCTCCACCCAGGGGTCAAGAAACATGTCTGTTTGTGGCAGGCTGCCTAATGCCAGTCAGTGACCACACCACGGTCGGTAGGTTTCCAGGGGGCACTTCTGAGGTGCTCTTTGAGTACATGTTTTAATAAATCTCACACTGGCATCAGTGTGGATTTATTTCAAGGGGCTGTTTGGTACCAAACACTCCTGGTTGCAGTGAAGCCATCATGATGCTGGGGAACTCGAGCTGTTTAGTTCCCAGCCTATGTACTCCTCCTAACTTCCCTGGCACTTACAATATTTAAGAATCGACTTGAGTATTGTAGATACTGAAGATATGCCCTCATCTGTTGCATAGTGCACCCTGCCTTAGGCCTGGAAGGCCTTCTAGAGGGGTGACTTACCTATACATTCAGGCAGTGTGCCATGTCGGCTTTTTCGTTTTTCACCTCACAGGGTCATGCAAGCTGCAAGGGCAGTGGCATGGTCCTACTGAGGTGGTCCAAGGGGACCCTCTTCAGCATCCAGGCCCTAGGTACCCAGGGTATTACTTACTGGGGACTTACAGGGGGCAAAAGTACCAATATGTTTTAGGGAAGAAGCACTGGCACAGGGGACCTGGTTGGCAGGGACCCTGTGCAATACAATCGAAACCACATCAATACCAGGCAAAAAGTGGGGGCTAACCATGTCAAAAGAGGCACTTTCTCACATCCAGTAAGACTGAATCGCGTCATGAAGAACCTCACTCTCATAAGTCAAAGTTGGCATGACCTTTAGCGCCATAAGCCTTAATAGGGAGTCAAGTGTTGGACCTTTCAGCCTCTTCTATAGGGTGTTGAAAGCCACAATTAAGGAGCTGCTCTTGTTTGTGATAGCCCACAATTGTTTAAAGGTTCGCTCGTCGTCCAGCAAGACTCTTAAGTACTTGTATTCCTTTACTGTATCCGGGTTAAGTGTACATAGATGCCAGGTTACATTCTTTCTGACTGCCTTGCTGACTGTAAGAAGCTGGCTCTTTATATAGTGGACCAAAATGCGGTACACTGTGTAAAGAGTCCAATCCAAATCTCAATTGATTTATAGAGGCACAAATAATAATCCAAATGTTCTCTTTTGTGGTTGTGTGGGCGAGCAGTTCTGCTTATCAGAGGGTACTGCTAAGCATTTATTGCACACACAAAGTCAGTAAATGAGAGACACACAGTAAAGAAATTTGTCACCAATTTATAAAGATAACACAGATTTTTATATGAATTTAGATACCAAGATCATCGGAATCGGGTAAGTACTTTTCAAGATATTAATTTTTGCAGGTTTCAAAAGTTCACTTAGTGCAATTTCTGGAGCAATAATGTTATCCTGTGTGGGACAAACATATTTTGCATTCGGGCACTTGTCAGCGACTTATGGGACCCTTCTCCTGGACTTGAGGTGAGTATGGGGCAAGGTCCAAGGCAACACCAACAGGTCACCCCTGGCGGCATTGGGGTGGCCGGATGCAGACGTGTGTTTCAATATCGGGTACCCCGTTCAATTCAATGGAGAATGGTCCAGTTAAAAAGGGGCTGGGACTGGGGGGGCCAGCCTGGTTGAACTCACAGGGGGGCTCTGTCCTTGAGATGCTCAGGCACATAAGGACACCGTAAGTCCACTTCTTTTGGGCTGTAAAGCTTTGGTACAGTGGTGTCTTTAGGCATCGGGTCCGTGCTGTATGAGGCACTCGCGGTTGAAGGGGCCTTCACCAAGAGGCAGCAGGCAGCAACTGGGAGTCCAGTCTAGGCAAACCCAAGGGTGGGATCAGCCTTCGAGGGTCTCGGGACCACGTTGGCTCTGTCACCTCCCTCAGACTTGGGCTGTGGGGTACAGGTGCAGAGGTGCTTTTAGGTGACGGGTGGCAGCAGACGCAGGCTCACTCTTTGTCTTTGGCTCTGAAGAAAGGGGCAAACAGGGCAGCTGGCCACTCAGTGTGTGGGTCTCAATGTCCCTGAAGTCCCTTGACATGCAGGTCGGTTTTCCTAAGCATTGGTATCTCGGCTGGATACATCAAGCCTTGGTTGCGCCAAGGGGTCTGGTAGCCCATTTATTGGTACTGTGCAGCTCCGGTCGGTTATGGCATCCCCACACTTGGAGGGGGGTCTGACCTGTGGGAGCACGGCGACCTCTTCCTGGGCAACTGCAGCGTCGGTAGTAATGGTAAGTGGCAGTACGATGAGCCGGACCTTGCTTCTTTGGTGCCTTCGGCTGCAGGGAAGTAGCTTCTCTACTCCAAGGGAATTCTCTGGTGATTTGCGAAGCACTGGCAGCCCTCTGGGTTTCATGGAGTCTGCACTTGGCAGGACAAGCCGATTTCTCCACGAGGGTTGGGTGCAGCTGGCAGGGTTGGCTCCAAGTCAGTAAATGCTCCTCTGTTCTCATGTCGGCAATCTTCTTTGTCCACTCCTTCTTTGTGTCCCTCGAATCTGAAGTCCTGGCATCAGGGATGCCTCCTAAATACTGCATTTAGGGGCGTTACAGGAAGTATCGGGTAGTAGCCAATAGGGCTACCTACCTTTTAGGGTGTCTACACGCTCTTTATGACAACTTCCTGTGGGAAGTGGGCATAGCCCTGACCCAGAGGACCTAATTCCACCAGAAACCAAGGTGGTCAAATTTTCCTAGTCGTGTTCACTTCAGGTAGCCCACCTTAGTGGTGGTACTAGCCTGAGGGTGAACACGCCGCCTGACTAGCTAATTTTCCAGCCTGTCCTGATGCCAAATGGGCCCTGGGCAGGGGTGGCATTTCCCCTGTCTAGGGGAAGCCAGGGTCGCATATCAAAGGCGGTGGAGGCCTTTGAAGCCTTCTCCCTTGATTTGCTGATTTACTAGTCATCCTGCTTGGAGGAGGTGATAAAACCCTCCTGCCTGAGCAGCCATTGTTTACGACCTCAGAGACCGTGGGCTCTCACCTCCAGGCGGTCCGCAGTGCGTCTGTGGTGGCAGGCTGGACAGAACCAGTCAACCAATGCACCAAGTTTTCAAGGTGTACCTCTAAGGTACCCTCTGGGTGAATGTATTAATAAATCCATCACTGGGATTAGTGTGGGTGTTTTATTTTTTTTATTTATAGACTTTTATTGAAAGAAATTATAAATATAAACACAATTACATTCCCATTGTCGAGTGTTTTCTTACAGGGGTTATCATTTGCTCACACATAATTGTCCAGTATAGTAAAAGCTTCAACCGGGGATTAATCAGTTAGCGGGAAAAAGAAAAGGATTTGGGAAGAAAAAGGAAAAGGGGGGGGGGGGAGGTTCAACACGTGTACTCTGCGCATCTTATTATGTTCGGTGTGTTAGTGGGGTGCAACAGCTTCTTTCTGTATGAATCGTTGAGGTGTCGATTAGCCCAAGGGTAGTTCGTACCATATTCTGACGTGATTAGGAATGCATATAGCACTAGGTTGCTGGTGTAGCATCTGGGTGTGGGGGTGTAATGGGCGTGGACCGTGTTGGCATCGACTGGTGCTGGGTGAGGGATCTGGGGACGATGTCTGTGCATGTTGTAGATAGCAGCAGTAGATGTGCCATATGTCTCTGGGCCTTGAAGTCGGAGGTTGGAGAGTTGCGTAAACTTCAGTTTGCATATCGCAATATGCCATGCTTCGGAGCCATGCTGCTTTCATAGAACTTTGTTTGGCGCCCCAATGTATCGCAGTTTCCCTTTTCGCTCGAAGTAATGCTATGGCAATGAACCTGCGGTAGCAAAGTTTAATATCATGGACTGTTCCCAGCAAAGCGAGTTTTGGAGAGGGGGTGAGTGGCATGGAGACTACGTCAGAAAGTGTCTGGAAGACATCTGTCCAGTATGCAGCTATCGGGGGGCATGCCCATGTCATGTGTGCAAAATCTGCGTCGGGAGCCTGGCACTTGGGGCAATTGGACGGTTGGGAGGGGTCGAATTTGGTCAGATGTCGCGGGGTAATGTAAACCCAGTGTATGAACTTGAAATGTAGCAATTTATGTCTATGGTTGGGGGATACCCTCTATTTGTTCGTGGCAATAGGCCCAGTCTTTATCCGTCACTGGCAGGCCCAGGTCTTCTTCCCATTGATGTCTCACTCCCCTGTCCCGGACTTGTTTGAGCGCCATACATGCCCGATACAGCTTGGTAACTAAGTGGTCCCATTCTTTGTCGGTTATGAGCAGGGTAAGTGGTGTGAACTCAACCGGCAGTGACGGAAAGGAGGAGATGGTTGAGCGGAGTGCTCCGAGTAATCTGGTTGCTAAAATTTATCCATATAGGACATGTCGGAAAGCGCGGACATGTCTGCCATTGTTCTAGCCTGTCCGTCGGGAAATAATGAACCAATGGTGCATAACTTGAGTTTTTTGAGGGTGCACTGTACCACTGTCTCAGAGGTGAGCGGCAGCAGCGGGTTCTGTTGCAATGGGAGCTCCGGCGAATATAGTGAGCCGGTGCCTAATAGTCGACTAAGCCTACGCCAAGCCCAACAGGTGGTAGATAGGCGCTGTATATCTTTTGGGTCAGGTGGTATACTCAGGGGGAATAGTGCTCCTAATGGTGTTGGGGCAGCCAGATCCCGTTCGGGCTTAGTGTACGGTATACGGGCGTCTGGATGAAACCAGTGTCGGGCAAATTGGGCCTGTGCTACCAGGTAATAAAGATGGAAATCTGGAACCGCAAACCCTCCTCGTTCATAAAGAAGTGTTAGGATGTTCCATGGCACTCGTGGTCTACGCCCCTCCCAGACCAGGCGGGTAAGCAGGCCTCGCAGCTGTGTAAAAAATGCTTGCGGAATGGGTATATTGACAAATATAAAAACCGGGGGAGGACATTCATTTTGATGAGGGCAATGCGTCAGGCCATAGATATCGGTAATTGGACCCACCTTTCAATTTGCGAGGTTAGTTGTTCTAAGGCTGGTCCGTAGTTAAGGCGGATAACTTGTTCCTTATTTCTGTGTAGGTTTATGCCGAGATATTTGGTGATATCTCCCGCCCAACGGAGGGGCAGCTCGGCCTCCTACAGGGTGGCCGTGTCGGTAATTGGGAATACCTCCGACTTGCCCCAATTGATTCGCAACCCAGACATGTCACCAAAACGACAGATTTTGTCGATTTAAGGGTTTTAGGTTCATTCTGGGCTGTCTAATAAAAAGCAGAATGTCGTCTGCATACATAGACCTCTGCAGGGGTCCTGATTGAAACTGGAGGCCAAGGAACAGGTGTTGTTCTTGCAGATGTCGGACTAAGGGGCCACGGAACAGGTGTTGTTCTTGCAGATGTCGGACTAAGGGGTCCACGGCCACTATAAAAGAGTAGAGGGGACAACGGACATCCCTGCCGGGTGCCATGTGGAATCGGAAGAGATAGTGAGCCATTCACCCGGAGCCGGGCCGTAGGAGATGAGTATAGCAGCGCAACCAAGGCAATGAAGTTGGCTGGGATTCCGAGCTTGCTAAGGGTGGCAATGAGGAATGGCCATTCCAAGGAGTCGAAGGCCTTTTCCGCATGGAGAAGGGCTATAGCTGCAGGGATACTCGGCTCTATCCTGTTTATTACTAAGCAAACGGTCCGGAGGTTCAGGGCAGTCGACCGATGCGGTATAAAGCCGGATTGTACCGGTGAAAGTATTTGATCCAGGAGTAATGAGAGTCTGGTGGAGAGCATTTTGGCCAGGATTTTATAGTCAACATTTATGAGGGATATGGGGCGATAGGAGGCGCAGTTAGTCGGTTCCTTACCAGGTTTTAGTAAGAGAGATATAGCTGCCTCTCTCATGGAATGGGGGAGCACGCCTCCCTCAAGTGCTTCAGCGTATACTTCGAGTAATTGTGGTGCTAAAGTTTCTTTTTATGTTTTGTAAAATATCCCTGATAATCCGTCAAGGCCTGGTGCCTTTGTTCCCTCCAAGGCGTCTATGGCCTGAGTGATCTCCTCCACAGTGAGGGGTTCACCGAGGAACTGCGCCTGTCCAGTAGTAAGCCACACCATTGCAACCTCTTCCAGGTAGGCTAAATGTTTTGTAGAGTCTTTGGGGAGTTTGGTTGCATACAAAGCCCTATAGTAAGCGACCAGTTCTGCCAATATGTACGCATCGTCAGTGGCCATGGAGTCGTCGGCCCGCCGTATTGCTGCTATATGCCCGGCTCCACGAGGGGGCCGCACCAGCTACGCCAGTGTCCTACCAGGGCTCTCCCCCTCCCCATAACGGCGTGCTGCTTGGTGCTTGCCCAATAAATGTACCTCCCTGTCTGCGTGCTCGTTGAATTCAAGGAGAAGGGCGTTACGTCGGTTTGAGATGTTTGATGTGATTGGGGATGCATCCAAGCACATCACATCTGTCTCAATTCTGGCAAGGCTGCCCCGTATGGAGCGCAGAATTCCTGCCTGTTTGGAAATTCAGAGACCGCGGACAAACGCTTTAAAGGCGTCCCATAGTGTTGCATATTTAGCCACTGAACCTGTGTTAAGAGTGAAATATTCAGTGATAGCCTCCTGCAGTTCCGATGTAAATAAAGCGTCTAACAGAGCCGTAGCTGGGAAGGACCATCTACGTTCCCAGCGGAGAGAGTGTGGAATGCTCAAGTGGAGGAGTACTGGCGCGTGGTCCGATAGCGTACGGGACAGCATTTCTATACCCTTAGCCCATTGACAACCCAGGGCATCAATGAGCCAATAGTCTATGCATGTTTGAGTGGAGTGTGGCGCTGAATGGAAGGTGTAACCCGGGACATTCGGGCGGTGCGATCGCCAGATATCATGCAGAGCCAATGTGTGTATAATGTCCTTCATTGCTCGGTGGGCGTGGGGTTTGGTAGCCTGCGCATGGTTAGAGGAGTCGCGACTGGGGTCAAGCCAAAGGTTCAGATCCCCTCCAAGAAAGAGTGTGTCATATTCATAGCGATTTAAGCATAGTATGAAGGTCAGTGAAGAAAGCGGGGGCGTCTGTGTTGGGCACATAGATATTAAGAAATATAACCGTTTTTCCCATCAGCGTTCCCACAACCAGCAGATACCTCCCCTGTGCGTCAGATATTGTGTGCTGATGTTGAAGGGGAGGGTACGGTGTATAAGAATACACACTCCGCGGGAGTAGGTACTGTAACTCGCAAAACATCTATGTGGTCCCGATGAGGAAGCAAAAGGAGGGGTCTTCTGCAACGGGAGATGGGTTTCGTGGAGGAATGCTATTTTAACGTTGTGTCTCCGGAGATACGCAAGTACTAATTTGCATTTCTGGGGGTTGTTGAGCCCTCTCACGTTCCAGGTGAGTAATTTTGCCTCAACTGTAGGATCTGAGGTCATAGGCATAAAGGGGGGGGAGCATGTATGTGCAGCACCAGTAAGCCATTGCATCCGTACAACGTGTGGAAAGGAAAGGCTACAGAGAAAACAACGTATAAGGAACAGCAAAAACCAGAGGAACATAAATGCCATCAATGAGATCCCGACAGAAAACAACACCCCCCACCCCTCTCCCACACCTGGGCTCAAAGGTCCGGTGAATACCCTCCATCCCCATATAGAAAAGAAAAACCCAAGATAAACGAATCGGTCTCATCCGTAGGAGGTGGGCAACGCCTCGGACGTCCGATGCCCTTTGTTAACTCTGCATTCTGCAGAATAGAAAGAAGGAAACATGTATTTGCATATGGTACAATCTCAGTTCTTTTCTCGATCCCATTTAGGCATTAAACATCATGACAATTGGGAGTGTTCAGGGGGCACAGAGCCATCAGTCGGTGGTGAAGAGTTCGGCGCTTGCAGCTAGCTGTCGGTCAGGAGAGGTGTGTCCAGAGGACCGGGCCAGGCTCCTACGGGTTGTGCTTTGATGCGGTTTATAGAGTTAGTATGTCCGCAGAATTATCAAAGAACCATCACCCGCAACCTAGCCGGGTACAGCATGGCGTATTTCAGGCCCAGTGTACGGAGCTGGCGTTTCGCATCTGTAAATTTGCGACGAGCTTCTTGGACTACAACCGTGTGGTACGGATAGAAAGAAAGTGCTGCGCCATGGTATTGTATAGGCGCATTTCCCCGGGCCAGGCGGAGGACCGCATCTCGATCTCTATAATTGAGCAGGCAAGCAATTATGGGCTGCGTAGGGGCACCTGGCGGGGGGACGCCGGCCAATAGATCAGTGTGCTCTCTCTACAATGAAGGTCTTGGAGAAATTATCAGCTCTGAACAGTTCGGTTAGCATGGATTCTACAAATGGCTCATGTCGCCCGATGTTTGTGGATTCCGCCAGGCCAAGAATGCAAATGTTATTTCTCCGTGACCTAGCCTCTAGGTCCTTGTTCTTTATGGCAACATTCTTGAGCAGACGGTCCATTTGTTTCAGCCGGCGCGTTGTGTCTCTGGCCTGGTCCTCGTGGGTGGAGATGCTCTTTTCCGCCTCATCGAGTCTGGTACTGTGCCCATCCAGGCGCTCCTCCATTCTGTCTAATCTGGTAGTTAGGGAGTCGAATCTTGAGTCAAATGCACGGAACCCCGCCCGGAGCTCCACCATTATGGCTGTAGCGCCTTCCATGGCATGTGGCTGTTCATCTCCCTCCGATCCATCCCCTCTGTCAAGACTGTGATCTGTACGTTCTGATGTACCTTGCTTATCAAAAGTCAGTTTGTGCTGCTTGGGGTCCCCACGACCCATGCCTGTGCTGTATGGAGAGCCGGCTAGTTGGGATTGTTCCGAGTATACTGTCGAGGCGCCCACAGTAGGCAGGGGGGGTGTTGGGAGTAGTGGTGGTTCTCCAGCACAAAGTGTCCGTGGTAGTTCTTAACCGAGGTCCCTCCCCTTGATGGTTGTAAGAAACCGTTGGTATTCGAGAATGCGTAGGTGTGTTTATACTGTCCGGCGTGTATGACCTGGGGGGGTTCGGGGAGATGCGGCGTTTGAGTTAGCTCGACCAGGCCTGTGTGCTAGGCCCCAAAGTCGTGGCTAATTGCCTGGACGCACAGGAACGTGCTCAGCTGTGTATAGTCCCTCAGGCCCACCGCCCCTGTCATACGTTAGTACTGCCTGATTGATGGGGATCTTCTCCCCGGTTCCGGGCGTCCCTGGTTTTCAACAGATCCGGCCTACTCCCACGGCCCAGTGGGCCCACCACCTGGAGCCACGTGATATGTAGGGGAGCCCTCTCCCTGCATTGTGGGACTGTGGTCGTAGCCCCCACCCGTAGGAGCCTTTAGTGACAAGAGCATGGTGTGTTGTCGCACGCTGTGAAGCGAGCTTCCACGACCTTAGTAGAGCGGGGGGAGCTGCGAGGGTGCCGTAGACCTCTGTAGTGCGAGAAGATGGCAGCGCCTCTGGGCCGCGTGAGTCCGCTCGCTGTGCTCCAGTTGCGACTATTGTCTCTGGGCCTCTATCAGTGCTTCTGGGTGTAGCGGGGGATCCACTGAGCCATCCGGTAAGCCTCTGGGGAAGAGGAGAGGGAGGGAAGCGGCAGCGGCTTTGAGCTATGTGGGCCTTCCCGCCCACAGCAGTTACGTTAGTCGGGCCTTGCGTGCCGCGACCCAGCCCCCACACTCACCCGGCTTTTGGCGCTGGCTGATGCTCCCTTGGGCGATCTGCTTTCAGCGATGTGAATGCTCTTCTGTCCTCTTCCGGCTAAGCAGCTCGGGCGGGGGGGGGGGCCCAGCGGAGCACCGCAGCTCCGGCCTCAGGCTCGCCCGTGGATCCTGTCACCACGGGGCCTCTGAGGCGTGCTGAGCCTCCACACGTCTCCGCCTTTTGCCACCACGTCAATTTCAGGTTCGCGGGGGTGTCCGCACAAACTTTTTCCGCTCCCAGCTCCCCCACCGCGATGCTTGGTTTCTGCGGTAGTTCCCGCGTTTACAGCAACCGGATCATTCCGTTTCCTTCAGTTGGAGGGCATTGGGCGCCCGAGCTTCAGTGCCGTGCGGCCATCTTGGTCGACGGCTTGGCCACGCCACCTGTGTGGGTTTTTTAATATGAGGTGTTTGATACCAAACACCATAGGTTTCAGTGAAGCTATTATGTAGCCATTATGTAACTCGTTTTGACCAGTGCCCAGTACATATCTTAAGATGGCCTCCCAGTTCACTTGTACTGTCAGTAATTGAACTGTCCAGCACAAGGGCATATCTGCTCATGCGGATATGTCCTCACATGTAATGTATTGCATCCTGCCTTCAGGCTGTAAGGCCTGCTGTAGCGAGTGACTTACGAATATTACATGCAGTGTTAGGGGACATGGCACAGAGGGTATGTGCCATGTCTGCATGAGTTAGGTGCTGGGTCCTTTAGAGTGGCACAATCTATGCTGCAGCTCTTAGGGACCCTCTTTAGTACCTATGCCCTTGGCACCAGGGACACCACTTACTAGTGACTTACGGAGGTGCTAAAGCCTTGGTCAATTGGAGATCAGTTGCCTTGTTTTGGGGAAAGAACACTGGCACTGGGGACGTGGTCAGCAGGAACCCAGCAGGAACCCAGTTCAATCGAGTCAGAGTTGCATCAAATACCAGGCAAAAAGTGGGGGGGGGGAAGGGGGACTACTGCAACAAAACCCCAATTTCCTACATGAACATTCATCACCTTTTTTTGTTTCGGTTCATAAAGAGGTAGTTTTGCGTGATGTGCAGTTGAAGTGTATTTATTAGCCTTTGCAAGCCTACTTTGGTTTGATTGTAGAGGGCCACGTCCCATATAGTAAATGGTTTAATGCAAATGTTCTGAGGCGGGGAGCGTGGCTGTTATTTGCGTCAAGGGCTGGGGAAAGGTCTGCCATAAAAAGATCTAAAAGATATGGTGCGAACACACAACCCTGCTTTAAACCTTGATGTCTGTAGATGTTTTTTGACAAAAGAGCGAGCCGTTCCCTACTTTGTTCCGCACCCAAGTTTGACTGTAGGGTGACTCAATGACTGTAAGCAGGTGTAGCGGGATGTTCCTCGCCCTGAGCTTCTCCCAAAGCTTGACTCGGTTTACACAGTCAAAAGCTGACTTGTAGTCGACAAAGCAGAGGTAGGCCATACAATACTGCTTTTCCATTTGATCGAATAGAATCGACAGGGTCAAAATACTTGTTGTACTGCAACCACTCCTAAAGCCAGTTTGAGTTATTGGAATTATCTGTTTTGATTCTGACCAGACAGTCAAGTCATGTAATACAAGAGCTGCAAAGTATTTTGCTTTATTATCTAGTAAAGTGAAAATACAATAGTTCTCTGGTAGGGTTTTTTCTCCCCTTTATAGACTGGAAGGATGACTGTGTCTCTCCACGAGTTGGGTGTGTCTGCAGTGGAGATTGCATTGCTTAAAGAGGAGCCAGTTTTCCTGCCCAGTACTGTGGGTCAAGTTTATAAATGGCCTGGGGTTTTCCGTTGGGCCTGGGGGCACCGTCTCTCCTTTCTTTTACAATTACGCTTGCAATTTCTTGTTCAGGCGTTTCTACTTCTTCTGATTTGGAGGCTATGTAAAAGACTGTGCCTAGAGAGAATTGGTCTTGTAGTAAATTAACTCCGTGTTGGGACGGGGAGGGGGGTACTGCAAGCCTATGTTGACATTGCAGTGTTTGGCTGGAGTGACGGCTTGGAGCAGTGCCATAACCGCTGCTAACCCTCTACAGGGAATGGCTAAGCACCCTAGCTGCAGCAGTGTGCGGTATGCCTCTTGAGATATTGGAGTTGGCAGATATTGAGCTGCCGAGCAGTGTTTTGGGAGATAAGCCACCCAGCTCTTACCTGATTGGGATACTACTTGGGGCATGTTGTCAATTTAAATTATTCACATTGGACCAAAAATTCCCAAAATGTGGTTGCTTGCTATTATAGTACTACTTTGCCCAAAAGTTGTCCATTATTTTTTTACTGTCAACCCAGATAGATTTCCTGTATTATTTTTAGCAGCTCTTAAGATAACTAGGTTGTGTCTTCTTTTGTCACGACCCCTTCGAGCAACCCTCAGGTCCTGATTTTGCTTCTTCTTGGCCAGGTGACAGGCTAGTGAACTTATTTTAAATTTTTGGCTATTTCCTGGGGACGCCCCGTTTGTGTTCCAATTGCTGCTTGCAAGTAGATCAGTAGAAAATGTATGCCATGTTCTTATTTCATTTAAGTTTAGCCTTTCACACCCTTCTATTACAGCCTTGGCACTTTCTGCAATCTTTATTCTAGATGTTTCTGACATCTCAGTTTCTTATAATTGATGGTGAATTGCGTACCGAAAGTGGTAGGTCTGCTCTCGACAACCTCTCTGCCCCGATGTAAGACCAGTGTTTGTGGAAGATGATAGCTCTTGGAGCGTTTCACAATTCGAAACAAGCGAATGGCAGAGAAGAGAGTAAGAGATGTGAAGGTATATTCAATAATGGACTCAGACTGTGGGCCAAAAAAAGTAAGGTTTGCCGGGCAGTCGTCGGGTAGTCTGCCATTAAGTGCCCTCATCACAAGATGTTCAGTGTCCTGCACGAAGTTTTCCCCGCATTTGACCTTTCGTTTTCCCAGGTTCATTACCTGGGGATATTTGTTAAGAACATCATTATTAACACCGAAACTAATAGGATTCAATGTTGAAATCACATGTGATGATAAATTCGGGTCTGGTATTTGGTCCATGAGGTTTAATATGATTGATCTAATTTTCTTGGTAGCTTTGTATTTTTAACAAAGAGGTGGTTGAATGTAGACATTGATTATAAAATGGGCCCACTTATATGTTTGGCTGATGATGGATGTGATCAAGATGCCAAGATCTGATTCAGGTAGCATCTGAATCTGTTCTGCCAGAGACAATGCGATGTAGGTCACCACTCCCCGGCATGGCGCCCAATTTGTTTTTGTTTTGTCCACAGGTTTGTGATGGCATGAATAGCCTGGAATACTGGGTGGTGAAACTGCCCATGTCTCCTGAAGAGCAATTATATCAAATTGTTTCCAAAAGGATAAAGTTTCATCGCTCTCTGTTTTACTTTCCAAGCCAGGGATGTTCCAGGAGCAGAGTTTCAGACTTGTGCGACACGCCCCCTTCCTGGGGTTGCAAAGTAATTTTTTGCTCCCTGCGTTTAAGGTTCCTCAGAGTCATCCCCCAATCTAGGCTAGTGATGGGAATTATTTTTTGTATTGGTTGGCTTGCTGGAGCGTTGTCACGTGCTGGTGATTTACAGCGTGCTCCCCTTAACACAGAGAAGGCAGATGGGTTTTCAGCAGTTTTCCTGGATGGATAGCGGGGAAGGCCTCTTTTTCGTTTAGAACTATGGCTGGTGATGACCAGGTGACCATAGTAGATTCTTTAAGGGGTGTCTGTCATCCAAAAATAATTCAACTGACTTGATGTCTTCAAAAACAATGTAAGCCAGGGAAGTTAGTGCCCTGAACAGTGTTAAAAGATTTCCCCTATTTAAGGCGTCTTGGCGGCCCTTAGACTCCAATTCTGGATAGAAGACACACCTTATTTCACCATGCTGAGGGTGGATGATGCCTGGCCCAGTTGGTTTAGATACTTTTGTATTGGTTATAGCTCTTTGAGAGTTTTGAGTAATATCATCTGAAATGGTGTTCCTAATTTGGGTTCAAAGGGGGATGGGGGGCATTGCTCATGGTTAGGGTAGAGTAAGAGTTTGTTCCCAGGTACAGAGACATGTTGCAAGGGGCAGGAGCTGTCCTGGGGTTAAGGTTGCCTTGATAGTTATTAAACCTTGCCGAAAGATTCTCCGAAGTACTTCAAGATCATTATCTAGGCTGAGGTGCGTCCATACGACGCCCCCATGGATCTACTCGGATATCATTAGACATAGTCTGCCCAACGTGTTGATGACTCTGAAAGACTACCAATGTGTTGCTACTAGCATTGTGGCCCCATGGCTCCATAAAGGTTTGGTTCCTCGTTAGCTTCTTTAATTTTTTGAGCACTAGTCCGGATGGAAGGGGATGTCTTCATTTCATCTCTTCGTCCAAAAATTGGGAACAGTTTTCTAGAGTGTAGTGTATTTGGTATTTTTATGTGTCCCAATATCTGCCCAGCAGGCTTGTTCTAGCTTTCCTCACTCTTTTCTTCTGTCGCTTCATGAGGGGAGCGTTAAGGGGTGAGATCACTGTACTGATTTGAAGAGTGTCAGTAGGAGATACGATGTCTGTCTCATTCTACATTTTATTAGGGTCACTGTTCACTTGTAGTCCTTTACCTTGTTTATCCGCAGCAGCAGTGGAATGGTGGTAGCTGTGGCCGGCCTTCTTTCCACTATGTACTCGCCATGGGCATGTTGGAGGTTTGTCTTGGTAGGGCGTCCCAAGCTAGATTTTATATCCGGAGGGTCTGGCAAGGTTCACAGTTTGATGTGAGAGCATGAACAAATTGTTGTTGGAGAAATGTGGCAGTCTGAGCTTCAATAATTAAGTTGTTTAATTTCAACAATTTAGAGTCAATACCTGAAATGTGTACAGATAGAATATCAAGTAGATCCACTTGGAGACCCAGTTTATATGAGTGGTAGTTGAGAGCTGCCACAGAGTTTGAAAGGTTTTTAACAAAAGAGGCCAAACATTTAGGCAGGCACTGTTTTCCTTGCTCAGGGGACCTTCCATTGGTGATAGTTGAGCTTGTAGCGGTTTGATGTTGTGGGGGAGGATCGACTGTTCATGTCGTTGCTTTGACTCCTGAAGACCATTGGTGGCTCCATTGCCGAGGATAACACACCTTTAATTGTCTTTGCCGTATGTGCCAATGTTGACCTCAGAGAAGTTGTTAAGTCTGACTGTGTTGGAACTTGATCCGAATCATCGGGCCCGTTCATGTCTTGTGAGCCCTGGGTTAACTTCGGGTGCTGTACTGGAGAAGTTGTGACAGAGTTGGACTGTTAAGGGGGTGCATGAGTTTGTGTGGTATCACCCACATCCTGCACCGTTCCCAAAACGGCTGCACGTGGAGCATGCACCTCGACCTTTGTGACTTGGTTTTGTGGGAGAGTTTGTAGCAGCGTGGGGCTCAACTCGTCCTAGGGTGTGTTGGCCCTGAGGCATGTGAGCTCCTTCCAAGCCGCCTTTTATCTAAACATGGTCCAGAAACATTTGGTACTTGTCCTTAAAAAGATCGACTGTTGGTATTGGAGGTGCAGGTGATGTTTGACTTTTAGGCTGCGTGGTATTAGGCTTTGGCGTCCGTTTTAAGCCGGTATCGAGACTTGCTGTGTTAGCTGCACCCGGGTTATCAATATCTTTATTTGGGTTTGAAACGCAATCCTTGGTCAATATTTGAGGGCTCAGATGCTCTGAAAGTCCTGGTAGATAGTCAGCATGAGAAAAAGATTCCAGGCCTGAGTCTTTAAGGAATGTACACTTAGATGGAATTTTCTGGCTCCTCTCAAACATTTTTGCTAAAGGAGAGACTAGACTAAGTTGGCTTCTTCACCTTTTTTTTTTTACACTGTTAGAACAGTTGGACTGGCTTTCACCTGGATTTCTTGTCACTCCTCCTTTCTATTGGTAGGGTCTATTCGTGTCCTGCCAGACCTCGTTGTTGCTCTAATTTTTGTTTAATGGTTGTAGTTGATTCCCACCTGAATCCACTAGCCGCCTACCAGCCTTAACTTTTCCACGCCTTTAGGCATATTTAAGTGTTGCAGCTGGTGTGATTTTGTTAGCAAGTTCAGGCAGGGCCCAAATTCTGCCAAAGTTGCTCGTGCTCTTAAGTGACTCCGTGATTTGAGCAATTGACAATAAGCAGTTATGGCAGTGAGCTAATACTAATCATGCACTCCTTGCCGTAGGTTGTGCAGTCAGAGGTGGGTTGTCAAATTGTCAGAGACAGAGTCCCTGGGTTCCATGTGTGCGTAGGGGGAGCGCTGTCAAGGAGCAGGAGCTCTCCCGTCCCGCAAGCCGCACCCAAGCCTAGTTTGGCTGCTTCTGCAGGTGCGGGCCCTACCTTAGTGCGGCGTGTCCTAAATCCGTTGCTCTCCCTAATATACGCAGTGTACCCCCGCTCGTCGTGTAGCCCTCGTTCTGCTCCCGCGTGGCAAGCCTGATAGGGGGTCGAGGGATGATCCTGGTGTGTACGAGTGCACGGAACAAAGCCGAAACAAGCCTCCCCCCTCCTGCTGGTCGGCCGGTCGTGTGCGTCTGCCCCTGCCAGGCTCCGTGGCCTACATTCCCAATGCTGGGGTCAGGAGGGGGCTGGGAGTGTAGGCTGCTGAGAAGGTAGACGAGCAGCAGCCTACTCACATGCAGCTTTTGTCAACCAGAAGATTTTCCTCAGTCAGTTCTGGGTCACAAAGTCAGACCGAGACGTGTACCATATTTGGGAGTAAAGAACCTTAGCATTGTCCATTTTTAGGATGATTTGTATGTCATCCTTGTAGTTGTACTTCATTAGATTGAGGGACTTGATCAGATCCATTGATGGAGTTGCATAGAGGTTGAATAGAACAGGTAAGATGAATGATCCTTATGGGATGCCGCACTGCAGATTGTGAGCTCTAGAGTGGGATGCGTTGGGGGAGGGGCTTGCCGCTGCCAAAATGACCATATTGACAGGTTTCTCCTGTTCCATTGCCCCTAAATCCATCTCTCTGTGGCTTTCCAATCTACCACCTGTGCAGTAGCCACAGGTTGGTGGGGGACAGGGGGGTGCTAGGACGGAACAGTGGCGTAGTGAGCGCCGCCAATGTGATGTTTAAATGCCCCACGTCGACTTTTGATCGGGGATGTTACCTGGCTGCTGTGCTCGGTGGCTGTGGAGGCCTCTCGGCAGGGATTACAGCTTCCTACAGCGGCTGTTGTGACCTGAGCGCCGCTAAGATGGGCTGGAGCTCCTGGACGATGCCAAGGTCCTCCTTTTCGGCCCTAGTTTTCGTCTCCCCTGCCGGCTCACTTTGCATTGTGATATCGTGTGGGCATGGGCTCCGCCGCTGTGCACCACTGACCTAGGCTGGCCCTTGCAGGGTACATTCATTTGCTATATCAACCTGATGTGCTGGTAGGATGGCGGCCAGCAATGCCTTTCAGTAATTTCTTCAGTTATCCAGTATTGGGGTATCTTTCATAGATTCACATGCTTAGAATCATCCCCGCCGACGAGGTGGGAGTCTCGCGGTACAATAAAATATATACATAATAGTCATAAAAAACATTACACAATAGGCTACTATGGGCAGTAAAGTCACTACATTAGCCTATCTTAGTCCTTTTGCACAAAGAACCAAACTTGGAACACAGCCAATCAGGCTGCAGCACCCTCTTAGAGCACTCCACAGAGAGGCAAACCCTTCAGATTATCTACCGCACGTCGTGTGACAGGGAGTCTCCCTGAGCTCTGCTCAGTTTTTCTTCACCTTTGGTTGAACTTTGTGAGTAGCTATGTCTGATTCTTCAAAGAAAAGCTTGTTTTTGCCTTGTTCTTCATGTGGGAAGAAGAGACTACATTTTGAGGATCCCCACAAGCAATGTATTTATTGTCTTTACCCAGCTCACAAGGTTAAAGACTGCAGGATTTGTAGAACCTTTCCTGCCAAGACTTTGAAGGACAGAGAAGGAAGATTGCTGGTTTGGCTGGAAAAGTTGAAAACTACATCTGATGTCGTTTCTGGAGATGATGGCAGTATTAGTCCTCAGGTGTCCACCCCTCTAACCAAGAAGAGGGATAGATCTGATGATCCCCCTGAGCGACAGAGTAAGACCTTGAAGAAGCCTCACTCTGAGACTGGTCACTCTTCCTCTAGAAAAGAGAAGCTTTCATTCTCTTCAGAGGAGAAATCTGGTGAAAAAGGGAATATTTCAGTGAAAACTGCCTCAAAACAGCAAAAAACGTATTCTGAGACTATCAGGATTCCTTCGACGTCGAAAAAACCACCGTCGACGACGAAATCTCCTCAGGCGGTGAGTGCTTCCTCTTCGTCGACGAAGATCATCCCGCCGTCGACGATGATAACATTGCCTGCTTCGTCGCCGTCGACGATACCAGTGACGACGACTAGTCATTTCTCGTCGACGCCAACTTTGTCGACGACGAGGCACCTGCCGACGCTCCCGCCATCGACGACGATTCAACTCCTGTCGACGGGTCCACCGTCGACGACCCCGTCGACGAGTCTACCGTCGATGACGATTCAATTCCTGTCGACAAGTCCACCGTCGACGACAACAGTGGCTTCGACGACGACAGCATCGTCGACGATGGTTTTTCCGTTGATGATGACAACGTCGACGGTAGCTTCTGTTATGGCTATTTCGGCTGGAACTGACTCCCCTTCCATGTACATCTCGTCGACGCTGAAGCCTAAGAGACCTACATCTTTACAGATTACACCAGTTTTGACATCAAAACTATCGTCGACGTTCCCATCTTCAAGAAACTATTTTCAGGACGTTTCACATATTTCGCCCATGCCTCCTAGTCACTATCTTGAGGAGTCAGAGGATGATAGACTTTTTAGCCCAGCACGCACTCCTTCCCAACTCCGGATCAAATATCAGGATGAAGAAGATGAGGAAAAGTACTATGAGCCTTGTGAGTCACTACGAGATCCTCAAGAGACTTCATTTCAGCAGGAACCTATGGTGCAAATGCCTATTGCCTTGGTGCAAGACCTGACGGCTATGTTAAGGGACTATCATGTACGTTTTCCACCAGCAGCGCCTGTTCCAACACAACCTACTACACCTCCTGTTTTGCGGATCGCAGGTCCGTCTGTCCCTGTTGATGAACCTCAGGATGTTTTACCTGCGAAGCATTTAGTCCAGGACGATGATGACGATACTGTTGCAGAGGATGGGGAACTACCAAATTCGCCCACGACTGTGGATGAATACTTGATTCCTACGCCATCTTCGCCAGTTCCTCAGGCAGTAGATTCCCCTACTGAAGATATTGGAGGTTTTCACGCAATTATGGAGAGGGCAGCAACCCGGTTTCATCTTCCTGTATCTGTGAAACAAACAAATTGTTTCCTTTATGATTTTAAAGACCAGAGTAGGAAGTCCGTCCATTCTATCCCGATAATAGATCATATCTGGGAAGAAAGTACTAAAAAATGAAAAATCCATTTTCAGTGTCTGCGATTCTACCTAGAATCGATAAAAAATACAAAGCACCAGATAATGCTCCTGCTTGCCTATCCGGTCATCCTAGACCGGACTCTGTTATTTCACAGGCTGCTCAACATAAGTCTCGGAATCCATCCATTCCTGTTACAGCACCGCCGGATAAGGATGGGAGGCACCTTGATAACATCGGTAAGCGATTCACCACCATGGCGGGTGCTTCAGTTCGTGCTACAAACTCCCTGGCGATTCTAGGGAGATATGACCGCCAACTATGGTCGGACATTGCTCCATATCTCGATTACTTACCTGATGACAAGAAGCAGGAGGCAAGAAAAATTCTCCTTGAAGGAGAAAGGGCTGCATCCGAAGTAATTGATATATCTATGGACTTAGCCTCCTTAGGCTTTTGTCAACTAGCTGGAGCGGCAGTCCTCAGACGTCAGGGATGGTTGAAATCTACCACCTTTCGACCTGAGGTCCAAACAAAGATTTTGGACATGCCATTCGATGGTGATATGCTCTTTGGCAAACATATAGATGAGGCTCTGCTAGGCATCAAAAAAGATACTGACACTGCCAGAGCCCTTGGCACCTTACAATATAGGAAAACTCCTTTTCGAGGATCCAGGGGCAGAGGATCTTATTCCTTTCGTGGTGGCTATCAAAGATACGAGTCCCAAGGCTATCAGGGAGATATAACTATCAACAGCAGCAGTCCTACAGAAACCCTCCAGCTGCCGCTTATAGACAGCAGATTAGGAGACGACAGCCTCAACAAGGCAGGGATTCTGCTAGAAAACAGTGACGACTTCCTAGCACCTGCAGCAGCTCTGCCACACCTTATTTTCAGGATTCCGAATGTATCCCGATATCTCAACAATTGGAAAAGATTGACCACAGACAAGTGGGTCGTGGATATTATCAAATTTGGGCATACCCTGGAATTTGTCAGCATCCCTCCTCCTCATCCACCTTTAAAGAAACATTCTCCGCATCTTGCTCTTCTCAGGAAAGAAGCAAAAACCATGCTCTTGAAAGGAGCGATAGAAAGAGTGCCTCGCTCTCAGGTGGGGAAAGGGTTTTATTTCCGCTTTTTTCTAGTAAAGAAAACGTCAGGAGAATGGAGACCTATCCTGGATTTAAGAAAGCTGAACAAGTATCTTCAAAAGAAATCCTTTCGCATGGTCACGCTTCAAGAGATCTTTCAACTTCTGGACCATGCAGATTTCATGACAACATTGGATCTCCAGGATGCATACTTCCACATCCCCATTCACCCCAAACATCGGAAATTCCTTCGTTTCACTGTGGCAGGTGCTCATTTCCAATTCAAAGTCCTTCCCTTCGGTCTACGTTCAGCCCCTAGGGTCTTTACGAAATTCCTGGCCCCGGTGGCAGCCCACCTCAGACTTCAAGGCATACAACTTTTCCCTTATCTGGACGACTGGCTAATAAAGGCTCCTTCTTTTAAGAAGGCTTCTCGAGCAACGTCCACATGTCTTCAACTATTTCAATCCCTGGGGCTGTCCCTCAACACCCAAAAATCGGTTATTTATCCTTCTAAAAGGATTCAGTTTCTAGGGGGAGTTCTGGATACTATCCAGGACAAGGCATTCTTGTCCAAGGAAAGGCAATCACGTCTGATTTCTCTGGCATCAGACCTCCAAAGAAGACGGTTCGCTTCTGTGAGAATCATCAAATCATTCCTGGGAATACTATCCTCAGCAATATTGTTGGTACCTCACACCCGTCTAAGGATGAGGCCGATCCAGGAGGAACTAAACCGTCAATGGCTGCAGATCTCGGGGTCGTTCGACGACCTACTGAAAATAACTCCAATTATGCGGGAAGCACTGCTTTGGTGGATGCGCTCCAAGGATGCCTCAATCGGGCTAACTTTTTTCTACCTTCTGTGCCGGAGTTCATCCTGACTTCAGATGCCTCCCTAGAGGGGTGGGGCGCACACCTTCAAGATCTTTGCATAAGCGGAAAGTGGTTCTCTGCGATGGCAAAAATGCATATCCATTTCCTAGAGCTTCGAGCCATTTTCCTGGCGTTGCAGTCTTTTCTCCCAAGGCTTCAAGGGTCAACAGTTCTCATCAGAACCAACAACACCACTTGCATGCATTACTTAAACAAGCAAGGAGGTACCCGTTCACACATTCTGTCTCAAGAAGCTCAAAGCATTTGGGAATGGCTGCTTTCCCACAACATCACGATCAAGGTGGAACATTTGCTGGGAATTCACATCACTTTGGCGGACACTCTGAGCAGGACTTCGAAGTCCTGTCCCGAATGGGAGTTGGATCAATCAGTAGTGGATCACATATTTCGGATTTGGGGCAGACCAAATCTAGATCTGTTTGCCTCCAAAATCAATCGGCAGTGCCCGTTCTTTGCCAGTTGGGAACCGGAGAAGGGCTCGTGGGGGAACGCCTTCATGATGAGATGGACAGGGATCTTTGCTTACGCATTTCCCCCCTTTCCGTTGCTACCAAGACTTCTGCGCAAGCTAAAAATGGAACCATGCTGCATGATTCTCATTGCTCCGCGATGGCCGCGTCAGCATTGGTTTACGGAGCTTCTCCTATTGTCCAAACGCAGACCATACCGTCTTCCTGCAGTTCCGACCCGGTTATGAATGAGCAAGGGCCAGATTCTTTATCCTCATCCAGTCCAATTGCATCTTCATGCATGGTTTCTGGATTCACAGACTTCAAGGACATAGATTTACCTCCGGATTGTAGAGATATTCTTGCAAGGGCAAGAGCTCCTTCTACTTTAAAGACTTATGCTTTGAAATGGAAACGATTCTGTTCTTGGTGCAGTGACAAGGATATACATACTTTACGATGTTCTCCAGATAAAGTTCTGCCTTATCTTCTTTCATTATCTAAGTCTGGTCTTATGTTTGCATCTGTTAAGCTACATTTAGCGGCCATCTCGACCTACAGACGTTCTGCAGGAGCTGCATCCCTTTGCTCTAATCGCTTGATCAAACAATTTTTAAAGGGGCTTTTCAGAACTTTTCCACCCATCAGAGCTCCTCCTCCAGAATGGAAGCTTAATCTGGTGTTACAACAGCTCATGAAACATCCGTTTGAGCCTGTTCACAAAGCTGACCTCAAGTACCTCTCCTGGAAAATGGCACTTTTAGTGGCACTCACCTCTGCTCGGAGAGTCGGTGAAATTCAGGCTTTCACTATCAAACAACCTTATTTGAAATTCACCAATGATTATGTTCTCCTCAGAACTAATCCAACGTTTATTCCGAAAGTTCCTTCTGCATTCCATCTTAATGAACCTGTTATACTGCGTTCTTTCCTTCCAAATCCGTCTTCCTCTGCTGAAAGAACTTTACATACCTTGAATGTTAAAAGGTGTCTGAAATTCTATATTTCACGTACTGTGTCCATCAGAAAATTGGATCAATTGTTTATTTCTTCTGGTGGTCAAAAGCCAGGAACAGCTGTTACGAAATCCACTATTGCAAGGTGGATTGCATCTACTATCCAATTCTGCTATACTAAAGCTGGGCATCCTTTTATCTGTGAAACCCAAGGCTCACTCCACAAGGGCGGTGTCCTCATCTACTGCTCTTTTTGCCGGAGTACCTTTGGAGAAGATTTGCCGTGCTGCGACCTGGAAAAATGTGCACACTTTTACACAGCATTACTATCTGGATCTGGCGACAGAGGCTGAATCAGCTGTTGGTCAAGCAGTGTTACGAAACCTCTTTAAATAAGGTGAGCCTCTGTAAGGAGGTGATTGTCATTACATGTTAACGAATACAAGGTGTATTGTTTTCTTTTCTGTTTTGATAATGTGTTTTTCATATTTTATATTATGTATATAATGCTTCCCTTATTAGGGTTAAAATGTTATATTGCATTGCTATGTTGGTATTACGAGGTATCTATTGTGTTTTTATGATACCCACCATCCACTATATAATTAAGGATTTTTACTGCTAACTATTCTGATTCTAAGCATGTGAATCTATAAAAGATACCCCAATACTGGATAAGAAAACGAGTTACTTACCTGTAACTTCAGTTATCCAGTATTGGTATCTTTCATAGATTCACATGCGATCCACCCTCCTCCCCGGAGAGGCTTACCTTATTACTATTACATACTTACTGTCACTTGTGCTACGAAAATCTGAGGGTTTGCCTCTCTGTGGAGTGTTCTAAGAGGGTGCTGCAGCCTGATTGGCTGTGTTCCAAGTTTGGTTCTTTTTGCAAAAGGACTAAGATAGGCTAATGTAGTGACTTTACTGTCCATAGTAGCCTATTGTGTAATGTTTTTTATGACTATTATGTATATATTTTATTGTACCGCGAGACTCCCACCTCGTCGGCGGGGATGATTCTAAGCATGTGAATCTATGAAAGATACCAATACTGGATAACTGAAGTTACAGGTAAGTAACTCGTTTTCTTCTCCTTGGCTGGGCCCCGCAGAGTTGATACATAAGTATGCCTCCTAGATCGGGTGGATGGCTTGGGACTGTACTGGACTCCTCTGATCGGTGCAGTTCATCATTTGAGCTGGGAGTCATTACATATATATAGGTGCATTGTTCATATACTGCAGTGCCTGGGAAGAGCACACTGTTGTGGTGTACTTGCCACCTTCATTGTCTACATCAAATAGGGCAAGATATCCTTTGATTGTGGGAGAAAGACAGGGTTAAGGTCCAAACCTACCCCTTCCCCGTAACACAAATTGATGTGGATAACAAAAACATACGTACGGATGATGAAATCCAGTTTACGTGCCAGAAACTCAAAAATCGGTCACCTCAACGTGCGCATGGATCTGATGAAAGACTGGACATGCATGGTGACTATATCACAGAGACTGAATGTAGGATCTCTTACTTGGAGGAAGGAACCCTGTAAATAAGGAACTCTATCATATGTATAGAAAGATACTTGGCGAAAATCTCTGCAAAGATTGAAGATTGGGAATCTCGATCCTGCAGGAACAACATATGCATAGTTGGACATCCAAAGTCTACAGATCTTCGTAGGCCAGACACTTTAGTTAAAACTCTCCTTGCTGAGCTACTTGGTCAGACCAATTTTTCTGCGCTACTGTTTGTTGAAAGATCACATATATCTTTGAGCCCCAGGTTGCAGCCAGGCCCCTGGGCCAATTATGTCTCTTATTAAATTATTGACCATGGCACAGTCTAAATTATTGTGACCGTGACACGGCCTTAAAACTCGCCAGAGAGAAAAGTCCTCTGCAAAACTAAGGCTCTACAATCTCCTTTTTTCTCCCAAACTTCACAATAGTGCTGCAAGAGGCCAGGAGGTCATACATAGTGGCGAAGAAGCTTTTGAGAGCTCATTACGTTAAATATGCTATGTTGTGTCCAGCTCGCCTTCAAATCCAGCATTTTTGGCGCCCCAAACATTCTATTAGTTTGCTAAAGTTGATACTAAGAAGCTGGCTGCCTGCCGGGACTCCAGCTCATCTAGAACTGTAGACCACTATGGCTGGCATCAGATACCTGCTCACGATAAGGTTTTGATTTATTTCTAATGCCAGGATGGATGTAGTTTGGTCTTTTATATAAGCTCCATTGTTTGTTTAATATCTGTACACAGTGGTGCACCTGCCTTTTTTCTGTTTATTGTGATGACTCATTGTGATCTTATACTTGGGTAGTTTGGTTTTCAACCCTACAGTAGGTAGGCTGCATGGTACTAGCTGCATGCAGGTCATAGATGCTGAAGCATTTGAAGACCTATTCGTTCATGTTTTCCCAATCGCTAGAAATGTACTTATGAATATTTTTTTCGTGTGGATGTTGATGTTTTGCTCAGGCAAAGATTGGACAGCACTATGACACGGGCCAGCCCTCTCACTGGTGTCTTTTGTGAAGTTTGGATTATTGGATGTGATTATAACGTCCAGCTTACTGTGCAGGCTCTTAATATTGTTACATGGAAAATAAGCGACCAGGGCAACCCTAAAAGGAAACGGTTGGTACTGGTTTATTTATAGAGGCATAAAGTGGAAATGACCTTCTGGGTGTTGGTGTGTCCTGCTCTGTTGCCTCCACCTGGGGGACAAATTGATATTTTTGACTCCTTGAGTTCATATTCATGTGGCGTAGTGAAACTGAGTAATTGTTATATATGCTACAAGCTGTCTCTAATGTGTATATTCCCTCAGGGCAGGCTGTTAGTACAAATGGGCATGCTCCATGATGTTCCCGTCAGTCTGATAAACATATACCCCTCCAACATCAATTCCCAGAGTTCTTTGAAGGAGTTATGACAGTATGCAGGCAGAGAATAGCACAAGAGATCATTTGGAGTGGCAATTTTAACTTGGCCATTTACCCCGCTCTTGATAGTGATAATCCTCGGAGACTTGACCATGCATGATCCATGCGTGAACATTGCAACGTATGATGGACACGCTGAGGGATGTATGTAGGAAAAAAGAGGTTTGGGCAGAATGTAATCCTACTATTCTTCAGTGCACAACACGCACTCCCATATTGACTTTTGGCCTATATTGAAAGGGATCTTACCATTGATAATAGATGTGGTATATCGGCAACGGACACTGTCCGATCAATCTCTAGTATCGTGAAGCTGGTGATCCCTGACCCAATAGGCCAATAGCGATGATGGCGCTTCCTCTTGTGATCCTTTAAGGACCATGTATTAAACTCTGAGAAGCCATCTGCTGTCTCTGAATTTAATTTTTTAGCATCAACATAGATTCTGCTAACTGTTTTACGACAGTTTAGGAGGCGTTCAAAGTCTACGTCTGGGGCTACACAATGGATAAACATTTTGGGGTCCTCTGTTTGTTAAAAACATAGTTGGAAAAGTTTTAACAAACTCACAGAGTTGAAGGTGCAATGTGTGAAAGAGGTCAGAGCCCCAGGATAGTTCAAGAATTTAATGAAACCTTAGTCTCTTACAGGTAGATGGCTGATAAGGAAAGTAATTATTTGAGGAAGGAGGCCAGTGCACGTGGTAATGGTGATGGTGAGAGGCCAGTCAGGTGCTTGCCTGGCTGCTCCAACAGTGCTATAAACAAGCAATTGTTCATTCGTTCCATACTGCTACAGGGGAGGTGATTGAAGGTAATGAGGCTATATTGCAAGAATAGAAGGTCCACAACAATAAATTATATGTTCTTTAGTCTCTTGTGGACCCCAGCCACATTGAACAATACTTGGATGGGGTTGCCCTTCAGTGGCTAGAGAGGAGCACTAGATCCTCTAGGAACCTATTGGGGTTCAGGAAATTACGGCAGCAGTTGAGGGCATACCCAGGGGAAAGGCTCCTCGCTCTGATGTATTCGTGCTGAGTTCTATAAGGAATTTAAAACAATACATGCCCTGTGACTAACTGACTTGTACCGAGAAGCTCTGGAAACCGATTGCTGCTCAGAACTAGAGAGACTGTTATTTCAGCAATCCTCAAACCAGGTAAAAATGATAAAGATTGTAAGTCAGCTTTCTTTAATGAACCTTGACAATAACATACTAGTCCGGATGGTTGGTAATCACCTTAATAAAGTCCAATACTCCCAGAACAATCAGGCTTTACATCCGGAAGAATGATCGTCAACAATTTATGACCCTTTTTAGCACTCGTGCATGAGATCTACCAAGATTTTAAAGCTCTATCTGTTCTATTGGATGCAGAAAGGTCATATAACTTCTTTGAATGGCTCTTTTTATTTCGAGTCCTGCGAAGAATGTGGACTAGCCCCAACATTATAGGACTCATTGAGTTACTATATCCGGAGCCTGTCACCTGTGTGTGCGTTAATAGTTGTACCTCGGAGCTATTCCCTATTTAAAGAGGAACATGTCAGGGTTTCCTATTTGCCCCTGCTATTAGTGCTAGCCATGGAGCCCCTAACTAGCTGGTTAAGAGAAAGACACACACACATGGAAATGCTGTTCTCAACAAAACTGTGCTGGTGTCTCTGCACTGATGACATTTTATTTTTTTTAGCTTTATATAGCGCAAAACTGGACCAGAGGGCATCAGAGCGCTTTTCAAAGTTATTATAGACCTCATTTACAAGGAGTACATTAGAAAAATAGTATGTCTATATACAGCAATATGTATAAAGAAAAATAATAAACAAGGGGTGGGATAGTGGTCGATATAGTTCAGGGGTAGCGATGGTAGGATGTAATAGGGCTATGCGGGATGAATGAGTAACTGTTTTGGAGGCAGATATGTACAGGCAAACTTGTCCCAAGGGCATCAGAGCGCTTTGCAAAGTTTGTATAGTTTGAGGATAGCGATAGTAGGATGCAACAGGGCTTGACGGGATGAATGAGTAGCTTTTTCGGAGTTAGAGATTTATGGGTTCCTTAACAGAGGGCGAGGAGGTGCGTCTGAGCAAGTCGATCATTTTAGAAGGGTGGGATTAGGTATTTGTTGAGAAGAAGTATACGGTTTTTCTTGAAGTGCAGGTATGATTGATTGTCATGTAATTCTTGAGGTAGAGCGTTCCAAATTCTGGGTGTGTTCCCAGAGAAGGAGTGGGTGAGGGATTTTATTGACTTGAATTTCGGTGGAATCGAGCAGAATATTTGAGCTTCGCAGAGGCCTCTTTTGGCCAGCTTTTGAAAGTTTGTCAGTGAGGTAATTAGGATTTCCGGTGTAGAGAGCTTCGTGGGTTATGCAGGCAGTTTTGAAAATACTTCCTGCTTCGATTGGAAGCCAATTGAGTATCTTGAGTGTGGAAGTGATGTGGTCATTTTGTCTCTCCACAGAGAGAAGTCTGACCACTGTGTTGAGTGTGGATTCCATAGGTATGAGGTTGATTTTTGGAGTACCTGTGATTGTTGCGTTGTCTTAATCCATCTTGGGGAGGACTAGGGATTTTACTACAGTTTTTAGATCTTCAAGAGGGATGAAGGGTTTTATTTTTTTATTATTTTTGAGATATCCCTAGTGACTTTACAGAGATGGATAGTTTGCAGTTTAGTGCTTTTAGGTTGGCATTTAGATTGTCAAGCCAGTTCTGGATAGTATATGACTTTCTTTTAGGCTGAATGAAGAAGAGTTCAGTTTTGTTTGGGTTAAGCTTTAAGTGGTTGTTGGTCAGCCAGGTTTGTACCATGGAGAGAGTGTTGGCTAGGTGCTGGATGTCTTTAGATGACGAGATTTTGATGTAGAGTTGGGTGTCATCTGCATAGAGATGGTAGGCAATTCTGGCCTATTTTAGGAGCATTGCAAGGGGTTCCATATAGAGGTTGAACAGGGCAAGAGACTAGATTGATCCTTGGGGAACTCCTTGTGGGACTAGTACTGCTAGGGAGATGGAATTATTTAGTTCGATTAGGTGGTATCTTTGGTTCAGGAATGAGGCGAACCACTGCAGGACAGTTCAGTTGATGTCCGCACGCTTTGAGAGGGTGTTTAGGAGAATGTTGTGGTTAACAGTATCAAAGACCGCTGAACGGTCCAGGAGGATTAAGTGGCAGGCCTCACCATCATCAAGAGATCTGTGTAGGTCATCAGTGATGTTCAGGATTGCAGTCTCAGTACTGCGGCCTTTCCTCAACCCGCATAGGAATGTATAATGTAGGTTGAATTTTTCAATGTGGTTGTTAAGTTGAGAGAGCATGGGACAACACCTGGTGGCCCACCGCCCTCGGCAAACCCCCCACACCCACGGACCACGCCCGCAACCTCAGCATCATACTTGACTCCTCCCTCACCATGAACCGACAGATCAACGCCGTATCCTCCACGTGCTTCAACACCCTCCGCATTCTCTGCAAGACCTTCAAATGGATCCTCCCGAATCCAGAAAGACCGTCACCCACGCACTCATAACCAGCAGACTGGACTACGGGAACGTCCTCTACGCCGGAATCAACATCTTTACTCCTCAAACCCCAGACCATCCAGACCGCCTCAGCCAGACTCGTCCTCGTAATCCCACGACAAGACCACATCACCCAGCACCTACGAGACCTCCACTGGGTCCCCGTCAAAAAGAGTGACTTTCAAACTGCTCACCCACGCCTACAAATCCCTCCAAACACCGGACCCCAATACCTCAACGAAAAAATCTCCTTCTACGCACCCAAGAGAAACCTCCGCTCCGCCGACCTCGCCCTGGCTGAAATCCCTCGCATCCGCAGAGCCAGAAGGGGAGGAAGAGCCTTCTCCTACATCACAGTCAAGACCTGGAACGAACTCCCCCTCAGCATCAGACTAACCCCCACACTGCAAGCATTCAGGAAGAGCCTCAAGACCTGGCTCTTCTAATGAGATGGAGCTGCTCGAAACCCCCCTCTCCCCCAACGCCTTGAGACCCTCATGGCTGAGTAGTGCGCTTCACAAATCCCTGATTGATTGAGAGCGCACACATTTTTCTGTAGTTTTGGCTAGAAGAGGGAGGTTGGTTATAGGTCTGAAGTTTTTGAGATCACTCTGATCGGTGCCTGACTTTTTGATAATGGGCGCAACGTGGCCAAGTTTGAGAGAGGCCGGCTTAGAGCCGCTGGACAGGGAGGAGTTAATGATTTTAGTGCAAGTGGGGAGGTGATGTGTCTGAGATTTTTGACGAGAGAGGAGGGAAGAGGGTCAGAGAAGTAGAATGTAGGCTTCATGCATGAGAATATTTCAAGGACTTCATTTTCTGAGACATTTTCAAACTTGGGTCCAGGTTGCAGTGTTTTTCAGTTGTAGGTGATTGGGGGAGGGGACCATTCGTTGAGGAAGTAGAGGGGGGGGGCATTTTTGGTGGAAGGGCCAACTTTGGTATCTGGAGAGGAGGTGGTGGGGTCTAGAGAGAGTTCAATGTTAATTATTTTGTCTGAGAAGAATTTGGCGAATTCTTTACAGTGCTCGGTAGAGACAACAGTAGGATGTTGTGGTATAGAGGAGGTTTGGTATTTAATGATGTTGAAAAGGTCTTTAGGTCTGTTTTTAGATTGGGCAAGTTGGACTCTGAAGAAGGAGGATCTTTCTCTATAGATATGTTTTTTGTATTCCAAGTGTTCAGCTCGCAGAAGGGAGAGATGGATCAGCGAAGGTTATTTTCTCCAGGTTCGTTCAGCCGTTCAGTTGACGTCTCGCCTTATTAAGGTCTTTGTTGAACCAGGATTTGGAATGGATACTTTTTGAGTTTTAGGGGTGCAACGGTTTCCGAGTTCTCTCATTTTAGAATTATAGTGGAAGGTGAGCTCGTCGGTGGTAGTAAGGTTGGGTGGAGGAAGAACTTGGGAAGTGATTAGGGATTCTAGCTCTGATGGTAGGATTTGGTGTATTTTCCTTGTCCAGTGCTTAGAATAATAGGATTGGGTGGGAAGTTTAGGTTGGTTGATATTTAGTTCGAATAAAATTAGGTCAGTCCAGTCAATGGGAAGAAAGGAGTGGAGGGAGATGATATTGTGGTTGGAAATGTTTGCATCAAGTGTAGATCCTTTCTTGTATGTCTGCTTTTTGCAGTGTTGAGTGAGACATACCTCCTCCCCCCCTTCTGCCCCAACTACGTCCCACCTCACTCTTTTAACTCAGACACTTTGCAACATTGACTGCAATATTTCTATCTTGGTAACCGAACTCGCCCGACTTAGAGAGGATTTCAAAAACTTCAAATCCCTCAACCCTAGAACCCGCCCCTCTTGGTCCACTTCTCCATGCTCTGGCCCTCAAAAGCTCCCTAATCCCAAACATTGGAAAACCACGCCACTACACAACCGTTCACACAGGCCTCTTCGCACCTTGAGCGACTACTCCACTTCTGACCTCTCCGACCTCTGCAACTCCTACCTACAAAAGACCTCACTTAAGGATCCTTCCTTGCCTCACTCCAACATCCCTGTTATTATGGGGACTAGCAGAATCCACTCTTCTCCCTGCTCCCCCAAACCTCCCCCAACTTACCGCCATTCACTCGTGCTCTCCCCCCAAAAACAGCCCTAAACCCCTGGCCTGCATGCTTGTGAACTGCCGTTCGGCTGTTCGACATGCGACCGAAATATCTGAAACCATCCTTAGCGAAGATATAGACGTCGCCTTCCTCACGGAAACCTGGCTCAAAGATCACTCAACACCCATCCTCGACTTACTCTCACCCCCCCTGGTTACTCTATCATCAGAAAAGACAGATCTGTGAGAATAGGGGGTGGACTAGCAATTATCTTTAAAAACGAACTCCAGCTCTCCCTAGTCAAGAACACAGACTACGCAACCTTCGAATACCTTGGAGCCGAACTTAAGATTCAAGGCTCTCCCCCAATACGACTACACAATATCTACCACCCACCTGGTGATCCTCTTCCCTTCGCTGAGGAACTATCTGACCTTCTTACTCAATCGTTACTTTCTAACACTAAAAATCTCTTCCTAGGAGATTTTAACCTTCACTGGAACGAGCCTGAGGACCCCACAGTCAACCTTCTCACTAATCTTCTAGAGATTAGCGACCTCAAACAACTTTGCCATTCCCCAACCCACTCTAAAGGGGCTATTCTTGACGCCATCATTGCAAACAATGACTTGACATCCCTATCCAACATCATCCCTATCGACTGGTCTGACCACCACCTCATACTGTTCATGATCTCCCCCTCAGCCCCGCCCGCCCCATCTAAAATCAACAAAGCCACGATATTGACCAGAAATCTTAATCTTATCCCCCCTGGTGTACTGGAGTCCAAACTCCAAACTCAACTTCGTCGCATCCCACCCTCTCTTAATACCAATGAGCTCACGGAGCACTTTAATAAAACTGTCTGAGGTTTTAGATCAACTTGCCCCGCCCAAACTTAAAACTCTAAAAAATATCCCTTCCAAATCATGGTTTAACTCCGATCTCAACAATGAAAGACGTGCACTTAGACTGGCTGAAAGAACATGGAGACAACACCCCTCCCCTCTCGCCCTCCTTAGAACCGCTAGATCTACCTACAAGAAACACATTTTCTTTGAAAAGGCATCCTTCTTTCGTCCACAACTCGCCCGTGCAAAAAATAGACCCAGAGAATTGTTCAACATTGTTAGAAACCAAACCTCCCCTGCCCCCCTCAACTTGACGGCCTCCACTAACAAATGTGAAGAAATTGCTAACTTCTCCGAAAAAATTGCCAAAATTGATCAATCCTTCCTTTTAACTCAGATCCCTCCCAACCCCCAATGTACCTTTGATGCTACTTCAATACCACCCTCCCTTCTGATTCTACCCCCTGCTTCCTCCCCGCACCTACTTTCCACAACCCCTCCTGAAACCTACCTCGCCAACCCACAGCTTAAAAATAATGCCTCCTGGCAGAATTTCCACTCCGTTTCCGAACTAGAAGTCTTTAACATCTTGTTCAAATTAAAACCGTCCTCTCACACAAAAGACCCTCTCCCGTCTACCCTCATCCAAGATCTAAAGCACGTCATTGTCCCTTATTGGACCAATATCATCAACTCCTTCCTTTCCTCGGGGTGCGTCCCTGTCTCCCTCCAACTCGGACAAATCACGCCCATTCCTAAAAACCCCAAGACCGACCCTAACAACCTCCGCCCTATCTCCAACCTCCCCCTTCTTTCCAAAGCCCTTGAAAAATGTGCTCTACTTCAATTGGATAAACACATTGACACTTACAACCTACTCGACCCCCTACAATCCGGCTTCCGTAAAGGCTGCAGCACTGAAACTGCATTGCTAAATATAGTTGATGACATCCACCACGCCCTGGATAATGGCGAGACCTGCCTACTCATTCTCCTCGACCTCACTGCTGCATTTGATACCGTTAACCATTCAACCTTACTTAACGCACTCAAATTTCGTTTCGGCCTTAATGGCACTGTCCTCAACTGGTTCGCCTCCTACTTCCGACACAGAACCCAGCAAATTAAAATTCAAAACTGCCTCTCTAGCCCCACACCTGTCTCCCTCGGTGTCCCCCAAGGATCTATCCTCTCTCCCGCTCTCTTCAACCTCTTTATGGAACCCCTTACCCTCATACTTAAACAAGCCGGAATTAACTATCACCTGTATGCCGATGACACCCAACTGTACTATAAAATTAAATCCCACTCTGATGTCTTGCACCTTAACACCGCCCTGACTAAGATGCAATCCTGGTTCTACTTCAATCATCTCAAACTCAAATCATTCTTTTCTCTCCTAAAAACAATCCACTCCCCATCCAAACATGGATCGCTGACCTTAATGCCCTAAACTGTTCACTCTCCCTATCCGAATCAGTAAAATCTCTTGGCATCACCATCGACAGTAAGCTAACGCTCAATTCCCATATAAAAAATTTGGCCAAGGGAGCACTCTTCACGCTCCGATATCTAAAAAAAATCAAACCTTTCGTTCCAGCGGAAGATTTCAAATCGGTTGTCCAATCTCTAGTCCTCTCGAAAATTGACTATGGTAACGATTTACTCTCGGGAACTCCCAAAGTTCACCTTGCCCCCCTCAAATCTGTTCTCAACCTAGCGGCCAGGCTAACAACTGACTGCAAACGTTTTGACCACATCTCGCCTGCCCTTAAGGCCCTTAAATGGCTTCCTATCGAAGGCAGATCCTCCTATAAAATAGCCTGCATTACGCACAAAGCCCTTCATCAAAAGACCCCGCTCTACCTATCAAACAAACTCAATAAAGTGGGCTGCGCCCGACTGATGAGAAGCACCAACTCTGTCCTCCTCGTCCCCCCTCTGTTAAAAAAGAAAGCCTCTCAATCTCGCTCCTTCTCTGGTAAGGCCCCCAGCATCTGGAATGCCCTCCCTAAAGATCTAGGATGTAACCCTTCTTATGTCAGTTTCAAAAAAGACCTTAAAATGCACCTGCTCAACAAATATTGGGGTCCATAATCCTTCTCTTACCATACTTGCTATACTCTCCCTTCCTCTTGAAACTCCTGCCTTACCCCCTATATACTGTATAATAATTTGTAATTACATTATTCGTGTTTATAAATAGCTCCTTCTTTGCATTTTTATTCAATTCAAGCTATATTACTCAATGTGTTCTCTAAGTCCACCATGTCTGAATGCTGCATCTGAAACAATTGTTTTGTATTCTTGTACTATCGTCCTACTAATGTAAAGCGCTCTGATACCCCTGGGTGGAGCCAGCGCTATATAAAACCTTTTTAAATTAAAATTAAATCTTTCGATTCAAGGAGGGTGGATAAGGCTTGTACTGTTGTATTGTCAGCTTCATTGAGGTGCAAGTTAAGGTCCCCTATGATAATGTCCTTGGGGTCCTTCATGGAGTTTAGTGTTATAAGGTCTGTTAAACCCTCGAAGAATTGCAATTTCTCACCTGGTGGGTGGTAGACGGCGTGGAATTTGATAGGGTTGCAGCCTTTGGAGGAGAGATTGACTTCTAGGTATTCAAAGGTGGCAAATTCAGCTGTGTGGAAAGGTTTTAGGCACTGATCTTTATTGTGTATGATAGCTAACCCACCACCAATACGATCTTTACGGTCGCGGCGAATGATAGAGAAGCCCGGTGGGTTGAGGAGATCGATAATGGGGAATAAGTGGCTATTTAGCCAGGTTTCAGTCAGAAAACATGTCGATTTTATGAAGCAGGATGGTTTCCGCTATTTTGGTGGCATGCATGACTGCTGACCTACAGTTTAATAATATACAGTTTAGTTTGGGTGATTTTTTTCAGTTCGGATCGAGTAGGCTGGATGGTAGTTATTTGGGTTGGTGGCCTTGGAGGGCAATTAGTGCGAGGGATCCTATTAGGAGCGAGGATAACCAGAATCTTGGGGTAGCAGGGTTGGTTAGGACCATTGGCGTAGGTGTGGCTCAGCATTTCCGCTTCCAACTGTGACATTCCAGTTGTAGTGCATCTGGGTTTACGGTGGTACTGGGTAAAGGGGATGGTTGGCCATGTGGTAAGGTGCGAGGAGTCCGGGTGTATGGTTGTAGCAGGATCAGTGTTTGTCTTGGATGTGAGGTTATGAAGCGAGTTAGGGAGGATCTTGATGGTGTTGATTTTAAGCTCCAGACGAGTGAATATGGGGATCAGTTGAGATGCAGTTGACTGCAAGTTGGAGAGAAGGGTAGACTGGTGGACATCGTAGGCTGTGGTGGGAGCTAAAGTTGGATCTGGCTTGAGGTGGTTCAGGGATTGTGGGGAATCGGGCATGGTTGTGTGGTTTGAATGTGCAGGGGAGGTGGGACTTGATGGAGGCGGAGATAATTCTTGCTGAGAGGCCGAAGCTTTGTGGGGATTGAGGAAAGGGGAGGTTGTATGAGGGGTATATGCGGTGTTAATGTGTGGGGGTTGGGCAGAGGGAGGTTCTGCTGGGTGGGGAGAGGGTGTGGCTTGAGGTCTGTGAGGGTAGGAGGTAGAGAAAGATTGAGAGTGGGTGATGCGGAGGTGCAGAGAGAGGGGAAATAGCAGTCTAAGATGGAGAGGTTCTGTTCAGAAGCTTGAATAAGGATGTTTCTATTTTTGTAAATGGATATGGACAGTTCTCCGCTAAACTTTTGATATGGGGGTATAGCGTTTGGATCCATACAGGATGTTGATTGTGTTGGTTACATGTAGGTGCTGTAGGAAGATTTCTCTCCATTTGGAAAGAATTTTGGTGTAGAAGATGAAGTCTGTTAGAAGGCTTACGAGCGTTGAGCTGAAGTAGATGTCTGTTATTACTGTTTCTGGATGTTTTTTGAGGAGTTTGTGTTTGTAGTTTTTCACTTCATGTTTGAGAGATTTTGTGGGAATTTTATGCGGTAGGATTTTGGGACCATATCTTTCCATGATGCTGCCGTGAGAGGTAGTACATTGGGAGCGAGGTGTGAGGGAAAGGCTAAGTATCATGGGACAGAACAGAGGTCTGTAGTTTGAAGGTTCCTGAGGATTTAACTATCAATGTTGCCTTTATTGGTTTGGCCACTAGGTGGAGCTCTGAGGCTGTGGTTGGGTATAGTCTTCTCTTAGTTTTCCAGGATAGTGAGATTAGGGTTGCACTGTAGTCGAATTCCTTTCTTTGTTTTGGGGATTTTTTTTTTTTTTTACTTTGTTTGGAAGAGGATTGTAAGGGTATTAGAGAGAAGATGGGTGCCGTGAGAGGAGAGGGGGTTGCAAGAAGTAAGTTGTGGGATGAGCACTAGTTCTCACTAAAGCACAATTCAGCCATCTGTACAACCAGAGCAGGATGTAGTGCGTTTCATTTTGCAAAAGAAATGGTTCAAGCTTTTCAGTCCCACAGTATATGTCTGAGTGTAGCTATAGGGGGAATACTATCTCCATATAACTCATCCCAGCTTCCACACGAAGGGTGCTGCAATGCAGTGTTATCGCACTCCCATGTTTGTACCGAGACTTCCTCTGAAATGAAATATATAACGTGTTCTTTATTGTAAAAAGACTCTACTAGCTGACGCATGTATGCCCACGGCAGTGTCTTTTCGTTAGAATTCGGACATAGTCTCAGAAATAAGCAGTCTTGCACTCGCTGAGAGTATACGCTTCCTTTACATTTCTTTTGGACGCCTGGAAGCAGCAGTCGGTGAGCAGCGCTGAAATCAATACTCTCTCACTGAGACTCCACTGCAGGAGCTCCATTCCGTTTCTAAGCGTGTCTCTCTCTATAGGACCCTTACGATGAAAATTCCCTCTTGGGCAGACACAATTGCATGCAGCATTCTTTTTGCAGCCTGATCTTCATGCAGCCCTGGAAAGCCTAGAATAATAGCGCGTTTTTTTTTGTTATAATTTTTTATTAACATTTTGAAAAAATTGCACCACAAGTACAATAATGATAATAGTAACTTACAATTTGAATGATATGAGTGAATATATTTTAGATATGAAAAACGGAGAAAAGAAAATTCATATATGATAAATACTTTGCGCCAATAAATAACACAACTATAGAGATATGTAACAGGATAAATAGTTGAATAAGTCGAATATAGAAAATAGTAAATATTAAATAATGCAAGCAACAGATGTAATAAATATAAAATTCTTAGAAAATCACACGTTAGCTCATCAGATATATAGATTAAATATATAGATTAAATATCATATATAGCTACAGATATAGCTACAGATATAGATAAATATTAATATAACCAATCTCCTCAGCCCTCGAGAAGTAATTCATTTAAAAGATCGAAATAAGGTATACAAAGGAAGATGAGGAATGAAATGTCAGCAAACTATAGTAAGAAGGAAAGGATAATAAGGAATTAGAGAGGAAGAATGATAATATAATAAAATAGTAAGATAGTAAAACATCAAAATTATAAGATAATTTGATAGGATAATAGGAAAGCATGAACACCAGGGGTGAGAAGGGAGAAAAGGGAGAGGAAGAAAAAATAAATAAAGTCAAGTGTCAAATCAAATCAAGGGGCATTGGTATCAGCACTTGGGGTATTATCATCAACATCTATGTCACAATTCATAATCAGGAAGGGTGTCCAAACACGCAGAAATACATCAGTTTGATTTTAAAGATTATAAATTATTCGTTCATGTGATGCTGTTTGGAACACAGTTGTCAACCATTCTTCTTGTGAGGGAGGGGAGGAAGATTTCCAATGTCGTAAAATACATATTTTTGCTGTCGCCATTGCTGTGTGAAATAGACGACATTGGGGTTTGGTGAGTTTTGGAGATAACCGAAGATCATGAAGGAGAATAACAGCAGGAGTGAGCGGAAGATGTAAAGGCATAGTAGAAGATAACATTTTTCCCACATATGACCAGAAAAATTGGACCAACAGACATTCACATATAATGTGTGTTGAGTCACAATTAGTGTTATCACATCTCCAGCAATTGGCATGGGGAATTAAACCAGCTTTCTTTAATCTTGCAGGAGACCAATGCCAATCATGAAGAATTTTAAATAAACAAAATTTAAGTCTAACTTCACGAGTTCTTTTGTCTAGGTTCTCCACTATTTCCTCCCATTCACCAGCAGTGTAAGAAATTGAAAGACGTGATTGCCACTTGAATTGTAATGTCTGTGATAAGGGCTGAGAAAAAAGATGTGTTGTAAAAACTCTGTACAAACCAGATATCACTCCTTTAGGTTTGCCCCAAGTATTTATATATGATACTATGTGCGAATTTGAAAGCATCGGAGAAGATGAACCGAATTGTTTTATCAAGCATTGCTTAAGCTGGTCATATTTTAGGGATTGATGTGATGGAAGTCCGAATTCATTTTGTATTTGTGTGAATGTTTTAAAGTCACCATTATAAAAAATTTGATCTAAAGTTTGAATACCTGCTGTTTTCCATAATGGCCATGATAGTACCTTCTTATTAATTACGAATACTGGAATTATTCCATATGGGTGCCTTTTCATGTATATGTGAGCTTAAAGCTAATAAACGGTGTGCTCTTTGACATGATTTGGACATGGCTGATAGAATTGGATTTGTGGGTTTCTGACACGTAATGTTAGTGCCATAAAGTGCAGAAATATCAGAGTCCGAAGATAAAAGATGACGTTCTAAATGGACCCATTGCGGAACATCAGAAACTCCCGGCAACATATATGATAATTGAGAGATCTGTAATGCTAAATTATAATGTTCAATGGATGGAAGGCTCATACCTCCAAAAGAATGGTGAGCTTTTAATTTTGCCACGGCTAAGCGAGGTTTTGTTGAACCCCAAATAAAGGTTTTTATTTTGGATTCTATAAGCCTCCATGTAGATAAGGGAATATGGAGCGGAAGCATGCCTAAGGTATACAGAAAACGAGGGAGTGTAACCATTTTAACAGCTTGAACTCTACCCCACATGGAAAGATTCCGAATTTTCCACTTATCAAAGTCACGTTGCATTTGAACAATCAGTGGATTCAGGTTATCTGTAATCATACTTTCCATACCTCTATTTACTAAGATACCTAAGTATTTAAGACGTGAGGGTTGCCAATGAAAGGGAAAGTTGTGTATAGTTGCTTTAGTGGTTCCATCAGAGATAGGTAAAGGCTTCGCTTTTGTCCCAATTTATTTTATAACCGGAAAATGAAGAAAAGGTATCTATGATTTGAAGTAAGGATGGCAATGAAGTAGAAAGGTTCGTTAGGGTGAGTAATATATCATCTGCGTATAGATAAAGCTTTGATTCACCTGTAGGGAGATGTATGCCTGTGACTGCTTCTGATTGACGAATAGTGGCTGCTAAAGGCTCCATTGCTAAAAGAAAAAGAAGTGGGGATAGAGGGCATCCCTGACGTGTTCCTCGTCGGATCTGAAATGATTCTGATATGAAGCCTCCACAGTTTACTTGTGCAGAAGGGTTATCATATAATAGTCGTACTTTCTGAATAAAGTGTCTTCCAAGCCCAAAACGTTCAACTACTATGAAAAGATAATCCCACTCTATACGGTCAAAGGCCTTTTCAGCATCTAATGATAAGGCTAATGCGCCTTGTGAAAGGTTTTTAGCATACCACAGGGTATGTGCTAGTGTACGTAAATGATTTCTAGAGGAACGTCCTGGAACAAACTCCTACCGGAGTTGAATGAATTAAGGAAGGTAAGACCTTTTAAGACGAGAAGCCAGAATACTGGCAAATATTTTGATATCACAATTCAAGAGTGAAATGGGACGATAGCTGGTACAGATTAAAGGGTCTTTTCCAGGTTTAGGGAGTACTGCGATTATTGCTTTGTTAGAAAGAGGACTTAAAGAATCATCTCGTTCAGCTTCTTGAAAAGCAGCATGTAGGGAGTCAATTATGTTATGCCCAGTCCAACTGTAAAATTCAGCTGGGAAACCATCTTCTCCAGGGGCTTTATGATATGGTAATTTAGATATTGCTTGCGCAATTTCATCCTTACTAATTTCTCCTTCAAGAAGAGCCCTTCCCTCATCAGAAAGATATGGATATGGAAGATCTACCTTTGAAAGAAAATCGGTTAGTTTACCTAAATCTACTTGCGTGTCTGGTGTGTAGAGAGATGTGTAAAAGCAAGCAAATTCATTCACTATGTCCTGCGGCCTAGTGAGAATAGTACCTTGAGATGATTTGATAGCTGGGATGGCCATGGCTGTTTCTCTTTGTCTTAGTTGTGCCGCAAATAGTCTACCTGCCTTTTCACCTTGTTCATAATGTCTTGTTTTCATTTTTTGAAGGGCAAATTCCGCCTTAGATGTGAAGAGCCCATTTAGCGCCATTCGAGCTTGCTCTAAAGATTTACGGTTTTGCAATGTTGGAGCTATGGTATATTGATGGGTATATGATTGAATGTTCTGTTCTAGTTCTTTTTGTCGTGCAGCATTCCGTTTGTTGGCTAATGCCGCCTCGCGCATTAATTGACCTCTTATAGTTGCTTTAGCCGCAGCCCATATCACTTTATCTGAGGTCACCAAACCCTGATTCATGGAAATTTAGGCTTGAAAAAAATGTTTGTAATTGATATTTGCCCTCTGGAGATTTATGTTGTTGTATGTTCATGCGCCAGGGTTTACGTCCTGGTCTGGATATGCCAACTTCTATGGCTAAGAAGACCGGAGAATGGTCAGATAATGCTGCTTCCAAAATACAAGATTCTTGAATGGACTGAATTAATCTTTGAGATACTAAAAATAATCCAAACAAGATAAGGTACCATGCGATGGGGAAGAAAATGTGTACTCAGTCTCTGACGGATGTGAAAGGCGCCAATGATGAATTAATCCATTATCAGCTAATATGTCATCCATTAATGCCCTATCAGAATTATTATTTTTATCTAGGGGGCCTGTTCTATCTAAAATTGGGTCCCTCACAATGTTCCAGTCGCCACCTATGAGATACTGTGATGCACCCATCTCAATTAGCAAATGATTTAGATGAAGAAAAAATGATTTTTTTGTTCCCGTCGGAGCATAAACTGAGCCAACACAAATGTAGGTATCTCCAATACGCAGCTTAGCAAATACATAACGACCTGCAGGATCTGTCCATGTTTTTGATATTGTGACTTGTAGAGATTTGCGAATTAGAATTGCTACTCCACATTTGCGGGTGGGACCTGCAGTTGTACGTTCATCCCTTTGTATACTACTGTGAATTACCTTGACTACCCAGTCTCTACAAAGTTTCTCTGATTCCAGTGTGCCCAAATGAGTCTCTTGAAGTAATGCCACATCTGCCCTTTTAGATTGAAGATATGACAGTACTTTTTTCCTTTTGATGTAGTGAGTAAGCCCGTGCACATTCCATGTAATCACAGAGAGAGGGCGTGTGTTGGACATGCTTATGGGATGTCAAGGAGCTTAAGTAAGCTATAAGAATAAATTTAAAAAATGGTTGCCAAGCAGAAGGATGGTCTGAATTAATAAAATAGGAGGGAGGAGAGAGGATAGAAAATAGGAAGGGAAACCCCTGGTTTTAGCAGAAATATAGATAATTATACAGAGTACAAGGTGTGAGAATAGGAAATTTATGGATACAGTAAAATTAAGAAAATTGAGGCGAATATAAGATATAAATTGATAGATAATAATATAAGTATCAAAAAATACTAAACTATGAACCGCTGGTCTGTTTCTCCCGGAGCACCACCCCGGAGAGGAGCCCCGACGCAAGGATAGTAAACACTGCCAGTACCAAAGAATATACAAATCATAGCACAACATAAATCATAGTAATGTATTAAATCTATGTGAAATCGCGTAGTGTAAATATATATATATATAGGATCGAATGAGTAATTCATAGAAGCATGTTAGATCTTACTTTCTCGGAAATTCAATAAATATAATATATATTAGATGTGAGAACATTCATTGTTATATATAAATGCACATAAATTAGGAAATAATTAATAAAATATAATAGACATACTAAATAGAACAGAGAAAGGAGTAAAAACTAAAGCGAATACTATTAAATATTATAATACGATAAGGTTGAACATCCTAATAAAACAGTATAATCCAGTGCATAACATAACAATGCATGGTGAATAGATAGCATTCTATTATGCAAAACTTGAATACAGTTTCCATTTATATTGTATAGGCAGACACTGTCTAATCAATTTAACTCTTACAATAGAAATATAAATAATGCTGTGTTTAGCTTAGTTCAGATTCAACAACATGAATGCTTACTAAAGAACTAAATTTGTCATATTACAATTGTCATTCTTCTGAGGCAGGCTTAAGAGGGGAACGAGATTTATCTCTATGATGATCTTGTGCAAAAACAGAAGCAGCGTGCAACGCTGAAGATTTATCATCTTGGGCACGAGTAGGTCTTTCTAAATCTCTTCCTCTTTGGCCAGGATTACTAACATTACGTCTTCTATTATCAAATGGTTGTTGTGTGGAACTCAAGCTCGCATGGTTATGATCAATTGAAGTGTCTTGTGTATCCATGTCTTGTGTTTTCATCTGATCTAGGAATTGCTGCAGATCTGCTGGATCATAAGTCTCTAGAGTCCCCATTTTTCGTAATACGAAAACGAGCTAGTTCGAATAGACCATATTTAATGTCCAATTGCCGCAACTGAGGTCTAATAGCAAGGAATGCTTTGCGTCTCTCGTTGGTTTCTTTAGAGAAATCCGCAGCCATTTGGATGATGTGACCCTTATATGAAAATGATCCATGCGATCGCGCTGTAGTTAGTAGAAGTCGAGTTTGCTCATGTCTTAAAAAACAAGCGATAAGAGGTCTTGGTTGAGCTGTATTGTCTTTCCGTGGAGGACCTATGCGGTGGGCTCTTTGTATTTCTAATGGAGGATCAAAGGTAATGCCAGTTAGTTTCGGAAGAACGTCACAGAGAAATAATCTAGCATTTTGATTTTCAATATTTTCCGGAAAACCAAAAAAGCGAATATTATCTCTCCTACTACGGTCCTCCAAATCAACTACCTTGCTGCGAAGGAATACCAGCTCTTGGTCTTTATTTTGCACTGCATCAAGACGATTTTCCACGTTAGTCAGTCTCAAATCTAGAACATCAGTTTTTGTATGAAAACCTGCCAATTCTGCACCAATGGCTTTGGTTTAGCAGTTAGGGATGAAATGTTAGCATTCATTCTTTCTAGACGCCTACTGACCGCAGAAATTTCCAGTAATATGTGATTCAGTGTATCACCTTGTGGGGAGATGTTAACTTTCTGAGGTGATTCTTTTGACGTAGAAGCAGATCCTTTACCAGGCATCTTGCTTGACTGCTTAACAACTTCAGCAAATAAAAGTGGTGTAGAGGATGTACTGTCACTTTTAATGTGTGACATTAAGATCAACCCCACAGCCGGGCGCAAAGATGTATCTTATCTTCTATTATATCTTTCTAAAATGATATTTCTGCGCACTGGGTTATCAAATATATCTTAGTGACAGTAATTATCAAAAAAGAGTTTCGACTGATGAGTAAATCTAACCACTTCAGTATGCCATATATCTTTTCCTATGACCTAAATGCTTGATATCTTGTGAGGTTTGATGTGTATGAGCGCTATATTAGGCAATAAAACATATGCAGAAATAGTCACATTTCATTAGGTTAGATATACGTTTTCACTTCACTTCATTTGATATGCGTTGTTAGAGTTGCAATATATCTGTCATAACCACCACTGATGTGTATATATAAAGCCATATAGACTGACTTCAACGTTGCACTTAGGAGTGTTCAGGAGTGGAGCTACATGTAGAAGGATATATTTTAAGGAATAAAATTATTCACCAAGACGTTGACTTTTACGCATGTGAGAAATAAGTTAGTTGACTGCACGTTTACTTCAAAATATGTAGCTTGACAACATATAGTAAAGGTGAAATTAAAGTTTTTTGAGCGCTAAGATTAATCCATGTATTAATTCATATATTTTCTCCCCTCTTTCTTTTTAAATAATGCAGGGCAATATTATAATTTTCCTCCTCACTGTGATAACAACTTCCTCTTTACAGGACTCCCGCGGGGTCTTAATTTCCACGTTGGAGCACTTCTTCATGAAACGTGCTTTTTCTCATGACTCCACCCGCAAATCCAGTCACGTCAAGGAGACGCGCGGAGAGGGGGCGGAGATAGTGAGAGGAATCCCGGTCTACGCGCATGCGAGGACCGGGGATTCCTGAAATGTTGGAGGCCGTCCGACGTCACGCTCAACTCAGGACTTCACTGAAGAAGAAAATGACATTGCTAGCGTCGTTCAGCCCCATACTGCACACAGAACAGCTCCGCAGGTCGTCACGAAGCCGAAACTACCGAGGTTGCAGGTTGAATGATGTAGGTAAGCGCACCGCTTACATCAAAGGCTCCTCTCCCGGCAGAGCCCACAGCTTAGGCGGCCATCTTACTCCGTGGCCAGACCACGCCCCCCAGCGCGGTTTATTTTTTCCTTATGAAGATCAAACATTACATGGAGCTCGTGTGCAGCGCAGCTGTGTTGGGAAAGCTCAGCGCAGGGAGGTCTTCCTGCCCTCCTACAGATGCCCGTCCCGAAGCCCAGAAAAGAAAGGGGGTCGAGGCAGAAGGGGCTGGAGTCGACTGAGAGATGCGGCCTGCAGGTAATTTAAGACACAGGAGTGGTGGGCTCACTTTAACCGCAGTGTCCATGCCTCCTTCTCGGGTCCAGTGATCGCCGGACCTTCAAGTCCAGGAAGCACCGGGGAGGCCAACAGCTGTTGCGGTCCCATCGGGACCCGCTGCCGCCGTAGGCCCCGGACCCGGTCAATAAGTCTGTTATCCACATTTCTTAATTTTTTTGTTTAAAGTTTTGTCCTCTTACGGTGTTTCTTTTTAATGCAAAATGGGGCGGCTCAGCATGGGAACGTCTTCCCGGACTCCAGGTATAGGTGCGCGAATTCCATCGGACGATAATCATCCCTCTGCCCTGGGGGGATCGAGGCAGAGGGTGCTGGAGTCGACTGAGAGAGGCGATCTGCAGGTCATTGAAGACACGGGAGGCAGTGGGCTCACCTTAACAGCAGTGTCCATGCCTCCGGCTCGGGTGCAGTGGTCTCCGGACCTCCAGGTTTAGGGAGCATTGGGGGGCACTAGAGGCGCAACTAGAGCCATATTTTGGGGGGAGGGGGGAGCTAAGAAAAAAATTCGGAGGGGAGGGGGGGGATAATTCTTCCAGCAATAGGCAGAGTGGAGATGCAGGGGCTCTAAGAAGGGGTGAAAAAACAGCAAAGCTGCATTAACAGGCAAATGGTATTTTAAAGACCTGTGAAGTCCTCGGGTGCGGCTGTGTGTGTGCCCGGGAAGCTGTCTCAGCCTGGGCTGACACATACAGGGGGGGGGGGCTGAAGCCCTTTGAGCCCAATGGGGGGCACAGCAGCTGTTGTGGTCCAATCATGGGGTCAGGGCCGGGGTCTGGTCAATAAGGCTCAGATATCCACATTTCTTCATTTTTTTTGTTCTTTTTCCTGTGTTTCTTTCTAATGCTTAAAATGGGAGGCTCTATGCACTGGGCTTTGGCGGGATTTACGCAGATTGCGATAACTGGCCCTGGGAGCTTCCATAGGTATTTCCTACTTAGTCGGCAGCCGTCTTTGTGTGAAGAATCCAGAGAACAATCTTGAAGTTGTCATTACAGCTAACCAGATTTGGGTGGTGATCAGGAATTTTTATCAGTTGAGGAAAGTTAGAGATGTTCCCTCTTACGGGCATGACAAACAGACCAACTATTGAATATCCTCTCTCATGGTGTGAAGACTCTGTTAAATATCTGGAAATCTATATAAATAGGGAGAGGCAATTGTTGATCCACGACAACTATGTCCCGGCAATCGAAAAATTCAATGCACAGATTGAAAGATGTATACAATTGCTTCCGTCTATGGCGGGCAGAATTGCACTGATTAAAATGATTGTGTTGTTCAAATTTCTGTATCTATTTAATAATATTTCCACCCCATTCAGCAAACATTTTGTTGCTAAAATTAGATCCTTGTTGACCAAACTTGTGTGGAGTGGTAAAAATCCCAGATTAAGTTTGGAGACTGTTACAGTACCATTCAAGAGGGGATTTGCACTACCTGATTTAAAAAAAAATATATATAGATATATATATATTTTTTTGTTGTTGTTTTTTTTTGTGCTAGTCAGTCTTATTAGTTTGACCTACGGTGTCTCTGTGGAATGGGACCAATTGACGCAGGAGAGTTGAGCACCCATATCACGGTTAAATATCCTAAGCCAACTCATACAGACTGTTGCACAAACTGGTTGATATGGTCTAAGACCAAGTCGGCTGGAATGGAACACCTCCACTTCCCAGCTCATAAGCTCCTTAATAAGCCTGCACTCCCCCCAACTTCAGATAAGAGTGTTATTAACAGAATGGAGAGTGTTAGCCTCTTTCGTGTTGGCCAGCTGTTTGAGGGTGGGAAATTTCTAACATTAGAGCAGTTTCAGGGAAACCGTGATTGATGCACTGGAGGTGTTTGCCCTTGTTAGAGTCAGACATGCAGTGTCTGTCAAATAGCTTCATTTCTGAATGAGCCAGCTGAGTTCCCTTCTCTCCCACACTTCATTGCTGCTTTGGAAACTCTGGGATGAGTTGCCAGACTGTATGTATTATATATGAACTGTATAGCAGCTACTGACAGTTCGGCCCTGTGAAAATGAGAACCAGATGTTCGAGGCATGTGTGGCTGTAGATGCACATGCTGTGCATAAGACCGCCATCTAGTGTTGGGTTTGGATGATTACAAGTTGTTTTTCTTCTAAGAAGATTTTCGAGTCACAAAGTTATGTGACTCCTCCCGTTGGTGATAGTGCGCATGGGCATAGACTCCAGTGTTAGGTTGTTTTTTTCTGCTGACTGGTTTCGATGTACTCTCTCGCGCTCCGGTTTGAGATCCTTTCAGGCTTCCTTAGGTTCGCCAGTAGATCCCTTTCTCGATATTGTTTTGATTCCGTAGTTCCCTTGTGTTCCAAGCAAAACAACTATTTTGCTCGTTGGATTCTTCGTCTCGCATCCACGGCCTTCGGGCCACACCTGGCTGGGCCTTTTCTACTTTAACAGCTCTATTGAATAATGAGCTGTTAGTGGAACGTACTCTGTTCCATTCCTGCCTCAATTGCATTTGAAATACCCTCACACTGACCTCAACTCGGTCTGTAATTTATGTCTGTTGCCCGAACACAGAGAAGACACCTGTGAGGCCTGCAGATCGTTTCGATGTACGAAAACTCTGCGGGATCAACGCACACGATGATTAGAAATGTAGCGCAGGCAAGCAGAAAATGCACCATATATATTTGCTCGACACATTGAGGAAGAAGAGGAATCTTCGATAGCCCAGGAAGAATTGGCTTCCATCCATGAGACCGATTCCGAATTTGAGGACGACCAACACCCAGTTATCCAGAAATGTTTGCAGAGACTTTGGTCCCCCGTGTACAGCTTCCCCCGATACAAAGCCTAAAAAATCGACTTCCACCGATAAAACTGCTTACGGGCCGCTACTACAAAAAAAACCATGACATGCACCGAAATACAGACTCGGATGCCCCACCCTCGGGCTCTTCACCGAAACATCGACCTACAGCAGAGGATTCTACCTCTTCCAAATCAGATTCGGGAACGATACATCGGACTGTAGCTTCGGTTCGGAAACCCAAAACCCATGATACTTTAGTTCCGAGCACACCGGTGCCAGGATCGAAACACCTACTGGCACCGAAATGATAGACTTTTTCAGACTGAAAACACCACCTGAGCCCATTCTCAAAACTATGCAGGAAAGGCTCGATCCGAGGCAGAAAGCGTTACAATTTCAGCCCGGCACTAAAAAGATTGTCCTTCAACCGCCAATTCCTCAAACTTCAAAGAGACCATTATCTTTTGAAGATGCTATTGAAGCTCCAATTCCAGTTCCTAAACAGAAGAAAAGGGACATTGCCACTGGCCCTTTGCACATTCCTCTACCTTCCTCTCCAATTCCATCAACACCACCCCCTACACATAGTCCACCACCCACTTCACCACCTCAATCTGAAGACAGTAACTTCTCTCCACATTCACCCATATTAGATGAGAATGAAAATACAGGAGAGGATACACAGCCTAGGGATCCATGGGACACCTATGATATAGAGCCACAAGGGACACTGATCCAGACCTTTATCCTACACGACCATCCCCACCAGATGATGCTTCAGCTTATCAAGACTTAATAGCCAGAGTTGCAGCATATCACCAGGTTCCACTATATAAAGACCCTATGGAGGATGACTTTCTCTTTGAGACCCCTCCCAATGCACAACAAGGGTCTCAATATTTATCTATACTCAAAGGAGCACTACATCATGCTGAATATATATTTTTTTAAATCCTGTCAAGGCACGCATAATTACACGAAAGGTTGACAAAAATTAAAGGCAGTACCATCTGAATATATTCAAAACATATTGATGCATCTGGGAAACAGGTGGCAGCCCAATCCTCTAATCACTGGCGAATTACAAATAGCCAAGCTCTTCTAGCACGCTACAACAGGGCACACTGGGCCGAAATGGAGGAACTCCTCCAACACCTCCCAGAGGAATACAAAACAAGCATTTGCAATGCAATAGGTCTCGCATTTACGCGAGTTTAAGCTATTGGCATTGTAAATGACCATGCCTTTTATTTGTTTTAGAAACGAAGAAAAAAAAAGGCATTGTTATTTGCAATGTCAATAGCTCAAACTTGCGTAAATGCGAGACCTATTACATTGCAAATGCTTGTTATACATGTAGTTACCTGAAGGTGAAAGACTGAAAAAAGTTATAGAATATTTTAGTTTTTTCAGCCACACCTTTGACCACGACCCTACGCTCACTCACCCCTTCCCCACAGCACGCAGCATAACAGTTCCCATACTTTCTTTAATGCACTTCGACCACTGGTGTCAACAAAACTAAACTGAGAGCATAAGTATCAAAATGCACTGATTACTTAAGCTAGGGGATTGGCACGAGGCATCTGGGTGATACAATGCTAATTTTCAATACTCTGCCTTCTTGTAACCCAAGTCATGTATGACATCGGCTACTTTATATTAATGATTTGAACAACAGTTTGCAAGCCAAGTAAATAGGCAATGCTACAGCATGAAGAAGTTCTGGACATATAAAAGCAACTAAACTGATTTCTCTGTGGCACCCCTAAGTACGGATGAACACGTGCATTCTAGCTAGAGGATGCAGTGCCTCTAATGAAAATAAGAGGTTTGAGCACATCGAAAAGTCACCCGAGTCGATATATCTGCTGCCAGCATTTTCAATACAGACAGGGCTGAACACAAGAAACTGAGGAGGCACGGGGCTCAGGTAGAGTACTCGGTGACTGGACATCATCCCCAAGACGCACATAGCTGAAAGAATATAAGTGATGATATGGCCCGAAAACACCCCAGGAACTAGGGGTGCACACATGCTTCTCAGACATATGTTTCGCAATTGCGCTACCCCTCTTTGGAATATACTTCCAAGGGACGGCTGACAACCAAAGCCGACTCCTCTAGGAAGAATGTTGCCCCTCAGTCAGCGTCATGTCTCAAACTTCAGACAAGATGTATCACCCCCTGATGAACGGTGCGTGACAATAACACTGGAGATACAGACCTTGAAGGGACAGAGGGTCTCTGCTTCAAGCTCCAGACTCCAACACTTTGGACAGGCAGGATTCGGATCGCACGCTGGAACAGGACTTACAGCGCATGCGCAATACAGCAAACCAGACGATAGAGCAGAATTACGTTACTGCCTGGAGGATTCAGTAAAATCGATATTTCTAAAACAACAAAAAAAGAACACTTTAGGAGGTTTCAATTAATCTACTAATGCTTTGTTTTAAATAGACGTTTTTACTAATTGGACAACGTCTAATGGTTTTAAGATATTGCTAGCAACCAGAACTCCGTCGTTTTAAAAACATGTTTCCAAAATGACATAATACGTTTGTTTAAGAGGAAATATGTTGTCTAATTTTGGAGTGATTACTTCACTGCATATTCGAAACAAAACTCTACTGTTCTAAGATGGCCGCCATATGATCCGAAGGAGGTGAACAAACGGCTGCCAACTTCACAGTGCAAGTTGACCCTCCCCACGTCTTCTATGCAATAGAACACAAGCGTCGCTATTTCCAGCTGTTTATTTTGCATCGCGCTTTCACTAAGTGAAAGCGCGATGCAAAAATAAACACGAAGAGAGAAAGAAAAGGGACAGTTAGCACCAAGGTGGAGATGAAGGTGCGAGAGGGGAAGGAAGCGGACGCCTCTAAGGGCGGTGGGGTCAGGGAGACGAGAAAGGAGCATATTTTACAAAAAACCCACATATATTACAACAATAGCCAAAAAACAACACTTGCATACCTCGTTGTGGAAGCGCTCCTCCCTCTTCTATGCTGGCATCGGGAAACCGCTAAGGCACAGCAACGGTCCGGTGAGCTCAAACAAAAAAAACAGACTAATACAACACGCCCACTAAAGATAAGAAATAGCGTTACGACAGAAGGAAAGCAGGAGAGCCAGTCCGGGTGGGCCGGACAAAAAAGCGAAAAGGAGGCACCCCAGAAAGCTTATTTCCAATGGCAGCCCACCGTTTACCATAAACGGTGACGCAAGCCAATGGAAATAAGGGGCGGGGCTTCAAGCCCTTTTCTCAAACTCCTCATTTACAATAAATCTCGCCGAACGAGCTGCGCATGTGCGCAGCAACGCTAGGCGAGACCTAAAAAGGGTGTATGAAATTGTTAATGAAGGAAAGCTAATTACTAACAAGTCCATTAAATGTGCACTAGATTCTGCTGACACTGCAGCAAGAGGCATCAATACTAGCTGTCTCCTCCGTAGACAAGCTTGGCTTTGTGTTTCAAGTTTTAAACCTGAAGTACAGCAGGCAATTCTAAATCTCCCATTTGATAAAGAGCATCTTTTCGGCCCACAGTTAGATACAGCCCTTGAGAAAATGAAAAAAGACACTGAAGAAGCAAAATCTATGGGGGCTCTACAATCTCCTAACTATCGTGGGTCTTTTTGTCGCCCAACTTACAAACAAGGTGTCAAATCTGCCACTACAGATAATGCAGGATCCTCCTACAAAAATCAAGCATAGTCATCCACTTCTAAAACCTACTACAGAGGATCATATAGAGGTAACAATTCCAAAGGCCACGGTGGAGGAGATTCAACCTGTACCCCAAATACAAACACCAAACAATGACATGGTTACCATTCCCCCTCAAACATTTAACACCTGTAGGAGGAAGTCTTCAAAGTTTTTATTCAGCATGGAAATACATCACAACAGATCAGTGGGTGTTGGACATTATCCAACATGGTAGTTGTCTTAAACTTATTACCACTCCTCCAAATATACCACCCCAAAAACACAAACTATCCATACAACATCAGGCTCTCCTCAAACAAGATTTCAGCTCTTACTCAAAGGAGCATACCCTGTACAACTTCAACATCAAGGAAGAGGAGTATACTCCATGTACTTCCTCATTCCCAAAAAAGGCGTCTCTCTTTGACCGATTCTAGACCTCAGACCTCTAAATCAGTCGGTACATCTTTATTTTGGCAAAATGCCATAAAAAACATGTAACACATAACATGAATAAAATTCAATATAAAGGCAATAATCATTAAAACAGATAAAATGTCATATTAATTTATATCTCTAAAATTCAGAAAAAGGATATTTAAAACAAGGCCTCAATCAAAATTTACAAGCTCATAGCGGTTTCCTGATCGCACTGCATGGCACATGTCTATTGTTATTAGTTTTTGCAAAAATCGCATTGATGGCCGGTATTGCCTAATCTCTACCTGGCGCAACAAAGGAATCGGAGAGGTAATTCTTGGGCCTGCATAAAGTGGACAAAATAAAGTAAAGTGGCATATGCTTTGTTTGGTGGCGTTATCACAGTGACACTTTAAAGTGAAGTAAATTAAATCTGAAGTATGTTAAAAGGAGCCAGTGATTTACATTCTCAGTCCATCCCAAATATGGATCAATTAATTTGACTGTAGAGATTTGCAAGTAATATTCAACTGTTTTCATATCCAGGGTGCCTCATAATCTTTCCTCCAAACAATGGTTGGCGTACTAGGATTTCACAATCATCTTAGTATTCGGTGGGAGAGTTCTTCACTTGTTTTCGCCAGATAACCCTTTTTAGGTCGAACCTAGCAGCACGCATGCGCTGCTCTGCGAGGCTTCTTGTGTCTGCTCCCGTCTACTCCATGTGGGTCTGACTCCTCCCACACATTGGATTGGCTTTTGCGTGTGTCTTTCAATAATGAAAGCACGCAAATGGCTAAAGGCGAGTGCATGTCCCACCTCTTTTGTAATGTTCACTCCCACAGCGTTTTGCCTGCGGGAGCGAGCAGCGGCGCGCAGGGCGGCAGCTGCATTCCTCGTGGGTCAGGTTACTATCTACACGCAACGCGCCGTGCTTTCGCTTCCAATCTGGGGGCCGCCCGCTTTTGCATATTTTTGTTGTTGAGAGGATTAACTATTTAATCCCCTGTAAACATGCTCTTGAAGTCCTGGAATTATTATTATTTTGTTGAAGATCGGAGCGCAGTGCTTATTAGTTGCCGGCTCGCACATCTTTTTCAGTTTCCTTGGAAAGGCCCTATCATCCGTCCTCCACCGTTTCCTACACTGGTTGCTGCGTGCTTCCGAGTCTGCACCGGGCTCCCTCAGATACCGAAGCCCCCTCTTGCTGATGCAGCCTGTCCTCCAAGAATCACATTATTAATTAGCCCCTTGGGTGACGCGCCCTCTCTTGCTTGCCAGGGTCTCTCAGATGTTTCGCATCCTAGTTTTGGTGGCGAGAGTGCTGCTGTAACCGAGTACCTGCACTTCTTTAACCTTCAAAACATAAATGCCAACATATGCAAACACAAAAGAGGGGGTGGATCACACTGAGCGTTGGTCGAACATGAAGCGTGAACTGAATTTGCCTGCTTTTCTGTGACAGGTGCCTTCCATGCCGACGGTACACTCTCCCCCATGGAAAACCAAGACTCTCCGTCGGCACAAGACAATGACAAGTCTGACATTGCCGTCAGCTGACGCAATTTTGCCAAGGACGCTCTGTGCTTAAATTTTACTGTGACCATGTCGTCACTGAGATCTGACCCGCCCCTCCACCCCTTTGCCATCACAGCAAGCAACCGTGCCTCATCTTTGCTCCAAACGGCTCCGAGGCTCCATGGCTTTCGCATCAGTTTCCCTGGAGATCACAGTGCCACAGGACACCTTCATATGCTTCACGCACTGAGAGATGTGATGCATACCTGACCATCGCATCTTGCTCACTCTCTTATGACCCGTAAAAGCTTCTACTGGCTTGTTCTTTTTGTGTAAACACTAAGAGAGTTCAGGTGTTGTCGGGACATCCCCCTTATGTACTTCTTCCCCCTTCTCGTGCTGTAGTCTGTCCTCACAGCTTCTCCCTGAACCCCCTCCATGTTGCGCGTAACCGTGTGCTTTTGCATGTTGTAACCGCACCTCACTCTTTACCCTTGTGGCCTCCGTGCACCCAGCCCTTCACCATGTTGCTTCAGTGCCCCCCCTGCCCTCCCCTTGTTGCTTTTGTGTGTACCTCGCCCTCCCCTTGTTGATTGTGTGCCCCGCCCTCCCCATCTTGCTTTTACGTCTCTGCCATCCTCCTGTTGCTTTGGTGTCCCTCTGCCTTTCCCCGTGTTGCTGCTGTGTTCCCCTGCCCGTCCCATGTTGCTTCACCCCTTGCTCTCCCTGTTGTTTCGATTTCCCTGATTGCTTAAAAAAGTATTAAAAAACGCTTTTGCACATTATATTTTTGATTACTGATCTTACTTGGATCAGTATCTAAAAACAAAGTGTCCATGTCATTTTGTCGACAAACATGCATGGTGCCTACACAATGAGACTGGCAGCCACGCAAAGTTTTTTTACATTTTACTTTAGCTATGCTGCACAGCATTGCGGATGCTGTGCAGCGTGGCTACAAACCATTGGCGAGACCTATTGGCTTTGCCAATGCTTGTTACTCTTTTGGCAGCTTGCTGGTGCTCCCCCTCCTGGTGCTCATCCTGCGGTACCCCCAGTGAGGGCGTCAATGTCGAGTTATCATGCGTCTGGTCGGGGGCCTCACTCAGCACACTAGGGACTACCTCTACCACAGCGGTACTTCAAAGGGGTGTTGCTAATTGGGGTAGCCACACTCTGACCAGGTGGTGAACATGCCGACTCTCGGGGGGCCTATAGAGAGTCTCCCCCCACAGTCATCTCGATTTCCGTGACTACGACCCAATCGCCCTCTGGAGCATCATATCTATCGATGTTGTTTTAGGGGGTGGAAATGTTACTCCCACACCCCCTTCCAGTGCATTTGCGCTTGCCCATGAGGACCTCCCTGTATGGACACCAATGGATTTAACAGATAGTCCCACCACCAACCCCGTAGTGGGGCGCTCCAGTGAGATGCTCCTCTGCACAGCGCCTCTCCTACCAAATAGGTCAGTCTCCTGGTGCCCAACGGTTTTACAGAGATGGCATATAGGCAGGTTTCAAGGCCAGCGAGGACAACAAAAATATCAGGGCCAGCAAATACACTTTAGCAAGGCTGCATGCAGCAGCAGTAGCCACTTACCTCATCCCCTGGTCTTGCTATTGCCTCCGCCTCCACTAACACAAAGACTATGGAGGCTGAAGATGCAGTACACAGTATTGAGCTTCATGCAGAACTGCTAGGCTGCAGCAATGGTAGTAGAATGAAGGCTGCCAAGTGGAGGGCAATTTGATTTGGAAGAATAATTTGGGGGACTGATTCAAACCAAGGCCAGGACTAGAACGAAAAATCTAATTCAATGCCGGGCCAGTTTTGCGAGACTGCCACTAGCTGTGATTGACAAACAAAGTCAGGGAAGGCATAAGCATAGCATAGGCACAACATAGGATCTCCACATGGTTCTACAGCCACAAAACCTATAAGGCCATCAAAGCGACCCCTCCCCTGCCACCCTGTGTACACCCGAGCTCACCCTCCTCCACGAGCGAGCCGGGCGCATTGACGAGTGGGCAGAGACAGAGCAGCAATGCGGCCTGGCGGGCTGTGGTCATTGTCTGAGGTGGCGGCAGCCATAGGCGGGCTGGGGGGGGGCCTGCTAGCCTCCCACTGACAATACTCACTACGGGCATAGGAGTCTGAAGATCGCAATACATCAACCCAGAGCTACGGTTCCAGCTCTCTCCCTCCAAAATGGCATGTGGCTTGTGTGGGCGGGCACGGCATCAGGGGAGGGGGCTCTCTAATTCTAAATCAGCAAATCCTATCGGAACATTTCCATATGGTCACTCTTCAAGAAGTGATACCATTGTTGCAAAAAGGAGATTTACGGCGATATTGGATCTAAAAGACTCCTACTTTCATATACCCATCATCCTTCACACCGCAAATACCTCAGTATATTTTCCAGAGAAAACACAATCAATTCAAAGTTCTTCACTTAGGAGTTACAACCGCCCCACGGGTATTCTCAAAATTCTTAGCAGTGGTAGCAGCACATCTGCACTAACAAAACATTTATGTATTCCCATTTCTAGATGATTGGCTGATAAAAGCAAACAGCTTTCAGGTTTGCAACCAACATACACAAAAAACATTAACCCTGCTACATTAACCCCTCCGCTGCTAGGCCTTTTCCACCCCTGTGCTAAGCCTTTTTTTGGCTATTAGGCCCCTGTAACTTTTTGTCCACATAAGGTATCCACGTCAGATTTGCGCCCTTTTTTTTCCAACACCCTGAGGATTCTAAAGGTACCCAGGGTTTGAGGATTCCCCTGGAGGGGGGCCCAGAAATTAGCCAAAAAACAGCTAAATATTCTTTTTGGTTTTTTTAAATGGGAAAAAAGTGCTGCAGAAGAGTCTGTTTTTTTCTTTGCAAATGGCATCAACAAAGGGTTTGTGGTGCTGAAATCACCATCTTCTCATCTTTCAGGGACAGGCAGACTTGTCAGAAAACCACAATTTTCTACACAGTTTTTGCATTTTACTGGGACATAGCCTATTTTTGCTATTTTTTGTGTTTTCAACCTCCTTCCAGTTAGTGGTAGAAATAGATGTGAAAGCAATAATGGATCCCAAAAAGCTATATATTTCTGAAAAGTAGACAAAATACTGATTTCAGTAAGGGGTCATTGGTGTAGATCCTTCAAGGTTTTTTTTATAGAAACTAACAGTTGAAAATAAAAAATATTGAAATTGTGTTGAAAAAAACAGCCATTTGTGACAACGTTTTCACCTGTAACTTCTTCTAAATATGACAGATTTTTGAAAGTTGCATCCATTGGACCCTTCTGGTTGTGGGGATATATAGGACTTGTAGGTTCACCAAGAACCCGAGGAGCCCAGAACCAATAACTGAGCTGCGTCTTGCAATGGTTTTTCATTGTGTACCGGGTATATACCAATTCATTTGGTAAAATATAAAGAGTGAAAAATAGGTACCAAGGAAACCTATATATTTCTGAAATAGGAACAAAATATAGAGTTTAGAAGCAGTGCTTACTTGCACATCTCCAAAATTATGGGTACCCATACAAACATGTTAATTAGAGGTCATTTTTCAAAATGACTTATTTTTTTACAAATTGTCCTACATTTGGAAGGCAGAAATGCAAAGAAAGTCAATTGGTAATAACACTTGTTCTACTATTCTGTGTTTCCCTAAGTCTCCCGATCAAAATGCTATCTCACTTGTGTGGGAAGGCCTAGTGCCCGCGACAGGAACGGCCCAAAACACAACGTGGACACATCACATTTTTCCAGTGAAAACGGACACTTTTTTAGCATTGTGCCTAGCTGTGGATTTTGAACCCTAGCTCAGCCGGCATCTAGGGAAACCTAGCTAACCTACACATTTTATAAAACTAGACACCCAGGGGGCTCCAGGATGGTGTGACTTGTGTGACTCTCACCTAGTTCTCTCACCCAGAATCCCTTGCAAACCTCAAACTTTGTAAAGAAAAACCACATTTTCATCGCATTTCTGTGATGGAAAGTTCTGGAATCTGCGTGGATCCACAAACTCCCATCCACCCCGCATTCCCCAAAGTATCCCGATAAAAATGGTACCTCACCTTGTGTGGGCCAAGTGCCTGCGGCATGGAAGGGCCAAAAAAGTATTGTGGAGACATCGAAATTACCTATCACAAAACAACCTGGTTTTGCAAGAGGGGGGGTCACCTGGGTTTTTGGCCCCGGGCTCGGCAGCCATCTATGGAAACCTACCAAAACCTCACATTTCTGAAAACTATACACCCAGGGGAGTCCAGGGATGTGTGGGTTGCGTGGATCCCCCAATGTTTTCCTAACCAGAATCCCCTGCAAACCTCAAATGTAGCTGTTAAAAATCAAATTTTTCTCACATTTCTGTGTGGGATCACTGTGCCAACACAAATGTCCTACCACTCAGCATTCCCCTCAGTCTCCCGAGTAAAATTATACCTCACTTTACCCCTGCGCGTCCGTCGTGGTCGCCGGGATGACGTTGCGGTGTCTACTTAGACACCGCCCCTGCACGCTGACATCAGTTCTTTTTTTTCCCCCACCAGCCTAGCGCAGATCCGGAGAGAGCTTGCCCCTTAGTCACTTTTTGACTAACCTTTTTCGACTTTTGTCCACATCTTTTTCGAGTCTTCGACTCTTGGTAGTACGAGAAATGTCCCATCGTCGGACCGGCTTCAAGCCTTATGGCTCCTGTCACAAGCTGATGTCTGTCACGGATCCGCACCTCGTGTGCCTTTGGTGCCTGGAGCGCGACCACGACCCAAAGTCGTGCTCCGACTGTCGGGCCATGAACCCTCCGACTGTCTGGTCCCGGAAGCTTTTGGAGGCCCGGCAGTCGGCTCTGTGTTGCTCGAGGTTCCGGTCGAGAGGAGGGTCTCTGACCGATCGCAGACCCACCATCACGATTCGTCTTCGCATTCCTCGGGTAAGTCGAAGCACAAGAAGGCGAAGAAGCATCTTCGCCTTCGCCTCGTACATCTGCCGACGCAACACGGGACCTGAAGCGTCATCGCTCTCCGGCTCCGTCTTCGGAGCCTGCTTCTCGGACGGCGCCCGCGCTTCCTTTCCGGGTGGACGATCAACTCTTTGTTGGATATGTAGGGGTTAAGAAAGGTCAGGCTGTACAAAAACGCACCATCTTTTGATGGGTTGTCCTATGCATTAAAATCTGCTACTCCTTGGCAAAGAAGAAAGCCCCAGTGGGTTTGCGTGCCCACTTCACCATGGCAACGGCAGCTACTACTGCTTTGGGGCGTGGAGTTCCCCTCCTTGACATCTGTCAGGCAGCCACGTTGGCATCTTTGCACACATTCACTAAACATTATTTCCTGGACAGCCAAGTCCGGAGAGATGGCTACTTCGGACGTTCTGTTCTCCAGGACTTTCTGGTGTGAACTTAGTTCGCAGACCCACCTCCAGGGTTGGCATTGCTGGAGTATCTATTCTAAGGTAAGGAATCTATAACTAATGGTCTCTTTCAGATGAACAAGTTACTTACCTTCGGTAACGATGTATCTGTAAGAGACATATGTTAGTTATAGATTCCTTACCGCCCCACCCATCCTCCCCGTTCTGCGAACTGACTTCTAGGGTTAGGGACTCCCTTTCAGGGCTCTAGTTATTTGCACCAGTGGTCAGTGTCTTGCATGGCTCTGCGCTTCTGATGTGGAAAGTCATGTCAGAACTGACAGCGCGCAGGGGCGGCATTTAAGTAGACACCGCAACGTCATCCTGGCGACCACAACGCCGACGATGGACGCGGAGTCGACCAACGCCACCTACCGACACGCAGGGGTTCTGCTAAGAGAAAAATTATCCGGATCTAGTCTGACGCCTGGGGTAATTCTTAGGTAAGGAATTTATAACTAATTTGTCTCTTACAGATCCATCGTTACCGAAGGTAAGTAACTTGTTCTTCAGGGTTTATGGGACTCCAAATACCAGGGTCGCCATATAAATCACCTAGAGCTTCAAGCAGTTCAACTATCATTGAAAGCATTTCTACCTCACCTCAAAAACTAGGTTGTCCTAATCTAGACTGACAATATGGCAACCATTTGCTATATATAAAAACAGGAGGGGGGGGGGCACTCTTTACATTTATCGCAACTATCTCAAACCATTGGGCGCATAGCAATTCGTCACAACATTGATCTCCTAGCGGATTATGTACCAGGAACAAGCAAACCAGTTGCAGACCTCCTCAGCAGGATGGAGCAACAAGTCTAAGAATGAGAACTCCACCCCAGAGTCCTCCCACCATACTTTCACAAGTGTGGATTTCCTCAAATAGACTTGTTCGCAACCCCAGAAAATGCAAAATGCCCACACTTTGCGTCCAGGTCCCCACACCCACTATCCAAAGGCAATGCTCTATGGATGTACCGGTCAGGGATATTTGCTTACGTTTTTCTGCCTCTCCCACTACTTCCATTTGTGGTGAGAAAACTCAGTCAGACCTCCCTCACCTTAGTTCTCATAGCTCCAACTTGGGCACGATAGCCATAGTTCACAACACTACTGTAATTCTCACAAGTTCCCCACGAGAAACTTCCTCACAACCCGGACCTTCTCACACAGAACTATGGGGAAATCAGACATCCTAATCCCAAGGAAATGAACCTTGCGATATGGCTCCTGAAGTCATAAAGTTTGGCTATTTAAATCTACCACAACACTATATGGAAATTCTTAAACAAGCTTTTAAGCCTGCAACTAGAAAATGCAATGCTGCCAAATGGGAACATTTTGTTTTATACTGTCAGCGTCAAAAAATAAACTCTTTAGATGTTCAGGTACAAACCATTATTTGTTATCGGATAAACCTTTAAACCTTAGGTTTAGCCTACACTTCTGTACGCCTACACCGTGCTGCCTCAGCACTTTACAAAACAGACCGCATATGTCTTTATTAAAAATTCCAGTCATTAAAGTCTTAATGGAAGGACTCAAGTCATTCCCCGTACACTGCCACCAGTATGGAATCTTAACATTGTACTAACAAGGCTCATTGGGCCTCCATTTGTGCCATTACATTCCTGCCAATCCCAGTACTTACCTTGGAAAGTAGCCTTTTTAATAGCCATCACTTCACTCAGACGTATCAGTGAGCTCCAGGCACTAACCCTAGAAGAGCATTTCTTTCAACTACACAAAGATAAAGTAGTGTTCAGAACAAACCCCAAATTTTTTCCCAAAGTAATCTCTCCTTTTCATATTAGTCAGTCAATAGAATTGCCTGTATTTTTCCCCCCAACCGAACTCTATTGCGGAAAGAGCTCTTCATACTCTAGACATTAAGAGCTTTACTTTATTACACAGACAGAACGAAAGCATTCAGGAAAACTAAGCAGTTATTCGTTGCTTTCTCACCTCCTCACATTGGAAATCCAATATCAAAAAATGGTATTTCCAGGTGGATAGTCAAATGTATTCATACCTTTTATGCTAAAGCAAAGAGACTCTTACCTGTATCCCCTAGGGCTCACTCAACTCGTAAAATTGAAGCCTCTATGGCATTTTTAAGGAACATTCCCATTGCTGATATTCGTAAAGCAGCAACATGGTCTACACCACATACTGTCACAAAACATCACTCTGTGAATATTTCAGCACACCAACAATCCATTGATGGACAAGCAGTGCTTCATACTGAATTTCAAACAACTCCAACCTCCACAGGCTAGCCACAGCTTTTGGAGAGGGACTGCTTTACAGTGTATGCACAGCATGTGTATCTACAGCCACACATGCCTCGAGCAGATTGTTACTTACCCTATAAGCATCTGTTCCTGGCATGTAGTGCTGTAGATTCACATGCTCCCTACCTCCCTCCCTCCTCCCCAGATGCCTGTGTAGGTTGCAGTTCACTAATTTATTTTACTTTAATTCACATTATTAGCATGGACATGACATCACTAATACTCACTAGAACTCCATTTTCACCCGCCTGCGGCAAAGCAATCTAACAATGAAGTTGATGCCCATGCGCCCTATGACCAATGGGAGGAGTCATATAACCTTGTGTTTCAAGAATCTCCTTCGCAGAAAATCAATTTGTGATCATCCGAACCCAACACTAGATGGCAGACTTATGCTCAGCATGTGAATTTACAGCACTGCATGTCAAGAACAGATGCTTACAGGGTAAGTAACATAATCCTTATGCTGGCGTATAGAAATACTGTTGTAGTCAAACTCAGTCCGTATCCATAAAGCACAGACTCATACATAGAAGAGACCCCCTCTAAACTCTAAGATTGTGTGAGATGTTCCAGAGGCCCAGCCAGATTCTTCCATTTAGCAGAGGAGTGCCCACCCGTAAATGTTTACTGATCTGAAATTACACAAGCCATAGGAAAGATACTGGACTCGCAGGTAAATTGCTCCCCCAGACTGTTACTGATGGACTGTTTTAAGCCCCTCCCTTACATCAACCAAGAGTCTGGCAGTGGTGCTGATACTTTTGGTGAAACCCAGACTGTTACGCTGTTGGATGAAAGGACTGCCCCCTAAACTGAAAGACTAGTTGAAAGATTCTGTGCTGAGATGGCAGAAGTATACACCGATTTGCAAGTAAACCAAGCGAGACCCAGAGACATTTTGGGCCCACTTAGACAATACCTAGATGGCAAAGCTGAAGCTAATGCTCCTCAATGGAAAGATGGTGGGGTGAAAGTGTGATATGTAATAATAAGCATTTCTGAAGACCTGTCATTTCTGTGACTGTATGGAACCTTATTTAACAATGGTCTGTGCTATGGGGGTGATAGACAAGTTTTAAAGTACTCCCCATCTATTTTTATACGTATGCTTAGACCCGATCTTTTGCAGTTTGGCAGAAAATACTGTACTTGGATGTTGAAGATTTACATCCATGCTTATTGTCACTGCTCGATTTTATGCCTGTAGTATACATTTTGTATGTATTTTTTTTTTAGAGACTAATAAAAAAACAATAGGATGTCTACCATGTTTTGTCTGCCTTTGAAGAAAGAGGCAATCCATTTGAGACTTATTCAGCAAAGGCCAAGACTTTCTAGTTTGGGTAATAATGTAATAATGTAAAAATGGAAGTGGGCCTTTCAAAAGCTGTCACTGAATCTAGAAGCAGGAGGGCTGCAACGCGGTTTTTGACCATTGTATATTTTAGGTCATCCCAGATGGATATCTGGGCTGATACTCTGCACTGTAAAAATCCCGAGTGTTGACCAGAGAGAGAGAGAGAGTCATTTTCTTCAGTGAAGTTAAAGTGCAGTGTGAAGAACTGCTCCCTCAATCAATTTTTCCAGGAAAGTACCATTGGAAATTGGTCTATAGTTGTTCTTGGGTACCCATCTGCTAAAAGCATTCGGAATGTTTTTGAAGATTTTTGGTTGAGTTGGATCCATTGGGGACCTGAAGGTTTGCTTGTTTTGATAAAATTTCAGAATTCCTTTTCTGAGAGTGAGTTGAAGGAAGTAAGAGATTGTTGATGGATTGAGTCTTAGTTCCTAGTGGTCCTATCTCTTGTATGTGGAGTGCTTTATGCTTTTTTCTTGAGGTGCCTTTCTGGTTCTTCAATGTTCGTGATAAACTGCATCACAGAAAGCTTATGATTGGGGTATCTCAGAGTTAAAACACTCTGGGTCACAACATTTTGCAAGGATCCTTTATAGTTCTTTGATGGGCAGTGTGCATCCACTATATGAGTGGTGTAGGTTTGTTTGCTGCTCTCTAAACTTTGTTATACAGAGAAAGGAGGACTTTATCTTCCTCATCTCTCAATTTGAGTGCGATCTTCATCTTGTTGTTGCTCCATAGTACACTTTTCCTGTGTCAAGTTTTAGTTGATGTTTTTAATGGAATTTGATTCTCCAAGCGGTTGTTTGTTAGATGGAGTTTATTGCGATGTTGGAGTCCAGTGTTGGGAGGTCTCTGGTGTACAGCTCCATCAGGCACACTCAGCATCTAGATCAGAATTAAACATTACTACAGAACTAGTGGGTGATAAGTGATGGCTTTCTGTTTAATATGTTAACATTAATTTGTAAAATGCAAACAGTATTCCTACGAGAGATGTTTATCTGCAAATTTCATTTTCTGTTTTCCCCATTTCCAGACTGACGATGGAGAAGATGACCTTAAAAAGGGCACACAGCTTTTAGAAATTTACGCTTTGGAAATTCAGATGTATACAGCACAGAAAAACAACAAAAAACTTAAAGCACTATATGAACAGTCCTTGCACATTAAGTCTGCAATCCCTCATCCACTCATCATGGGGGTAATTAGAGGTTGGTAGTTCAATAATATATATATATATTTAATTTTATATATTGATTTTATCAGAATCTTCAATTAACAAAAAATAAAGTTGTATTTTCTCTTTGGCTGGGTACAGTGCAACACAGCGGCAACAATATACAATGTATAGTTCATACTACGATTAAATCAGTCATCACAACCAGGTTCCGACAGTTGATTAGTGGATACATTCAGAACCAATGATCTCAATGATGGGTATGGATAACATGCACAAGCTCGTCTCCCACATATGCTTATACAATCAACCCATGTGCTGCCATTGTATGTGTAAGGGATGTTTCTAAACTCAGGGCGGTTCTGTGAAGGGAGTAACTCACTATATGTGTCCGATTGTGTGTTGCAATAGAGCATATCTATAGTCCAATCATCTATGGTCGGTACTGGGCCTTTAGCCCAACGCATTGCAAATCTGCGTTTAGCAAGCAGCAGGCCTATCGCAACTTGTCTCCTTACACTTTTGTCAAACCCTATGTCATGTCCCAATAAGGCGAGCAACGGATTGGGTTCGAGGGAGAGACCCTTAATCTCATTCAAAGTGCGAAAGATCTTCCCACAGAACTCTAGAATCCTTGGGCAATACCAAGCTACGTGCAAGAACCCAGCCTCTTGTTTTGCGCAACGGTGACATACCGCCGAATCGCGTAGTCCGTACCGGCAGAGCCTCTCAGGTGTGTAATACACTCTATTAATATATTTAAAATAGATTAGTCGGTGTCTACCATTTAGAGAGATGTCTTGTCACTTCGCATAATACTGCCAACTTTTGTCATCTATAATTAGGTCTAGGTCTTTCTGCCAGTCCTGGCGAGCTTTCATTAAGCGTGGCCTTCTAGATTCCTGTGCAAAGCTATAAATTTAGGTAACCAGCTTAGCGGGAGTGGCAGATCGTAAAATATATGAAAGTGTTGGTATCTCTAGTGGCTCCTGCATATCTTCACCCAGGAGGTCGCGTGATGCATGTTGGGCTTTGAAGTATTGATATTGGGTGAGAGTCAAAGGTTCATGTCCCTCCTCCAAAATGCCCACCCACTTATGTACCACCCAGTGGTGAAAGAAATCGCCCATCTTAGATATACCTAGAGTCCGCAATGTTCGGGAGACATCCCTTTCTCTCCCCGTCGGAAACCAAGAACACCATTCTAGTGGGGTCAGTGGGGAGTACATCAAAGCTCCTGCATATCTCTCCAGTAGATTTCGCCACACATGTACTGTTGAGTTTGAAGAATCAAGGATACTAAGTCGTTTAACCGGGGCACTAAAGAGCACTTGAGGGAGAGTATCAGGGTCAGCAGCGTCTCTCTCAATGTGCAGATGCGGTAATTCCTGTGTGCCATGTATCCAGGAATGTGCCTGTGAGCCCTGTGCCGCTTTATAGTACAACTCGAGATCCAATGTATTTAGGCTGCCCATAGTGAATGCCAAGGTAAGAGTATCTCATTTAACCCTTGGCTGCTTACTGTCCCAGGCCAATTTAATCATCAGTGAACGTAGTGTCAAATATGTGACGCGGAAGTAGCATCAGGATATTCTGAAAGAGGAACAAAATTCTGGGGAGGACTATCATCTTCATAAGTGAGATGTGTCCGATCAGTTAGAGGGGTAATCTGATCCATTGGGCAATATCCTCTTCTAGCTTGTAAATTGCTTTCCCATAGTTGTCTGATAGTACTATTCTGGGGTCTGCATGAATTTGTGTTCCTAAATAACGCACTGAATCCGTAGTCCACTGTAGTGGGAAGTCTAATTTCACTGGAGTCATGGATGGATTTAGGGGAAAAGTTATAGATATCGTGCAATTAACCCTGAGGCCCGGTAGCTGGCCAAAGCGGACAACCTCAGTGAGCACAGGGGTGAGATGCTTCTCGGACATAAAGCAGCGTGTCGTATGCGTATGTCGAGACAATTAAGCGATAACTAGGGAAGCGCAGCCCCCTATGTCCGTAGTACTCCCTTAAGGCACAGGCTAGGGGCTCTACCACCAGTGCATATAGAAGGGGGGACAGTGGGAACCCCAGTCAGTTTCCCCTCGAGATCGCAATGGGGAGGTGACAATATTGCCCACTCTTTCCTGGCCATTGGGGCCGTGTATAAAACTGTGACTAACCGGAGATACACCTCGCCGACCCCGATGCGGCGAAGCACCACCTTCATAAATGTCCACTCTACAGAGTCAAGAGCCTTTTCGGCGTCTAAAAAGACTGCTGCAGCTCTGACATCTGGGTTCACTCTTTGGATGGTCCCAAAAAGTGTTCTGCGGTTGTAAGATATACTCTGGCTCGGAACAAAGCCAGCCTGCTCTGGGTGGACCACCAATGGGACTAAGGGTGCAAGTCGATTAGCTAATATTTTGGCAAAGAGCTTGGTATCTACATTCAGTAGGGATAAGGGTCTGTAGGAAGAGCAATTATCTGGAGGTTTTCCAGGTTTCAGGAGTGTAACAATTAATGCTTCTCTCATAGATGGGGGCATCAGATTGGCTTCAACCATTTCCTTGTACAGAGTGACTTGGTGAGGTATAAGCAATTCCTGAAAAGCTTTATAAAAGGCCACTGAAGTCCGTCTAATCCAGGTGCGCCCCCACCCGCATTGCCTTAAGTGCTGTATAGATTTCTCTAGGATCAAGGGTAAAAAAGGTGTTCTCTGTGTGTATTGGTAAGCCATGTCATTTGGATACGTTCCAAGTACTCTTTAATTGCTTCATTGTCTGGTGATATCCGTGAACTATATAGCTCAGCGTAATGTCTACCAAACCTCTCTGCAATTAAGCTCACATCATGTAACGGGCAGCCGTCTTCATCCTTCAGTTCAATAATCGTACCTGCCTCTCTTCAGGCTGCAGCAACGCTGCCAGAGTAGCTCCGAGGCGCTCTCCCTCACCATAAACCTGAGCGAGAGAGTATTTGCCGAGGTGCTTTACCTCACTATCAGCCGTGTCGTGGTACTCCTTCAGTGCCTTTTTAATATCCTCAAGCAGTTTAGTATTGCCTGAGTGTTGATGGGCTCGCTCCAGTTGCGCTATCTCCCTTTCTAATCTCGATAATGTGTCTCTTTAGGCGCGTAGCACTCCCGCATGCTTTGAAAATGTCATACCTCTAATTAACACCTTAAAGGCCTCCCAAACGGTGGCGAAACTAGTTACTGAGCCTATGTTGTCCTAAAAGAACCCCTCTATAGATGATGCCATGTCAGCCTTACAGACAGTCCATTAAGGAGTATGGGGGACATCTCCAAATAAATGGTGCAAATTTCCTGGTAGGTAGTTGGATGTCTAGCAAAACCAGAGAATGACCCGAATAAGTTCGTGGGAGGGGGTCACCGGTGATAACCCAGGAGAATAGACTCCTAGATATCAGACAGAAATCTATTCGGGTGTGAATATCATAAGCGGCAGAGTAGCGTGTGAACCCTGTGGCGCCAGTGGAACGCTGTCTACAAACGTCTAGCAAGCCTAATTGGTCTGTTATAGCTGCTGTCGCACCCGCAGCTGCAGACGAACGGCGAGGTGGACCCCTAGAGCGATTGCAGGCAGGGTCCAAAACGCAATTGAAGTCCCCTCCCCAAGTTCATTAATATTTAGAGAAGTAAAAAAATGTAAAGAATATAGTGTTAAAGAAATAACAGCAAGTCAGTACCTAACTTTAGGGTTTGGAGACACTTGGTACTCTGCCACTTCACATTAAGACTAGTGCTTTGTGTAAAAGCTTGGGTAAATCATTCTGAATTGGCCTTTTCCGAGTGAACTAAAGATAATGTTTTCTATTTTAGTGCCGTCTGTGGTCTACCTAGAGCACTACAATTTTGTAACAACTGTGGAAATTGCACCTTTAAATATTTAAAGTGTATTCTCGTTCTTTGCTGGTAGTGAATACAATACACTAATTCTCCAGTATTCTATTTTAGACCATGTACACAAAAGAAAATCTTAAAATGGTTTCAATGCCATTTCTTGGGTATGTAGTTTGACACTCGACCATGTACAGGGCAAAATCTGCACAAAGATAGAGGGCTACAGAAAAAAGAGTAGGAAGCACAAGCATATTACATTAGGTGACGCAAGCCTGTGATAAAAATATGTTTTGATTCTGTTTCTGGATGAAATATTCCGATTTGGAAGAAAGGGTACCATTAAGTAGAATAGTTCAATTAGCAGCAGCAACAGTAGTCTTTCAAGTCAGAATATCCACTTTATACTCAGTGTAAATGTTTTTTTCTCCTCTTCACTTAGTGCTGTTGTACTCTTTGTGGTCTGTGTATTGATCTCCAAATTTACACAGTGATGTTGAATACAAATTTGCTTTATCGTGGTAGACTTTAATGACCATGGTTGGTTGAAAATGTTTTACATAAAATTGTCCAACTGAATTCCAAGCAAAGAAATGTTCTCTGCAATATTTTTGTACCTTTCTTTCAGAATGTGGAGGCAAAATGCACTTAAGAGAAGGAGAATTTGAAAAGGCACACACTGATTTCTTTGAAGCCTTTAAGAACTACGATGAGTCGGGAAGTCCCAGACGAACTACTTGCTTGAAATATTTGGTCCTAGCAAATATGTTGATGAAGTCTGGAATAAATCCATTTGACTCTCAGGAGGTAGAGCTATTACCTAAAATTGCTGCTTTTTATACAAGGCCTTGTTTCTTCATTCTTGTAGAACTAAAATGTATTTTATTGTTTAGGCTAAGCCGTACAAAAACGATCCAGAGATTCTAGCGATGACAAATTTAGTAAGGTAAGAATGTTAGTTTCTCATAATAAGTAATTCATGGTACAGTACACATTTGTGCACTACTCTATATCTCACCCTCTATCTCTCTCAATATATCCTCTACCTCCATTCTGACTCATCTCAAACCTCATTCTACTACTCTTTCCAATGTACTACCCTACTTCTCACCCTATACTTCCCTCAATATATCCTCTACCTCCACTCTCTCACTGATCCCAAACCCCATTCTAGTACTATGATCCCCAAACTAACCCTTTCTAGACTCTTCCCTCCTCTACCCCTCCTTGCATCATCTCATACCTCTTTTACTATTCAGATCTCCCAAACAAGCCTTTCTGAATCCATCCCTCTAACTTACTCCCTCCACCTCCCCTTTACTCATCCCAAACCTCCTACTGCTATGAGCTCCAAAAAAACCAAAACTTTCCAGACCCTTCCCTTTTCTATCCCTCTACTATCCCTTTCAATCCAAATAACACACTAACATGTCCACCGCTCAAATTAATTTCATATTCCCCTATACTAATTCCCCACTAATCCTGTTTGGGTTCCGGAGTAGCGTGCTACCTGCCAAAAAGTGCTTTAACACCTCATCAGGGGTAACAAGCGCTATATAAATGCAAACCCTTCCATCTTCTATCCCTCCACTATACTTTTCAATCCAAATAACAAACTAATATGTCCACCACTCAAATTAATTTCATATTTCTCTATACTAATTCACCACTAATCCTTTTTGCGTTCCGGAGTAGCATGCTACTTGCCGAAAAATCGCTTTGATGCCTCGTCGGGGGTAGTAAGCACTATACAAATGCAATTACAATTTTAGTTAAAGCAGAAATACACTATACTAGTTTATGGAATAATGCTATTTGTGAAAAGCAGCGAGTCTCCTGGGATCCCCAATGCTGCCCGGCGCAAAGTCACCTTTAATCCACTTTGGATTCACTATCTAAAATAACGAGGCAGGCGCTGGAAGCTGAAAGGCAAGAAAAAGGTTTATTACTCTTAGAGGAGACCACGTCAACTGCTGACACCAGGATGTCTTCAGGGAGGTGTTCTACTGGCAATGCTTCTGGCTCTTCCTTTTATACAGTTTTACACAATGTATTTGTTTCTTTTATCATGGTTACAAGCTTGGAGTCTCCGCCCGGGCAGGTTGTCACACAAGCCGACATTGTTTTATCAACATGGTTACACAAGCCCAACATTAACTCTCCTCCCACCCAGGTCAAAAACAGACAATTTAATTGCAGCTGGACCTTGCTTCAGGGTCTAAAAACGAGTGAGACCGGCCAGATCTAAGAGTCCGTTCTGTTGATAAGAACAGGTCCCATTGTTGGCAAAAAACAGTCTTGCTGTGTGTAGTGCAATAAACCATGTTTGCAAGAGTCTGTTTGGTATTTGTAACCCGTTTGTGCAGGGATGAGAGGAAACGCGAGTTTGAGGCAGCAGGTGATGTTGATGTTTGTCGTGGAAATTGTTTATAGCCCCCAGCACACATATCAGGTTTGGTCAGAGAGTCAGAAGGCTGCTAGAGGACAGGGTGAAATGAAGGTGACCAACAGAGTACAAAATGGCTGTGGTAAATCAGAATGACTGTAGTTTATGTGCACGTAGGAACTTTCATCAGACAAGATGGCGCAGAATGTTCATGATTGTGTTTTGTTCTTAACAGTCGCCCCTTTGAACATAACTAGCCATCTTGTCAGTCTATTTCGATCTCCATAATGTCCTGTATTTCTTGTTCATACATTACTCTCATTTTTGTTAACTGAGTGTCCATAGTCTTAGGGCGCAAGGCACTTATGCAAAGAGAACACAAAGGTGGTATACAGTGTACACCCAAACATCAACCACATATTGCCAATACTGGGACCAAGAGAAACATTGATATTTTCCAACCCCAGTCCTTTAAGATGCCCCAAAGCCAACTTCCAATTGTCCAAGTCTCTGATTCTTGATGAATTTCTGAAGACAGTCTGTGGAGATGTTCGATTGCTTCATAGACAGAGGGTGAATTATCAGGGATGTTTTTGCAGCAACTGGCACCAATGATGCGACATGCTCCTCCACGATCCGCTAGTACCACGTCCAGGACCATGCGGTTTTGTAGGGCCACCAGACGGACCGCTTGAAGCTCGGCAGTGTTGTTGGTGAGGATGCCAGCTGTGACGTTCAGGGCGGTTTCTACCGCTTGAGACAGATGTCTGATGGCTCGGCTGTTTGCCATCGGACCCCATAGCGGGACGAGCCCTTTTGCTGCGTCAACGAACTGTGATGCGGCAGAGTCTGCTTGATCAGTGTCTTTAGAACGCTTTTCTCGATGATGCTCTGCAGGGGCTGTGTAGGTCGGTGGCAAAACAAAGGCGATGTAGCACGTGCCCCCCAGTTTCTTGGGAGCCAGGTGTAGGCTTTGGTTCCACAGACAAAGTACATATTGGGTGATGCAACAAATGCTGGAGGATTGGCAGTGTTCAAAGTCCTTACAATGTTACAAGTGCTGTGACCCACATTCTTAGTCCCACGGCCTTCAATGCATACAAGGCCAGAGACGTTCACCACAGATAGGGCCACAGTCAGTGTTGCAGCAGTTCTTTTCTTCAGGTTGGAAAATGTGGCTCTGACAGGATTATTGAACACTTGTATTTCCACTCGTTCTTTGGAGGGGACATTCATTGGGAATGTCGTATTGGAGGTGTGAGGGCAAAGGGAGCTGCTGTTCTTCCTGTTTGGTTTAGCCAGAACTCGTTGTAGAACTGAGCGATTGTCCCATCGGAAGTGGCATTGTCTTTGTAACTTTCTTGTAGGAGCATCATCCAGGCAAGGCAAGATCCATGAACAGAAAAGGGTGAAGGGATGAAAGGGATGGAATGTTCAGTGGCATGTGGTAGCAGCCCACAGACCCAACAGTTAGTGGCATTGGTGGCAAGATTGTGCTGGTGCAGCATCTGTACGAAAGAATTATTCCAGAATTCTTTGCGTCGTTCTCGGAGATGTGGCGGTAGTGATACCAGGTAGTGTTCTTTCTTTGTGATTGGTTGCATGGTTGGTGACAATGTTCTGTATGCAGGTGCATTCTCTTCAATGATCCAGAGTGTGACCATTAGCAGGAGGCAGGTGAGAAATGCAGCTACAAGTGCAATTGTCTTTGTACTGTGCAGTTCAAAAGTCTTGGTGGCTTTGCAGGTGTTCCGTTTCTTCCATCATCTTCGAGGAGCTCACCAACTGTTAGGACCACAGACTTTTGTCTGGTGTTTTTCCTGGTAGCGTCGTTTGGCTGTGCTACCGATCTGAGACTCTGACTCAGTTAGTGGCCTGGTTGTTGGAGCTCCCCCTTTTCGTCGATCTTAGGTTGTACCCTTCCTTGGATGGCACCGTGGGGTCGGGAAATTCAGACAGTTGGAGGGTGTCTTCTTGTGGGTAGCAACTCAGAGCTGGTCGGTCTTTTGCGAGTACTTCCTCTTGCACCTCCATCTCTTCACAGGTTGCCAGCGTTGGAGGGACTGTCTTGCAGTGGTGGGCGTGCAGCCAATTTTTTTTTTCCTTCCACTGGGAGGGCAGTTCGAGTGGTGATCAAGACTTGCCAGGGGCCCGTCCACCTGGGCTCCAGATTCTTCGTTCTTTGGAAGTTGCGAACTAGGATGAAGTCCCCAGGCTTTATCACATGTCCTGGGCCCCTGGATATGTCAGGCAAGGCTTGCTGCACCTGTTGGTGGATAATTGTTAGCTCGTTTGTCAATTTATGCAGATAGTCTGACAATATGTTCGGGACATCGTTAATGGAGGTGGGTCTTGGTGCTGCCCAAATGTTCATAGGCCTGCCGAAGACCACTTCATACGGGGTCAGTCTGTGTTTGGTCGGGGTGGAGCGCATTGATAGCAATGCCAATGGAAGGGCGTCGGGCCATTTCAACCCGGTTGTGGCAACTATTTTGGCTAGCTTTAGTTTCAATGTTGCATTGTGTCTCTCTACCAGGCCCGCTGATTGGGGGTGGAAGACGGCATGGAATTTTTGTTTTACCCCCAACCCTTTCAGTATGTTCTGTATCACTTCGGCTACGAAGTGTGGGCCGTTGTCGCTCCATAAAATTCTGCAAAGGCCATACCGGGGAAGAATTCTTTCAACAATACTTTTGCAGTGGCTATGGCAGTATTGTCGCGGGTGGGATATGCCTCCACCCATTTGCTAAAAGCGCACACAACCACCAGGACATATTTTAGACCATGGCATCTCTCTAGTTGGATGTAATCCATTTGAAGGACTTCAAAGGGGTGATCAGGGACTCCAAACCCTCCCAGTGGTACTACTGTCCCTTTCCCTGGGTTGTGTTGTAGGCATACTATACATTGTTGTACTAGGCGCTTTGCAGATTCTGTTATCTTGACATTATGCCATACTCTTGTGATTAGTTCAATCATGGGGGTGGAGCCTATGTGTGCTGGTAAATGTGCCATGGTCAATATGGGGATGAGGTAGGCATTGGGTAACAGCCATTTATTTCCGTCTTTAGTTCTCCAGCAATTTTCCTCGTCTTTTAGTCCCACTTTTTCCCACTCGGTCAATTCGTCTTGTGTGCCTGTAGTCTGTATGTCCCTTACAGTGGTCCTAGCATCAGTCCATTGTTCAGCTTGTGACCTGGTCACATACATTCGTGTCATGGTTCTGTCTTCTGCTGTGGCTCGGGCAGTAACGTCTGCTAGCGCATTTCCCTGTCCAATGAGATCTGTCACTTTCCTATGTGCTTGGCATTTTATCACTGCTAGCTTTTTGGGGAGGAGGACTGCTTCCGTCAAGGCGGAGACTAAATCTCCATGCAGGATGGGTGTACCGTGTGAAGTCAGGAACCCTCTTTCTTTCCATAGAATCCCGAAATGGTGAACCACCCCGAAGGCGTATTGGCTGTCGGTGTATATGTTAACTGTCGTGCCAGCTGCTAAAATACATGCTCGTGTGAGGGCAATGAGTTCTGCTGCCTGGGCGGAACGTTGGGCAATACGGGCTGTTTCTAGAATGGTTCGGGCTGTGGTGACAGCATATGCAGCTGAGGTGGTGCCGTCGGGGAGTTTGATGCACGAACCATCCACCCATAGTTCTCCATCTGGCTCTAGAAAGGCGGTGTCTCTGAGGTCTACTCTACTTTTTGTTTGTTCATCGGTTAGTGTCACACAGTCGTGTAGTGGAGCCACGTTAGAATCGTTCTCGGGTAGGGGTAACAGTGTGGCTGGATTGAGGGTGGTGCATCGCTTTAGGGTAATGTGCGGTGCTAGCAGGGTCAACTCATATCCTGTCAGTCGGGCGCTAGTCAAGTGTTGGGTTTTGGTCTGGTTCAGTAGTGTGTCGACTGCATGGGGTACTAAAACAGTGACTGGATTGGAGAGCACTATTCCTTCGCTCTGGCGTATTGATACCGCTGCAGCTGCCACAGCGCGCAGGCACGCTGGCAGTGCTCTGGCTACTGGATCGAGGGTGGCAGAAAAATATGCACAAGGGCGTTGTTTGTGACCAATTGATTGTGTTAGGACAGACAATGCACATCCCTCCCTTTAGTGTGTGTAGAGGAAGAATGGTTTGGAGTAATCTGGGGTTCCTAGGACTGGTGCTGAGCAAAGGGTATTGCGTAGTTCTTTAAAGGCTGTCTGGCATTCGGGGTCCAGGGGAGAGGTGAGGGGCTGTCCTTAGCTAGGAGGGAGAGAAGGGGTTTGACAATGAGGCTAAAGTTCGGTAACCACTGTCTGCAAAACGAGGTGAGGCCTATCAAAGAGCGGACTTGCTTCTGATTTTTGGGGACAGGGGTGTCTAGAATTGTCTGGATCCTGTCAGGCGTGAGTTTTCTCCCTTCTTTTGATAAAAGGTGACCCAAATCGGTCACTTGTGATTTTCAGAACTGCAGTTTCTTTCGGGAGACCTTGTGACCATTCTCAGCAAGGAAATGGAGTAGTTTGATGGTGGCTGTGACGGCTATTGGTATGGTGTCTGCTGCTAGAAGGATGTCGTCTACATATTGTATTAGTGCCACTCCATCTGGCAATTGTATGGCGTCCAACTGTCTTTTAAGCGCCTGGCTATAGATACTTGGGCTCTCAGTGTACCCCTGAGGTGCTCTACAAAATCTATACGAACGGGAATTTAGGGTAAATCCAAAAAGATAGCGGCTGTCCTCGTGTATAGGTATGGAAAAGAAGGCGTTCTTGAGGTCGATCACAGTGAAGGTGGTGGCAGTGGAGGGGATTAAAGTCAAAATTGTCGTGATGTCGGAAACTACTGGGTATTGTGGTACTACGATTTTGTTTACCTCCCGCAGGTCAATGATGAAGCGGTAGGCTTTCCCATCTCCCTCTCCCTGTCTCTTTACAATCGGTAGTATGGGACTGTTACAAATGTTGCTCACTACTTCCTCTACCACCCCTGCCTCTACCAAAGAGTGTATGATCTCTGTTAGTGCTTTCTCACCCTCTGGCGATATTTTGTACTGCGGTACCTTCGGTAGGGTTGCGTCCTGTCGTATTGTTACGTGTACTGGGTCAATCATCATTCGTCCTACGTCTGAATCAGCCCTAGCCCATAAGTGTGATGGCAAAGTGTCCAGTAGGGATGTGTCAGTCTCAGAGATGGAAAACATGTGCTGAAAAGGGTTCTCTCTATGGCGTTGGGGGTTGTCATACAGGATGACACGCACTCCGTCTGGTGAGCATCTGATAGTCGCATGGAAGTGTTTCAAAAGGTCGAGGCCCATAATGGCGTCTGGGGTGTTAGATGAGAGGAGGAATGTCGTTTCGACGCCATTGCTGTCAAGATTAAAAGGGATGGGTCGGGACAAAGGGTTGGTGGAGGGCGTACCGTCAAATCCTATTGAGGTCACATGTGAGCCTGACAAGGTTGCCCTTGGAATCAGTCGTTTGGATAGTGCACTACGTGTTGCTCCTGTGTCTACCAAAAATGGCGACCTTGTGCCCAGGACCTCAGCGGTAACATAATGGCCTTGCTGATCAACGCAGAGCTCGACTGGATCCCTCCCTTGCCCCTGGCTGTCCTATGCAAAGTCGTACGTATTGTCATAATCTGTCTGTTGGTACTGATTCTGTTGGGGATGGTCAAATGTGTTCACTCTTCCTGGCCTTTCCTCGCTTGCTTCACTCGCGTACCCTCTCCCACGTCCTCTTCCTCTCTGTCCACTTGCTATTTCCCTCGCCCCTCTGCCCCTAGCAGCTCCTAACAAAGCCGGGCATTGGGATTTCCAGTGTCCATATTTTTTGCAAAATGCACATTGATCCTGTCCTAGGTCTTGGCGTCCTACATATGATGTCGATGAATTGTTACTAGGTGGCTGTACTCTAGGGGTATTCTGCTGGTATCCTCCCCTATATTGCTCCCTTCCTGTATTCGCCCCCTGGAGTTGTGCTATCATTACCCTTTCCTTCAAGTCCTTCTTTTTCCTTTCTGTAGCCCTGTCATTTTCGTTTTTCTGATGCTCATAGTACTGGGCCATTTGGAGAATGGCCGTCGGTTTAGATGCTGCCCAACTACTTTCGCTGGCTTGTAGTTTCTGGGATACATCTGGCAGTAATCCTTTGACGTAGTTCTGCACAAATAAGTGGTGTCCGGTTGCGGTGGACATGTCTTGTCCACTGTAATCAGAGAACACAGTTTCAAATCTGGAGAAGTACTCTGAGACGTCCTCTTGTGGTTTCTGGCGGCATGCGGTTACTATGGACCAGTCTATCTTTTTCTCTGGGATCAGCGTTTTCACTTTCTGCACTATTTTGTCAGGGAGGTCTAATATTGCTTTAACTGGTTTTTGACCAGGGTTCCGCTGTTTATCTAGTGTGTCGAGTTGTTCCCAGGTATGACCAAACAGTTCGGTATGGTTTACTTTCTTAACCTGTTTCCACACATCTGCTGGCAAACATAACCCGAAGAACAAGTCTATGTCGGCAAGTGTCATTATTGTTGATCCCAGAGCGGTACCTAGCTCGGCGTAAAAGGCGGTGGGGTTCTTTCGTAAATCCGGCAAAGATTTACGGAAGGTCAGGATGTCCTGTCTGTCCCATGGCTGATACACCCAATTGTAGACCACCCTTCCTCTAGCGTCTTGATGGTTTATATCGTCATTAGTCCCTTGTCCTCTAGGAGGTACCCAGTAAGGGGCAGCTTCTTTTATTGGCATCATGCTATCTGTTTTTTCCACTGGGGGTCCTGCTACCTTAGTTGTCCTGTCCCTATCTATCTGTCCTTGTTCTATGAGGTGACGCAATACTTCTAGTGTGGATGAAAATAGTTCTGCAACATCGTTGTCGCCTTCATCTCCGATGTCTACCTTCCTGTAGAGAGCCACTAATCGCTCGGGCCCTACGTTTTGGTACTTCTCTTCATATGCAGTAAGGGTGTGGTAACAGAGACGTACAATAAAGTATCGTTTGCGGTTTTCAACATAGGAGTCGCATATGTCTGTTACGTGTTCTTCTGTTTCTTTCCTATCTATGAGGGTTTTAACTATTTTATCAATGCCTGCTCGCTCATTTTTACTTAATCGCGGGACCCTGGGCGCTCCTATTTCCTTGGTTCCTACCTCTACTACTGCCTCCTTTGATGAGGCATTTGGTGTGGGTGGCTCGGTGGGAGCAGAGGTGGTGGAGACTGAGGCGATCGTGCCATCTCCAGTTATACTTTGGGGGTCCTGGCGTTGTACTACGGGATGAGTAGGGGCATAAGGGGGTGGCATGTATATCATTGGGGGACCTAACAATAAATCATCATCTACCCCCTGTTTTGCTGGTAACTCGGGGTAAAGAGTTAAGGGCGTTCTAACAGGGCATTGACCTGATATTTTTGATTCCTGTTCCTTTTTATCGATTTCCTTTTCTTTTAGTTCTTCTTCTAACTTTTTACAGGCTTGGTAAGCTGATTTTCGCGTTTCTTTATCTTGTCTAGCTTCGTCTCTTTTCTTTCGTTGAGCTGCTTCTTTTCGCCATAAACCAAAACTATCAAACATGGCTGGTCTAGCTTTCTTTTTGTGGAGAGCTAATTCTAACGTTTCTATTTTAGCGGGATCGAAAGATCCCGTCAGTGGCCACTGATTTACCCGGTCCTTCCTAGTGTACTTATGCCATAGTTTGCTATAAGCTACGGTGGCTAATCCATATTTTACGTACATGTCCTTGTTAGGGGTGCCTTCCGGCGGTGCCGGATGACTGACCTCTAACAAACGGTCCGGTCCAAAACAATCAAACAATCTAGAGAAAACAGGCATGACGTATTTAGCGGTCAAAATGAATATCTCAATTAATGTTAGACAAAAGTCTGCACTACCTGTCCTTCGCTGTCTGCAAAGAGAGAATATTCCTATTCTACGTTGTTTGCAAGCGGGGAATGTCTCAAATAACTCAAAAAGGAATACTAGTATTTCTATCAATCAATCAATTTAAGTCATGTTTTCTCACGACCTTACCCGGACCGTATGGACAGTTCTTCGTATTCCCCTTCCAGCGCCTGGTTGTCCTCTTACTCCAACAATCAATGCAGCGTTCCTGTAAGGCCCCAGTCAGGACCGCAGGTCACTCGAGAGAGGTCCGTTCGGAACCGGTGAAGTTCAGTCAATTGGCAGCCAGACGAGGGTCTCTTTCAGGCAGGTGCACTCCAATCATTTAGTCGTTCACTCCGTCGTTAGGACCTCTCTACTGGACCCACGTGTCTCTGATGGGCCCCCCGTTGGGTCGCCAATTTGTGAAAAGCAGCGAGTCTCCTGGGATCCCCAATGCTGCCCAGCGCAAAGTCACCTTTAATCCACTTTGGATTCACTATCTAAAATAACGAGGCAGGCGCTGGAAGCTGGAAGGCAAGAAAAAGGTTTATTACTCTTAGAGGAGACCACGTCAACTGCTGACACCAGGATGTCTTCAGGGAGGTGTTCTACTGGCAATGCTTCTGGCTCTTCCTTTTATACAGTTTTACACAATGTATTTGTTTCTTTTATCATGGTTACAAGCTTGGAGTCTCCGCCCCGGGCAGGTTGTCACACAAGCAGACATTGTTTTATCAACATGGTTACACAAGCCCAACATTAACTCTCCTCCCACCCAGGTCAAAAACAGACAATTTAATTGCAGCTGGACCTTGCTTCAGGGTCTAAAAACGAGTGAGACCGGCCAGATCTAAGAGTCCGTTCTGTTGATAAGAACAGGTCCCATTGTTGGCAAAAAAACAGTCTTGCTGTGTGTAGTGCAATAAACCATGTTTGCAAGAGTCTGTTTGGTATTTGTAACCCGTTTGTGCAGGGATGAGAGGAAACGCGAGTTTGAGGCAGCAGGTGATGTTGATGTTTGTCGTGGAAATTGTTTATAGCCCCCAGCACACATATCAGGTTTGGTCAGAGAGTCAGAAGGCTGCTAGAGGACAGGGTGGAATGAAGGTGACCAACAGAATACAAAATGGCTGTGGTAAATCAGAATGACTGTAGTTTATGTGCACGTAGGAACTTTCATCAGACAAGATGGCGCAGAATGTTCATGATTGTGTTTTGTTCTTAACAGAATGTTATGCTTATAAAACAACAAAAAAAGCCACGTGATGACCGTTTGTCTTCTGATTTCTAAACCATGCCTCTGAATGTCTTTGGTTTCTCCTAATTCTCCATCACTCTTATATGGCCCCTTAATGTTTAAAACTGTGTTTTGACATTTATTTTATCTTTTAACCCCTTGAAGTGCCTATCAGAATAATGACATCACGGAGTTTGAGAAAATCCTCAAAACAAATCACAGCAACATCATGGATGATCCCTTCATAAGGGAGCATATTGAAGGTATGTTATTGAAGTATTGTTTCTCTGAAAATTACATTTGCCCATTCCAGTAGAGTTAAAACCGGGATAGAATGGGCCTAAAAAGACTAACAGCTTTTATCCCAGTACCTCATAAGAAAGCAAAAAAGCTGAGTTGTGCAAGTTGATGAGCCCTTCGATTTTGAAGGTCATAGAGAGGGCAAGTATTGTCCTGTGGATCCTTCGAGGAAAGGATGTACAGGGTCGGAAGAATAAGTTGAATGAAATTACAGTTGTAGACCCTTTCTTGTATATTGTTGAGGTAATGAAAGTCAATACCATTTGAAAGGCATCAGCATAAGGAAGGTTTGAGAGAGCAGATCTTCAGAGTTAACAAGTTAAGATCTTAGGCACTTTAATTGGTATACAAGTTCAGACAAGTTTGTAAGTCCTGGCATTTCATGAGGAGTACACAAGACTAGTAGTAAATGTTTATCCTGTCCCTGGTATAGTTTGGCCCATTCACAATCCATAGGTCATGTGCATGAACTCGTGTTGAAACAGGTTGCTGAGCTAATGGTAGGACATTCATAGATACTAGAGAGATGTTCTCAGTCTCCATGTGGCCAAAGAGAATGCTTCTTATCAGCATCATGCCTTATGTGGAAAACACCTACTCTCTGCAATGAGTGAATTTCCCCTCTGCCAACACCAATAGGTTTGGGGAACAACCTGCTGACACGTGGCCTATGTGGTAGCCTGACACAGCTGCTTCCCTGTCTGTGACCCTTGTACCTTTCATATGCCCGTTGTGTTGCTTTACTTGCTCATTCACCCCACCATGTTGCACCCCTCCGTTAACTTCCTGCTTACACCATTCCTATACTTCCCTGCATGTGCCTTTTCAGTGCTGCCTCTCTGCATGTGACTTTCTAGTGCCACCTCCCGGCATGTGCCTTTTTAGTGCATCCATGGTTGTGCCCTTTTCTCCGCATGTCTGCATGTTCCTTTACTTTGGTCTCCTGCTCCATGACCCCTATGCAACCCCTGCACTACTCTGCCGCCTTTAAGGACATTGGCAGTTAACCACTTGCCCTTAAGTCCCTCTACACTTGAAAGTATTTTTCCCCTCTTTTGCTCTGTGATTCCTTGCCCCCTATGCCTCTTTGTCTTCTTACTACTTTGTCTCCTAGGCTTTCATGTTCCTTTAATTGTAACCGTGGTGTTTTCTTGCCCCTGCATCTGATTCACTTTTTGCAGGAGCAAAGTTGACCTGGTTATCCAGTATTGGATCTTTCATAGATTCACATGCTTGAATCTTTCCCAGTCGTCGAAGGTGGAGTCCCACGGTACAATAACAAAGCAGCAAGATGTATGTCTGATTCTACTAAAAAAAAAAAAAAAAAAAGCGCTCTTCAGATCCTGCAAGTCATGTGGGAAGAAGAGATTGTATGTGGACGTCCCACATAAGGGATGTCCTTATTGTCTTCACCCACAGCACTCTGTGAAGGATTGTAGAGTCTGTCGCACTTTTTCTTCCAAGACTCTTCACGACAGAGGGGCAAGACTTTTGTTGTGGCTCCAGAGGTCAAAGTCCATCTCCTCGGGTGAGGACAGTGACTCTTCTTCTAAAGCTCAAAAGAGGGGAAAGGTCCCATGACTAGGAAGCCTCTGAGGGCAGCAGAAAGATTCAGAAGACCTCACACCATGGGTCTTTCAAAATAGTTGAGAAAAAGGAGAAAATATATAAAGTCTCTTCAAAGACTGTTTGTTAAGAGCCATCCGCCCCTGCTGTCAAGTCCTCAGAACGCTTTCACACTGCCTCAGTGCCATCGACGTCAAGTTAATAAAAGGTACAGTCAACGAAAATCCCCTTGTCGATGTCTCATTTGTCGACCATCATCACTGTAACTTCCTCTGTGCCGTCGACTATGCAGATTAAGACTTCTGCGGCTGTATTGTCGCCCATTCCCTTGGCAGTCATCTCGTCAGCGATCAAGACCTCTGCTGTATTGGCTCCGTCAACAAAGTTGTCGTCGTCAGACACATCTTCTGCAATACCCTCGTTGACGAAGCCATCAACGATGGATGATCCGTCAACAAAGCCATCGACGAAACCGTTGACGCCAGATGCCTCATCAGCAAAGCAGTCTACTCCACCTGACATAGACCCTTCTTCCTTGGTTCCCTCAGAGCTGATGACGGCAACGCCTACGACGGGGAAGAAACCTTCACAAGCAATTCTGGAAGCTCATGACACTTCCCCCAGCAAAGTGTCGCCATTCCCTCCGCTTGCTTGATGAGCCGGATGACTCAGATGGTGAGGGGACTTTTGGACCTGCACATAGCCCGTTAGAGCTAAGAGTAAAGTATCAGGAGGACGAGGATGAAGAAGATTCTTTTTATGGGCACTATTATAATGTGCAACATCATTACTCCTACATCCCAGAACATCTGTCTCCTCCATCGCAAATCCAAATACCCTTCTCCTTAGTGCAAGACTTGCAGCCATGGTTACAGGATTATTGGAAAATATTTCCAAATCCTGCATAGGATGCACAAGTTCCTCCACCACCGCTTTCCCCAGCTACGCCCTCCTCCAACACCAAGAATGACACCCACGTCTACCATTCCTCTACCACCCAGAGAGGGCCCACCTTCATCCACCTCGGATGATGAAAGAGAAGAGGGTGAGATACACGACGCCCAGCCACCTCTGGACAAGTGGGATAATTCTATTATACCGACGCCATCGCCACCACCTCCGCACCCATCAGATTCCTCTCCAGAGGACATTGGTGGTTTCCACAATTTGATGGAAAGAGCTGCTGCATGTTTTGACCTTCCGAAAGTCGGTGAAGCAATCCAATTACTTCTTTTTTTTGTTTGATCTGTTTATTGAAGATTTTGTTGGTTTATACATGAATACAGGAACAATATACTGTCACAAGAAAATGCCATTCAGAGCCAGTAGGGAAGCAGCAAATTCAGGTTGAGTCAACATCTCAACGGCAAGGCTACAGCAGCGAGCAGAAACAAAACTGCTAGAGGCAAATCGCATATCCCATCAATCATATAACCTCCTCCCTTCATCATTAATGCAGTTTAGTCAAGTTATGGTACATTATAGTTCCAACTATCCAATAATCATCAAGTACATAGATATATTTCTTATGGCTTCACTCCGCCATATCACAGCTATTTGTTTATGAAATCAAACAATTCTTTAAAAAACAACGTCTAACAAGGGAAAAAATGCCGGGAAAGTGGGTGAGAGGAGGACCAAGAGCCGCATGGAGGCAAAGGCGACTATCAAATATGTGCACATCCTGACTACTAGGAGATGTATCCGATTAATATGAGGTATAGGGGACTCTGTAAATGTATCAATACAAATACTCGGGCCATGGGTCTGTTCCAGTGCGATACTCTAGTTGATCAGATAAGGAACATCCGATAAGTCATCCGACATCAACAACCCTTGTAACGCACAGAGCATAGTATTCCATGCAGTGGAGATGGGAAATTTGCGCAGACCTAACGCATCTTCCCGTACCAGGGCAATCGCTTCAGCCTTGGCCCCATTCAGCATAGAAAGGAGCCATGCTCTCACAAGCGGAGGCTCCTCCGCTTTCCACTTACGGGTAATCAATCGCTTTGCCACAATAAAACCGAGATCTAAAAACCGGGTGGATGCTTCGTGAGAAGACGCCAGTGATGCATGTCTCCCATGAGCGTGGCACCTCCCTGTCCATGCAAGTGACTAATGCCCCAAGCACCCCCTCCCAATAGGTATGTAAAGCGGGGCAGGACCACAGCATGTGTAAGAGATCGGCATTTGCTAACTTGCAACGGGGGCAGCATGTATCGTGTCGATGAAAGTATCGGTTGATTTTATCTGGGGTGAGATAAGCCCTGTGAATAATATAAAATTAAATTAACCTAAAACGAGCATTCCTGGGGACCTGTTTCGTACTTTCCAAGACCATAGACCATTCCTTTTCCGAGTAGGGCCTCTCCCGATCAGTCTCCCACTTAGTTCTCAACTGCGCGAGATCTATTAGAGTATGCTCCCTGATTGACTCCGCGAACCACTTCACCAAGTTTCGACCCGTACCCATAACATGTATATATTGCACTAGGAGATTTGTGAGAGGTTCCTGTGTAATATCCCCCACCACCGCTGCAACGCGGCCATCCAGGAGGTATGAGTCAAAAACTGGCCCGTGGGAACTCCATCCTCGGTCGAGATAGTTAGAAACCGACGCAATGTACCGTCTCCGTATAAATACCCTGGAGTGGTTATACCAGCCCCCACCTAATCGTTAAGGTCCGTGCTTTGTACGCATCTTCGCACAGTTGGCATCCCCAGCAAAGGCACAGCGGGTGCGTACGGAGTGACCTGTCTAGAAAGACGCAGCGCCCGCCGAAAACATTTCCGCGCTATCAAGACGAGCAAGGGGAGGGGCTCGTTCAATCTATTACAAGGGTGGAAAAGGGAAAGAATCTTGTCCAGGGTGTACGGTGGTTCGCGTCCAGCTGAGTCTGACAAATGTAACTCCTCCACCCATTTTGCCACCCACAGGTTTTAAACGCCAAGAAATTGTGGTCCAAATTGGGCAGAGCCAATCCCCCCCCCCCCTCGTACGAGGTAAGTACAGTTTTGCCAGTGCTACCCTGCACTGCGAGTTGTTCCAGATGAAATCTCGGACAATACTCTCTAGGGAGCGGAAAAAGGACACAGGTATGTAGAGCGGTAAGTTAGCAAAATAATAAAGGAGACGTGGCAACATAACCATTTTAATTAACTCTACTCTACCGATGACAGAAAGGTGGAGTGATTTCCAAAATTCAATCTGTGACTTGAGCGCTGTGACCCCCTTCGTGATGTTACCGTCCATAAGATCTTGATCATTGTGGTGAATACGGACCCCTAAGTATCTGAATGTCATTGGCTGCCATTGTACTACCGTCCCAACCACCTCCCAACGCGGATCCTCCGTACCAGGGTCAAAGGGATATAAGCAAGATTTACCCCAGTGCACACCCAGCGCAGACAGAGATGCAAACAACCTCAGGGTGGCAGGGATGGCAGGAGGAATCACCCGGATGTCCCCAACGTACAACAGAATGTCGTCCGCATAAAGCGAGACCGCATGCATACCATCCCCAAGAGGAATCCCCCAACCCGGAGCTGAAGTACGAAGTGTCATTGCTAACGGTTCAATCATGAGGGCAAAGATCAGGGGGGAGAGGGGGCACCTCTGGCGCGTCCCCCGTTCTATTAGTATAGGATCAGAGAAGAGAGTCCCCAGTCGCATCCGCACTGTAGGAGCCCCATACAATAGTCCGATAAGGCTTTAAATGTAATGCCCAAATCCGAAACGATGGAGCACAGCAAACATGAAAGCCCACTCCACCGTATCGAAAGCCTTCTCTAAATCCAATACAGCACAATCGGCCAGTCCGTCGTAGTACAGCGCATTACCCTGAACAGCCGTCGTATATTGAGCGACGTGTTACGGGCCGGAACTAACCCATTTTGATCATGATGAACTAGTTGAGGGATCAGTGGCGCTAACCTACCTGCTAGGATACCCGCTAAGATCTTATAGTCACCGTTCAGGAGTGCTAGAGGCCGATACGCCCCCGTCGAAGTGGGGTCCCGTCCTGGCTTGGGGAGCGCAATCAACGTAGCCTCTGTCATCGAGGCAGGAAGGGCGAGGGTCTCAAGTGCCTCCAGATATACTTTGAGTAGCTGCGGGCTCAGGGAGTCGGCATACGACTTATAGAATTCATGAGGAAAACCGTCGGGACCAGGAACTTTCCCAGATGGTAAAGCCCTCATCGTGCCGCGCACCTCATCCAGCATAAGTGGGGCATCTAACTCCATCCGCTGCTCCCGCGATAGGGCCGGGAACGGAAGTTCCTCTAAGAACTGCTGTATCAACCCCTCTGGGGCCTGTTGGCCAGCTTTATACAACCGCTTGAAATGCGCGGACAGTTCTCCATGGATTTCTCGCTGCGTGTGCAACAGTTCTCCACCCGAAGAGCAGAGCGTCTTAATCGGACCACCCGGCTGCTCTTGTTTAATCAGCCAGGCAAGAAGGGGTCCCGAACGATCTGCTTTAGCGTGTACTGCCGCGGAGTGCGCTGCATAGTTAAGGCAGCGCTGTCTAATAGTTCCGTATGCTTCTTGCGCATTTCCGGCAAATCAACCAGTCCCCCAGTATCTGTTACCGCCTTAGATTCCAGCGGCAACAAACGTCTTTCTATATCAAGCAGGTCCGATGCCACTTGTCGCAATCCGTGACCTAACCCCAAACATGTCCCTCTCAGGGTAACTTTCATGGCCGCCCACTCCACCAGTGCAGAAGAGGCAGTCCCCGCATTGAGCGTGAAGTATTCCCCTATAGCCTCTCCGATCTTCTCCCAAAACATTGAATCCTCGAGCATGGCCGGCTGTAACCTCCATGTAGGGATTCCCGGGATCCCATCCTCCCAGGCCAGCTCGACACAGTGAGGATTATGATCAGAGTGCGTACGCCCCCAATATTCCGATTTCAAAACATAAGGAAGGAGGCAGGGGGACCCAAAGAACTTATCGAGTCGAACATGTAGGTTATGAGGTGCCGAGAAAAAAGAATACACCCTTTCCCCCGGGTAGTGATGTTTCCAAATGTCAATTAGATTCCATCCTTGTGCCCAACCCTTTAGCACCGCAGCATTGGACGTAGCAGCCGTGACCCTTAGAGGGGGAAAGGATCTGTCGGTCCCCACATCTAGGACACTGTTAAAGTCTCCCCCCAGCAACCACGGAACCTCGCACCACCCTCCCAGAGCAAGGGACACCTAGTCAAAGAACTGGCCCTGATCCACATTCGGTGCATACACACTACCCAACAGTATGTTACGTCCATTCAATTTACCCTTTGCCAGCACATACCTACCCTCACTATCCGTAAGAACCTCCTCCAGAGCAAAGGGTGTCCCAGGCCATATCCAAATAAGGGCTCCCCTAGCAAACAGAGTACTCCGTAGCATATATTTTACCCCTCCATCTACGCTGTAATCTGGTGACCTCCAGCGCGTTTAGGTGCGTCTCCTGCAATAATGCTACTTGCACATGATGGCGTTTTAAGTAGGAGTACACTGAGTACCTACGGGAAGGCGTACGGAGACCCCGGACATTCCATGTTAGTATCACGTGACCCATGACATTGCGAAAGAAAGCGTACAGTAATGAACAGCGGCTTCCCCCACCTGAAGCCCGATTAAAGAGCAGTCGGACCTGCACAACATCCATTCCAGTGTCCCTCTCCAGGGCTCCTGCAGCAGAATGGGTACAGGAAAAACCAACTAGGGAAAGGAAAAACCACATAAGGGCAACCCCCACAACATTGATGTGTCGTCCAAACCTATCATGCAGTAACTAAGCCGCATGTCCTACCGGCACCGAATGGATGGGGAAAACAGGGGGCTGTACAGCCATGCAGGGTATACTCTCTTAGTCCCCACAGCTATCGTTAATAGTGTATTGCTCAAGCGGAAATCCAAAAACTAGGACAGCAGCACCTCCAGGACATAAAGGCACAACCAACATATCAGGTCATCCCCATCCCAACATATAACTACACACAGGCATTGGAAACAGCAGGAACCCCCGCAGCCATACAAGCAGCAGCACCCTGCAAAGCACACCCAGGGCAGCCAGTTTCATACAATACAATCCGCCCTCTGGGGTGTAATGTCCGGTATTCTCATGGACACTTTGTCATGTGAGTCCGCTATTGAGGAGCCCCCCTCCCCCGATGAATGAAAGGAAGTGTCCGCTTTGTCCTCCGACGCCTCTGCCATCCTCTCTGCGATACAAACAACTTCTTGCCGCTCTTTACGGATCTGGTCCGGCCCAGGCGCCGCCGCCGACCCCAGGAACCGTCGTCCAGTCCGCCGTCGCCGTGACCCCCTACCATCTGTTCCTCCAGGCCCCAACACAGCAACTCCCGTGGGTCGTGGGCCAGAATACAGACCCGACGTCTCGAACCAGTCCCAAGCATCCGGAGGAGTATCAAAAAAACTGGACTTCCCATCAGAGATGACACGGAGTCTGGCCGGAAAGATCAGCGAATAGGAGAGATTGAGCTGGCGGAGTTGTCGCTTGACCAGCATAAAAGACGCCCGTTGGCTCTGAACTTTCATAGTATAGTCTGGAAAAAACAGCACTTTATTGTTCTCATATTGGATGTCGTCCAGCTTCCTTGTCTCTCAGGGGATCACATCCCAGTCTCTGAAGATGAGCGGGTGAGCCCTGTCGCCGGGAGCTGGCCTCCTGCCCGGGACACGATGTGCCTGTTCTATTGTGAAGAAGGGGGGAGAATGTTGTATGTTGTATGTGGTAAGAGAGATTTAAGCCAGGTTCCCAGAAAGGTGACCGCATCTTGACCCTCCGCACCTTCTGGCAATCCAATCAGTCGGACATTATTCCGCCGTGAGAGGCCCTCCGCATCCTCAATACGATCTTCGAGATATCGGATCCGAGCTTCATGGGCGTTTTGTTGCTTTTCCTGGAATTCCGTAGCTGGTTTCAGTTCAGCGACTTCCTGCTCTACGACCGCGACCCGTTCCTTCAGATTCCGATGGTCTGCATGCAGCAGGTTGAGGTCCAGAGCCACCTTGTCCAGTTTGGCTTCCATGGATGCGCTGGAGCGCTCAATGGCTTACAATATGGCGTCCAGGCGATCATTCGGAGCCGTACTCTTCCCCCACTGGTTGCAGCGGGTCAGCCTCGCCAGCACGCGGCGGGTCAGCCTCGCCAGCACCCAGCGTCTGTGAAGAGGTTCTTGACCGGGCACCTTGGTTCGACCCATGTTTCTATATATTGCCAGGCACATCTGTTTTATTTCAGGATTGTTCCACCGGATTTCCCCACAGCACCTCTTGACACAACACCAGTCCACACCTCTCAGGCCGCGCCAGTAGGCCTCATTCCGCTGCCATGCTGCTTCTCACACTAAGCAGCATCAGGGGGACCTTTTCATGCTCTCCACGGCTACCGGGTCACCAGGTCCTGCACCTCCCTTCCGATGCACAGTACGCCACAGCTGCCCCCCTGTGTCTAGCGTTTATGGCCAAGGGCTCCCATCTGCGTCATTCGGGCGTTCCTGCCCGCCGCACACTCCCCATCAGTGCCACCGCTGCTGATTATGGCCCCGTTAGTACAGACAACCAGAGCGATCACCAGAGCGATCCTCATCTGCAGCACACAGCTTACACCAGCCGTTACAAGCACATGCCGCCAGTCCAAACAGAGTCTTATCGGGGGCCTCCTCCTGTCGCCTAACGTGTTGCAGGGCTATTCGACCCCTCTTTACTATGTCCACCTCAGGGCCATCCCCGGCTACACCACACCTTCTCTGGGAGCCATGCGGGGGACTAACTTCATCAATGGCGGATTTGCACTGCTATCACCACCCTGCAGGAGCAATGCGTACCCCCACACAACCTTGGCCTGGGCGCCTCCATATTAGGCCAGAATTCTCACTGGCTTCTACCATCCAGGGGTCAGTTTTTCACCCCCGTGGGGGGCACAGCATGAGCGAAGCGTGCGTTGCGGAAGGCGGAGCTGTCACTCAGATTCACCATCCGACCGACCGCAGCCGCGGCTCGGTTTGACTTTGCCAGCACACCATCAGTGTTCGCGGGGGCCCCTGGTGCTCCAAGCCCGACCGTTTGCTGTTCCGCTTCTCAAGGGGGCCGACCTCTCATCCGCCGCCTCGTATCTCCCTTCGGCGGGGGCCCTACAGTTGTTGCTGTCCGGGCCGGAGAGGCGAGGCCCACTCACAGGCGCTCTACTCGGCCGATCATGGTGGTTCAACACCTGGTGGGCTCTCTGAACGCAATAACGGAAAAACTCAGCCGTCGGTGCCTTGTCGATCACGAATGGCGTCTCCGTTCGGAGGTGGAGAAAGGTCTCTTTCAGTGGTGGGGAGAGTCTTGGTTAGATCTGTGCGCCTCCGAAGAGAACGCCCAATGTCAGCAGTATTGTGCTTGGAGTTTCCTAGGCATCACTCTCTCGGCGACGCTTTTCATCGCAAGTGGAGCCCCAGCCTCCTTTACACCTTTCCGCCTATACCACTTCTTCCCAGAGTGCTCAAGAAGATCAAGCACGACCGGGGTCAAATCATTCTTGTGGCTCCTGAATTGGGCACGTAGAGTCTGGTATTCTGACCTTCTGAGCATGCCCATCGATCTTCCAATCAGACTGCCCCTTCGAGAGGATCTTCTGTCAGCAGCCGGGGGCGGTTCTTCACCGGAACCGGTCCAGTCTCCACCTCCTTGCGTGGAGATTGAGCGGCGGCAGTTGACAGCTTTTGACCTGCCGCCCGAAGTCTGTGACGTTCTCTTGGCAACCGGGCGTCCCTCCACTAAAACAGTATATGCCGGTAGAAGGAACACATTAGTGGCATGGTGCACAACAAAGGCTGTTGATCCCCATATTTGCTCCTCTTTCAGAGGTTCTCTTGTACATACTCTCTTTGGCCCAGTCGGGTTCTACTTTGGACACTCTTAAAGGATATCTTGCAGCCATCTCTGCCTTTCTGCGCCTTCCAGATCAACCTTCTTTATTTAAGTCTCCCATTGTTACTAGGTTCTTTAAGGGCCTTACTCATTTGTTTCCTCTGTCTCCTTTCATAATGCCCCAATGGGGCTTAAATTTGTTTTTTACCTTTCTTATGTGCGCTCCCTTCGACCCCCTTCATATTATCCTCTCAAGCTACTGACTCCACAAACTGCGTATCTTATTGCCATCGCCTCTGCTTGCAGAGTTAGTGAGCTCCAGGCAGTGTCTTCCAAGCCTTCTTATCTGTCTATCTGGATAAAGTGGTGCTTCGAATGAAAGCTTTGTTCCTGCCTAAAGTGGTCACACCTTTTCATGTGGGACAATCCATCACTTTGCCCACCTTTTACCTGCTCCCTGTATCCCTCCAAAGAGGAGGAGAGACTCCACCGTCTGGACGGGCTGTTAAAAAATGGACCATTTCTAGATGGGTTGTCCTCTGCATTAAAATATGCTATGCTTTAGCGAAGAAGGAACGTCCTCTGGGGTTGCGAGTTCACTCCAGTAGAGCAACAGCGGCAACCACTGCGTTGGCATGCGGAGTCCCACTCCTTGATATCTGTCAGGCAGCGACGTGGACATTTCCGCACTCGTTCACCAGACACTACTGCCTGGACAGCCATGTCCTGAGGGACGGGTACTTTGCCCCGTACGGTCCTCTAGGACTTCCTAGTTTGATCTTGGTTCGCAGTTTCTCCTCCGGGAATGGTATTGCTGGGGTATCTATTCTGAGGTAAGGAATCTACAACTAACAGTCTCTATCAGATGAACAAGTTACTTACCTTCTGTAACAATGTATCTTGTAGAGACACATGTTAGTTGTAGATTACTTACCGTTCCACCCATCTTCCCCGCTCTGCAAACTGATTTCTAGGGATAGGGTCTCCCCTAAAGGGCTCGATTTTTGACGCACCAGTGGTCAGTGTCTTTCATGTCTCTTCGCTTCTGTCGTGGAAAGTCATTTTAAAAACTGACGTCATCGCGCATGGGCGGCGTCTATGTAGGTCCTTCGACGTCATCCCGGCACCCACGATGCTGACGGCGGACGTAGAGTCGACCGACGCCACCTACCGACGCGCAGGGGTACTGCTGACAAAAAATCTCCACATCCAGACTGACACCTGAGGGAAATTCTAAGGTAAGGAATCTACAACTAACATATATCTCTACCAGATACATCGTTACCGAAGGTAAGTAACTTGTTCTTAAATCAGAGGAACAAAGGTTTCTACTCCCGTTTTTTCCTAATAAAATAGAAATCAGGACAGTGGAGACCTATTCTGGACCTAAGAATGCCCAACAAATCCCCAAAGAAACAATCCTTCCGGATGGTTACCCTCTCAGACATCCTGCAACTCTTAGACCATGAGATTACATGACCACCCTCGATTTGCAGGAAGCCTATTTCCACATACCCATTCCCCCCAAGCATCGGAAGTACCTGCACTTCACAGTAGCTGTCATGCACTACCAGTTCATGGTCTTAACCTTTGGCCTTAAATCGGCCCCAAGAGTTTTTACGAAAGTCCTTGCACCAGTGGCAGCTGCATCCAGGTAGGGCGGTCACCAAGTCTTCCCCTATTTGGACAACTGGCTCCTGAAAGCTCAGACACCAGCACAAACTGCCAAGGCCACCCAGGACTGCATTACCCTGTTTCGCAACTTGGGCCTTGCGCTAAACCTTCAGAAGTCATCTCCTATCCCAAGTCAGCACATCGCCTTTCTGGGCTCTATTCTAGATACAAAGATAGACCAAGCCTTTTTGTCCCTGAAATGCCATCACAAGCTAGCGCAACTAGCTCTCAAGCTATCCAGAAAAAAGTCTGCTTCAGTGCGTCAGTACAAAATATTTATGGGGATGATGTCATCTGGAATCAATCTCGTGTTCCTAGCACGCTTGAAAATGAGGCCTTTGCAACAAGAGCTGCAGTGGATTCAGACAGAGGGGTCGTTCGACCTTCTACAGATAACACGTACTCGCATGGTGGGCCCATTTACCTCACATCTCCAAAGGCCTCACATTCCTCCCTCTCGTGCCAGACTCCATCATTACCACAGATGCTTCCCTCGGAGGTTGGGGTGGTCACCTTCAGGATCTCCAGATTCAAGGCAAATGGTCTGCATACCAAAAAACTATGCACATAAATTGCCTAGAACTCGAGGCCATTCCCGCGCTCCAAGCATTCTTGCCTCGCATCCAAGGTTCATCAGTGCTGGTTCGGACCGACAACATGACAAGCATGCACTATGTGAACAAGCAAAAAAGGACAAAATCCCATTCTCTGTCCTTGGAAGCCCAGAACCTATGGGAGTGGCTAACAGTTAACAACATCACGCTCCAGGCGGACCATCTTAATTGCTCCACTGTAGCCCAGGTTGTACTGGTTCACCCAGCTCCTCCTGATGTTGAAAGCCAGGCAAATTCCACTACAGATCAAACCGATACTCCTCACAATGAACAAGGGCCAAGTTCTGCATCCGGATCCACGCTCTCTGCGATTATGCGCATGGCTCCTGAATTCCATGAATTCTAGAACCTAAGCATTCCCCAGGATTGCAAAGACCTTTTGGCAAGCGCAAATGTTACAGACTGAAGTGGAAAAGGTTTTGCTTATGGTACCAACAGTACAATTTACATCCGTTCGAAGCCACTCCGGAGCAAATCTTGCCATATCTTCTGTCACTGGCACGTTCAGGTTTGGTGCATTAATCTGTTGGGGTGCATCTGGCAGCAATATCTAAATACAGACGTTCTCCCCAGGTTCCATCCCTGTGCGCCACGTGGATAATGAAACCGTTCATGAAAGGCCTTTTTCGGATCTTTCCTCCGGCGTAACCTCCTCCACCTCAGTGGCACCTTAATATTGTTCTTTCCCAACTCATTAAGACTCTGTTCAAACCAATTCATAAGTCGGACCTCAAATTTGTCACCTGGAAGGTAGTCACCCTTCTAGCTCTGACATTTGCTGGAAGAGTGTAGGAAAGTAGGATCTGCTTTCATGGTTACCCTCACTTTTTGCTGGTGTTAAACTGTTTTCTGACTAGTCTGGCTGGGATCCTGCTAATCAGGACCCAGTCACTGTGCTCTCTCCCTAAATTTGACTATGGTAAGTACTTTGGTACCTTCCCAATTGGCTACTGGGGTACCCCTCGAAGTCCCTAGTATACGGTACTAAGGTACCCAGGGCATCTCCCAGGGCATCTCCCATGGGCTGCCTCATGTATTGTGCCACCCATGAGAGACAACTCAAACTGTGACTACAGGCCTGAAATTGCAGCCTGTGTAAGTTGGTGTTAGCACCACTTACAACAGATATACGTTTTCTTCTATATGAAATTACTGCACGTAAAACCTATGCCACGCCTAAGGCAGGCCTTTCATTCCTGAAGGCAGGGTGCTAGGTTATAAGTGTGAGGGTGCCCTGCACGAGCAGGATACCCCCTACAAACCCCAGAGTCGATTCTCCAGGCTTTGTAAGTGAGGTCAGCCATTTAATACATATAGGGGACGTCAAGTCAATCACAAGATGTCTAACTATAGATTGGCTGCACCGAAACGGGTAATGTTTGGTATCAAACATGTTGGAATCCTACCCCAACACCGATTCCAGTGTTGTATGTAGGATCCCATGTACTGGGGGCTCACCTAGGCTGTCCTCTTTTATTCCCGGTACCAGCCGTTCAGGGTCTTAACAGCAAACTAGTGCTGCTGCCGGCCACAAACCTGATTCTACCCTCCTGCTGCTGAGCCAAGCTCTAGCAGGGGAAGGTAGAACAATAGGTTTCCTGTCGCAGGGAGGTGGGACCACCACCCCAGACAGGACTTTGTGTATTTGCCTGGGGTGGGGGCGCTTGCCAGCACCACAAGACTGCTTTGAAGGGCACATTTGGTGCCCTCCTTGCATGCTTCAGTTGGAACCAGATCAGGGAGCCGTTGGCTCCTGCTTTGGCGCGAAACTGGACAAAGGACATGGGAGTATCCTCCCCTCTGTCCAACCCCTCCTCTGTGAGGGAACCTTGAATCGTCCCAACCCTTTTCCCTAGAGTACCCAAGGGCTTACCTTTGGGTGGCTCTTCAGATTCGTCATGGGACAAGATTCAAACTCTAAACCACTTCAACTTCTACCGTCTGTGCACTTTGGATTTTGCCTGGGAACCGGAACTGCACCAAGGAAGAATCCTGCTGCTCCTGGTCTCGTCGTCCTTCCAGTTTTCTGCGTCGTCTGTGCCTGTGCTTCATCCAGGTTCTTCTCCAGGCCTGTGGGCATCAAAGACACCCGAAGAAATTTACCTTGGAGTGAAGGAGTCCCTCCCCTGCATCTGCAGGCACCGCAACAAAGCTGATCGGTCTGCTGCTCCTGAAGTCCTACGGACAACGAAAGGCTCAGCAACATGAATGGTGGTTTTTCGCATCCCTCGACGCCTGCCCTGTCCTCTCACCAAGTTTGAGGCCAGTATCCCTCACCGGAGCCGCAGGAACCGAACCCCTGTGCACCGCATCGACTTGCCGTTGCAAAGGCTTGTTGACTCTGAACTCCAGAGATCTTCGGGCTACAAGAAGCTCCAGCCTCCAGCATCACTTCCTGCCAAGGTCTTCATCCTCACTGCATCCTCTGCACTGTGGGCCTGCATCTTTGGTGAGCTGCTTGAGGTCCTCTTGCGACTCCAGTGCCTACGGCCTGTGGGTTCTCTTGAGGGTCTTCTTTGATTTCTGCGGGCTCCTCTGATTGCTTGGGGCCTGCCCAGACTCCACTGCTTGTGGTGAGTCCCCTGGACCTTGCTGGTCCCGACACTGCACCTTCTTCGCTTTCCACTTAATGAGGCATGTCCACTCTATGTATCGTAATGCCTTATGCACTTACAACCCAGGAGAATGGACTCCGAAGGTTGTTGGTGTAGGGGTGTCCTGCTCATGCAGGGACACCCTCAAACTTATAACCCAGCACCCTGCCTTCAGGATCGAAAGGCCTTCTTTAGGGGTGACTTATAGGTTTTAAGTGCAGTGGCCTTAGATATAGGGAAACCTGTATCTGTCGTAAGTGGTGCTAGCACCAGCTTACACAGGCTGCAATCTCAGGCCTGTTACAGTTTGAGTGATCTCCAATAGGTGGCATAATGCATGCTTCAGCCCATGGAGGACCCCTGGTGTACCTATGCCCTGGGTACCTCAGTACCATATACTCAGAACTTATAAGGGTACACCAGTATCCAATCTGGGATGTGCTGAAGTACTTACCATAACCAATTTAAGGGAGAAAGCACAGAGACTGGTCCTGGTTAGCAGGATCCTAGTCAGACTAGTCAGAAACCATAACAACACCAGGCAAAAAGTGGGGGTAACAATGCAGAAGGATCCTACCTTCCTACACTGGCACATTGCCAACACGCAGGGCCCATTAGCTTGGTATGACAGGGCACACTAGGATGAGATGGAAGGACTACTTCAGTACCTCCCAGAAGAGCACAAGAAAAAGGCACAAGAGCTAGTTCAAGAAGGGAAGGTCATTTCTAACTCTTCTATTAGATGTGCTCTTGATGCTGCTGACACTGCAGTAAGAAAAGTTAACACCAGCGTTCTCTTATGTCTGCATGCCTGGCTTAGATTTTCAGGCTTTAAACCAGAAGTCCAACAGCCTATTTTAAACACTCCTTTTGACAAACAACATCTTTTCGGAGCACAGGCTGATGAGGCTTTAGAAAAGATGAAGAAAGACTAAGACGTGGCGAAAACCGTGGGAGCACTTCAGACTCCTTCAAGCAGAGGCTCCTTTTGTCGCTCATTCTATAGAGCAGGGTCTAAAAGTACATCCTCAGACCCTAACACTTCCTCATACAAGTCCAACACGAAACCCTCTTCCGGTAGAGGCTTCATTAGAGGAGGTTACAGAGTAAGCCATTTTAAAGGAAGGGGTAAGGGCACGCCAACACGTAACTCTCCTTCCCCAATAAGCAGTGACTTGCCTACGCTTCCCCCGATCATCTAACACCTGTCGGAGGAAGGCTTCAACAATTACTCCCCATCAGGCAATCCATAACATCAGACAAATGGGTGTTCGACATTATCCAACATGGTTATTGCCTGGAGCTCACCAGCAATCCTCCCAACATTCCACCTCGCACTCACAAACTCTCGTCAGAGCACCTGCAGCTCCTTAAACAAGAGGTACAAACTCTTTTAACAAAAGGAGCTATAGAACCAGTTCCATTACAGTACCAAGGTTCAGGGGTGTATTCTCTGTACTTTCTAATCCCCAAGAAGGACGGATCCTTAAGACCAATTTTGGATCTAAGGATATTAAATCTGTACATACTTTCAGAATATTTCCACATGGTCACGCTTCAGCAGGTCCTTCCACTGCTACAGCAAAGCGATTTTATGTCCACACTAGACTTAAAAGACACATACTTTCATATTCCGGTTCACCCAGCTCATCGTAAATACCACAGATTTGTGATAGCAGGAAAACACTATCAATTCAAGGTACTCCCGTTCGAAGTAACTACTGCTCCCAGAGTATTCACAAAATGTCTGGCAGTAGTGGCGGCACATCTCAGAAGACAACAGATTCATGTCTTCCCATATCTGGACGTCTGGCTCATCAAAACCAGCACACACCAAAAGAGTCTACACCACACTCAGACTACATTAGACCTACTCTACCAATTGGGTCTCACTTTCAGCCTTCACAAATGCAGTCTTATCTGGGAGCGACTCTAAACACTTGTACTGCTCTAGCCTCCCCCAATGCAGACAGAATTCAGAATATTCAATCTCTGCTAATACAGTTTCAGGCCAATCAATGCTTAGAGTCCGGACGTTCAAGCAACTGCTAGGGATGATGGCATCATACATCGTGATTGTGCCTCATGCAAGATTGCACATGCGTACTCTACAAAGTGCTTAGCATGTCCGTGGAATCAGTCTTGCGGTCAATTAACAAATCTAGTGTTGGTAGACAGCTGCACCCATCGCTCTCTGCAGTGGTGGAACACACCAAACTTATAACAAGCATTTGCAATGCAATAGGTCTCGCATTTACGCAAGTTTGAGCCATTGACATTGTAAATGACAATGCCTTTTATTTTCGTTTTTAAAACATAAATAAAAGGCATTGTCGTTTACAATGCCAATAGCTTAAACTCGCGTAAATGCGAGACCTATTGTATTGCAAATGCTTGTCTAACTCCCTGTCTGACACCCGTGCACCTATAACACCTACAGCATCGTCTTTAACTCCCCACTTTAAACAAACACGAAACCAAAACAAGTCTGTACTTTTAAACCAGCTTATAAAGCAGACCGTTTTATTATTTGTTGCAAACTCTCAAAACATAATCTTGAGAGCATTACAACAGATCTAACACATATTTAATAGCAAATGCATCTGTGCATTATGGGCATGTATGTGTTTACGAGTCAAAGTCCTCCAGCAGCTTCAAATGTATGGATTTTCCAGTGTAGTGCAAGGTGTTAAACTGAATCGACTCGAAGCGCTCGCCTTGGCTTAAAAAAAGACAAGCAATGACAAACCCAGCACAGAGAATACACGCAAGTTGGAGGGAGCAGTTAAGTTTCTGTGCTAAATAAAAAAACATTTAAAAAAAACATGAAATCAGCTCTGCATTCGCCTTTGTCACACATAATCCCACTAAGCTGTCCAGCCATACCGGCAGTAAAAACACGAAACCATGCAGTCAAACCCTAAAGAAATGTACACAAAGCGCATTAGAAATGTACACAAAGCGCATTTACTGTTTGTGCTTGTGGTACAGCGTGCCTCATTGTTCTGCTCGTGGAGGCTCTGGGAGAGCGCGCTGTGCATGCAAAACATTAATAAAAGAGTCGCTTAAACTTGCAGCCAAGGTCTTTCCTCTTACATACGTACCCGATGTTTACCAACATGAAGGAATCCCTATCCGTGCTGCCGTTTTGGAGAACCAACTGGGCCAAACGCAGCAAATCAAGATCGAAAACTCGCTAATTGATCACAAGGTGCTCAAAGCCAGCAGCAGTCTGCGAACAGAAGGCAGAGGATTTAAGGCAGCGGAGACCTGCATTTACGTCGCAGCACTGAAACATCCCCCACCCCCATTGTACTAACGAAGCCCTTTCGAGTCCGCCGTGAGCAAAAGAAGAGACGCCGTGAGCGTGCACATCAGCTGTCCGGGCAAGTGCACATCAGAACGCGCCGTAAGCGTGCACATTTGCTGTCTGGAGATCGCCAGCAAAGACCAGCGTGACGGCGACCGCATTGGCTGCGAGGTACACCGATCACCCTGTGAGCTCTAGGGACACGCTGCAGGGCATCGCATGAAGCATGGCGGAACGACGGTAAGGTAGGGGGGGGTGGGGGGTGGCAGGCGCATGGCTGACTGACACTGGAGGGGGTGCAAGGACAGCTGGGGAGTGCGTGCAATGCGGCTGGAGAGGACGGAAGGGGGACAGGAGATGTGCACATCGCGTGCCTGGACGTGCGTGTTCACATTTCCAGTCCGGCCTGCGCGTGCACATCTCCCGTCTCCCTTCCGAAGCAAGTCGACGACAATAAGTCTCGCTAGCGACAGCGCTTCGCGCTGCGTCGCTAGGTCGAGACCTAAAAAGGGCGGCCCTTCATCGACCCTGTTCCACAGATCATGCTAACAGCAGACTCATCCCTCACAGGTTGTGGTGCCCATCTTCACAACTTGACAATTCAAGGTATATGGGACAACAAATACAAAGCTCTGCACATCAACTCTCTAGAGTTTCTGGCTGTGTATCTAGCACTGAAAGCTTTTCAGTCTCACCTCATAGGGAAAGTTATCCTAGTCTGCACTGACAACATGACAGCAATGTACTACGTACAAAAACAGGGGGGGGGGACACATTCTCTGCAACTGTCACGCCGCTCTCAGACAATTTGGTGTTGGGCAATTCATCACAGAGTCCATCTTCTGGCAGAGCACCTCCCAGGAGTGGACAATCAGATTGCCGACCTCCTAAGCAGAAGGAGGCAACAAATTCACGAGTGGGAACTTCATCCCCCGGTTCTCCTTCCATACTTTCAACAATGGGGATTCCCACAAATAAATATGTTGACCACAGTGGACAACTCAAAATGGCCAAACTTCACCTCCAGGTTCCGACACCCTCTATCCAAAAGCAATGCTCTATGGATGAATTGGTCAGGGATATTTGCCTACGCTTTTCCACCTCTCCCTCTCCTTCCATTTCTGGTTCGGAAGCTCAGGTAAACATCCCTCACACTGATTCTAGTTGCTCCCACTTGGGCTCATCAACCGTGGTTCACAACACTTTTAGAACTGTCAGTAGTTCCACATCAAAAGCTACATCTCAATTCCAGTCTTCTAACGCAGAACCATGGAGAAGTCAGACATCCAGATCCCAAAGAGCTTAATCTAGCGATTTGGCTCCTGAACTCATAGAGTTTGGATATCTTAACTTGCCACCAGAATGTATGACCATTCTTAACCCCTTCGCCGCGGGGCAAATTCCCCCGCGGTGCGAGAGGGGGCGGGGTTGGGCGTGGCGCTCGGGTACTCAGGACGGCTCCCGGCCGTCATAAATCACGGTGGGCATGTGCTCATGACTGCCGGGAGCCGTCCGAACTCCTCCCACTGATTAATTTCCCCGCACAGGCGGGGAATTAATACCGCGTGGGCGGAGCGGCAACGTTCGGACGGCTCCCGGCCGTCATGAGCACACGTCTACTGTGACTCATGACGGCCGGGAGCCGTCATGCGCACTCAAGTGGTTAAGGACGCAAAAAAGCCTACTACCAGAGCATTCTATGCAGCTAAATGGAAAAGATTTGTCATGTATTGTACTAATAGCAATATTGATTCACTAGATGCATCTACTCAAAATATAATTTGGTACCTTCTGCATTTACAGCATGCTGGGTTAGCCTACACTTCAATTCGTTTGCACTTTGCGGCAGTAGCTGCATATTTGCAAAATAGACAACATCTATCTTTGTTCAAGGTTCCAGTAATTAAAACCTTTTGTGGAGGGCCTTAAGAGAATAATACCACACAGGGCACCTCCAGCACCAGTCTAGAATCTGAACAGTGTGCTTACACGGCTCATGGGTCCACCTTTTGAGCCATTACACAACTGTCCGCTACAGTTTCTTTCATATAAAGTGGCCTTTCTCATTGCGATCACTTCATTGAGGAGAGTTGGCGATCTACAAGCTTTAATCTTAGAAGAACCCTTCTTTCAACTTAATAGAGACAGGGTAGTTCTTTGCACCAACCCAAAGTTCCTTCCCAAAGTGGTTTCTGCTTTCCATATCAACCAATCAGTTGAGTTGCCTGTGCTCTTTCCTCAACCTGATGCGGTAGCAGAACGAGCTCTTCATACCATTGATGTCAGAAGAGCGCTATTGTACTACATTGAAAGAACAAAGGATTTTCGCAGAACAAAACAATTGTTTATTGCATTTGCTACACCTTACAGGGCAATCCCATTTCTAAATCTGGTATTGCAAGATGGATTGTTAAGTGCATTCAAACCTGCTACACTAAAGCTAAATTAACTTGATCTATACCTCCTAGAGTGCATTCCACTCTTAAAATAGGAGCGTCTATGGCCTTTTTAGGTAACATCCCTATAGCTGACATTTGTAAAACAGCAACATGGTCCACACCATACACTTTTACCAAACATTACTATGTGGATTTGTTAGCACGTCAACAAGCCAATGTAGGGCAAGCAGTGCTAAAAACACTTTTTCAAACAGCTGCAACATCTTCTGGTTAGCCACCGCTTTGGGAGAATACTGCTATATAGTCTATGCAAAGCATGTGTGACTACAGCACACATGCCTCGAATGGATTATGCTACTTACCCAGTAAGCATCTGTTCTTGGCATGTAGAGCTGTAGATTCACATGCGCCCTCCCACCACCCCGGGCACCTGTAGCTGTTGCAGTTTTGCATTATTTACATTACATATGCATGGACATCTCCATACTACACTTACTTACTCCATTCTCACCCTCTTGTGGGAAAACAATCTAACAATGGAGTCGATGCTCATGCGCACTATCACCGAAAGGAGGAGTCGCCATACCTTGTGACTGGAAAGACGTCTTTGAAGAAAAACAACTTACAAACATCCGGACCCAACACTAGATGGCAGGAGTATGCAAAGCATGTGAATCTACAGCTCTGCATGCCAAGAACAGATGCTTACTGGGTAAGTAGCATAATCCTTACATCGCACCAAACAGTTCCGTAAATCACAGCAACTCTTTGTGGCCTATGGCCCGTCTCAGCAAGTCAAACCTGCGACTAAAGTGACCATTGCCAGATGGATCTCTACCACTATTCAATTCTGCCATGCCAAAGCGGGCAAACCGATGTCTTCCACGCCAAAAGCGCACTCTATAAAAGCGATTTCCACATCTGCAGCCTTGTTTGCAGGCTTTCATATAGAGAAGAGTTGCCGTGCTGCGACGTTAAAGACCGTTCATACTTTCATGCAGCAATATTGCCTCAAGTCAGAACACCACAGTGATGCAGCTGTAGGACAGGCGGTATTAGGCCATCTATTCCAATGAGGTGAGCCTCAGTTGTTTCCCAATTTTTTCTTCTTCTACCCATGTATAATATTTACTCTTTGTGCTGTTGCTAATGCATCTATTGTTGTTTTATACACCTATTTCTCATGATTGTGATCATTGTTTTATTCTTGGCTTTAACCCCTTCGCTGCCAGGCCTAGCAACAGGAAACGGGTCAAAACGCAACGTGAACACATCACATTTTTCTACTGAAAACTGCCCCTTTGTTTCCAATGTGCCTAGCTGTGGACGTTGGGCCCTAGCTCAGCCAGCACCTAGGGAAACCTATGAAACCTGTACATTGTTTATAACTAAACACCCAGCACCCAGGGGAATCCAGGATGGGGTGACTTGTGTGGCTCTCACCAGGTTATGTTACCCAGAATACCTTGCAATCCTCAAACTTGGTTTAAAACAAAACACATTTTCCTCACATTTCTGTGATGTAAAGTTCTGGAATCTACGGGTAGCCACAAACTTCCACCCCCCCAGCATCCCCCCCCCCCACCCCCAAGTCTCCTGATAAAAATGGTACGTCACTTGTGTGTGTAGGCCTAGTGCCCGAGACGGGAAACTACACAAAACGCAACATAGACACATCACAGGGAACTGACCCTTTTTTTTCTTTTCCCAATGTGCCTAACTGTGGATTTTGGGCCCTAGCTCAGCCCGCACCTAGGGAAACCTAGCTAAACTGTACATGTTTGAAAAATAGACACCCAGAGGAATCCAGGATGGGGTGACTTGTGTGGCACTCACCAGGTTCTGTTACCCAGAATCCCGTGCAAACCTCAAACTTGGTAGAAAACAAAACACATTTTTCTCACATTTCTGTGATGGAAAGTTGTGGAATCTGCGGGGAGCCACAAACTTCCACCCACCCAGCATTCCCCCAAGTCTCCAGATAAAAATGGTACCTCACTTGTGTGGGTAGGCCTAGTTCCCCCAACAAGAAATGGCCCAAAATGTACTGTGGAGACTGGAAAATTATCGATCACAAAAAGACTTAGTTTTTTGAGGGAGTCACCTGCGTTTTAGTCCTGGCTCAGCAGCTATGTAGGAAAACCTACTAAACGCAGACATTTCTGAAAACTAGACACCCGGGGAGTCAGGAAGGTGTGGCTTGCATGGATCCCCCAACATTTTCTTACCCAGAATCCCCTGCAAATCTCAAATTTAGCACACAAAAAAATTACATTTTCCTTACATATCTGTGTGGGATCACCGCGCCAGCACAAATTTCCTACCACCCAGCGTTCCCTTTGGTCTCCCATTAAAAATGATACCTCACTTGTGTGGGTGTCCAATGCAGAGTGAGCTTAAAAACGTATATAAAAAAACATAGCGCTTAGAGCTCGCTGTGCTATCCCCTCAATCTCTACGTTTTTGGCCCTTCCCAGTCACAGGCCCTTGGCCCACCCACACAAGTGAGGTATCATTTTACTTGGGAGACCGAGGGGAACGCTGGGTGGTAGGAAATTTGTGCTGGTGCGGTTATCCCAGACAGATATTTAAGGAAAATGTGATTTTAAAAAAACAACTTTTAGCTACACTTGAGGTTTGCAGGCGATGTTCCACTACAACAAGGCTGTGTATCAGAGACTGCTGAAACTGAACAAATTTCATCTTCGACTCTTGCGAACAATCCTTAAATACAACAAAAGCATTGAAGGTTACTAAATGGAATAAATGGATAGCCACCTTCTTATACCAAACGTACGCCTTACAAACAGCAGTGTACGTTTCCAACCTCTGATCCACTCGAGCTATACCACCCATGTGCTTATTGAAGTCTAACATGCATACAGGTTTGCGCACTTCAGAAACCCGACCCCCAACACTCACAGATGAAGCACTTTCATCATGGATGGTAGTCAGAATATAAACATCTCTCCTGTCAGAAAATTTCAGAGCTAGTAGTTTATCTAGTAGTTTATCGATAAACTGCTCTGTCCTTTAAAAAGTTTTTTTTTTTTTTTTTTTACAAACAAGCTTTTGGGTAACCTTTACGGTTAGAGCTGATTGTGCCACAAGCAACAGTGTCCTCTTCGAACAATTCCCTGAACAATGGCACAACAGTGTAAAAGTTATCTACGTATAAATGGTGACCTTTGTTAAAAGGTCCTCTACCAAGTTCCCACACAATTTTCTCTGTAACTCCAAAAGTGGACGGACAGCCAGGGGGGGGGTCAATACTAGAATCCCTACCTGTGTAGACCCTGAAATTATAGACATATCCAGTACTACTCTCAGACAGTATATACATCTTAATTCCATAACATGCCCACTTGCTAGGAATGTACGTCCTAAAAACCAATTAGGCCTTGAGCAGGACGAAAGACTCATCCACTGCTATTTCGTTCCGTGGCACATAGATCTCTGAAAATCGATCTACCAAGTGATCAAGGACAGGCTGAACCTTAATACAATCAGGGTGATCTCATGGCAACTCTAAATCATTATCAACAAAATGCAACATCCGAAGAAGAAGCAAATACTGATTACGACTCATGGTTGCAGGAAACATAGCCGTTGCCATCAAGGGATTAGTAGACCAATATGAAGACCGCGACGGCTTCCTTATGTGGCCTATAAAAAAAGATGAACCCAAGAAATTCTTCAACTCCTCCAGATTTGTGGGAGTCCACCAGGTAGCTCTAGAGTGGGGCTTAAGTCTGGCACTGTTGTCCCTCAAATACTGTTCAGCATACAAATTAGTCTGCTCAACAATCTCATTCAAAAATACATTGTCCATAAACAACTGAAAGAAATGTATAGGCAAAACATTTTCACAATTCACTCTACACCCTGCAACACTACTAAAGGCAGGCAACACCGGCTGCACCATGTTTGGGTCAACCCAGAGTCCAGCACTTCCAATGGGGAAGCCTTGTAGCCCCAGGCTGCAATCCAGATGCCACGTGGTGCACTTATTGGCACACCAGTGTCTTCCTCTAAAAGCGGCACTTCATCCGCACTGAGAGTGGCTTCATCATCAGATGATTCCTCTCGGACAGAAAATTCACTGCTAGAATCCTGGCCTTCCTCCTCTGCCGCAGAGGCAGTCTCCTAATCATGGTCAGAAGAAGACTCGAAAAGCATGCCAACAACCTGCTGAGCGATCATCCTGCGGCTAGCCATAATCCTTAGTTAGAAAAGTATCTTGACAAACAAGTCAACAATACTCAACACTGTGTATAAAAAAAAAAAAAGGTAATAAAGTGCGGATTTATAAAGCAAAAAGAAAAACGACTGGCATGTAGCAGTTGCAAGATAAAGTCAATCAATACAAAGCACACAAAGACCTATATACTGTAAAACAATACCACTCACTTGCCAGAGACCGCTAGACTCACCAACACCTACTCTGCACCAACACAGCAAGCACCAACAATATCCCACTAGAAAAGAAAACAAAAGAAAATTGCACACAAGGCAACAAAATACACATTATGCACAAATACAAGGAACATTCCACACACATTCAAACTGAAGCTAAATACTCTGCTATTATTACAGCATTTCCCAAAAACACATTCATGCAGGTCATTGATGCTCATTTGGAGTAAACAGTATAAAAACCTTTTCCTTACCAACACTTGCAACTGCAGCTTTACCAGTGCCGAAACCGCAAGCACAATTTAAACCAAAGTAAAACAAAAGCTTTGCACTAAAATAAAAAGGAGAAGAAAATCATTACGATCACAAATAGTGACAAAACACGCAGACCGTTAGCCGAATTACATTTCACACATACTTTCCCTGGTAGTCTAGTGGCTTCTGCCTCCCTTGGAGAAACATGGGCCTAAAAGTACAGGGCCCATCTGCCCCCAATGGGGGCAGAAACAGCCAAAATATTCACCCCTAAAAGGGGAGCGACCCTTGCCCAAGGGGCCACTCCCCAAAACATTTTGCACCATATACAGTAAAATCCCTAGTGGCTTCTGTCCCGTGGGAGCAGACGGGCCTAAAAATATATAGCCGATCTGCCCCCAAGGGGGGCAGAAATGGCCAAAACTTTCATCCCCCAAAAGGGGAGCGACCTTTGCCCAAGGGGCCACTCCTCAAAACATGTTGTGGCATATACAATAAAATTCCTGGTGGTCTAGTGGCTTCTGCCCCCCCTCCCCCCTTGGTGGCAGACAGGCCTAAAAATATATGGCCGATCTGCCCCCAAGGGGGGTAGAAATGTGCAAAACATTCACCCCCAAAATGGGAGCGATCTTTAATCAAGGGATCGCTCCCCATAATTATTATACACAATAAATCCCAGGCTTCTAGTAGGTTTCGCCTCCCACCCCCCGGGGGGCTAGATCGCCTGAAAAAACGGCCGATTTAGCCCCAGGGTAACCGAAACACGGAAAAGCATATTTGTCCCTGGGGAGCGACCCTTGCCCAAAGGGTCGCTCCCAAACTGCGCAAAAATGTAATCCTGGTGCCTAGTGGATTTCGGCCCCCCCAGGGGAATGGGGGGGCTGATCGGCCTAACAAATGGCAGAATCATCAGCGCCGAAACACAGCTACACATGCCCCTGGGTGAGTGACCCTTGCCTAAGGGGTCACTCCCTCAACAACTAAGAGAAGCATCCCTGGTGGTCCAGTAGTTGGATTCCTGCTCCACGATCGCAGGCCTCACTCGTGATCGTGGAGCAGGAATTCATTCAAAACAGGCTGATGGGGGCACGTAGGTGGGCTGTCCATGGGGGGGGTGCGTCAGCACTTTCCCCGTGGGCTGGTGTCAGGACGTAATGGTTTCATCCTCAGCGCAGCAGCACCGCTGCCAAGGACGTAACCATTATGTCCAGGGCATGGAAGGGGTTACGGTTACAATTCTATTATGCTTATGTATATATTTATATGTATGTATACATGTGTATATTTTATATATATCTAAATATCTCTATCAATATTCCAAATGGATATCTTTGAATATATATTCCTACCCACCATCCGCAAAGACGCGAGATATCGTTTATAACAAGCATTGGCATAGCCATTAGGTCTCGCGTTTTGGACCTTATAAGTGTTTAGCCATGCAGCATATTCAAGTACTGCATGTTCATTTATTCAGAAATTCAGACCTGATTTATGTATATATGTCAGATTTTTCTTGAATGTTAAGTGTAGGGAAGGCAGGGGACTATTCTTATGCTGATATAACTGCCTAACTCTGACCTAAACAGTAAGGGGGTGAGATTGTCCGCACCCCAATGACAGCAATAGCAACCATTGGGAAAACAGCCATTAATTGTGTATTGCAGCTCAGCTTCATTGCAGACAAAAAAAAAAATAACCCTTTTTTTTTTAGATTGTGCACTCAGCTTCATATGTCTAGTGCTTTGTCTTAAAACGATACAAAAGGGGATGATGGACGGAACGTTTGAGCCAATCAAACACTCACCCCCAGTCAACTGATCTGGGTTTAATCCATCATCATTCTTTAGCTCACTCCACCACCCCAGTTCAGACATGGCCATATGCAAATCAGTCTGACCCTGTGCCTCATGGGAACAGTCCAGCACGAACTGCCAAGCCATGTCTTCCTGGACCGGAAACAAGCATCCTAGGACCGGTTTCTGGCATTCCAGCCGTCATCAGCCAGGCTTGCTTGAATCCAGTGGCAAAGTGAGCAAGGGACCCACGTCTGGGCATACCCCCGCCAACTTAGGGCGAACAAAGCGATACAAAAGGGGATGATGGACGGAACGTTTGAGCCAATCAAACACTCACCCCCAGTCAACTGATCTGGGTTTAATCCATCATCATTCTTTAGCTCACTCCACCACCCCAGTTCAGACATGGCCATATGCAAATCAGTCTGACCCTGTGCCTCATGGGAACAGTCCAGCACGAACTGCCAAGCCATGTCTTCCCTGGACCGGAAACAAGCATCCTAGGACCGGTTTCTGGCATTCCAGCCGTCATCAGCCAGGCTTGCTTGAATCCAGTGGCAAAGTGAGCAAGGGACCCACGTCTGGGCATACCCCCGCCAACTTAGGGCGAACAAAGCGATACAAAAGGGGATGATGGACGGAACGTTTGAGCCAATCAAACACTCACCCCCAGTCAACTGATCTGGGTTTAATCCATCATCATTCTTTAGCTCACTCCACCACCCCAGTTCAGACATGGCCATATGCAAATCAGTCTGACCCTGTGCCTCATGGGAACAGTCCAGCACGAACTGCCAAGCCATGTCTTCCCTGGACCGGAAACAAGCATCCTAGGACCGGTTTCTGGCATTCCAGCCGTCATCAGCCAGGCTTGCTTGAATCCAGTGGCAAAGTGAGCAAGGGACCCACGTCTGGGCATACCCCCGCCAACTTAGGGCGAACAAAGCGATACAAAAGGGGATGATGGACGGAACGTTTGAGCCAATCAAACACTCACCCCCAGTCAACTGATCTGGGTTTAATCCATCATCATTCTTTAGCTCACTCCACCACCCCAGTTCAGACATGGCCATATGCAAATCAGTCTGACCCTGTGCCTCATGGGAACAGTCCAGCACGAACTGCCAAGCCATGTCTTCCCTGGACCGGAAACAAGCATCCTAGGACCGGTTTCTGGCATTCCAGCCGTCATCAGCCAGGCTTGCTTGAATCCAGTGGCAAAGTGAGCAAGGGACCCACGTCTGGGCATACCCCCGCCAACTTAGGGCGAACAAAGCGATACAAAAGGGGATGATGGACGGAACGTTTGAGCCAATCAAACACTCACCCCCAGTCAACTGATCTGGGTTTAATCCATCATCATTCTTTAGCTCACTCCACCACCCCAGTTCAGACATGGCCATATGCAAATCAGTCTGACCCTGTGCCTCATGGGAACAGTCCAGCACGAACTGCCAAGCCATGTCTTCCCTGGACCGGAAACAAGCATCCTAGGACCGGTTTCTGGCATTCCAGCCGTCATCAGCCAGGCTTGCTTGAATCCAGTGGCAAAGTGAGCAAGGGACCCACGTCTGGGCATACCCCGCCAACTTAGGGCGAACAAAGCGATACAAAGGGGATGATGGACGGAACGTTTGAGCCAATCAAACACTCACCCCCAGTCAACTGATCTGGGTTTAATCCATCATCATTCTTTAGCTCACTCCACCACCCCAGTTCAGACATGGCCATATGCAAATCAGTCTGACCCTGTGCCTCATGGGAACAGTCCAGCACGAACTGCCAAGCCATGTCTTCCCTGGACCGGAAACAAGCATCCTAGGACCGGTTTCTGGCATTCCAGCCGTCATCAGCCAGGCTTGCTTGAATCCAGTGGCAAAGTGAGCAAGGGACCCACGTCTGGGCATACCCCCGCCAACTTAGGGCGAACAAAGCGATACAAAAGGGGATGATGGACGGAACGTTTGAGCCAATCAAACACTCACCCCCAGTCAACTGATCTGGGTTTAATCCATGTCTTAAAACAGCACTACTTTCCCCTGCCTAAAATAGGAAGGTGGATATGTAGCGCCTGAATGCTTGGCTGGGCTCTATTTTGGCTCTCCAGACCCCATAGGACACGTTTGTAGTAATTCAGCGGGACACCAGCTTGTGCTTTGCTTGGCCACAAACTGGTGAAGCATCTAGGAGGTGGGCAAGCCTACAAATGAACAGAGAGAGCCGAGGCAAACGTCCACTCTACCTCCGAGTCTCCATGCAGGAGCTTAGCCTGTGACAATATTCAACATGTAAATCATGCAAAAAGAAAACGGGATAAAATGTCTTAAAAGTTAACGAAAAAATATTTCTTTAACATGCAGAAGCTTTTCAGAGTATTACTTCAGATTATGCATTCAGGTGTGTGTGTGTGTGTGTGTTAGTTAGTGAGTTAGTTAGTGTGTTAGTGTGTTAGTTAGTTAGTGTGTTAGTTAGTGTGTTAGTTAGTGTGTGTGTGTGTTAGTGTCCTTGTGGGGACTTGAGTATGATAACAAACTCACGCTGTGGGGACCTGAACCCAGGACCCCACAAGGCAACGTCTTCTAAATGATGAAAAATGACTTCAAGAACACCTGTGCCAATTTTTACAACTTTAAAAAAAAAAAATGCCCTTGTGGGGGACCTGTGTTTCATCAAGTGTGTTTATATTTTTGCTCAGCTCTGCCCCTGTAGACAGGTAGCGGTACTGCAGTCTTAAACACACTGCATTTCAACACACTTTGCTCTGCAGAATCACATACTAGCAGCAGATAGGACAGACATTTGGAAAAGCTCAATAACTTGTCTATCCAAATATTTTCCATGCATATTAACCTTTCCTCTATTTATTAAATTAAAACTTTATTAATATGAAACTATTAAATTTAGACTTTTTGTGTCTGAAAATTGTTAGTGGTTTTATGAACATTGCTAAAGCAATTTGGATCAGTTTCAAATCCGAAAACGCTTCACTATTGCCGTTTGATGCATGTCGGCAATTAAACAATGATGGTGCATAACACTGTGATTCAATTTAAACTTATTTGATCTTGTTTTGCACATAACTTACAGGCATCAATGCCTATTGTTACATTTTACTGCCTTTACCATGAATTCAGAGTCTTTATTTTGCTTTTCCTTTGTTTGGATATGAATATGCACAATGGAATGTTATTTTAAATGAGGGCTGGATGAGTGAGTGATTAGAGTTGCATTTCACTAAGGGCTACGTTCTTGCAGACAGCGAACTGAAGCAATGTTATGCCCAGAGCACTGCAAAGTTTATTTTTACCAGAAAAGGCATGCTCTTATAAAATTAATGAATTTCTTAGAATATATATTCAAATATTGTCATGATATGTTACTACATTTAAATCATTTGAATTTTTTGATTTAAAAACTGTTCCTAAGCCTTTACAAATTAAAAGTTTTTTGGACATTCCAAAGGGTGGGTGAAGAACAATCATATAAAAAGGAGGATGCACCAAAAGTTTTTTTTCTCCTGAGTTGGTGGGCACCAAAGATTCATGTGACAACCCATGTGCTAACTTTGTATTGGAAATGGGTGAAGTGCAGTTATCTAGCAAGCACTAGGGTTATGATTTCAATAGTGCAGCAGGTGCAGTGGCACTGAGACCAAAAGCTCCAGGTACCCCACTAAACATCTAATATTGCTATATTTTATTCCTAAACAGGCAAACCACAAGTGCAGTTACCTTGCAGACAACAGGGTCATGGTTTGAATGGTGTAGCAGGTGCAGTAGCACCGGGCCTAAAAGTTGTCAGAACTCCTCTAAACACATAATATTGCTATATTCGACTACTAAACAGGCAGTGACAATTGTAGTTATCTTGCAGTTAAAAGGGGCTTGCTTTGAATGGTGCAGCAGGTGCAGTGGCACTGGGGTCAAAATCTCTAGGGACCCCACTAAACACCAAATATTGCTATATTTAACTACTAAATAGGCATTTACCATGCAGGCACCAGGGTCATGATTTCAATGGTGCAGCAGGTGCAGCGACACCGGTGCCCAAAGCTCTAGGAACCCCTTTAAACACCAAATATTGCTATATTTTGCTACTAAACAGGCAGACACAAATGCAGTTATCTTGGAGGCACTAGGGGCATGATTTGAATGATGCAGCAGCTGCAGTGGCACCGTGTCCAAAAGTTGTCAAAACTCCTGTAAACGCATAGTATTGCAATTACATCAATTAATTCAATTATTTCCCACTTTAATTTCATTTTTAAAAATGTTGCTATTACTTGCCCGCACTATACCACTAGTAACAGCACAATATATTGCCTTTTTGTACACAAACCAGTCATAACACTTTAACGGACTTTCTGTAACTTATATTGTACAACTACTCAGCAAGCTACAACTTACATCGAAACAACAGCTTATTATTAGTCACATAGGTGAAAACCTAATGCATTTACCAGTGCTTGTTTGTTTTGCTTACAGCGCTCCATGGGAGAACATGTGTTTTCTTTCTCTCCACCTCCGGACTGTGTTCTGCTTCTCTTTCAAATCCATGCCTTCGTCCGCTCTGTGTTTTTGTCATCCCTTGTCTTTCTGTTGCTTCTCTACCTTTCCCTTGCCACTGGTTACTTTTAATCACTGCTGACAGCAAAGTTGACTTCCTACCCCTGCCACTCTGCTGGTCTCCTGTCCCTCCTCATCCTGTTTTTCAGGAGTTCTTGGCAGCTGCGATTTCCTACCAGGTCACTCCTTTTCTTAAGTGTGCTTTCATTCACTTTTTAAATATGTACCGCTCCATGGTGCAAGTCTGCCAACCTTGAATGGAAAATTAAAAAATAAATTGCTGCTGCATGCGTTGTGACACATGCACACACATACATCATCACGTTGGGGCTGCCATAGCGTCATGATGCATAAATGCACATGTGTGGTGATTTGGGCGCACACATCATAGCACTAGGTTTTTTGCCACTGCTTTTCAGCATGCGAAATAACCATTTCTTTCTTTTTGTTGCTGATGAACAGCAAAAGAGGAGACCTATTGCTTTGCTTGTATTTGTTTTGTTACATTTTTTTTATTCTGCTTGTGGGCCTGTAGTTGTACAGAAAAAGGAAAAATACAAGTTTCAGATGCGTTTGTGCGCTAATCAAAAATTAAGTAAAAAGTTCAAACTCATACAAAGTAGCTTACATTGTGTGAATTTCAAAACAACCTACCGTTAATGCATGCGTTCAAATAGATTTATTTTTGAGCAACTGTTTACAGACTTTATATGAAAGATGTTTCTTTCACTAGAGATATGCAATTAATGTTATGTGAATTCAATTATATTCATAAACGTGGCTTGCAGATGCTAGTCGATTTTTGCATTGGGTTTCCAAGTCAAGCGATTAAGGTACCGAAATGCCTATTTCCTCTTTTCTTGGGATGAATTTTCCCGCTGTGTCCTCTCCAACCTGAAATATGCAGGCAGTTGTCTCCTGATTGCAGCCCTCCCAAAGTACCTGTTGATATGCAAGTTGAGAGCCTCGCCCTGGCCTCCGTTGTCATGACTGTGGCCGAGGAGAGGTGTGAATGCGCTCTATCCCAGGTTCAGCATAACAAAGGGCCGAGAGCTCGACTTCCCCAGCGGTGAGTGCCTTCCCAGGAAACACCTGCAGCAGGCTGTAGTTGTGAGGGAAGGGATCCAGGGGCTAGTGTGTTGCGTCACACGAAGCTGTCTGCACACGAGTTTAGCATATAAAACACTGGCTTTTACCTAAACGTAATAGCCATGAACATATACGTTTACAACATGCTTTTCTGTGAAAAACTAACTTTCTCAGAACTATAACTCTCAAATGTCCAAGTAAAGCAAGGTGCAGCTACATATACAACAACTTATGATGGCTGTTTTCAGTTTAGTTGCAAAACACAATTCTCAAATTTTAGTGCTCTTTCTCCACATGCAAAATGCTTTGATGTTGCAAGCTGCTCTAATTTTACACTAAATCTCTTTAAGTTTTAAAATGTTTAGTGATGTAATGACGGGCGCAATGACAACAGCAATCTGAACTTAATAAACCTAAATCAGAGTGCTACAAGAAAGGTGAGTGTTCACAAGCGTAATGTAATTAAAGATTTAGCACAAAAAACGATTTATTTTGCAATTCTATATGTCTTTAGATAGTTTATATACAAATGAGCATTCATAGCTGAAAGTATAGCTGGTGAAGAATGAATTATGAATTTTCTTAGGAGAATTTAAAGTAACAGTTTTGGACTTGACACTTCAGTTTTAACAGTGTATTTGCGCTAAATAAAAACATTTTGCACATCTGAGGAAGTCGCTTAATCTCCATTCTTGACTGCCTCTATATTCTGCAAGTTCCTATCATATCCTTGTTTCTGTAATTCTCGCTACTGGTCCTGAACGCATTTTTCCGTGTACAGCACCTCGTGTTTGGGAAGCTCCTTCTAAATAAAATTCTTCCCTGTACATTGTCCCGCAGTTCCCGGAAATTATAGATCTGCTCTATGTACCGTAGACTTTAATTTTGCTGAAGTTTTGCAATCAGCCATGGAGATAGGCACATGTGGAGTCATGGACAGAGGGGAAGACAGACGACGAGAGACAGAGGAAGGTAGACATGGGAAGATATGGAAATGGACAGATGTGGGAAGACAAATACACAGACAACAAGAGAGATGAATATAGGATGCTTGGACTCGAGGAGACATGGTAAAAAAATGATGATAAAAAAAATCAGATCGGCACAAGAAGACACAGACTTGAGTACTCAGTACCACAGGGATTGGACAGGAAGACACAGAATGAAGACTAAGGGAGGTCGAGTCATGAGGCAGTGACATGGGGAGATATAGACACAGAAGGCAAAAATGGTACGGTAAAAGCAGGAAAGCACACTGAAATGGGCATTCACTGCCAATGAGACAGGCTCACATTGACTCTGATATAGGGAGACACAAATATTGGCACAGAAAGAAATGAGCACGAACACAGGGACACTGTATCAGTGAGAAATAAACTATGAGATATGGCCTTAGGACAGAGCAATGGAAGAGGAGATGTCACGAGGTCAGAAAAAAGATAGAGGTATGCGTTAAGACTTTCCTGGAGTTAATTGAAGAAGTTACAGCACTAAATGAGGAATGCAAGAGGAAGGCTGTCACCCTGGTAAGTCTGACCATCAACTGCCACCAACAATGTCCTACCATCTAATCTCACACACACATCTGACTTGCACAGACTCCAGAACAAACCATACATTCCAGACTCTCCGCCATCATGTACCATTCCACTGCCAGCTCTACCACAGGAGATACCAGTGGCGGCTCCTCCGCTAAGGCAGAGGAGCGTCGCCCCACTGCTCTGCAGCAGTAAAAGAAAGGAAAAAATAAAATGATAACGTAATGTTATTATCATTTTATTTTGTCCTCCTGCTGCGACAGCTTTGCGTGAGGGGGCGGGCCTGCAGAGCAGGTGAGGAGTGGTAGAACCCTCCTAAGTGTGCAATGACTGTTTGGCCGGCCCTCTCGGGCCGCCCAAAACAGTCATGCACATTTTCCCTGTTCTCCATGCATGCTGCATTACAGCCTGCGTGGAGAACATGCCCACCCCTCCAGCCCCTGGCTGAGCGCCATGTCACTGCGTTCAGACCAATCTGTGATTGGTCAGGGGAGTCCGGCTGTGCTTCCTGTTCCTGGAGTCGGACGCAGGAGAGCAGGAGCAGAGACGCGGGACCCGGCAGCAAGGTAAGTGTTTATATATTGTTTTTAATTACATTGCGAGCCGTGCCGGCCGCCACTGGGAGATACAGACAAGACAAAGATATATTACAATAGGAGGACAATCGGTCATGAATATCAGTTTAGGGAGTCAAAAACTTTAACAGGGTTATTCACAAAGGTAACTTACACATGTGATTAATTTACACATGTAATTTACTCTTTCACGTTTGAGTTAGAACTTTTGGTTATTCACTAAATCTGAGTGTAAAGCTACTCTAAAGGGTAATCCTATATGTCTTCATTTCATAAAGAAGGGAGAGGAGCCGAATTTACAAGTGTAAGTTACTACTACTAAAAGAGAAATAGTAAGTCCAGCACCACACATGTTTAACTACTGATACTGCACTCACTCATTAGGACTGGTCTTCCTAAGAGGGACAGCTCCTGCACTTCACAACTGGCCTTGTATAACAGTAATGGACAATACCAGCACTTGTCATGATGGCTGATATATTTGTGAACAGGATTTTCTCACAGAATTTGGGACTTTACAAGCACTTCTCTTCTGGACTGCTGCCCCTTTCGTGGAGCTATACCCATTGGACATGGCACCTACTGACACAGCCAAACAGCAAAGCACAAAAATTCTTTATTACCTTCTGTTATTCCACTCCCAGCTGTACTTCCCAACAAAATTCATCACACATATAGATCCATTATAATGCATTAGACAGAACACTTCACATACATCCCAGACAGATTTGTCATATTGTCTGTTATGCAGTTGCTTCTGTGAGACAATGGCTTTTTTCAGCTTTACCCCCACTTTTTCCCCCAATTGTTTGACTGTTAGGTACTGGAGTAATGACTCTGTAGTGCCCTGGGTCCTGCTGACAAGGCCTTAGTGCATGTGCTCTAACCCTTAAAAGGATACATTTAATTGACTTACCCCCAAATGACATAAGTTAACTTAGTATAAATCCATAGTATATGATACCAGATGTACCCAGGGCCGGTAAGCTAAGTGTCCATCATGGTTGCCGCACTGATTGTGCCACCACAAGTGTGACAAGTGTGCAAAGCCCAAACCTTCCTTTTTAATATATATGTTATCCCTAAGGCAGGCCTAATTAGCCCTAGGGCTGGGTGGTTTATATTAGAAAGAAAGACATGTGTTGTGTTTTTACATGTCCTGACAGTAAAAACCCTGCATTGTCATTTTTACTGTGGAGAGGCTACTGGCCCAATTGGCGAGTATGGAGTTACATGCGGATAACTCTGCAGCGCTAACTTCCAAATGAAGAAGTGCATTAAACCCATGGTGTTACTCAAGTCGAAATTAATGTCACTAGTTCACAAATGGCAAATTTAGAAAGTTGCCACTTTGTTGCCCAAAGTTGTCCATAACCATTTTCTGCTGCATATAGCTGCTGTCCTCAAGACAGATGCTGTTTTTCTGTAAAGAGGTGTGAATGACTCTCAGGAAGAGGAACAAAGGACCTGCCTAGGGAACAGGTGGGACCTCCTCCTGGCAGGATGGTCAGAGTGGGTGTGAGCCCAAAATGACGAGCTTCAAAGGGGAAACCGCCTTTGAAGGTCAAATTACAATCACTATGAAGAGGCTGTTCTTTTGTTTTAGCAGACAGGCTGGCATCTCGTACATAATTCTCCCATATCTCACAAATATTCATTGTCTTTGTGCTGAATGGGCACCCTTGAAGGGTTGGGGAGACACCGAGAGGCTTGAGCGCCTCCTGCGCCTTAAAGGCTGCAGGAGCCTGCGTTACACCCCGGTTTACCAGCAGTACTAGTTTGGTGAATACAGAAGTGATGTTAGTAACATATACGCTCAAAAGCGTTTACCACCCAAATATTGAGTTTAAAATAGTGTTGCTAAAAATATTTTGGGGAAAATATTGTCAAGACAAAGGCATAATATAGTTTAATCATCAGGTTACCATTAAGATCAGTATTGGGTATTCAGGACCAGGGTTAGATTCAAGGTTATTCCAAGGCTTAAGTTCAGGGCTAAGGGTTGACTCAAGGGGCTGCAGTTAGGCTCCTGGCTTTGGCTAGATTCAGAGCTAGCTTTAGGTTCAGGGCTAGGATTAGGTTCAGGATTAGGGTAAGATTCAGGGTTAGGTAGTGTGGTTATGTGTGGCAAGGAGGTCCTATATGTCTTCTGCATGCACGATGACCGCATGAGCACTGCTCACCGTGAAGTGACTTTAGTTTGGTCTCCAAAAAGTCATTGAGAGATGTTAAGATTCATCCTGTAATGTATAGGTTACTGTAATTTTCACGTACCAATCTTTAAAGAATGGTTGCTCAAACAATACTAGGAATGGCCTCTCTACCACACAATCCTTGTTTGGCATGGGAAAGATAAGCACATCTTATCCTTATGAGTATAATCCTTGTACTGTGCAAAATATGATTTTTTAAAACATATTCACAATTCTGAGTCTTAGAAACAGATTCATATTTTGTTTATTCAGAATAGGCCTGGGCTTGAAATTCCGCAGCGCTCATGGAGTTTGTGGAGTTTTTCCCACTCTGCACTCCGTGCAGAGCGCGGAGTTCAGAAAAAACTCAGCGTAGCAGAGTTTTTCCTCTCGTGCAGCTCGCCAATGTTGAGTTGGCGAGCGCGAGCAAATAAAATCGTATTCAAGACCACATCCTAGTGAGATTTCCCAACACAGGTGGTCGTGGCAGGTCGCTATGGCTCGCATTGAGAAAATGTCCGCTTGAGTTGAGGAAGCTGCCTCTTGGGTAGAACATCTACTCGAGTAGCAGAAAGAAGCAGCACCCTCTTGTGCCGCGCGTGGTGCTGTTTGTGCTGATTTTACAGCACGGGACAAACACCCGGTGCTAAAAATCAGCACAGGCAGCGCAATGTATCGCACTCCGGTGGTTGCGGAACTCCACGTAGCACCCCTGAGTTTTTTGGGCACTACCGCGAAACTCCGTGAACTCCGCCCATACCTAATTCAGAACAGCCTTTAATTCTGATATTTGTCAGTTCTAAATACATATTTTGTCTTTTGGTTTCGTCTTAATTTATGATCACAATCCTAATTTGAAAATGTTGTGCATCCACACAAATTTGAGGCAAATCCAGACATTTTTTTATTTATATAGGAGTGTCTGAGATTATTGAAAGCAAAAAAGTAATGAATGGAATGCTTAGGTTAACCTCAGTTTCTGAAAACTCCCTGGACATCATCATTATTCCAGTCCATTTTGTTTTAGCTTATCTGTGCAGCTACAGAGATCAACATATGTGAATCAGTTTTGCCCTACCCAGCAAGAAGCTGTCTAAAATAAAGTTCCAGTTGATGTTCTGTCTGAATGGACACATTCCACAACCACATACCAATTCTGGCCTCCTTAGGCTTCATCAGTGAAGTGCAGCTTGAGTCCTATGACACAGTGAGCTTGGAATCTATATCTGGGCATACTTGTCCTACATAGAGAGACTCACTTAGACAGAACACAAATGATAGATGGTGTGCTTCAATTACTCTCAGCCACTGTTAGTTATTCTGGGCCACAATTTCAGTTCCTCGTTTTAGCTTTTGTGTGTTTTTACAGACAAGCCAGCATATGCAAATCATGCAAACTCACCTTGGCACAACCTACATGGGACTTTACAGACTGAAATGTTAGTTCATATCCCTTCTGAAAGGGAACACAAGTAACCCCAGACTGATTTTGGTTTTGCTGGGCCTCATCAGTGAAGTGCAGCTTGAGTCCTATAGCACAGATGACTTCCCCTCCCACTTATGTATACTAACTTAGACAACGGCCAAGAGTAACTACCACTGGCTGAAATTATTTCAAGCACTCTACCCATCATTCCTTTGTGTTTGTAGTACTTTCAGTTGTATATATTTGTCTTTGGAATTGTTTCATTAACATTCAGAAATTTCAATATTGAAATTACACAGTTGTTTCACATATTACCTTTGTATAAAAAATGTGGTTGTTGGACAAACGTTCTAGGCAGAATCAAGATGAAAGGAGAGGTGCATGGGATATGCACAGTGTTGTGGTCAGTGGTACCAAAGTGCTCTGTGGTCTAAAGGTTGAGATAAAGAAATTGTGTCCCTTAGCTGTCATTGGCCAGAGGTAGGACCAAATAGGAGACACCTTCGTATTTCTTTTCCTTTAGCAGAGGACCCGCCACCATTTTATAGAAAGTGCCCCTGAAGCAGAACAGGTGTGTGTGCCAGTTGTTTGCACTCCAGATGCACTTTAATATTACAGAAGGGACCATAGATGAGTTTGTGGCCCCTTCAGTAATATGCATCACGCAGATGCAAAATGAGCTCCAGCATGATCACAAAGTGGTGTTCCCGATCTGCATGTGGGTGTGGCCTCACACAAATAATGGAACCCTGTGCCCTTGCGAGTGCAGCGTATTAAAGATACAGGGGCAATGTCAAAAAGGATATCAGGAGATGCACTGATTGTGCACCACATAGATGTGGTGCTCAGTTAGTGCACCTCTTATGGTGCCCTTTCGAATGAGGGTAGGGATCCTAGGAACCCTCAAGGCATACATCCTGCAGGTGGTTACTGCGCCAGCCTACAATGGGAATCCTTGTTCCCTTTAAAACTCAGGCTAGATCTCTGCCTGCAGTGAAAGGCAGAGCAGTGACTTCAAACAGCCAGTCTGACTTTTGATAATGCACTGTTCAGAGTGCATTTGCGGCTGTACTCTGAACAAACCCCTGACTCAAAGAGAATGCTCTCTCCTAGTATGTTAAAGGTGTGCCGCGATACAGAGTGGGACAGTGTGCAATGTTCATACTATGACTCCAGGTGAGGATACCGAGGGATCCACCAGAAGTGAAATGTGTTGGACTGGGTTGTGGGTTGGAGGGTATCTTGGTCATATACCATCAGGATGTCTGGGTTCAGAGTTAGCTCGTGGGACTCTACTTTCTGTAGCTGACGTGATGGTAGGAGATCCTCTGCACTTGAATGAAAGGTTTGCTGTGAAGAATCTGATTCACATTATCCTAGATAATGCAAATTATGTATTTCAGATTATGTATTCTAAGATTGAGCAGGTGAAGCAGAGGTTTTAGTTTTTTTTTAGATAATATTTGGTTTCCTGGTAGCAGTATTCACTGTCCTGGATTAGTGTGGTTAAGCAATTGTATTTGTCATTGTGAGATGTAGTTGCAAGCTGATTTAATGATGGCTGGTTACAATAACAAGCCAAGTTTTCCTTTTGGTGGATTCTCTGCCAATGGAGAGTCTAGCTGCTCAATTATCGCTGCCATAGGGACCCTAGTACCTGGCTAGTAGTTGGGTAATAACAAGGAATCCTTGATTTAGAGAAAGCCCTAATATTAGTAGTAGTAGAGGAGACTTTACCATTGGTAGGTCCTCAACCATATTAAAGTTAAAGTAGATAGCAGATTCTTATCCATGTTCAGCCCATCCTCTAAACATTGGAGGATTTTCCATCATGACCCAACCCTAAATAAAACCTTGTTTTGTTTTTTTAAGCTACTTTTAATATCCCAGAAGATATAATTCAATTAGGGTACTGTTTTAAGGAATTTGGTTCTAGTGCCAAGATGATGTCAAAAGTAAAAAATAAATGTTAAATATGGTCAGCCGACAAATAAGATGAGACATTAGTGAAATGGCACTTTCTGCTCTGCTCCTCAAGGCAAAGACATTTACAAATATTGAGCAAATATATATCTCACATCTATAAATCCAGTTGTCATTCTGCAAATGTTATAATGTCGCTCATTTTATTAACCACGGAAAGAGGTAAGACTGAGTTGGCGCAAAAGGGGTATTTAGACCTGTGACCTAGTGTAACACCACAATCTAAAGCAAAAGGCACATTAATCCACTTAGTTACCTTTACAATTGCTGTACAGGTGGGGTACTTCTGGCTGAGATGGTATGGCCTCCCTGACTCCGGACGCGATGCAAGATGTGTGGTTAAAATTAGGGGTATGCAAAATTGCGTAATCTTTTCAGTAAATTCAGAAAAAAAGAGCTTAATGAGATTTTCTGGCATCTCTTTACTTTTTTCATACAATGTAATTTTATGTAAAACAAAGTCTTGCAATATAATGGCTGGACACTGTTTCAAGCAGAAAATGTCTCTCAGTAAGACTTTTCTGCATGAATGATGTTCTCCTGCATTAAAACATATATATATATATATATATATATATATATATATATATATATATATGTATATATATATATATATATATATATATATATATATACTGAAAAAAATAAAGGTTAATGGAGTGTTATGGTTAGGTCTTTGAATAATCGAAAACTGGAGCTTTAAAACTCTGAAATTCACCAGTTATATTTACGGAGTTAATTATGACTCGTGCCACTTCCATGCACTGCTTATGACTTCTCATATTACATCACTAATGGCATGATTGATTACATCACTGATAACATCACTGACATCATTCGATGAGTGTAAGTTTGCTATACTCTTAAATGTATTTCGTACGGTACATCTAGAGAAAATTCTTATATACCTTATCTCTGGCTAGTGAGTGTATGTTTTTAGAACATGTATGGTCATCCTAATGGGGCGTGGAAGTTTGGAGGGAGTTCTGGGCTGTGTGTAGTAAGGGCTTGGTTATTTAATGGGGCTTGGGTGTCTACAGGGAGTGGACTCTCCTTGAAGAGCTCTGCACAGGGCGAAGGTTGTGTATTGTAGGGGTTTGGCCACATAATGAGGCTCGACTCTCTGGAGGGAGTGGGCTGTCTGTGAAGAGCTGTGCACATGTCAAGGGTTATACATAGTAGCTGTCCACAGGATGAAAGCTGTGCATGAATAATAGGTGCCTGTCCACTAAGAAATCACTCTACCCTTTCCTTTTTTTCAGTGAATTTCTAGGGTTTTTTAGATAGATATTTAGATAGTTAGATATCATTTCCATACCCAAGTATAACGCCACTGAGAGAAAGTGGATTATTAGTTGGGTTGGGGTGGATGGTAGTCCCCCACAAGTAATAATGGCACTGTTCCTGTTAGGTTCAGTAAAGGTTTCAGTAATTTAAACCCGAGTTCAACCCCTGGTAGCTAATGCACAGAACAGACAGGCTTAACTTAGGAAAATGTGGAAAGCATTTATGAGTACCAAAACAGTTAAAAAGTTGAAAACATAAAACCATAAGAATCTCACTGCAATTTATCAAGATACAGAATATTTTAATGAACAAACTGACATCAAAACGACTAAAATCCAGTATGGTAACCGGAGATCTGAATTTTCACACTTGTAAATAAAATTCGCACCAAAAAGTGCAAATGGCCAAATGTGGCCAAGTGGGCATGCTAGACTAGGGTGCAAAGAAGAAAAAAAAAGGTTACGGCTCACCAAGGTCAATCGCCGGTCAGATACAGGGACTGAGTTTGTCCCGGTCAAAGAGTTACCTTCTCAAAGCTTGATTGCAACAGATTTTTGGAGGATGAAGTTCCGATGCAGGCGTCAACTATGTGAGAAGGATCTGAGCGGAAGTTCATGATTCATGACAAAAATGTCCTCGACGTCAACCAGGGGTCAGTCAGCATTTGTTCTGGTGACGTTTTGGGCAGTCATTCTTCGACATTTCTCTGGAGCTTGGGATTCCCACAGTGAAGCAAGGCTGCAAGCTGATTCCAGCAAAGGGTTCAACATCGTCAAATGTGGCTTGGATGCCGGTCCTAGTGAATTACGAAGTGGGAGCTATGAGAAGTCCAATCCCACCTGTGATGCACCCTTGGTGACATCCCTGGCAGGAAGGTCCCAGTTCTAAGTTGGTTCCCTACCTTTAGGGTTAGCCAGGGACAGTGCACTCTGACAGCAGCAATTGGTTCCAAGACCTCAGGAAAAGAACTTGAGGGTCAGGACTCACTCCAGGGGAGGCCACCAGCAGGGCCCAGGGAAGGTCCAGTGAAAGTAGTCAGCCGGGCCTTGCAGGGAAGTGGACTTCTTGTGCATGTGTAGCTTAACAGGAGGTCAGCCAATCCTTGGAGTCCAATTCTTTGGCTTAGGTACGAGTGGGAGCAGATCCAGCTCTTAGGGTTTTCCTTACAGGTCACAACAGCAGGTGCAGTTCTTCTGTCTTCCACAGGTCCAGTAGTGTTCTGAAGCGGGTGCCCAGGGGTGTCACATTTATGCCTGGCACTAGTCTGTTGTTGGAGGTTACTCCTGGCCCCTCCCTATCCAATAGGGAAAAAGTTCCCTCTTGTATCACTGCTCACTTTTGCAGTAGTGTTATGAACCCCAATGCACCCCAATATAGGCCTAGGTAGTTACACAACCTTTTATCTACATCTGTCCTACCACTGTTCTACATAGCGGGTCTGACGCTGACCTTTTACCTAGTCAGGTGCTACATGACTTGTGTGGTTTTCTTCGAAAACTAGCCTCATGTATTATGCATGAGGATTCTCAGTATCACAGCAGGATTACCATCTTCTGCATAATAACTCTGTATAAGGGTCACCTCTGTCGTCATCCTTGCCCGACATGCCCATAGTGTACTTCTAGGTAGAACCCCTGAGGGTACCTTTCGGGTATATAAGCACTACATCTTCACTGGGCAAAAGAGAGGAAAAAAGACTTCCATGCTGACACGAGCGCCGAGGTCCTGCACGCAGACACTCCAGCACGCAGTGCTCTGACATCCCTTGTGGGGTGTCCATCTCAAGACCAAGATGGGGTCCTTCGCTCTCCCATATCAGGTAATGGGGTTGGCTCTATCCTCAGGGGATTCTTGGCTATACACCTACATACATGCTAGGTACACTTAGGTACATCTAGTTAGGGTTTGCAACGTAGGAGTACGTATTTCTACTGTTATGCATTTATATGCCTGCATATATTCTTTGTTTTAGCACCATGATAGAACTCTACATTATATTTACTCTGTTGGTGCTTGTAATCTTTTACATATGTTTCTGTCTTATGATTATTGCAGCAAACACATTTTATACTAGAATGACGTTGGCTTAATAAATGCTTATTGAAAACGTCCCCATCGTTCATTCTGTGCATTTCTCTGAGACTAAGTGAGTAGGAGTGACTGAGCGAAAAGTATTATATTGTTTCCATGATCCCTGAGGGGTCAGGGTTGTCATGTCCGATAGTTGCCAGAAACTATTCGCTCCTTGGTAAGAGGGGCACATAGTGGGACTGAGAGTTAGCTGGTATACAGGCGAACATATCCGGTAGGGGTGTCTGGAATCATTCTGGACACCAATCCCACAGTTTATGTTGTCTAAACGCGCAGGTCCTATATAGATTTGTAGGAACTATACAACATTAGTTTCTGTGCACTGTACTGCAATCAATGCCACAGTGCCCCTCGAAACCTAAATCCAACATGACAAACGTTGTTCCCCTTTGCAGATCTCCTATGCTCAACCTGCAGATGTGGCCATGGAAATGAGCAACCTCTCCTATGTGGTCACTCAAAACAAGTTCTGGTGGCCATTCTCTCCCACAGGGATTGGTGCTTGACTGGCGAGGAGGCAAAGGAAAGGGGCAGGCCTAGTTGTTAGCTACATCTGCAAGTGACAGGTTAGGCATCCTTTGAAGCTCAAGAAGGGGTTGGCCACAGCCTTCAGGCCATCCTGCTCAAGGAACAGAGATACTGTCTCACACCCCAAAGCCTGTAGCCAGGCCTGCATCCAACCCCCCATGGGCTGCCAACTCCTGCCGTGCATAGCCAAAGGCCGCGGCCAACCTCCAGCGGGTGGTCATCCTCTCACCATGCACAGTTGTACATGGCATGGTGTTGGCCACTGGGCCACATTTTTTTATACTTTTATCCAGTTCTACTTTATTCCGAAGTACTCCCACTGTACTCCCATGCTACAATCAGAGGCATCCAAAATGGATACAGGTTTTAGTATTCAGACTCATACACACAAAAAGTCTTATGCCATCTTAGAATCACATGTTCACTGAACACCACATGCATACTGGACACCAGTACCATGTACTGGACTTTACAATGCAATTTTACATGTTAGGGATCAGTAAATAGCGCTCTCTCTGAAACAAAAAAAGGTCTGGTTAACCTATAATCATAAAATATGGCATGCAGCCACCACTACTTTATGTGATGCACACATGACAGGGACAATAGTCCCGTGTTTATGAGGCCATGCTTGGCGAGCCTCTCCAGGTCTGGAGGGCAGGTTCTGTTCCTCACATTATCAGGGACAGGCCTAAGCCTCTGCCATGACACCAGGGCCAGAAGACAAGACAGAATACCAGTTTCACCTTTAACTGGGCACTCAGGGCAGGGGATATCACATGTGCACAATTCAGGGGGCATTCCCATCCCAGCACCCATACCCAAAACCACCTGTCTATATCAGAGAAAGCCTGGAAGTAAATGAGAGCCAACCTGATGTCACTGTCTCCTTCCAGGCCAGGTTTTATGTGCACTGTTGGTAGTGTAACACCCCAAGCCCTCAATCCCTTCAAGCCTTAGGGCATTCACTGCGACTGCTTTCATTCCTCTCAACAACTTTCAATTGACAAAAGTGGTTAGAGCCATTCACTTTCACAGTGCATACTTTATACAGAATGCCATATCTCTTGCCATGTGTTATGGTGCCTGCAGTAATAGCCAATGTGTCATGGGCCCTAGTAAAAAGAAGCAAATGGGTCCCCAGGCTGCTACTTGAATGATAAAATACAACCCAAATAAAGGCTCAGTGGGCCTCTCAGGCCTCTAGTCCCCATTGGTATTGCACCTCCTGCACCAATGGAAGGTATGCCCCAGGATGCCTTACGTCCTCCGCTACAGCTGCAACTCTCTGCTGCTCAGGGTGGCTCAGCTTTTCTCTAGACCTGGGGGGAACTTTAACAGCGGTGGAAAAAAATTCTCAACATTTTGCATTGCACAATTGTATAACAAAAAGAGTTGCCTCTAGGTGGGATGCACTCCCAGGTGGAAATTACGCCAAAGCAAGGGCACACGCCATGAACAAAGTCCCTTTCTGGTTTCCTGCCAGACGCGTTTCGGGCCAACGCCCTCTTCAGTGGCAGACCATGTGACGTGACGGCGTGCGGCAGCCACCAGTAAATCCCTGTAATAATTATGCTCAGGTGGACCACCTGAAACAATGCTTCCTGGGACTGGTGGTTCAGTAAAACCCAAGTGGGTCGCCGCCGTCACTCACATTAAAAAAATGTCTTTAAAAGGATTGCCGATGTTCGCGCTGGCACCCCTGCATATAACGGGCACCTCCTGTTCCACAGTTAGCTGCCCCAATAAAGCAGCCGCGGACCCGCAAGTGTTTCGCGGTGGTGCAATCCCGCGACCAGGCAGGCCGCTATACAATATACAAAAAGAGTTGCCTCTAGGTGGGATGCACTCCCAGGTGGAAATTATGCCAAAGCAAGGGCACACGCCATGAACAAAGTCCCTTTCTGGTTTCCTGCCAGACGCGTTTCGGGCCAACGCCCTCTTCATGTGGCAGACCATGTGACGTGACGGCGTGCGGCAGCCACCAGTAAATCCCTGTAATAATTATGCTCAGGTGGACCACCTGAAGCACTGCTTCCTGGGACTGGTGGTTCAGTAAAACCCAAGTGGGTCGCCGCCGTCATTTCGGGGTGATCCGTCAAGCAGGGGCTGAGAAAAAGGGGTGGGTCCCAAAACGCTTTTTCTCCATGTTAATTTCCATAGGAAACTTTAGACACGGCTAAAGCCCGAACTGCTTAACGGAATTACACCAAATTTGGCAAAAAGGTAGCTCTTGGTCCAGAAAGCAATCTTTTTGTTAAATGGTGTATATCCATTCAGTAGTTCCTGAGAAATTTAAAGATTTCTCAGATATACAACTGTGGATCCGCAACCCCTCCCGATCTCGTGCCTGAGATCTGATTGGCTGCCAACACTTCAAACCAGAAAGTGTTGGCTGCCATCTTGTGACTCGGTTGAACCGAGTCACAAGAAAAAAGATTTTAAAAAAGATAAGGGGGCAGGGTAGAAACACCCTGACCCCCTGGGGGGGGCCCAAAAAGCATTTAAAAAAAAAAAAATTGGCGGGAGTGACGTTGGATCCGTGAGTCCCGCCGGGTTGCCGCGCTTCGTTTAATTAGGCCCCCGGGTGGGCCAGGTCCCGGGGGCCATTATAAATAATAATGCGCTGGCCCGCGCAGGCCCGGGGACCGCCTTTCCCTGGGGCTAATTGATTGAAATGTGTGGGGCAACATGGGCCCCCCCGCCGCCCCAGGGCCTGCCTCCTCCCCGGGGCTAAACACAAAAAAAAATGCGAGAGGGGGCACGTGTGTCCCCCCCCCGCAGCCCCGGGGACCGCCACCTCCCCGGGGCTATAATAAATTAAAATGCTTGGCCTCCCTCCAAGCCATAGCAAACTCTGCTCCGCTTCATGGAAGTGAGAGCAGTTAAAATGCTCTCGCTTCCGTGAAGCGGACCAGAAATGCTTTAGGACAAAGGGAGCTGCATGTTTGCAGCTCCCTCTGTCCAAAAGCAATGCTGGCTCCCACAGGAGACGGGGAGCCAGCAGGGACCGCTGGGGGCTTTGAGGCTCCCCCGCGGTCCCCAACAAGAGGCCATGCCCCAGGTGATGGGGTCCCGGGGGCAATATCGGCCCGGGGAGCGGGGCTGCGCTGACCCCCCTCCCCGTTTAAAAATGGCTTAAGACTTGACCCCGGTGGATGGGGTCCCTGGGGCTGAAATAGGCCTGGGGAGGGGGGCAGTGCGGCCCACCTCTCTTTAAAGCAAATAAATAAAGGGCAGGCCCCGGGGGATGGGGTCCCCGGGCCCAAAATTGGCCCAGGGAAGGGCAGTCGCGGAGCCCTCCTTCCTTTTATTCTTTTTTTAAAAAGGAAAAGGCCGGGGGATGGGGTCCACGGGGCTGAAATCAGCCGAGAGAAGGGGGCTACGCAGCCCCCTTCCCTAAAAAAAAGAAAGCATTTTTTAAAAACTCTGGCAAGTTGCCACCACTCTGCAAACGTGCCTCCTGGCGCAGTGGTAGTTGGTAAATTAAATCCCCTTGAATGCTAAGGGTTTTTGGGATCAACAAGCCCTCTTGTTACCTCCAGTAAGTCCCAGATAGCGGGATTGCTGAGAGGACTTGAAGGCCACACCCCCTTTCTCAACCACTCTGCAAACGCGCCTCCTGGCGTGCTTCTGGTTGGGAATGAATTCCACTTTACTGCGGAGGGCCTCAGGACTAAAGTGGACTATTTCCCCCAACCAGTAGTGCACTAGGAGGCGTGTTTGAAGAGTGGTGGAGAAAGAGGCCGTGGGCTCTGACCACCTCTCAGCAGTCCAGCTGTGTGGGTCTCACTGGAGGTAACAGGAGGGCTAGTTGGCCCCCCAAGGACCCTCAAGAGCCAAGGGGACTTCATCTCCCAACTAGTAGTGTGCCAGGAGGCGCGTTTACAGAGTGGTGGAGAAAGCGGGCATGCCCTGCTATCAGATGTCAGCAATCATGCTGTATGGGACTTACTGGAGGTAATAGGAGGGGTAGTTGGCCCCCAAGGACTTCCTGCAAGTCCCACACAGCAGGATTGCTGAGAAGTTGTCAGAGGCCACGCTCCCTTTCTCCACCACTCTGCAAACGAGCCTCCCGGTGCACTACTAGTTGGGGGATAAAGTCCCCTTGGCTCCAGAGGGACCTTGGGGGCCAAGAAGCCCTCCTGGTACCTCCTGTAAGTGCTACACAGCGGAATTCCTGAGAGCTGGTTGGAGGCCCAGCCCACTTTCTCCACCAGTCTGCAAACGTGACTGCTGGTTAAAAAAACCTTAGAAATTCACTAAAAAAACAAAGATTACAGGGACGTTATAGTTAGGAATTAGCATTTTAAAAACCTTAGAAATCCACTGGAAAAAAACAAAGGTTACAAGGACGTTACAGTTAGCAAATAGAATTACAAAAACCTTAGAAATTCACAAAGAAACAAAGGTTACAGGGATGATAGTTAGGGTCAGATTTTACTCATACAAAACCAGAGAAATTCAGCCGTTATACTTACCTGAGTTAACTATAACTCGCGCCCCGCAATGCACTGCTTATTACCTCACATATTACATCACTCATGACATGGTCAGTGACATCACTCATGACATCACAAATGACATCAGTGATGATATCATCCAGTGACGGTTTTTAAAAAGTTTGAGTGTTAAATATATTTAGCAAACAATTATGAATTCATGTACATAATACTATCTTTAAAATTAACTTTACTTTATGAAATGCACATTACATTCTTGTTTTCCACTTTAAAAACAAATTTGAAATGCACTGGGTGACCAGTAGTACTGCATTTGATCATTGAGCACAAAATGATCAATAAAAAACTGTACAGTAACATACTATATGCTTCCAACAGATTATAACTACAAAATGTAATGTCATTACTAAATTACATGAGAAACGTTTTATTTAAAACTTTAAAATAAAATTATAAAATGAATTTTCAGTTTCTCTACTGCACTTTACCACTTGTATATAATTAAATTTGCACTTTTTTCTATGTCCATTAAACAGTCCGTCATGTTGGACGGGTTTAAAAAACCGCAGCTGTAACACAAGGTCATGTGACCAAGACCCCGTGTGAGGTCGAAACGTGCCTTGTTTCTCTGCCGAATAAATAATCTTTAAAGCATTCTAAACCGGAGTGGCTCCTGACTTTCTGTAGAGGATCTTTGATATATATATATATATATATATATATATATATATATATATATATATAATCAAAGGTTAAGGATAAGTTATAGTTAGGAAAACTTTATTTCTTCTTTGTATGCAAACCAAACTTAAACTACACAAACATTAGAAATTCCAAAGTTATAAAATTAATTTCTGATTTATGCACCACTTTCAAATTCCTATAAGTCATAGTTATAACTCACATTTATACTTACGCACCACCTTCAAATTAGTATGTCATGCAGCTGCGTACACAGTCTTGTCACCTCACTCGCCACACTACATGCACTTTAACTCACCCCCTTTCCATGCACTTGCTATACCCTTGCATATTACATAATTTACAGCATGTGATAACAACACTTATGACATGTGAAACCACATTATTTGTCAGAACATAGTGCATGGTAGAGTGGTGAGTTATAGTCCATACAGTGTGGCGAGTGAGGTGACAAGACTGTGTAGGTAGGTGCACGACGTCTAGTAGTTCGAAGGTGGTGCATAAGTATAAATGTGAGTTATTACTGTGACATAGTAATTCGAAGGTGGTGCATAAATCATAAATTAAAGTTATTACTATAACTTTCGAATTTCTAATGTTTGTGTTGTTGAAGTTAGGTTTGTATGCAAGGAAGAAATAACGTTTTATATATCTTATCCTTTGTGGGATTTCAATGTTTTTTAAAATTTTAATAACATTTTGTTTATAATCGTACAGTGTACTGTTGTCAAGTGGAGTGTCTTTAAAATGTGTGGCAAAAAACAGTGGAGGATAGTGTTGTAAAGTATACTGTTTTACAGTATAGTGTCGTACAGTGGAGTAAAGTGGAATGAGGTACATTCGAGTGGCATAGACTGGAGTGACATAGAGCGGAATGGTGTAGAGTGGAGTGGCAAACAGTGAAGTGGGATAGACTAGAGTGGTGTACAGTGGAGTGACGTACAAAGGAACTTCGTATAGTGGAGTGGCATACAGTGGAATTGCGTACTGTGTAGTGGTATAGAGTGGGATAGCATACACTGGATAGTGGTACAGTGTAGTTGAGTACAGTGGAATAGTGTAGAGTGGGTTTGCGTACAGTGCTGTGGCATACAGTGGAGTGCCATAGACTGGAGTGTTGTACAGTGTAGTGGCATACAATGGAATAGCGTACAGTGCAGGGACGTACAGTGAAGTATGGTTGAGTAGTCTGCCATACAGTGGCGTAGATTGGAATAACGTAGAGTGGAGAGGCATACAGTGGAGTGGTGTAAAGTGGACTGGTGTAGAGTGGAGTGAGGTACAGTGTAGTGGCATAAAGTCGAATAACGTAGAGTAGAGTGGCGTACAGTGGAGTGGCATACAATGGAACAGCGCACACTGGAGTGGGGAAGAGTGGAATAACTTAGACTACAGTGGAGTACAGTTGATTAGCATAGAGCCGAGTGCTTTACAGTGGAGTAACATACAGTGGAGTAGTATTGAGTGGAATAACGTTGAGTTTAGTAGCATTAAGTCTAGTGATGTTCGGTGAAGTGGCATATAGTGGAGTAGCATAGATTACAGAGTCATTCAGTGGAACAGCTTAGACTGTAGAAGTGTAGAGTGTATTGACAAACAGTGGAGTGGCATACAATGTAGTGTTGTACAGTGTAGTAGCATACAGTGGATTGTAGTAGAGTGGAGTGCCATCCAGTGGAATAGCATAGAGTGCAGTGGTGCACCATGAAGTGGTGCAGAGTGGAATGGCATAGAGTAGAGTAGCATAGAGTGTAGTGTCTTAGAATGGAGTAGAGTACAGTGGAGGGAGTTACAGTAAAGTGGCATAGACGGGTGTATTAGAATACAGTGGGGTACAGTATAATAGCATAAAGTATAGTGGTGTAGCGTGGAGTGTCCTAGAGTGGAGTCGGGTGGAGTACAGTGGAGTGGCTTACAGTGTAGTGGTGTATAATAGACTGACGTAGAGTTGAGCGGCATTGAGTGGAATAGCGTAGAATGAAGTGGCGTAAAGTGAAGTGTCAGAGTAAAGTGGCGTAGAGTAGAGTGTGGTAATTGAAACAGACGTAGCGTGAAAGTGTGTGAACGAATGTAGATGTCATGTGGCAGAAATTTACATTATGATGTGTAAATGTTCATTTTTGGTAGTATCTGTAAATAGTGTAAGTTGTGTTAAACTCATAACTTTAAAAAAATGCACTTGTACATTGTGCCACGTTATACCTTGGTAAGTTTGCGGTATACCACTGTACATGGGGCTGAGAAGTGAATATATGATTGGCTAATGGGTGTATTTGCCAAAGGTAAAAGGTAGCCATGTAGTTTTTATCACATTTTTGCTGTGTTCTGCGGTCTGTGTTTTGCTATGTTCTGGGTTAGGGTCTTACTTATAGGTAAGTATTAGGTTTCATTGTTGTTCACTATCTATTACTACTTTATTTAAGTGGTAACAGTGGAGATATTTATTTTGAAATTTCTATATATTTTTATAGCAGTTTAGGGTGAACTGCACTTTATTTTTTTAAGTAGGGCGATAAAATGTAGGTACATGAATAATATTAATAATAATTGCAAAAAACATATATAAAAACATATAACACAATTAGGTAAATAAATAAAAATAATATAGAAATATACTTTTCAAATAAAAACTGATTTTTTAAAATAATAAACATAAAAAGATAAGTAATTAAATATAACCGTAATTAAAAGAAACAGGCAAAAATAACTCCAATTAAAATAAAAGTAGGAAAACTGTTACACTTGAAAGGGGTTACATTTACTATTCCCACTCCAACGTAAACAAAATCAGGGAAATTATTGGACCTCAGATGAGTTAGATTAACTATTCCCACTCCAATCTAAGGAACAGTACAGAAAGGGTTGGGTTTCAGAGAGGTTTGATTTACTATTACCACTCTAATTTAAGCAACCCAAGGAAAAATGTTGGACTTCAGAGAAGCTACATTTACTATTCCACTCCAATCTAAGCAACACTACGGAAAGTATTGGACTTCAGAAAGGTTGGAATTACTATTCCCACTCTGATCTAGGCAACAGTAGGGAAGTTGTTGGTTTTAGGAGGGATTAGAGTTACTGTTCCCACTTCAGTCTAAGCAATAGTAGGGAAAGTGTTGGACTTCAGAGTGGTTCAATTTACTATTTATACTCCAGTCTAAGCAACAGTAGGAAAGGTGTTGAACTTCTGAAGGGTCAAATTTTCTATTGCCATTCCGCACTATGCGACAGCAGGGAAAGTGTTGCATTTTGCAGAGGTTAGAGTTACTATTCCCACTGCAATGTAAGCAACAGCTGGGAACGTGTTGGGCTTTAGAGGGATTAGATTTACTATTCGCACCCCAATATATACAACAGAAGGAAATGTTTTGGACTTCAAAGGGGTTAGACTTACTATTCTCACTCCAGCCTTAGCAACAGTAGGGAAAGCGCTGGATTTGGAAAGGGGTTAGATTTATTATCCCCACTCCAATTAGGCAACAATAAGGAAAGCATTGGAATTGGATGGGCTAGATTTACTATTCCCACTGCCATCTAAGCAACAGTAGTGAAAGTGTTGGACTTCAGAAAAATTACATATACCATTTCAACACAGTCATTTAAAAAAAGATTTAAATACCTAAAAACATAAAATGATGAACCATATTTAAACTAAAAATATGTATTGTATACATTTAAATAAAATGCACAATATATTATAAATATACAAAATAAATGTATAAATAAATGAAATATTTAAATACGTAGAATTCATTTCTCTCACTACTACTGGAAAAAAAACACAAACACCAAGAAGATAAATTATAATATCAATAAAATAATAACATAAAAATAAATCAAATAAATGAAACATAAAAAAAATTCACTTTTTTAATATAAACATTATTGTTTCTTACATAGTCTAAATGAAACAACAGTTTTACAGATTAAATAATCAAGGAAAGAATTATATAATGATTTATAAATTAAATATTTAAATAACATAACAAGTTAATAAAGAAAACTATGTTAATTTAAATAATTTCTCACCTTATTCCCCTACAAACTGAACAACATGCTATCAAATTATAGATGACTAATCATCCTATACAAAGAAATACTTTGAGAGAAAGAAGAGCTTTGTGAGGAGAGGACCATTACATTCTCCAATTATAGAGACAAAAATTATAAAGATGTGCCAGTTCTTAAAATCTATTTCTGTATTGTAATCATCCTAAAGGGTCAGAACGAATTAGCATGGGGAGTTTGTTGCAATCAGAAATACAGTTTAATTTTCCTTATGGAGACTAGAGTTCATAAGATGGTGGCTAGGAATGAAATTGAGAACTCGGATACTTGTAAGGAGGTGTGAACCTTCATGGATGAACACAGTTTAAATCAGTTAAAGCTGCATTTGAAGTGGGATTAATAGATATGGCATAATTCCAGTCTATCTCTGGTGGTGGCTTTAGTATCACTATTATCACATCATATCATCTCATGTGCCTATATAAAGTACACATTCACACCTAGGGGTATCTTGGTGCTGAATACCATATGTTTATTGTTATCCAAGTAAATAGTACTTATTGTACGACATCTCTATAATCACACACTATCTCTGTGGGGACCTGGGCATGTCTATAATCACACACATTCTCTTTGGCGACCGTGGTAATACTATAGTCACACCCCATCTCTGTGGGGACTTGAACATTCCTGTAATTAGACGCAAGCTCTGTTTTGGCTTCAGCATCATCAGCTTCGCAATCTCTGTTTGGGGCTTTGTGAATACTGAAAAGTAGTCAAGTTAGATTTTTTGTCTGTTTACCATTGTGAATCGGGCCCTATTTTATTGAGGACTTAAACACAATAATCTTCATGCACTATCTCTGTGGGGACTTAAACATCCCTACAATAACACACTATCTTTGTGGTGTTTTGAAAAAAACTATAATAAAACACTATCTTTGTGGGGACTTGAACATCACTATAAAAACATACCATCTCTGTGGGGACTTGAGCATTCCTGTAACTAAACGCAAGCTCTGTTTCGACTTGAAGCACCAGGGGGTGTCATGAGGCGCAGGGTCAAGACTGATTTGCATATAGCTGGGTCTGAACTGGGGTGGCGAAGTGAGCTAAAGAACGATGATGGGTTGAACCCAGATCTGTGACTGGGGGTGAGTGACTGAAAAGTTTCAGCACTCCGTCCATCATCTCCTTGTGTTTGCTTCGACTTGAACATCATCAACTTCACATTCTCTGTATGGGGCTTTGTGAATATTGAAAAGTAGTAAAGTTAGACTTTCTGTCTAAGTTTACCTTTGTGAATCGGGCCCTTTTTTAATGAGAACTTAAACACAATCACCTTCATGCACTATCTCTTTGGGGACTTAAACATCGCTATAATAACACACTATCTTTGTGGGGACTTAAACATCTCTATGATAACACACTATCTCTGTGGGGACTTCATCTCCTTGTGTTTGCTTTGTTCGCCCTAAGTTGGCAGGGTATGCCCAGACGTGGGTCCCTTGGTCACTTTGCCACTGGATTCAAGCTAGCCTGGCTGATGAGGGGGTGTCACCACGAAACCGGTCCCAGTATGCTTGTTTCCAGTCTAGGGAAGACCTGGCTTGGCAGTTCGGGCTGGACTGGTCCCATGAGGCACAGGGTCAAGACTGACTTGCATATAGCTGGGTCTGAACTGGGGTGTCGAAGTGAGCTAAAGAACGATGATGGATTCAACCCAGATCTGTGACTGGGGGTGAGTGACTGAAAGGTTTCAGCACTCTGTCCATCATCTCCTTGTGTTTGCTTCGACTTGAACATCATCAACTTCACATTCTCTGTATGGGGCTTTGTAAATATTGAAAAGTAGTAAAGTTAGACTTTCTGTCTAAGTTTACCTTTGTGAATCGGGCCCTTTTATAATGAGAACTTAAACACAATCACCTTCATGCACTATCTCTTTGGGGACTTAAACATCGCTATAATAACACACTATCTTTGTGGGGACTTGAACAACGCTGTAATAACACACTATCTTTGTGGGGACTTAAACATCTCTATGATAACACACTATCTCTGTGGGGACTTAAACATCGCTATAATAACATACCATCTCTGTGGGGACTTGAGCATTCCTATAATTACACACAACCTCTGTGTGGACTTGAACATCATTAGCTTCACACTCTTTATAATGGGATTTAAGCTTTAAATGTACACACTATTTCTATGGAGGCTTAAACACAATGATCTTCACCCACTATCTCTGTGGGGACGTGAACATCTATTTTGGCAAAAATGTAAGCAGCTAATCAAGCTCTGGGTTCCACTTGACCATATTCCTTGATTCCATATGTTAATTTCTTTGTGTTAGTTCCCTTATCTCCTAAGATTTTAAGCACTAATAAATAGGTTAAATACAGCTTTAAGTGTCTTTCTTTAAGCATATGATATTTTCTAGCACATTAACATAATCTGTCTTTTTGTATTTTTTTTATTTTTATTTATTGGGACTTCGAGCATAAAAATACAATGTGACATATACTGACATAAAAAAAAAAAAAAGCACCATACCCGATGCCCGAATTTTGGATTTTAACCCCCCCCACCCCACCCCGGTGGATCCCACAAAAATACATAAACACATCAAATATAACAAGGAGATACTAAAAAAATATTTTGATGGTTCCATCATAATCACAATTCATCCTTATGTAACCATTTAGTTAAAGGTTCCCAAATCTTTTCCCCTTTGGCCCTTGCCCTACTTCCCCTTCTCCTAGACACAGAAATCTCCCAGTTGTAAATAAATAATAATTTACTAAACCAAACATGTATCGAAGGAGGGTTCGAATCAAGCCACACCGTGGCCAAACACAACCGCAATACAGCCATTGCTATATATAACAATTTCCTGTCAGCTTCCTCCATTTCTTGATTAGAAATCCCTAACATAATAACCTGGGGAGTCAATGGGACTAAATATCCCAATGTACATTCTAAACGCTGTTAGATTTTAGCCAACAATTGAGAGAGGCCAGAACAGGTGGCAAACATATGTGTACTATCTGCGGCCAGCAACCCACACCGAGGACAATGTATCCCCGAAGTCCCACCCCATCGGTGAATACGCGCCAGAGTTGTATATAAGTTGCACCATGTCTTATAACATTGTACCTGCAGATTTGCTGAAATACATGCCGTTTGGCCGAGCAAAAGGGAGTCTTCGCATTCACCCTGCCCGGCTTGTAAAATCGTTTGCCATCTATCATAATGTTTGGCTAAATCATCACCCATCTTCTCATTTACAAGTTTATATAAAGAAGATGTTGTAGATTGACCCCGAATAATCAAATCTAATAAAGGGATTCGATCCCGCTGACTAAGTCTTTTAGTAAGGAAATCCCTTATCTGCAAATATTTAAAAAAATATTTATTCTCAATCCCGAATCATTCTTTGATAGCCTCAAAAGTAAGCATTCCAGCGTTAGATATAAGATCCCCTATACACCAAATGCCTTTCTCTATCCAATTTTTAAAATATACATCTTAGAATATTTCGGGAAGTAAAGTATTATTTACTAGAGGTGAATATAAATGTAGCCGCCCGATCCCAAACTTTTTCCTAACAGCTGTCCAGACCCTATAGGCACCAAGCAGAACCTTAAATTTGACCCTCTTAAAATAGGCAAAATCTATATGGCGCATAAGGAGTCCCCTGGCTGCAGTCCCATATATTAGATGGTAAATTGAAGTTTCCGCACATCCCGAACTTCCCCCATTTAACAGTTCCCCCATCTGTTTCAGCGCGGTAGCCCAATAATAAATTTGAAAATTAGGGACAGCCCATCCTCCCCTATCTCTAGGTAGAGTCATATATCTAAGAGCCCTTCTTGGGCGTTGTCCAGCCCATAAAAACCATGAGACTAACTGATCTAGCTTCTGAAACCAGATTTTATTTATCTCTAAAGGAATTGCTCTAAAACAATATAGTATTTTGGGCAGGAATATCATTTTAACAACATTGCTTCTACCAATTAATGTCAAATGTAAGTTATTCATTCTTCGGGAATCTAATTTAATTTTTTTTAATAATGGTTTCAAATTAATATCAACAATATCTTCAGATTTAGAGCTTATTTCTATACCTAAATATCTTGCACTTACGGCTATCCGCGGATCCACTAATATAACTTTATGATTAATAACAATTTGAGTTTTACACTCATTTAAATGATAACCGGAAATCTTGCCAAATTGCGATGTTAAAATATTTATTTCATCTAAAGCCAAGCGGAGAGCAGCTGTTATAATGGCTAAATCATCCGCGTAACCCAAAATTTTGACATCACCCCTCTAGCATGAACAGGTTGGATTATCAGGTCTTCTTGGATCTTCCTAATTAAAGGGTCAATGTAGATAGCGAATAACAGGGGGAACACGGACAGCCCTGTCTCGTTCCTCGCTTTATATTAATTACCCCCGACTGTACTCCCATCAGAGCAATTTTAGCAGTTGGATCTTTGTACCAGCTGATTTTTTTGCGTCCGGTCTTGCCTTTTCAAATATTGCCTGCCGCAAAAGAAAGTTCCCGAAAAAAATTAAAATTGCTCGGGGCTTTGGATTAGGGCCAGGATTACTTTTTGTCATTAGGGGAAATCTATGTACACGCTGAATCTCTGCTTCCCAGTTCCAGTATGATAGTTCTGGGAAAGCGGATTTAAAAAGCTTTAGTACAAAACCTCGTACATCACTCCCCTCGACTTTCTCTTCAATACCCAGTAGGCGCAAATTGTTTCTCCGCTGCCTATTTTCGGATTCCTCCAGTTTCCACAAAATATCCATCATTCTAGCGTCGTTGGCTTTAGTTTTTTGCTCAGTACTCTCCAATCCGGCCTCTAGTCCTACTACACGTTCCTCCAGGGCAGTAGTTCTTGCAACAACCTCTGAACAGGCTTTTGTTTTACGAATAGCGCCTTGGATTTTTTTGGTTGCAAGTTGAGCTCTTTTATGCTCCTGGCGAGCCTCTACTTGCATTGCCTTAAGCGTTGCGTAAACTAAACCAATTGAGGGAACCGGTTCTGATTTACTTTCAGAAACCATGCGAGCTTCCTCCTGGAATCCTGGCCCTAACTCCCCCTCAGCAGCCAAATTAGTAGTAGAATAGTCCCATTGAAGGTGCTCGTTAGTGTCTGAGTGAGAGCTTCCATGCCGTGAGCCCTCGAGGCTTTTCTTCCTAGCTCGATTAGATCGGTTAATAACCCTCCTTAAGGTATCTGCTGTCGTAGGGGGACTGTCACTGTCATCCCCCGAGGCATCAATATCCGTATTATCAGGATCGCTAACGTTATTAAGGTCAGATTCTTCTGCCAGTGAAAAATGTTTTTCCCCGTCTGGAGTACCGGGCACTATATCCCCCAGTTCCTGCTGCTCGCCAACACACACGCTAGGGGCTAAAGTAGCGATTACATCTGTTACCCCCTCATGTTCCCTCCTGTTAGGTACTCCTTCTATCACCCCCAATGGGGCGTTTAAAACCTCTGGAACATTAGGCAGGTTACTAGTCTCTACAGAGCTGAGAGGGTCTAATGTAGCGATCCCAGTCAAATCAGATACACTGTTGCAAACTGTATTAGTAACAGTATCGGAGCCGGTACCTGCGTTTTTCAATTTATTTGCCATTTTCTCCAACAGCGGCTTGATCTGTTTACCGCTTACCGACTTGCTGGAAAACATCCCTGGGACCGTCGGAGTCTTCCCTCTCACAGCCCCGTCTGAAAATTGCCTTTCGCTCCCGGAAGTTCTATTCTTGCTCCCTGCCCTCTCCACTCTTTCCTGAGTGGGAGTGTGAGCCGCTTCAACCTCCTTTGGGACAGGCAGCTTTCTAGACGCTGGAACAACTTTGGAGCCGGTCGCTCCCTCCCTTGGAGCCGCTCTCCGTGGACCCATCCTGTTCTGGCTCGCGTTCGCGCTCTCACTCAGCTGTTTGCTCCCGGCAAGCCAGGCCCGCAGGTACGTCCGACTTCGCAGGACGCTGAAACCAAGCCTCGCTGCACGTTTCAACGAGGTGTAGATCTCTTGAAAAATAATCATCCGGAATGGATTCCGTTGCCTCTGTATTCCTCTGTAACCATAGAACTCAGCTGGGCATTAACTCCACAAAATACTGGTCAAAAGACCACCGAGGTCGGGGAGTGACACTCGCACAGGTCACGCAGCCGCCATCTTGCCTACATTGACGTTTTCTGCCAACATAATCTGTCTTTAATGTATACCCCTAGTATATAGGCAGCAATTCATATATGAATAGATTATAATGTTGTTTGTGTATATTGTTGATAAAAAAAACATTTAGCCATGTGCCTTCGACTGTATTCAATCACAAATAGTGTTACGGACTAGGTCCCCGCAAGGATGGTAGCACGTGTTCAAGTCCCCACAAGGATGGTGCTGTGCGCATGATTAAATAACAATATATTTGCAAATTTGAAGCAGGATCCTGAATTTTTTCTTAACATTTTTCTGTTATTAGTGTGTTATAAAAACATTGGGAAAGGTTAGTCCCCACACGGCAGGTATTCACACATAGTCCCCACAAGGATGGGGGGGGGAGGGTGATTACAGCATGCCTCGTAGAGCAGCCCATGCGTGCTGACGCTAGGCCTGACCTAAAAACGTACATACTGCTTGCTATTCTGATTCAAGCATTTGAATCTATGAAAGATCCAATACTGGATAAGAAAACAAATGACTTACCTGTAACTTCAGGTATTCAGTATTGATATCTTTGATAGATTCACACACGACCCATCCTCCTTCCCTTAGAGGCTCTCCTCGTATATCGAGTTAAAAAATCCTTCACTATTGTTTGAAAATCTGAGGAAAACAGTCTCTGTTGGGAAGATTCTAAGGGGTACTGTCGCCTGATTGGTCATAGGTCAAGTTTGGTTCTTTTTTAAAAAAGGACATAGATAGGCTGCCAAACGAACCTTCTATGCCATTATATCCTATTGTAAAACTACTTACTGCTTGGTTTTTGTACCGTGGGACTCACACTTCGACGACAGGGAAAGATTCAAGCATGTGAATCTATGAAAGATACCAATGCTGGATAACTGAAGTTACAAGTAAGTAGCTCATTTTCTTATGCGTGGCGCTGCACAGAGGAATATGTTAATCCTTAGGTCTTCAGAGTAATGTGTAGATCTTTTGTGATCTACACATTGTACCAGCTTTTATAAATATGGTACTATGTAACAGCATTTATAGGTGTGTCCTTGGCTTGATATTTTGCACCTGTATCAGTAGTATCTTGCACCAGAAATTATGAATCTTTGGCCCCTTAAGAATTCCCAGAGTTAGAGAAGGGGAGCTGGCGTGAGCTGTGACGGGATAAATATCTGAATAAGATTAGGGTCCGAAATGTTTACATGTATGTGGCCTTGCAAGACGATACTGGACCTCAAAGGAGAATATTGGATATTAGGTTATCTGCCCCAAGTAATGAGACTCCAGACTGCACTGTGAGATACAGGTGAGGCTCCCTTCAAGTGAAGGGCATTGTTAAAGTGTTCTTTATAACCACCAATAAAACTCGTGCGGCCATCACCTACAATGAAGACCATTGAGACTGCAGGTTATCAGGTGACTCAGAGTTTGTATTCTTAGCCAGTGCATCCTCTCCCTGCAGGGTGTGTTTGAGTGCTACATGAAGAGTGTTTTTTGTATCCTAAATGTTGGCCTTAATGGATTTGAGATGAGGTTCAGGTTTCCAGTCAGTGTAGCTGGATTCCACAATAAATACCTCTGCTGTACAGCTGCTGCCATCCACGGAATAACCCTTGGCATTTTACATAGCTAAGTTCTAGCAGGCATACCCCAGCAATGAGGTAGGTGTGGGAATTTAATTTAAATTCTTAATCCTGCTCAACTATTGTGTAACAAAATATGCTACCATCCTTTTTTCCCAGTAGATCATCTACAAGGATCTGCCATTTAAGGTGTTTTGTAATAAATGTTTGTAAAATAAGCAATAGACCCAAGTTCCCTTGCTCAAAACAGATTGCACTACTGGTCGATATCAGCATAGGAGATTAATTTAGGTTAATTTCACCATTTGAGACCAGACACCAGATGAATGTGATGGATCAAAAGAAAGAACAATCAAAGGAACTGCTTCAGATTTAGGAAAAATTATGCTGTGCTGTGGAAAGAAAAATATAGCACCAAGATTGGGCCTGTACTGTTTTCAGACAGCACACTTAATCCAAAAACGTCTCCCACTCCACCTTTCTCTCACTTGCACAATGTTTCTCTCTCCTTGTCTTTTCCTTACCTTCAAAGAGTGGCATATAGCTAGGCATATGCTTGAATGGTTGGCTCCACAGGAGCAGTGCCATTTTGCGCTACCCCCAACTTGGCAATGGGGTCATAATTCATGGTTCTGGGGACAGAGGTAACTCCAACCTAGAGACTGCGTAGGCAGGTGCTATAGCGCTGGCCCTTTCTACATCTAGCAGCATATACTCTGTATACAATTTGTAGGACATTATTCATTTGTACTGTACAATAATACAGGAAAGCAGGCTGCAGCCTGGTTAGAATTGAGGGCTGGGGCTGACTGCGCATCTCAATTCTCACGAGATTGAACTTGCATGTGAGAGTTATCATTTTAAAAAGGGACATTTGTGTCCTAAGAAGACATTGCCATTCTGCCAAGAAATTGAGCACTTTATAAATTCCCAGAAAAATGTATGACTGTATATTGATTACTGTATATTGTATTACTTTTGGCTGATGCAGATCGATGAGCATATGATGCTTATCTTGCACACTTTAACTGGTATTTTATGTTTATATGTGCTCAAGTACACATAATCCGGGTGTGGATCATATCATGTAAAAACTGTAAAGTAAATCAATTTTCTACAGTCCTTTGATACTTCATTTGATACATTGGACTGTAAATGAAGCTAGTGTTCTATTGTGACATGAAGCCTATGCTGGGGGAGGCTTTACAGTAAAACTATTGAGGGGGGAAAAAAGACAAAGTAATGTCAAAAATGTTTTCTGCTGGAAAATAAATGAAAATTGTGACTCTCAAAAAACGAACATTGTTGTGCTTTATTGGGCAAAGGTAGGTTAACGGGGAGCAGAGCAAGGGGGCATCCTCCTGTTAAAGTGGAGGTGGAGGCAGTCGACCCGTAAGGGGTTTTAAGGATTCAGGGAATGGTAGCGTTAAGTGGTACTAAGTGGTTGGTAGGGTTCAGTGATTGTCAGCAGTAAGGGGTTTTTAGGGATCAGAGAAGGGTAGCATATAGGATTAGTAAGGAGTCTTTAAGTTCAGGGAATAATAGTGTTGGGTAGTAAGGTTTTTTTTAGGTTCAGAGAAGGGTGCGTAAATTGTTATTAAGACGTTTTTAACATTCCAGGAAGGCTAGCTTGGGGGGTTGTTAAGGTATATTTAGTCAAATAAAATAATGCATGTAATGTAATAAACTTTTAGAATTCAACATTTTTCAAATGGTCATAGATAATAATGAAGGACATGACATTACCTCGCCAATTTCAACTCTACTTTAATGTTTTAAAAGTAACCCTTAATGCTTTCACTTCTGGGAGACTGAACATGTGTAGGTTACAATGTTTTCAAAGGTTTCTTGGATGTTGCCTCTTGATGGCAATATTGTACTGTCTAGATCATGGGAGACTCTCATAGAAAATGATTTTGAAGCAGATTCAATATTAGTGACGTTCAGTTTAACAACCTAGTAGCATTTTTTCAATTCCTCAACATCTAACTTTTTGCATCTACACAGAATCTGAAGGCCAAGATGGACTAAACAGACTTTTTATTTTACATTTCTCTTTTAACCTCTAATGTTTAGCCTGCCAGATATGTAGCATCCTTGCTGTTTTACTCCATATGATCGGGCCAATAGTTCCAACATTATCAAATTGGGAGTAACAATACAGACGTCTACCTGAGTATCCACCTACAATGTTATCTGCATTGATATGGCACAAGAAGGTGCTGCACTGTACTTGCAGCCTAATCTGTGAATGTACTATAATATTAAAATACATTGTTTGATTTACAGAGATATCTAGCTCTAAGGAAACCATGGATTACAACAAATTTGACTAATGTTCAAAATTATCATCTAATTGAATCTCCCTAAAATTTACTCCCATAACAAATGAGATTTATTTCTCTACTCCCTAAGAAATAATTTTGCTCCCACTTCATTAACTTATCTGGAGTCCTGGTCATTCTGTTAAATTCCCAGATGAGTAGTTTGGTCCTTGAGAAATCTCTTGAATCTTTGACGTAACTTTAAAATGGATAGCCTCCTGATTTATGAAGAGTTTGATTGTTTCTTTTTTTTTCTTTTTCAGAGCTTTTGCGGAACATCAGAACACAAGTGCTAATAAAGTTAATTAAGCCTTACACAAGAATACATATTCCTTTTATTTCGAAGGTATTTCATGTTAAAATATCAGTCACACATTTTGATACAGAGCTTTAACTAATGTGCTTTGTTTTATTATTATTTGACTGTTCAGCTTACTTTTCCAGTTGCTTGACATGGCTGGCTGCCTTTTGGTCACACAAGCATGTCTCTTGTTTCAAACTCACCTCTCCAGCGTCTCCATCCTGCTATCAAGCGGGTTCCAGGCCTCGTAAAATTGGTTACAGACAGCTTCCCACAATTAACACAGGTTGTCTTCAGTTTCTCCAAGGGTCCCCAAGCGCATACTAATTGACATGGATCCTGTGAACTGGTCAGCAGCCTCCTCTCATCCTGACCTTTTCAGTCCTCATGGTTTTTAGACATTCCAGAGGTTATTTCCCACAGCAGGGAGACAGCTGTCACCAGAAGGGTTTAGCCAAACCTCCTGATGGCCAGGTAAGGAGACTAACTTTCCCAGTTCATGAAATCAGGTCCTAGAGGGCAAGTGTGCAGACAGAACTGGGACCAACTCTTCATGTGCTCATATGGCAGGTATTCCTCCAGCATGCAGGGAGAAAGACCCATTTATGCTCCTTTTAGGTTAATTCTGAAGTGCCAGCGGAATTTTCAAAACTCTACTGATAATCCAACCTCTAAAAGATTCCCATATTGTCTTTCCCTGTGCTGAGAGATGTGGCATTATAATCCTCCCAAAACCTTTTACCTGTTAAAATCCAGCAGATTCAAGAATAGCTTTGTTGCTAAGGATCTCATCTGCCTCCCAATTCCACCACTACTAACCAGTTCAGCCCAGTCGACTTTAAACATATTCCATCACCTTGTATTAGCTTTATTGCATAGGATAGTACAGGTGCTAGGGAATAACTCATCGCTTTGGGGAGTACTGAATTGGCCAGTATCTATGGGCAGCAAACCCTTACCCAAGGAAGAAATGAAAAGTCTTGGTGTCTGGATAGACCAAAAGCTTACCATGGCTTCCCAAGCCAAGAAATTGTCAGCCATCTGCTTCGGCCTCTTTCGCACCCTCAGGAGAGTACTGAGATGGCTGCCAAAATCCACACATAGAACCATAGTTCAGGGCCTGATTTTGTCTTGCCTTTGCTATGGTAACTCTCTATATCTAGGCAGCCCCACATCTTTCCTAAATAGGCTTCAGATGATACAAAATGCAGTAGTCCGCATGGTGCAAAACATGCTGAAGTTTCAGTCAGTTACGGCTGCAAGAACCTCAGTTACACTGGCTTCCAGTGCAAAAAAGGATACAATTTAAAGTGCTCTGCCTGGCCTACAAAGCAGCACACAAGAAAGGTCTACACTTATACAAAACCTATTGACAATCCTTCAGCCTTCATGACATCTGTGATCTGCCTCTCAGCAACATCTTATTGTCCCCAGCCTTGAAAAAGCTAGAGCCGGAAGACTTTCCTTCTCCATCTTAGTACCTAGGCTATGGAATGCCCTTCCTCTTCAAATTAGGAAAGCAGAATCTGAGCTCTCCTTTAGGAAACTGTTAAAGAACTTTCTATTCAAATAATTAGGTTCCTTCCTTCATCCCTCCCTCTTCACAGCGCTGGAAAGCCTTTGTGTGTAGCCATGCGCTTTACAAATCCTAGAGAATAGAATAGACTACGCTCTAGAATGAATTCATTCCTAAAAAGAACCAAGTGTTCACTAACAAATAGTAACTAAGCCAGCCTCTGCCTATTGTAGTGATAAACTGGCATATGGCTTGAGAAAGGTCATTAAGAGGTGTGAATGAAACTGACCTCTCCTGACAAAAGTAATTTTTTCACATATTCATTCATTTTATAGAGCCAGTCAGCACACTTTAAATAAATGCTTATAAAATTGAGTCCAACAATTTCAACATATGCAACATCATTAATGCATTCCTGTTAGGTAACGAAATGGAACAAAGACATTAGGAGAAAAGGGAAGGTGAGGGCGAAGGGGCATTCCAGTGTTTGGGTACAAAGGAAATGGCATCAGAATGGGAACTGGGTTGACCACAACCAGAATGAGTGGTGGACATAAGATAGTGGGAAGCAGAGGTTATGGGATGGAATATACATGTACAAGGTGGAAGACAGACAAGGTGGTGCTCAGCCATTGATAAATGTAAACATAATACAAAAAAAAACAGAATTTGATGTGGATGCAAAAAGATAGCCAGGATAAAGAGGTGAGAGTTGGGGGTACTAGGGGCAGAAGTAGAAATTCTGAGAAACAGTCTAATGGAAGAACTAAATATGAATTGTAAGAGATAAGGGGAGGAAGCAAAAAGATGAAGTAGGAGAGTAAAACAAGAAAGGAACAAAATAAGGGTAGTCTGCTGGTGGAAGAAAAAGTAACTACAGGTGGGTTTTCGAAATGCTAAAGTTTTGGAGAAGAGGTGTTAGCTACAGAAATATAAACTGAGTATAGCAGCATTTTGGCAACATGACACCCAAATTATAGGATAGAGATGGAGGGTCAGAGGAAAGGAGACCTAAAGAGAAAGTGGCTAAGAAAAGTACTGTGGCCTTGTAAAGCTTCGGATCAAAAGAGCAAGAGGTCTTCCAAGATTTAACTGCTACTCTTTAGAAGGAAATGGTTGTATGCCCTTTAGGAGGATTGTGAGGGGAGGATTAAAAAAAAAAAATCAGACAATCACCAGCACAGAAGTGGCAGCAAAGTAAAAGGAGAAATAAGTAAATCAGGAGGAATTGTGTATATTGAGAACAGAGGATCAGTGTTGGCTTTCCAGCAAAAGGTGTAGATACCCCATTAATTCAATTTGACTACCTTTGGCACCTTTCTTTCTATATCACAGCTGATGGGAGACAGCTGGGAAAATGAAATTACTCTGTAATTACCATTAACTCCCAGATTGCCTATATCCTGTCATTTTTGGGTTAATAGCATTTCACAAACTCTAGATCCAGATTAAGAATTTAGTACAGCTATCTGAATGAGCCATGATTTTTGCAGTACATTTGTCAGAGGATCATACAGCCTGTAAGCTGACTGTCATTTGTTTTTAAATTGTGGATATAAATTATCCTGCTCCATAGTTGGCACAACTCATCCCTAGTCAACATGACAAGTCGGCCTGTGCTATGCCCCGTCTTAAAAGGTTCTAGTTTTTAATATTTTGACGGTTCATTGAAACCAAAAGCCCGACATGGTGTTGCAGTAGTCCTATGTGTTACATAGTTGGGATCAATCCTGACCACAGCAGTAGCTTTCCCTTGGCCCTAAGGTAGGCACAGGTATACTAACTTGCCATTGAGAGTGGAATAATACAGGAGGTGGTCCACAAATCTCTGCTGTGCTTACCCAGAGAAGGTTCACATCTGGAATGCGATAATAATGTACCTGTCAGAGACATAAGGTTTTAAAGAGAATGGGTTCCCTTCATTCACCCTTTACCCCAGTTGAGCATGTGAAGCATTATTTTATAGGGCTTTATTTGAATCCATTCGAATGCAGAGTTTACATAAAAATATTATTAGCAGATACTATTACTAAATGTAGCAATTATAAATGAGCAAAAAATAAATATTATGAACATCTCATACTAAGTTAAATGAATTCCCCTTCTTAATAAATCCTGGTTAATGGTGATTGGCTCTGAAAGATTTGCCATTGTGAAGGTGCACAATATTTGTTGCATACCTGAATGCTGAAGACAAACAGCCTGGAGCTTAATTCAAGGACGGTATATATTTCTTAGAATGAGGTGGTCCTCAGTCTGTAACCTTGGTAGAAAGAAAACAAGCTTCCCAAGCAAGCCGACAATGCTGCTTTTATATTCGTTCTCAAAACTATCATGAGAAAAATGTCCGCACCATTTGTAATGTAACATGAGCAAATTATTTTACCATTTTGCTCATACAATCTTTCTGTACTGGTATTATTACACCATCTGATATCAGAATATGAAAATTAAAAGCACACTATTAAAACTAACTAAGAATGGGGGGCGCTAGAGGGCGCCAGGCAACATGGCCGCTCGATAGAGTAGCTCCGCCGGCCGAGCCATCCACCCGACCATTATCCTGCAGTTCCTGTCAGCAATCTGCGCCCTACCTGCAGTAGAAAGGTGGCGGAGATCAGTGGGCAGCCTTTCCTGAGCAGAGCCACCTTCCACGTCCTCTGCTGCCCGCGAGAGGGGCCCGACAATCTGCTGGGCCTACACCGCCGCATGGCGGCCTGAGCCCTAACTGCGGAGCCGCGGTGAGTGCTGCGCCATGCTGCTTGGACCCGGGGGGGTGGCGCGAGGGGTTCCCGCAGCTCGACTCGGGGCTGGAGGGCTGTGCGGGCGTGACTGGGGGGGGTAGGGCGCCCCGGTACGGCCTTTCTCTGTTTGGCTCGCTGGTGTGCGTGCCCTCTCCTTGCTCCCGATCCGTGCAGTGATCTGCCCGTGAGCCGCGGGCTGTCGTCGCCGCTCCCGTCGCCGCCTGGTGTTCCCGGGCTGGCCCGGTGCGTGCTTCTGCGGCCCTCCGTGATGCGTGGGTCGTGGCCCGCGCCTGTGCTGTGGCGTGTCCTGTGGCGTCTGCCCTCCCCTGACTTCTCTGCGGCTACAACTTGCGGGGCCCCCCTCTGACCGGCACTACCCAACCACGTACGGCGCTACGCTCTGCGGCCTTGCACCAAATGCATGGAGGTGCAGGCTCCTGACGGCGTCTGAAATTGTAGCTGCCGTTGCTCCGCTCTGTGGGTTGATGTGAGGCGATGGAATTGGCGGCCGCTAGAACTACATTCCCCGGTGCCGCCTCAGCGTACGCTGTGGGCCCCTGCCCGCGGCGCTGCTCTACTTTGGTGTAGCCTGCTGAACCTGGAAGCGCCCATATCTGCTGACGGACGCTGGCACTCCCCTCCTCCGGTTGCCTGCTGTGCCGTGACCGGGAGTGACACCGATCATCCCAGTGCCTCCCGCTGCTGCCGACTTCCGGGACCCTTCAACAAGCGCCCTATCTCCTACATATTTGCTCGCCGGCTCTACTACTCAGTCTCGCCTCTCCAAGTGGACTGCTGCGTGGGCCACATCGCTGTTCCTGTTCCGGGGCCTAGCTTCGCTTCTGTGGCTGATTGTGACAGTGGTTTGCGTGGGCTGCGCTGCGGTGGAGGCTGCTGCCTGTAGCGGGGGAGGTGTGCTGGGGCATGTGGTGCACTGTGGGCCGCCTGCGGACACGTCGATTGCACAGTGCTAACTGCCCGGGAACTGCGTCCTTGTTGCGGCCGCTCTCCAGTTGAGGATCATTCCGCTGCTGTCCTGACTATACTGGGGTTGCGGGGCGTGGGCTGGCACGTTGTCGCGCGGTGCTCTCTCTCGCACGCCGGCTGCTGGACTCCTGTTCATAGCGCCTGGGGCGCCCTTCGCACGGACACCGTCTTCCTGCCCAGCTGCATCCCGCCTCCATATCACTGCCATGGGGAAATCGGAGCGCAGCCAGCCGCGCCTCACCTTTGAGCCCCGAAGGTCCACGAAAACCTCTCAGCTGGCCGCTTCGGACTCCGAACTGGACGCATCTGGCGATCAACTGTCCAATATCGACAAGACTCTCCTTGCAGTCCAAGCCAGCCTCCAAACTATCGACGGGAAGATCGACAATCTGAACTTGCGTATGGATCACATGTCGCAGAAACTAGACAAACACGCAATGCGTCTAGGGGAGGCCGAAACACGTATATCGGAAGCGGAGGATGGCCTACAGCAAGTGACTGAGAAAGCGACATCTATGGAAAGGGTATTGGCCGTCATACAAGCCCGCAACGAAGATTTGGAGGCCAGATCGCGTCGCAACAATGTGCGCATCACTGGACTACCGGAATCCACAAATACTGGCCGCCTTGAGACCTATGTGGAGAAACTTCTCCGTGACATCTTTGGGGTGGAACACCTGTCTCAAGTGCTAATTGTGGAACGGGCCCACAGATCTCTTGCTGCTCTGCCCCCACCAGGCGCGGCGCCGCGCCCCATCATTGCTCGCCTGCTCAATTATTGCGACCGCGATGCCATCCTCCGTATGGCCAGGGAGAAAGGCACTATAACACACGAGGGCAGCACCCTCGCGTTCTACCCTGACTTCACCGCCGCAGTGCAAGAAGCTCGACGTGAATACCAACCAGTGAAAAAACTTCTCATAGCGGCACAGATTCCCTACGCCATGCTCTACCCGGCGCGGCTGCGCGTTACTGATGATGGAAAGCCTCGAATCTTCACCACTCCAAAATCCGCCATGGATTATGCGAAGACTCTAGCCCGAAGCAGCCGGGCTCCCTCCTCTGAGATAGATGATGGTGGCGGTACATCTCGTGAGATTCCTGACGAACAATGACACTTGAGGGACACGTGATTTGGGTGGCTGTTTTTGCCCCCCCTTGTTTAGCTCTCATTTGAGACTCTCTCATTACTAACTGCATTGGGACCTGGCACTGTGGCATGGGAAAGTAACTCAGGAGCTTACACTATGTGGCATGTCTTTTTTTGTATTTGTTGACTACTGTTATTTGAATGCAGGTAGCTCTCTTATTACTTTGATATATCACACGTCATTGACAGGCTAACACCATTACTTTTGCTCGGCCACCTCCCACTCCAACGGGAGGGATTTTGCGCTCCAGCGCTCCCACATGGGTGATCCCCATTCCTGTTCACTACGTTGGTGCCACATTTTCGGGCTATCTGGGGGGGGTTTGGGATGGCTTTGTCATGTTGGGGTCGGTGAAGGGGGGTGGAGGGATTTCGAAAGGTTTGGTTATGTGGCTGTCTATATCATTACTCTTGAGTGCACTGTGGATGTTTTTTTGTATTGTGGAGGTATCCTGCTCAGGATATAATATGTGTTTGATCTGCACGCTGCTCAATCTGTAATTACTTGTCTCACATGGAATGTCTGGGGGCTTAACTCACCTAAGAAGATACGTCAGGTTTTAGCATATTTTGATCGCCACGATATCACAGTTGCCCTATTGCAGGAAACCCACCTGACCCCGCAATCCGATGACTGCGTTGGTTCAAAATGGGCTGGCTATAGACTGGCCTCCTCCTACTCCTCTTTCTCACGGGGGGGTACTCGCGTTGATCAAGAAAAATGTCCCGTTTACCATGCTCAAAACTTACACTGATGACGCTGGGCGTTATGCCATGGTGCATGGAAAACTAGCAGGCAGCCTAGTCACAATTGTAAACACATACGGTCCGAACATAGATGACCCTGCCCTCTTCGAGCGCATCATTTCTACACTGCGTGCCTGGCCTGAAGCTGTGATCCTATGGGGAGGGGACTTCAACACACACTTAGACCCCAACAAAGATAAAGCCAGTGGCAGAGGAGGGCAGTCGCCTAGAACAGCCCGGGTCATTAATGATGGAATGGTCGAGCTAGGGTTGATAGATGTTTAGAGTCACAGGAATTGGGACAAGCGGGAGGGCACACATGTTTCCACAGCGCATGGTAGCTGGTCTCGATTAGATTATTGGCTACTGAGCGAATCGGCGGGAGGCTGGGTGTCTCGGGTGGAGGGACTGCCCCGCACACTGTCTGATCACAATCCAGTCTGCATCACACTGCAGTTTCCGCACACTGCCCACCGTTCGTTCACTTGGCGACTCCGTACGGAGGCCTTGTCAGATCCTCTCTATGTCACGACTATCCGAGACGCCATCACACAATATTTTTCCCACAACAAGGGCTTGGTTGACAGCGCGATTACTCTTTGGGAGGCCTTCAAAGTGACTATTCGAGGCACCTGCATAGGTACGGCTGCCGGTATTCTGACAGATCTACGAGGACAGCTCACTACACTTGAATCCAAACTACATGACCTTGAACGCCCCTACGAGTCCTCGTTTGGACGCTGGCGTCGATCAGGGAGACCACACTGGAATACACTGAATTAGCGGAGCGGGAGATCAAATACCTTGCTAGACGGCACGTTGCCCGTGCATACGGGGAGGGGGGGCGACCGGGACGCCACCTGGCACATAAGATTAAAGATCGTCTGCAACGCCACGTTATCACCAAGATCACTGATGATGCTGGCGAGGACCACTACACCACCCCTGGGATTTTAGCACAATTCCGTACGACATATGCCGAGCTATACACTTCACGAGGAGTAGCTGACGATGACGAATTAGATCCATATCTTGCAGACATTGCCATCGCCTGGCTATCGGATGGCCAAAGAGAGTTTCTGAGCCAACCGGTCACAGTAGAAGAGGTTCACGCGGCGATTAAGTCCCTCCCAAACAAAAAGGCCCCCGGTCCCGATGGATTCCCTAGCGAATTTTATAAAGAATTTGCAGAGGAACTTACCCCCCATGTACTAGAGATGTACGCCGAGGCATACGACTCTGGTAAACTGCCTCCTACCCTTCGGGAAGCCCTAATCATTGCGCTACTCAAAAAAGACAAACCACCACATAGATGCGACTCGTATAGACCGCTGTCGTTAATTAACACAGATGCCAAGATATTGGCTAAGATCTTGGCCGTCCGGTTGCAGCCACTTATGCAGGGTCTGGTCCTACCGGGTCAATCTGGCTTTATTCCGACTAGATCCACCTCGCACAACCTGCAAACTCTTTTTGTCATGTTTCATCTCCTGGATCCGGGTCTGCAGGCGGCGGCCGTAATGTTGGATGCCGCCAAGGCCTTCGACTCCATAGAATGGAGTTATCTTTTTTAACATCCTGCGTCGTATGGGCTTCCCCCCCATGTTTGTCCAATGGATACGGCTCCTATACACTGAACCGACGGCCCGTGTCAGGGTGGAGGATAGCACATCTGACCCCATAAATATTACCAGAGGAACGCAGCAGGGCTGCCCCCTTTCGCCCCTTCTTTTTGCGCTGACACTGGAGCCTCTTGCCTGTACTGGCTTACAAACATGGTGGATTTAGTGTGCCAGATTTTTACTTGTATTATCTGTGTGCTCATGCACAATATGCACACTACTGGCTCGGCACACACGAATTCATCCCACACGTAGCAGTGGAGGATGGGGACGCCCATCCCATCCCATCCCGCTGAGCTCTATGTTGACACACTGCAGACGGCAGACTCCACGCTCTTTGATCAACACAGTGGACGCCACAATAGGGGCCTGGCAGGCTTTAGGTCGCATGGCCGGGAAATTACCGTTGTACTCCCCCCTTTTGCCTCTAGCGTATCATTCAAACTTATCAGTGACACACGATGCGGGTGCTCTACATGTTCTGCAGCAAGTGGGACTAGTCAAGATGCAAGACTTGTTTCCAAACGGAGTCTTTCTGACTGACAGTGACTTAAGCTTCATAACGAATAAAACACATCTATTCATATTTCAATTCCACAGGCTCAAAAAGGCGATACAAGCCCATTACCATACCTTCCCTGCAGAGCCTTTGACGTTACAAACCCTACATACCCTACTGGTCAGCCCCACGCGTCACAAACATCTCACCAAACTATATCGCTCCGCTAGGGAGGAGAAACAAATGCCACATAATAACAGCTTAGACAAGTGGAATGATCGCTTGAATCCGCCGCTTACACCTAGGGACTTGGGAGTATTGCTGCCAGCTAACGGGTGCCCTTACATCCAACGGTAATCTCCGGATAATTCACTTCAAATATATACACCAAGCGTATTATACCCCACACAAGCTGTTCAAATATGGACTTCGGGACACTGACGTGTGTAAGAGGTGTGGTGTGGCTGTTGCTGACTTCTGGCATCCATCTTGGGAATGCCGCAAGGTGGCACTGTTCTGGGAGGGTGTGACTTGCACGCTCTCCAAAATAATCGGCCTCGAACTACAATGCTCACCGCATGTGTGTCTACTGGGTCTTGTGCCTTCGGTGAAGGGTACTACAGGTAAACTGGTAAAAATTGCTCTACTCATGGCTAAGAGGTGTGTAGCGATGGTGTGGGAAAGCACAACTGGACCATCGACAACACGGTGGCTCCGAGATCTGGCGGCCTGCCGAGACAATTTGGTACTCTACGTGGAGGAACTGCCCACTGCCTCTAAGCCGCATGATATCTGGGAACCGTTGCTACAATACTTCAGATCAGTTGAGCAAGCTAAGTCCCCAAAGAACTCGGACGACTGAGTGTGTGATTAATGCATGATTAAGCGTGATACCTTATCATATTAAGTAGAACACTGATATACTGTACCTGTTTGACATCGATGTTACAGCCACGCATTGTTTTGCTCGTTATGCCATTTTGCCATGTCTATTGCTGATGGATTGTAAGCTGCATATGTTTAATAAAACTTAATAAACAAAAAAAACTAACTAAGAATATATAACATTGTCATACAAAATTACTCATAAATGCAACGATTTAAGTAAGAGTTTAACATGAAAGACAAACTGTGAGGTTCTTAGGCCCTAAAAGAATGATGGACTGGTGTCCAATATGATGGGCACCAGTACATTCAATAAAACCATACATGGTCCACAGTAGCAGTATTGTATGTGTGAATGATAAAGGCATCCCTATGCCGCACTTCCATTTGTGTGTGTATATGCATATATATACTGTAGGAAAGTGCCCCTTTTTGCATAGTCACCCCCCCACTTTTTGCCTTACATCTGATGCAACCTGACTTGATGTGCCCTGGGTCCCTGCCAATCAGGCTCCCAGGGCCTGTGTTCTTTTCCAAAAACTGTACCTTTGTACCCACAATTGGCATATCTCTGGCCACAGGTAAGCCCTTGTAAAAGGTACCATGGGTACCAAGGGCACTGTGACTAGCCTCTAAGGGCTTCAGCACCTATTGTGCCACCCTTAGAGGCCCTGTACCTTAACACCCACACACTGCCATTGCAGGCTGCATGTTTTGGTGCAGAGAAAAGTGAAGAGTCGACATGGCACACATCCCTGTGTGCCATGCCTACAGCCCACTGCCTGAGGCCTAGGTATTCACCCCTCTGGCCCTAGCCCTCGGGGGAGGGTACAGTGGCATGAGCCCTGTACCCCTACAGTGTGTAAGTCCATTCTTAGACATTGTAAGTATAGTAAGCGGAAGCGATCGAGCCTGATGAGACGAGTGTGGTGCGGAGCTTGGAGTCCAAGCGTGCAGGGACTGCGAGGGAGGCACGAGCGAAGGAAGGAACCGCAGCAGCCAGCCCCCGCTCTTGACTACAGTAGTAGCCGCAGGGGGGGAACATCGCCCCCGGCAGTTAGCAGGCGACGTCGGTGTGGCGCGGCACAACTGCAGGAATTGCAGGAGACGGGTGTCCTAGCGGCTAGAGCCTCTGCTCCACCCGACTTCGCGGAGGCGGCCGGCGCTAGGCTGGTGCTGCTTGCGAGTCTGTGTGGGCCCCTGCCTGCACTTTCCTCCTTGCCCCAAGCAGCATCTGGACACATCTGGTGGCACTGTGTTCCTGCCCCTGCTGACTCTCGCCAAATTAGTCGGACCCCCTCTCCCCACAGTGCGGGACGGGGGCGGGACCAGAGGAGTAGCAAGAAGCTGAGGAGCCGAAGGGGTTGTAGCCAGACCGACCCCCTCCCCCCTCGTTTACTCTCCCATAATTCTGACGGCTCCTTAATTGCCCGGGAACTGCAGAAGGACTATTGGAGGAGCACCAGAAGTCTGCAGTTTTCCTGAAGTTTGTCTCAGAGGGGATTACCGGGTTTACTGGGCAGAACAATATGCTATTGTGACTACCTTTCTTACTAATTTGAGTTGTGCAGGAAATAAGGACAAGACTGCTAACAAACTCCACAACACATACTATCTTGCCGGCGTAACAACAGGCGGACGGAGGCGGAAGTGCAGCTGAGACAGAAGTGCAGCTGATCAATGCGGCACGGAGCGGAGTGCCTGCTACCACAAAGCCGCAAACCACAAGCTCCGAGCCGAAAAGCCGCAAAGATCCCTCCTTGTATCTCCAGACGGGAGACGGGAAAGCCGCGAAGACCGGACCCTCGCATCTCCTGTTTGTAAGACGGTGAGACGCGGGGGGGGTGCTGGGGCGAGTAAGAAGGGCTCAAACAGGCGGGAAGATGCCATCTAGATGCCTGCGCTCTGGTCGGTCATTTGTATCTACAGAGGTAGGTGCGGAGCCTTCTTCCGGACCAGTTGGAAGCAAGATCGTTTGCCCTCGCTCTCTTAAATTACACAAAGCCATCAAGCGTAAGAAGCCACAAGATCATCTGTCCTTATTGAAATCTCAGCCTACGGTGTTAGCAATGTTCACTAAGGGGTTAAGAAATAAGTCATCGCGGATCGTTAAAGAGGGTATGTCCCCTATTATAGCTAGTGTGGATGAGTCAAGTACTGATATGGTCATCTCACAGTTATTAGTTCTGCATCAGAGCAAGTCCATTGCGCAGAAGTTGGTGGAATCTCCCATTTTTACTCAGCCTACCCATTTTATTGAGCAACTCTCGTTGAACGCATTGGTTGAAGACATAGAAATGGACATATCTGATGCTAAGGGTAATTTTGAATTCGCCTGAAATTGCTGCCTCGCTGAAGACAAGGAGCTTGGTGGCTATAACTGGCACTGCAAATGCGGCGGAGTTAAATTTAGGTTTGTCTTCATTCAGGGGGTTGTCTCAGATGCATCAGGACGATCACCACGGGGCTGAATGTAGTTTGGCCCCTGGGGACTTAGAGGACATCACTTTGCCGGATATAGCTTTACCCTTGGTGAAAAATCAAGAGTTGGAGGCCAAATTAAAATCACCGATCGCTCAAGAGACAGTATTGAGACAGTCAACAGACTGTCCAGCTAGTTGTCCTCGAATGCCAGCTATGTATAGCAGTACTCCTTCAAGTGTTGGTCTTTCTCGTACATCGGAGACATTGAACTCTGAGGGGACCCAAAGCAAGGGGGCACAGGATATATGGCAGTTAATGAATAAGGGTTCCAATTGGAACGAGGATGAAAATGTGAATAGGGGAGGGAGGGATAGTTTTGAAATCTTGAACGCCTTGGAGAGGATTTTGTCCTCAATTTTAACTTTGTTAGAAAAATGCACTATTAACTCTGACCATTTGCTGGATGTACTGACGCCAATTTTGGTAGGTGTACAGCACCTTACTACTACCGGTTGCCATCTAGAAAAAGTGAAAACGGGTAATGATTTGAATACTCAGGCTTCCCAGACTAATATAGTGGTAAGGGAAACGGGAATCCAAGTGGGAGCTTGTGGGGGATACAGGAGTTGCCTCAGGCGGGCAGAACGAAGAAACCACAACATTAAGCAATATGGGTCGTGATGCCCCTCCAATCCAGCTGTCTGAGGATATACTATCAGGTGTTGTTGCAAGCGAAAACACAAAGGGTCAAGTTCTTAAAAACTCCTTGTCTATTTATTCAATATTTAAAAAAGGGAATTTACGTACTTTGGGCGATCCAGAAATTACATCTGCTCCCTCTCTCAATAAACAGTCTAAGGTTGAAACTGCACTGGATCCTCCCGGGGAGGGTTCCTCCGAACTTGAATATAATGGGGTAAAAACACGGAAAGGAAAGAAAAAAAAGAACCGCCGTATCACAAAACGTAAACCAAAGAAACTGAGGTTTCTTGAGGCTTCAGAAGTACCCAATAATGCCATTTTGCCCAAAACTGGGAAAGAGCATAAGGTTGCTGGCCTCCATGGTGGTCTAGAACCGGAATGCCCAGATAATAATCCTTCCCATCCCCCTTCAAGTATGATAGAGGTGCCTTTATGGGGGGGATCCGGACAAAATGATGGAAACTCGGATTTAAGAATAGGAACCTATAATGAAGGATTGGGATCTGAATGGAAGAACCAAACTCCAGGGTCTGACTCGGATGTTAAGGATAACATAGTGGTAAAAATAAAATCTAATAATACCACGTCTGAGGTAGGGTGAAGGGTGGTTAGTGCTCCCCAAAACTGTTCCTGTACTGATACTCACCATGAATGGATAGACTCTAGTCTCGGAGGGGAGAATGAAGGTGGGGTGGGTTGTCCTTCTGTGTCCTCTCTTACGGTGCCTCTTCCACCAGTAGCAAATATAGTGGAACAGAGAGCAGAACAAATGTATAGTGATAAGGTATTAAGAAGGTGTAAGCCAGGGCAGGCATTTAAAACCCTGACTTTTGCCTCCCTGTTTGACAGAGAACTGGGCCCATTAAATAGAAGCTGCCTTTTGCAGCTTCTATCCGAAATTGAGGATTTGAGATTGATTACAAGTAGAGATATCGACCGGGTTTTATTGGGCTATAAAAATGGGCTCCCGAACTCCAAAGTTATTTTTAGCTCTGGGATAATTGCAGAGTTAGTCCTGGCGAATGTTGATCAGTTTAGGAAAAATGGGATTGATGTATTCTTGCATGAGGAGCCAGTAACTCCACAGAATGAATCTGTTGAAAGTGCTCATCAGGTCTTATGCAGAACGACATCGAATAGTAGGGGTCCCACAAATATGAAAGAGATTATCAGAATTTCGGTTGGAGGCAATACAGGTGAAAGGGTGATTAATATTGCAGGGTTTGGGGAGCAAAGGGCAACTAAAGTTAGTGAGGAAGCTGAATTGGCACAATGGAGTTGGGTATCTGGTACATTGAATGGTTTTAAAGGAAATAAAAAACTCCCTTTGCTGCAGAGGTAGCCCCCTGGGGAAGATCTTGTCCTGGAATGTGGCAGGTGTAGGAAATACAAGTTTTAAACTGAATTCGCTGATGATTTACGATCCTAAGATAATTTGCCTTCAGGAAACATGGCGCTGTACAGATTTTAGTTTTGAGAAATATTTTGTATTTTGCTGTGCAGGGAAACCCTCAGCAAAAGGCCATGCAAGTGGGCGCTTAGCGATCCTACTTAGTAATAGTATAAATTGGAACCCTCTGGTCTTTATTCATTCTTCAAAACTTTGTATGTGTTTAAAACTGAACTTGGGTAACGGAACACAAGGTCAGCATTCATCTCTTTTATTGGCAAACATATACATTCCTCCTGGTAGGGCATCCAACTTTCTTGTTGACTCAATTTTTTTTTTTGTGCATAGAATCAGTATTTCTGAAGATTGCACCCAGATAATTTTGGTAGGTGATTTTAATGCCAAAATCTCAAACTGTTCCTCGTGGGCCTTTAGTAACCAAGATCTGGAAGAAGCATGGTCCATCCCTGAAATTTTGTTGTCCACTCAGACCTGATCAGATAAGAGAGGATTGAGTCTGCTGGACCGATAAGAACTAACGATTTGGTTATATTAATTGGGAGATTTCCAGAGGACTCTCCCGCATCCTATACATTCCACGCTGCCCGGGGGAAGTCATTAATAGACTATATGGTGGTATCCTATCAACTCTTTGGAGCATGTACTCAGTTTAAAATTCTGGGTACTGATCTAAGTGACCACAGTATTTTATTTGTAGATGTTAATCTGGAGTTTAAGTTGTCTGATGGTTGGAATTTGAGAAATGATACAATTAAGTTTAATAGAACAAATGGGCGAACCTTTTGGGATAATAAAAATCTGATAAAACTAGGGAGGTATGTTAAAAATGCGAGCACTGGCCCGGGTCAGGAACATCCAATCCCTTGGTATGAGAAGCATCTGGCCCAATTTAGATTATGTGGAAGTAAAAAAAATAGGCAATGGTATTGTTAAACCGGTGGTTACTTCATGAAAGGTTAAAAAGCTAAATCAGGAATTGAATGCTTTAAAAGGGACCAATTTAAACAGGCCTTATTCTCTAGGCAAAGGGAAATTAATAGGTTAAAAAGGGTAAGAACTAGACTTAAAGCTGCTGAACGTAGGGGGGTAGAGGACTCTAAATGGATTAAACTGAAAGGTTGCACGCTCTGGGGACTCACATAAATATTGGACCCTAATCGCTGAATTCTGCGATACTAGAACTAAGGCAGAAGCCATTTTAATATCTGACGCAGAATGGACCCAATATATTTCACATCTATATGCTCTAAATACTGGGAGGAGTTTTAATCTGGAGTCAATCCCAGAGCACTCTTTGCTGAATATTTATGGTCCTCCCTTCTGTCGGGAAATAGAGAGTTATATTAAAGGGGCATGGTACTCTGGTGCAATGGGCCCGGATGACATACCGATAGCTATTATTAAACAAGACAGCCAGTCATGGGCTCAATTGCTTTTCCCAGTGTTTTCTTACTGCTATTCTTACAGAATTATTCCGTCCTCCTGGAGAGGAAATATTGTGGTCCCATTATATAAAAAGGGCCCTAAGGTTTCTCCCGCCAGTTTCAGGCAGATTTCCTTATTGGATGCAATGGGAAAACTGTTTGCTAAGAGTGTACTTCCTCACCTGCAGGATTGGGCATTTGGTAATGATCTTGTACCTGCAGAACAAGCGGGATTCCGTAAGCACAGTGGCACCTTGGATAATATCAAATATCCAATAGGTAAAGGGATGACCTTATATGCAGCCTTTATAGATTTCTCCATTGCCTTCGACCGGGTTGAACTGGAAACGCTGTGGAGGAAACTGGCTGAAATGGGGATTCCGGGCCAATTACTAAGACTGATCATCGTACTACATACCGCTACATGGACACAGGTGTTGATGGGAGGTAACGAAGGCCTGTCAAGTAAACTAACTCATAACGGGCTGAAGCAAGGGTGCCTATTGGCACCTCTTTTTTTTTTCTTTGTACATCAGTGATCTGCCGAGCAGGATAGGGCAGTGCAAAGGAGATTTGCCTAAATTAGGCCCCTTGGAATTGGGTTGTCTTCTTTATGCGGATGACACTATCATTCTGGATTTGACTCCAATAGGCTTGCAAAGGTGACTTAATGAGTTAGTTCATTTCTCTGATGATCACTTTTTAAAAATATTGTAAAAAGTAAAATTATGGTTTTCCGGTCTCTGGGATGCAAGGTAAGGAAAAATCTACACTGGTTTCTGGGGAAAAGTAAACTTGAGGTTGTGAAGCAGAACCCGTATTTGGGGAGAAACTTCTCGAGCAAGTGCTCTAGTAGTGACCACACTTACCAGTGCAGAAGTAAAGCAATATCCCAGGCATCCGCACTTGGTAGGCTATATAAATGTTGTGGGCAAAGGCATTTCGCACATATGTTTATCTGTTTATAAAATTAAAATCCCGCCATCTCTGAGCTATGCATGTGAATCGGTGGATGCACAGCAGTGGGATTTATTTGAGAAGGTAGAAGGGCGCATTTGGCGCCAAATATGTAATTTGAACAGTGGAGCCAGCATAGCAGCCCTTCGGCTGGAATTTGGGCTTCTCTCAACTCATGTGTTTGCCATGGCTGCGTGTTTAAGATGGGGTAATGCTTTATTGGAAAATGATGCAAATCCAATATGGGTTGCGTTAAGGCATGAAATTTATGTTAGCCTAAAGGGGAAAAGCGTTGTTTTCAGGAATTATGAGAAAGCCTAAGATTTATTTGAAACTAGTCGTAGTGGCCCTCACCCAAAATCTGTACTGAAAACAAACTCTAATTAAAAAACAATATATAAAGTTAGTCGCAAGAGAGATGTATTACTGTGTGCAGGACAATCGAGAAAAGATATAATAGTGGGGAGTTGTATGGAGAAAAAACCCCAACCATATATTTTATGGAATCTCCCCCATGGAGTACGTAGAACCATTTTTCCTTTTAAGGATGAATCTCCTCCCATTAAGAATTATAACAGGGGTATGGGAGGGACTACCTAGGGAGAAAAGACTTTGTTATCTATGTGGAAGCTGGGTGCAAGATCTAAATCATGTCATATTTGTTTGTCCCCTATTACAACACTCACGTCGTCGTTTATTAAGACCTGTATTTCTAAAGAATAACATCACCACAGCAGAGGAGGCCCATAATTGTCTTTTAGCCCCGCCGTCTGAATTGGTGTGTTTTAAAGTCTTCAGTTTTTTAAAATAATTTTTAAACATTTTCTAATTATTAGTATAATGCGATTTTCATCTCCGTTAAATTAAATATACCTGTCTAAAATATGGGTAGTGTATCTTGCACATTACAAAACGGAGCGTAGGCCAAGATGTACACTATGTAATTCTTGTTTGCCCCCCACTATACTATATGTGCAGTTCTGAATAGGTTATATTAGTAGTGTTGCACACTTTCTTGGATTATTAATGGATATAAAGGAAGATGTCACAATATTGTTTTAGGATATGATATACTGTAGTCTTTTACTATTTTATAAGGGATTTAGTAATGTACTTATTTATGTGTACTTGCACTTTATATATTAGGTGATGTGTTTTAATGGACCCGCCTTTGCCTTTTTCTAAATAATTTCCCTTAATTTTATTGTATAATGAAATTATAATTGTTGTACTTTTGTTTGTATTTTATTCTGGTATTAACATGAGAATGATTTGTTATATTGAAATTTCTTTTATATCTTTTATGTGGAACTCATTGGAGTTCCAAATCATAAATAAAAATTGAAAATGTAATTGAAATTGTAAGTGTAGTAAAGCCATAAAGAGTATATGGTCTGGGAGTTGGTCTTTACAAACTCCATAGCTCCATAATGGCTTTACTAAAACCTGGGAAGTTTGGTAGCAAACTTCTCAGCACATTAAACCCACACTGATGCCAGTGTGAGATTTAATGTCAAATGCACTCGGAGGGCAACTTAGTGATGTCCCCTGAAAAACGACCAGCCCTGGTGTAGTTCCTTAATGGCTGCCCGCCATTTGCCACCACCAGAAAGGTTTCTGGACCCCTGGGTAGAGAGCCTCCGCTCTATGGGAGAAACAATGCCCATCCTGGGCAGAGGAGTCATGCCTCCTCCCCCAGGATGGTCTGGGTCCACGAAGGGGAAGCTACAAAGGCCTGCTGCCTTTGTGAGCAGTGCCTGCCTTTTGCTGCCCCCAGCAACTGGCTCCCCCCAGTTCTGCCCCTCACTTTGGGTGGGAGAATCGGCAGAAATCCAAGCTAGGAGGAGAGGTGTGCCCACCTTTCCAACCCCACCCCTCAGGTGGGGGAGGCGAGGTGAAGCTCACATCTCAGTCCCCTTTATCATGAACATGAGGGGACCCAACCAATCAGAAAGAGTCTCATGCCCCCCTCCCACTGGAGGGTGGCATGATAGGGGGTGTACCCACCCCAAGGAAGGGACCCATCGGTCACGACCTGCACACCCCTTTTAACGCCCCTAAATCTAGTATTTAGGGGCCACCCTGATCCTTGCCGCCTCAGATTCGAGGAAGAAAGAAGGACCGAAGAGCCGTGCTGAGCCAGGAAGAAGAGGACAGCTACTGCTTTGGCCCCAGCCCTACCGGCCTGTCCACCTCCGACCTGCCTGCCTCCGACCTGCCTACAGTGAAGAACCCGCCATGACCAGTTGCCCCCAAGAGCCCCTAGGACCTGCCCTGCACTCGCTTTTCAGACTGTCTCCCGTGGGCACCGGATTTGCAAAACAAAGACTCCAAGACCAGAATCCGGATTCCAGCGATTCTGCATCAGGCACCCCGGCTCGAGTTGGAGTGGCCCAACACCACGATGAAGTCTCCCCAGCAATCCTGACCTGGGATCTGGTGATCCCCGAACTCCCTCAAGACGACGCCTGCAGCCTCATCCTGAAGGGTCCCCCAGACCGTGACCGGAGCTGGTAAGAAAACACGAAGCCAGAAGACACCCCTGCACCCAACGCCCAACGGCCTTGGGTGGCTCAACCGACGGTGTCTAGACATCCCCTGAGTATCCAACTTACCTCTCCAGCCGGTGGTTGCCTTCAGGAAGCCTCCTTGCCCAAGCCTTCAGCAGTTTTGCCGAATCGAAGATCTCCATTGAAAAGCACAGGGCCCGACATCTCCTTGGCACCCTGCATTCTGCCGCCCCTGTGCCGCTGGTGGTGCAACTACTGTGCTGATTATTGGCCCCTGCAGTGCTAACCTTAGCCCCCAGGAGCTTTGCTCCCACACAGAGTGTCCTGCTCGTAAGCAGTCCCTAACCGAAGGCCCCCTCAGCCCCATTGGCTAACATTGAACCCTTGCACTCTGCACCCGGCCGCCCCAGTGCCGCTGGTGGTACAACTCTAGTGCCAACTTAGACCTTGGGGAACCTTGGTCCTAACCCCCAAATCTCCCACTTGTAAGACTCTTACTTACCTGTGAAACCGATAACCATTTTTCTCCCTTAGGACCCCATGCCATAAGATTTTGGGCCTAAAATGTTCCAATGTTGAACTGTTGTTTTGTTTGGGGAAAACATTAACTTTAACTCAAGCCAAGAAACGTCTTACTTACCATGTATTGTGAGATCCTTATGTGTGGTATCTAGGCATACCACCCCTAGTACTCAAAGTAATCTTAAAGTAACTGAAAAGTAGTCTAAAAGTAATTATTGTGTAATGTAAACTGCTTTTTGAATCAATACCAACCTGTAACTATTGCAAATTCAACCACAACTGCATTTCCTTGTAAAGTCCTGCATTTGAGAGTATATTTTACTTACCTGTGCCAAGTCCTGCTAGGTTGTAAAAATAAAACATAAGCATACGTTTTTTATACTTACACAATTGATCTGGATTCAGTCTCTGAGTGTGTGCCTTCAGTCTTGATTGAGTGAATACAATAAATGCTTAACACACCCTCTGAATAAGCCTAACTGCTCGCCCACACTACCACAAAAGGCTGAACTGAATTAAACCAAATATGGCAGAGAGCTAGATCTTGGTCCAGAAAGTCTGCTTTTTGTGATTTGGTGTAAATCAGTTCAGTAGTTTTGAGATAATTAAGGATCAAATTTTATGTATACATCACGCTGCGGAGGATCTGACCGGTCTAAAGATAAGATCTGATTGGCTGCCACCACATCAACAAAGAAGAGATGGCAGCCATTTTAGGACTCAGGGACTCAGTCCCTTGTCCTGAAAATAAGTAATAAAAAACATATGTAGAGCGGGGGGCAGGATAGACATAACTCCAAAAAGGTGCTGGCTCCCAGATGTGGGTGCCCCAGATGGGCACCAGGGTTCCCACAAAAGTGGCCAGCTCCCTCAGTGGGAACTCACATTGGCCACGGAGGCCCTGGGGCTCCCCTGTTGGCCCCAACAGATTTTAAAGAAGTGGGTGCTCAGGGTAGGCACCGGGGCACCCACCCAAAAAAGAAAGTGGCTAGCTCCCGCCGGCATCTAGAATGAGAGCTGACCAGGGAGACAGAAGTGGGTCACTGTGGACTTTCCCCTCACATCCTCCCCCCCCTTCTTCACCTCCTCCCCCACCCCAAAAAAACCTGAAGATGTCCCAGGTGTGACCAGGACACATACAAATATAATAATAAAAAAATATATAGAGAGTATGTAGAATAATAAATGAGAGGCTGAAGCCTCTTATTTATAATTCAGTGCTCCACGAAGGAGCACCCCATAATGCCCTTCATGGGCTAAGTTAAATATATTTCCATGCCTAATCTAAGCAGCGGCACCACCTGCAGTTTAAGTGTTGTGGGGGGCTAGATGCAGCATAGCAGCCCCCTAGAAATACTTACAAAAACAAAAAAGAAAAAAAAAATTGTTTCCTAGGGTCTATAAAACATGGAACCAGGAAGAGTAGGTAATTTTTAAGCATTCCCAAGCTGAAGCTTTTGCTCCAACACTTGGGAATGCAGAGATACCTTGTGGTTGTCCTTATGGCTGCATATTGTGGCTTGAAGTGTAAAAGAAATACTCTCACACTTGTTTAATATTGTTTTGATTTCAAATGTTTTATTTAAATGTTTATTGACAATGACCCCTTGACAAAAACCAATAGGCCTGCCTTTTATATACTGACAGTGACATGCACTAAAAATAAACCTTAGAAATTCACTGAAAAATCCAAAGGTTAAAATGACGTTACAGTTAAACATTACTTTTTAAACAAAAAACACTGAAATTCCCCAGTTACAGTTAACTGAAGTAACTATAACTTGTTCCCTTTCCATGCTCTGCTTATACTCTCACATATTAAAATACTGATGACATGTACAGTGACAGCATTGATAACATCACTGATGACATCTGAAATTACCAAATTAATGACAATATTAATTCCCACTTCCTGCTTAATTTTTACTGTTACAGTTGTGGTCAGACCCTTGTCCTCGCGATACTTCTCTGACCATGAGAATAACTGTGCGAGGAAGAAGCAAGGTGTTTCTGCCCCATCATGGAGCCAGACACTGTTTGGATTTTTTCTTTGCATTAATAAAAAAAAGACTACATTTCCTGTTTTTTTTCCCCCTTGAAACCACTCAATATTTAGGGGAAACAGGTGTGAAAACCATGGGACAACCAAGAAAGCCATATATATTCCTTACAAATAGACATTCTGGATTCAGCCAGGCACCATTTGTTTAGATTGTGCAAGGAATTCAGAAATTAGCCGTTGAAGTAAAAGAAAGAAAAAAACTCAAGTAGGGAAAAATTTAAATGTGCATCAAGGTTTTCAACTTTAACATTTTGTAGAGAAGGCTGATCCCCCAACGATAATATAGTATTATGTCTTTCAGACTCTTCAGGTTGCAGAAATGTTCATTGTTTTTAGTTTGTTAAAACACAATACCCAGAGCCAACAATAGAACCACTGTTGGCAAAGTATTTTCACTGTGTACTGTCTATGCATCACTTAACAATGAAAAACTCTAATGAATACAAATTGGGAATGAATGAAAGTGAATGTATTTTCCACCCAAGAGTTTAGGGTTGCGGTCGATTTGAACCACTCACAATTCTAAATTAGCGGTAATGCCAGGTAATTGTAAGGAGGTTTTGTGGGCACGGACTAACAAAAAAGCAATTGCAAAAAAATAAATAAACATTCAATAGATAATAGCAAAAATCCTACAGTCCTGCATCCCCACACTTCTCCTTAACCCCTTAGCTGCTGAGCTGAGGCTACCCTAGGGCTGAGCCTTTTTTTTAATGTTTGGGGCACTTTGCGCTTAAGCTTTATACTTTTTTCCACAAAAGGCATCCAGGCCAAATTGTTTCCCTTTTTCCTACATGCTAAGGATTCTTAAGCTACCTAACGTTTGTGGACTCCACAGAAGAGAACTGAGGGAATAGCCAAAATATAGCAAAATGTTTTGGGGTGTGGTTCCTGGGGTGGGGGGGGCGGGGGCGGTAAGCACTGTGCAAAACAGCTTTTTTTTTTAAATGAAAGATGGCATCAGCAAAATGTTTGCTGTATTCACATAACCATCTTCCCAGTTTTCAGGAACAAGCAGAGTTGTAAAAGACAAATGTGTGTGTGTATGTATATATATGTATATACATACACACACACATTTGTTTTTACAACTCTGCTTGTTCCTGAAATATGTGTGTGTATATATATATATATATATATATATATATATATATATATATATATATATATATATATATACATATATATATATATACATATATTCTTTACCACAGTGTTTGCATTTTTGTCAATGGTAGTTCATTTTAAATTTTTTGTGGTTTCAGCCTATTCACAATTTTTGTTGTGAAAGCTGGTGGGAAACCCATAGTTGAACACTATACATGTCTGAAAACTAAACAAAATTCCAAATTCAGCAAGGGGTCCTTTGTGAAGATCGATTATGGTTTGCTAAAAAAAAAAACTAATCGCTGAAATAAAGTATAATGTAAAAAATAGAAATAGCTGGCAACGTTTTTATCAAATTTTTTGTTCTGAAAGTTGATGTAGAAAACAAATTTACTGTTAAGTTTGTTGGAACCTTCTGGTCGAAGGGATATGTTGTTTGTCCTGACTATGATTCATATAAAATCTAATGAATGAAAGTGGGTATGAAGAAAACCTAAGTAGTTTTGAAATGTCTCAAGAAACTGAGTTTTGAAATAGTGATATGTACATCTCTGAATCACATCATAGTAAAGGTTATCCCAAATTCAGAGGGCATTTTGCAAAAAGTGCTCTTTCTTGCACACTAGTTTTCATTTGAAAGCCAAATATGGTGAGAAATTTAAAGGTCAAAAACACATTTTCTACTGTTCTGTGTTCCAACATTTATCCCAATAAGAACCGTACTCCACTTGTGTGGGGAAGCCTATCACACGTGAGGGGAAAGGCCTCAAAATGCAATGTGGAGACATCTACTTTTTTCCATCAAAATTGACCCGTTTTGCCGATGTAGGTAGCAGTAGTATTTGGACCCAGGCTTGGCCACCTCCTAAAGAAAACTATTGAACGCAGATCAAGGTAGCGTGACTTGTGTGGCTCCTACTACGTTTTCTTACCCAGAATGCACTGCAAACACTTGGTACAAGCACACATTTCCCTTACATTTCTGTGAGAAAGTTCCATAATTTCCATGGATCCTCAAAATTCCTACCACCTAACTTTCCCACACTTCTCTGATTAAAATGGTACCCCACTTGTGTGGCTGGGCCTAGTCCCCATGACAAAAACTGGCACAGGGAAGAACCTCATCAGAGGTTTTATGTTTGACTTCTTTTTGCTCTTCCTCATTCCAGTAAGGGACATTTTTTAGATTGCTTTTCTGAGTTGCTCATAAAAAGAAAAGCCCTTCATTTCCACATGCTGTAAAAGATCGCCTTTAAGCAGTGCATGCAGTGTTCCGGTTTCTTCTCAGAAGCTGAGCCTGAAAAGGCTTCGGTGTGGTTTTCCTTTTTGTTTGGGAAACCAGCCAAGGCTGCTGAGAGCAAGACTTACTGTGGATGTCTAGGGTAGGTCTAGTACCAGAGGAGACCCTTTAACTTTGTGACAAGACACCATGCAGTGCACTTATTTAAACAGGATTTGTGACTAGTAATGGTACCCTTTTTCAGTATCACCTAAAGGTACATGTGTGATGATTGCATTTTCCCCCTTCCAAAGTCCTCAACCACCTTGTAAGGCTGTTGTCCCTTTAAAAATGCACACTTTTGAGTATTGGTTCGAAATTCACAAAACATTGGGTCCTGTGGTACCCAGTGACCTGTTCACACAGGATCGTTCATTACGGGATCACAGAGGAGGGCTTTACCTGGAAAGATCCCCAAACAGGCTCATGCACCCTTGAATTTAACACACTCCAACCAAATTCCCCATGAAAGTTGATAGTCCACTTTCCAAATGTCTTTAATTGCTGATTCAGTTTCATTCCTCACTCTCTGCACCATTGGATGCACAAGTTAGAAAACAGATGAGAAAGAAAAAAAACACACTAATAGACTGCATGTGTTTGGCTCCATGACAAGTATCATTAGGGTATTTGTGACCAATATCAAAAGTAGACTTTCAACCTACAAAGGAAACTGAAGTTAATGCTCCTTTGAATATTTCTCCGAGTATACCTGCCCTTTCTCCAGTATATAGACCATCCTAAATGTTTACTCTTCCTATATCTCCACATCATCAGCCCATGTTTTTGGCAAATCTTATACCGAGACCTATAGTGTATAATGCTTACAATGGCATTGGAAACACATGCCAATCTTTACCTTGTTTCCAACAATATCACTTCTCTAGTGGCAGCTGAAGAGTATACAGTTGCACAAGTTCTGTATCCGACATGCCACAAGAGATAAAAGACATGTTCATAACTATATATTTTCCGAAGAGTTTCTTAACATCTAAGCCAAACAACTTGAAGTAAGCCTAGTATCTGAAAGAGACACGTTATTGATAGATTCCTTACCTTAGAATATCCCCAGGCGTCAGACTGGATCCGGAAAGTTTTTCGTCAGCAGTACCCCTGCGCGTCGGTAGGTGGCATCGTGTGGCTCCGCGTCCGTCGCTGGCGTCGTAAGCGCCGAGATGACGTCACGGAGACTACTTAGGCGCCACCCATGCGCTCTGACGTCAGTTCTGTCTTTTTCCGCGCCAGCAAGCGCAGATCCGGTTAGAGCACGAACATTAGTCACTTTTTGACTAGTTGTTTTTTGGGACTTTTGTCTCTAATTTCTATATTTGACTCCTGGTGCCACGTAGGGATGCCTGGTTTTAAAACCTGCGGGGCCTGCCGCCGTACGATGTCGGTGGCCGACCCCCATGGCGTCTGTCTCTACTGTCTAGAGCGCGACCATGACTCCCGGTCATGTTCCGACTGTCTGGCCATGTCTCCGAAGGCTTTGCGGGAGCGGTCCCGAAAGCTGCTAGAGGCCCGACAGTTGTCTCCGTGTCGTTCCAGGTCCAGGGGTCGCTCGAGGGACCGACCGCGGAGTCGCCATCATCGCTCCTCGGGGTCCAAGTCGTCGCCCTCGGATTCCGGTAAGCGACGTCATAAAAAGAAGTCGGAGAAGCGCGTACGCTCTCCGACCTCCCCTCGTCGGTCTTCTGACGCAGACGAGGGGACCCGGGGTCTTTCCCCGCGGCTCCGTTGGAGCCTGTCAGTCCCGCGGCCTACCCGCCAAACCCGGGTCCGTCAGCGGCTCCAGCCCAGGTGCAAGAGTTTCTTGCTGCCATGGACCGCCTTTTCGGGCCTAGGGCTCCCGCTGGTGCGCCTTCGGGCCCCGCGGTCCCTTTTGGGGGCCCTTGGTTGCTCCAGCCCCGGCGCCCCAAGGTCCTCCGCCAGCAGCTCCGGCCCCGGCGCCGCATTGTCCTCCGCAGGGGGCTCCGTCCCCGGCGCCCCCTGCGGCTCCGTCTCCGGCGCCCCCTGCGGCTCCCTTCCCGGCGCCGCCCTGGGTGCCGTTCAGCCCACCTCCGCCCTTGCCCGCGTTTCCAGCTTGGAACCCGGATTGGGCCTTGGAGCCGGAGCGGCGCCGATCGGCGCCCCCCGGCGCCGGTGGAGCATTTCTTTTCCCCTGTGCCTCCCTCGCCGTTGCAGCCTGTGCCTCGGGCTGTTGGGGAAGAGGAGGACTGGGAGGGGTCGGAGGACCCTCTTGCACGGCAGTGGGAGTCCGAACAGGAATGGGCAGAAGACTCAGAGGATGCCAGTGGCCTTGACCTCTCCTCTGAGCCTGGGTTTGTGTCTCCTCCCACTCTCATGGAGGAAGGCGCCACCTACACTGTGGTGCTCCGTAGAGCAGCTGAGACTCTTGGCCTTGAATTGCCTACTGTTGCCCTCCAAACTAACCTCCTTACTGAGGTGCTTCAGCCTACAGCAGGTTCTGTGGAACCTCTGCTTCTGTTCAATGAGGCCTTGACGGATGTTTTGATGGGTACCTGGTCTAGGCCAGCCACAGGGGTCCCTGTGGATAAAAATGTGGCCAGACGTCACCGTCCGCCACCGGGTGACCCTGCCTTTCTGACAACTCATCCGACACCGGAGAGCCTAGTCATTCAGGCTTCCACTTCCCAGACAGCATTCCCTACCGCTCCGCCGGATAAGGAATCCAAAAAGCTGAAGCAGCTTGGCAAAAGGTTGTTTTCCTCTGCCAGCCTGGGGCTGCGGTCAGTCAACACCACATGCCTCTTGGGCTGCTATTCTCACGCTGTGTGGGACACGGTGGCGCAAACTCTGCCCCAGTGCCCCTAAGAGGTTCGGGCTGTGCTTTCCCCAGCTGTTGCAGAGGGGAAGGATGCTGCGAAGTTCGCCATTCGGTGTGGGTTGGACACCGCGGACTCTTTGGGAAGAGCAATTTCCACCACAGTGGCCTTGCGGCGACATGCCTGGCTGCGGTCCACAGGGTTTTCGGGGGATGTCCAGAGTTCCTTCATGGACATGCCTTTTGATGGTACTCGCCTTTTTGGCGATAAGGCAGACTGCGCTGGAGCGTTTTAAGGACTCTCGGGCTACAGCCAAGTCCTTGGGGGTCTCAACCTCCCGCCCAGCCACGTCTACTTTTCGTTCCTTTCGTGGCCGCGGCAGGGGCACCTCTACACGTCCGTTCCAAAGGCCTGCGCAGAACCAGCCTCAGCGTGGCCGCGGGCGCGGTGGCCGCCATGGCGGCACAGGGGGCCAGCGTGCGGGTCAGCCCACCTCCGCTCCTGCAGCATCCGCCTCAAAGCCTTCCTAGTCCACGCTTTGGGGTGCACCCCACGCCGGTGGGCGGCAGGATTCAACATCACCTCCCCCACTGGCGCTCTGTCACTTCGGACAGCTGGGTGCTACAAATAATCCGAAGGGGCTATTCCCTCCCCTTCGAGTCTGCCCCCCCGTCCATGCCACCTCAGTTCCACCGCATTTCGGGGGATCACTTAGCGCTTCTCCAACAGGAAGTCATGGCCCTCTTGGCCAAGGGGGCCATCGAGCGCGTTCCTGGGCCAGAAGTAGGACATGGATGTTATTCCCACTACTTTCTGGTCCCCAAGAAGGACAAGGGGGGCTTGCGCCCCATCTTGGACCTCCGGAACGTCAATCGCTTCCTCCGGAAGGAGAAATTCAAGATGTTGACTCTGGCTCAGGTCTTGGCTGCCCTCGACCCTGGAGAATGGATGGTAGCGTTGGACTTGCAGCACGCATATTTTCACATTCCCGTCCTGCCGGCCCACCGGCGTTACCTGCGGTTCACGGTAGGCGAGGAGCATTTTCAGTTTACTGTGATCCCCTTCGGCCTTACAAGCGCCCCTTGGGTGTTCACAAAAGTGATGGCGGTGGTCGCAGCTCATCTGCGCAGGTCAGGGGTGTCGGTCTTCCACTACCTCGACGACTGGTTGTTGAAGGCGGGCTCGCCCTAGGCAGTCGTCACCCACCTTCAGACTACGGCCGACCTCCTGCAGTTGCTGGGGTTCTCCATCAACGTGCCAAAGTCGCACCTGAATCCTTCTCAGAAGCTCCCCTTCATCGGAGCGGTTCTTGATTCGACGCAGTTTCGGGTTTATCCTCCCGAGCGGCGAGTCCGGGATATTCAGGCTATGATTCCCATCTTTCAGCCTCTATCCCGGGTTTCAGTCAGGATGACCCTCCGGGTCCTGGGCCTGATGGCCTCCTGCATTCTGCTAGTGCAACATGCCAGGTGGCATATGCGGGCTCTGCAGTGGGACCTGAAGTTCCAGTGGGCGCAGCATCAGGGCAACCTGTCCGATCTTGTCCAGATCTTGGAGGGCACTGCACGACAATTGCAGTGGTGGCTCACGAATCGCGATTGGGTCAATGGCAGATCCCTCTCCCTTCCCCAACCGGAGCACACAGTGGTGACGGATGCGTCCCTCCTGGGATGGGGCTGCCACCTGGGAGAGGCGGAGATCAGAGGCCTCTTGTCTCCGGCGGAGTCCCGTCTCCATATCAATCTTTTGGAGCTGCGGGCGATCCGACTTGCACTGAAGGCATTCCTTCCCTCTGTCCGGTGAAGTGTAGTGCAGGTGTTCACGGACAACACCACCGCCATGTGGTATTGCAACGAACAGGGCGGGGTGGGGTCGTGGACCCTATGTCAGGAGGCTCTGCGCCTCTGGACATGGCTGGAACATCAAGGTATTACCTTGGTGGTTCAACACCTGGCAGGTTCTCTGAACGCCAGGGCAGACGAACTCAGCTGCCGGTGCTTGATGGATCACGAATGGCGTCTGAACTTGGACGTGGCGCAAGGTCTCTTTCTGCAGTGGGGAGAGCCTTGGTTAGATCTATTCGCCACCGAAGAGAACGCGCAATGTCATCAGTTCTGCGCGTTGGAATTTCCAAGGCGGCACTCGCTCGGCGACGCTTTTCGTCGCGAATGGAGTTGCGGTCTGTTGTACGCCTTTCCGCCTATACCACTTCTGCCCAGAGTGCTGAAGAAGATTCGGCGCGACTGGGCCCAAGTCATCCTTGTGGCTCCGGATTGGGCACGAAGATACTGGTATCTCGAGCTACTCAACATGGCGATCGATCCCCCGATCCGACTGCCTCTTCGGGAGGATCTTCTGTCGCAGCAACAGGGGACGGTCCACCACCCAAACCTGTCCAGCCTCCACCTCCATGCGTGGAGATTGAGCGGTGACAGCTGATTCCATTTGACTTGCCTCCTGAAGTCTGTGATGTCATTCTGGCAGCCAGGCGTCCCTCCACTAAATCGGTATACGCCTGCAGGTGGAACAAATTTGTGGCATGGTGCACAGCTAAGTCTGTGGATCCCCTTTCTGCCCCTCTTTCTGAGGTCCTTCTATTCCTACTATCCTTGGCCCGGCAGGGCTCTGCTCTGGGCACTCTCAAAGGTTATCTTTCGGCCATCTCCGCCTTTCTCAGGCTTCCAGATCAGCCTTCTCTCTTTAAGTCCCCGGTTGTTAACCGTTTCCTCAAAGGCATTACACACACGTTTCCTCCCGTGCCTTTCATAATGCCTCAATGGGACTTAAATCTTGTCTTGACCTATCTGATGTGCGCTCCCTTCGAGCCCCTTCATAACTGTCCTTTACGTCTTCTTACTCTAAAGACGACTTTCCTGGTAGCTATCACCTCTGCCAGAAGAGTGAGTGAGCTCCAGGCTCTTTCTTATAAACCTCCTTTCCTTTCTGTTCATCCGGACAAGGTGGTTTTAAGGACCCGTCCTTCTTTCTTGCCAAAGGTTGTCACGCCCTTCCACATCGTGCAGACCATCAATTTGCCCACTTTCTTTCCGCCTCCGCATCCTTCAAAAGAGGAAGAGAGGCTCCATCGTCTGGACCCAAAACGTGCGCTCTCGTTCTATCTAAAGCGCACACAACAGTTCCGGGTGGATGACCAGCTCTTTGTTGGCTACGTGGGCGCCAAAAAAGGTCGGGCCGTGCACAAACTCACCATCTCTCGGTGGGTCGTTTTGTGCATCAAAGCGTGTTACTCCTTGGCTAAAAAGGAGCCTCCTGTGGGGCTGCGTGCCCATTCTACCAGGGCAACAGCAGCCACTACTGCCTTGGGACGCGGCGTTCCCTTGAAGGATATTTGTCAGGCAGCCACGTGGGCCTCGCTGCACACATTTACCAATCATTACTGCCTTGACAGTCAAGTCCGGAGAGACGTCTTCTTTGGCAGTTCTGTTCTCCGTGACTTTCTGGTGTAATCTATTCGCAGACCCACCACCGGGGTTGGTATTGCTGGGGTATCTAACCTAAAGTAAGGAATCTATCACTAACGTGTCTCTTTCAGATGCACAAGTTACTACTTGTGTAACAATATATCTGTAAGAGACATTAGTTAGTGATAGATTCCTTACCGCCCCACCCATCCTCCCCGTTCTGCGAACTGATTCTAGGGTTAAAGTCATCCCTTTCAGGGCCCTAGTTTCATGGCACCAGTGGTCAGTTTCTTGCATGGCTCTGCGTTCCTGGCGCGGAAAGTCGTGTACAGAACTGACGTCAGCGCGCATGGGTGGCGCCTAAGTAGTCTCCGTGACGTCATCTCGGCGCTTACGACGCCAGCGACGAACGCAGAGCCGCACGACGCCACCTACCGACGCGCAGGGGTACTGCTGACGAAAAACTTTCCGGATCCAGTCTGACGCCTGGGGATATTCTAAGGTAAGGAATCTATCACTAACTAATGTCTCTTACAGATAAATCATTACACAAGTAGTAACTTGTGCAACAACCCAGATTGATACGTTTAGAACTATGTAACCTAATAACCAGTAGATGAACAGTCTGCATTAGTCAAGATCTCTCCTAAAAAAGCAATAAAGATACAAATCTGATACAAACCCTTTGTAGGAAATGATCAGTACCAACCACAGCCTGCCAGACAGTTTCATACTATATTGTTTGAAGGTATGTAGGTATTGAATTTGGTTCAATACGCTCCTTCCGGCTCTCATTTCTCCTTCGTATTCTGCCAAAAGTAAATGTGCAGTGCAGAAACCTATTTTTGAATAGTAATTTTCTACAAGGACAAAACAAAATTCAGACCAACATTTTTAAAGGTTTGGACACAAAATATTGCACCTCCAAAGGACAACCTCTTCATGGGGATGAGTAACTCACCTCATCTCAGGTGAGCCGGGGCAAAAGAGAGCAAAGGCATGATTGTCTTGTAGAAACCTTCAAAACAAGAACAATATTGTAAGATTTGCTATTTTCTTCTTTATGAGGTTGTTAAAGAATTCTTATTCTGGACCACTGAATCCAAAAAGTTTTAATTACAGCAGCAATGGGTAAACCAATATCTGGTTGACAACCTGGTCTGAGACATGAACAGTTCAATCTCTGCACATATACATTTATGTTTTAGGACTTCCTCCCTTCATTCAGGACAAGGTCAAGGCTTTACTTTTTGAAGGGAAAACATATTTACTATTATCCACTGTAAAAATCCTTGATAAAAATCAAAACTTGAACCAGAGTAAGAACTTCAGACACTGCATCTTTTCAAAGTCTTTAAGATCAGAAAGGTTTTTTGGGAAACAGTCCTCCAAAACTATTGCATGTTCCAGAAACATGGAAAATTCATCCCCAAATTGCCTCTTCTAGGGATGCAAAAAGATAATCTGCATGACCCCAGTTGAGAGGTAGACGTTCTTCTTTTCTGCTCTGTGGTTATCCATTACTCAAGGTCCGTGTGTATTGAAACTAATATCAGACTGGTTTTCTTTGAACATGCTTCTTCAGTTTCCCCCGGGAATCCCAGGAGGGTTTCAGAAATGATCTCCAAAGCTCCTGTTAGATCCAAAAACTTCTACTTCTAAGGGCTATTAAATTGGTTCCTGATTGGGAGAATGACCTTGGATTTTACTCTAGGTTCGTTGTTGTCCCAAAAAAAAGGCTGAGGCTACATTTTTACCCTAGACTTGTAAAGCCCAAACCAACATTTGATCTTACAATCTGAACCAAAGTTTACTTGATGACAAGTGTCACAAGCTTGCTCTAGCATGTCCTAGAAGTGTTGCATTAGTGGGTCTGGCTTACAACTGCTCTAAGAGGCCTATGAATGATAATACAAATAATGTATTGCATAGGAAAAAAATATTTCTTAATAAAACTTCACAAGCATAGCCACATAATAAATACAAAATTTTGATAAAAATGGACTAAGATTTCTAAAACGGCCACTATCATGTGAGCTTGAGATTTTGGGGGCAGCAATAGCTAAGATCTGAAAACTTCATCAGTTTGCCAGTAATTGGACAATAATTCTATAATTAGAAACAATACATAGTAGCCTATGCAATAGTTGTGATATTGGCTTGAACAAATGTCTCTTTTAAATATTTTCTCCTTAGATCCACTAGGGACGGGCATAAACAAATTAAGTGCTCAATCATGCTGTCTTTATATCCTCACAGTTTGCAGCTATTTGGCAGGGAGCATTGAGAGTTCCAAGCACCCTTGAATTACCTTTTTTGACTTTAAAGTAAACAAAATCTTAGGAACTTCCTTTAGCAGGTAGGCTCAAGAAAAGAATGTAAACAATTTGCTCAAAATTATAGTAGGAATCAATAATATAGGCCGCATGTTTATAAGTCGGTAAAAGGAAATAGTTTAGTTTACTATTATTCCTTAGATTAGTCTTTATTAGTTCTTTATGTTTTGATCGGGGGCATTTGTCAAATCTGTATGCAATGGCAAGTGCTTCTCCGTGATTGTTTCCGACCTCTATGAGACTTGGCTCCTTTAATGAACTTTCTGTCTAGGTTAATTTCCTTAACCATGAGCTATTTGATGGAATTTTCCTTGGTCTAGGAACAGTCACAAACAAAGTTTACTAAAGCACCTGTCTGAAGGGCGGGTAAAGAAGGAAGCAAAAGTTCAAGGCATATTGTACTATGAGGTGTAGATGGGCGCAGATTCAGTAACGATCATATCCCCTTTATCTAAATTATTTTCAAGGCCACAATTGCTTATTGTTGAAAATTACTGAGGTTTATAAAAGAATCGGGATTACCTTGGCATTAAAGACATTTAATGATTGTACAATGGTTTGTCTTCCATCGATACTACAAAATCTTTTTATGCAATTCACACCAGTATTTGCTTCCCTTTTTTTTTTTTTGCTTGAAATGTGGTGTGCCAAGTTATCCACAGTCAGGCCTAGATAGTCAAATCTACTTACAGATTTTATGTAACAATTGTTAATTTTCCATCTTAGTTGTTTCTTGGACCTTCCCAAACGTCATAACTTTTGACCTATGTTCATATCCTTTTCAAAGAGCATCAGCCTTACATAGGGTTTGTCATGGATAGTCATCACCATTAGTACAGATGCATCCAGTTTGGACCCCATTCAGCTCCAAGGATTTTCACAAAGGAGCGCTCTTAAATAGTCTCTCCTTTTTGCCTCCAGTAAGTTCATCACCATTACAGTGAGGCTTGGCTGATAAGTGAATGCTGTCCAGAGGAAATGGCCAGAGACAGTTGGTGTGTGACGCGCTTCATAACATAGGTTTGACATCTCGGCTGTCCCCTTGCCAAAGGCTATAGTTTATAGGGGTCTGCTCATCTTTTCAGTGAGGAAAAAGGTATCTACTTCCGGAGAGATGAGTTACTGAGACAATCAATAAGCTCACTTCGAACCACAGTCATCTGTATGCTGGTTAGAGGCTTCTTGGTAGTATTGTCTCATGCACCTTTATTGTTTCTTACCAATCTGGGCTACATAATTTAAGAGCTGCTGTGCAAGAAACTTCTTGTTGAAAGTATAATAGGAGGACACACTCTCATTGTGGCCTAAGTAAGCAAATCCTTTCTCATATCAAAGTTTCACTCCCAATCATTCAGTCACGCCTTTCAGTGTAGCTGGGGAATTTCACTGCTATAGTATGAACAGCCACAACTGTGGGTGGCGTAGAAAATGAAGTGTTGCATAAATTACCGGAGCTAACAGCAGTCTTTCTCTTTCATTTTAAGCAGAGTAAAGTTAAAGGAATCCTCAAACAATACACCAGCTGTGTTCTACTTGGACAAGCCGGGTGGAACAAAGTCTGTCTTCCTGCGCCAGTGGGTTGATTGGCTATGTGACTGGGTGATTCATAAAAACATATGTTCTATGGCGTTTCATCTGGGGGTAAAAGTAATATCCAAGAAGACACCCTGAGCGAACTGACTGTTAGATGAATCCGCCGATTCTTCAAAAATGGAGCTTGGGGTTCCCGAAATTGCTCTGATAGCGACAAGGTAGTCATCAGTGTTCTTGGGTTATATCTGGTTTGGAAGCAGAATAGAATTTCTTAGGGGATGTTGTCCTTATAGATTAGTCAGCAAATTCCTCTACAACTTTCTGGCAACCCCCCCTGCTTCATAGCACTCTGCAAAAACTGAAGATTTTCAAAAACTTGACAGCTATATTCACAGCCCACTTACTGAGACAGACTTTATCAGATTTGATTTTACTGTTGAACAGCTTCCTGGGATTTCCTTGGTTTCGGGATCTCCTGATTCATCAGGCCAGACATATTTTCCATATCTGAAAAACATTTCTGAACTTGAATTGGATTCCTAAAAAAATCAGCAAAGGGCGTGGCCAAGATGGCGTCTCAGTAAGAAGCGTTTTCGGAGCTCTCCGCTCCCACCTGGCCTGTTGCAGCAATTCCGGCGGCACGGGGGTGCCGATCTCGGCGGAAACCTCCTCGGAGAAGAGCCGTCCCGCAGAGGGAGTGTTGCGGAGGTACCGACGATCCGGTGAGAGGCCGGTCTATTGCAGCAGATACACTTGTGCGGAGCTGTCGGGTGCTTGGAGGAGCCCGCGCCGACCCCGGCGGGGAGAGCGGGTGTCCAACCCCACGAGGCGGCCCCCCGCGTGCTAAGGGGGGCTGTCGCGCTGCGTCTACTCGGCGACCTTCGTGCGGCGGAGCTGACCTGACTGCCGGCGCCACGTAGGAGGACCCGGGCTGCGGTGACCACGCGAGGCCCAGGCGGGAGTAGGCCTCATCCCCGAGGTCTCTGAGAGGGAGGAGCCACCGCGCCTGCGGCCTGCACGCGCCCTGTGATTCACACGCCGCCTGCTGTTCCTTCTCCTCGAGGGGTGCACTGGGGAGCCCCTAGACGCCGGCTTGCTGGTCCCGACCACCACAGACACAGGCCCCGGAGAGCAGTGACGGACAGAGGCGTGAGCGGGGGCCCGAAAGACTCTGGGCCCTAGAAGTGAGTGCGCGCGGCGGGGGCACCTAGCTGGGTCCCCCAGCACATCAGCTCTGCGGAAGAGACTGCCTGGGCTACCGCGATTGGCCCCTCTCGCCCTAACGAGGCTCCTAGTCTGGCTCAGCACACCCCCCCCCCCGGCGGCTCTACCAGGTGGCGGTCTGTCCCACCCAGCAGGTACTCCACCGAAGGGCCCTGGCGGACGCAACACTCTCCAGCTTGACCCGCGCACGCCACGCTCTGCAGCCGCGGCAGTTCTCAGGGGGGGTGGCGCCTTAGGGGCCCCCTTACACGTTGTCCATATCACTGATCCCCCTGGGAACGCGGTCGCTGAAGCCAGCATCTCCTGTCAGCAGTGGGGTCCTCGGAGCAGGAGACTGCAACTTCGGATGCCTTGGCGGCGCCGGCGAGACGGCGTCGAGACGACGGGGCCTGGAAGTAGGCCTCGGTCCCTTGCTACACTCTTGCTGTGTGGCCTACGGCGGGGCGAGCGGAGGAGACCCGAGTGAGAGGTTGTGCGGCTGTGGCTCTCTCGCCTGACTATCCCCTCCACCGCCCATCCACGGCCTCCTTCATTGGCAGACCTCTATTCTTTTCGCCCCCATTCTGGCAGTGGGTCCCACGCACATAGAAACCATGGCTGCTCTCAAGGGTAGGAAGGACAGGTCTGTAAAGGAGCTCCTGCTTAAGTCCACCCCACAGCCAGAGCGCCAGACGAGCCCGGGACGCGCAGACGAATCTGAGGGGGGTAAGGGCCTGGAGGCCCCGATCAGCCGCTCATATCTGGAGTCCCTCTTCTCCTCACTCCGAGACGATCTGGCTACCATGAAGCGCGATCTTCAGGCGGACCTGCGGGACATACGCTGCGATGTGTACTCCCTGGGAGAGCGAGTTCATTCGCTGGAAGTGCATGAAGCCGGAAGAGATGAGGCAATTGAGACCCTCCAACAAGAAATACTCCGGTTGTGGGAACAGAATCTGGACTTGCAGGCCCATACCGAGGACTTAGAAAACAGGTCCCGATGGAATAACATCCGCATCCGAGGTATGGTGCACGGTGACGGCGACATTGAGGCCCTCGTGGCAGGCCTATTTCGCTCCATTTTAGGGGAACCTCCGGAGTTTCCGGTCAAGCTACACCGCACTCGCAAAGAGGGCCCACGCAGGGCGGCCTCTGCTCCCCCTGCGGACATCTTAACTTGTGTCCACGACTTTCAACTGAAGGAGAGGATACTTCGTTAGTCACGCCGGAATCCAGACTTCATGTACCAGGGACAGAAACCCACCTTATTCCACGACCTGGCTGCATTAACCTTGCTCAAGCGCAAGTCTTTCAGACCTATTACGCTCCACCTCCAGAACTCTGGCATAAAATATTCCTGGGGACACCCATTCAGACTGATATTTTTTCCTACAAGGGGGAGCTACGACAAATCCGCTCACTCACGGCGGCCTATAAACTCCTGGGCATTGATGAACCCGCAAAACACACAAGATGATGGACGGAATGCTGCACATTGGCAAACATTCACCCCCAGTCACAGATCTGGGTTTAATCCATCATTATTTTGCTTCACCACACCACCCCAGTTCATTGATGAACCCGCACCAGATCAACCCAGCCAGAACTCGCGCCCTCGTAGACGCCACAGCGGCCATGGCTGGACCACCATTAAGCCCCCAAGTTCCACAGCGCGCCCAGATCCGGACACTATGGCCAAGGAGCGGCAGGCAAGCAATCAATCAATCAATCAATCAATCAAGTCACTTATAAAGCGCACTACATACCCGCGAGGGTCTCAAGGCGCTGGGGGAAGATGGGGGTGGTGCTGCTACTGATCGAAGAGCCAGGTCTTGAGGAGTCTTCTGAAGGCCAGTAGGTCTTGGGTCTGTCGGAGGTTGGTGGGGAGGGTGTTCCAGGTCTTGGCGGCGAGGTGGGAGAAGGATCTGCCGCCGGCGGTCGTTTTCCGGATGCGGGGGACTGTGGCGAGGGCGAGGCTGGTCGAGCGGAGCTGGCGGGTGGGGGTGTAGAAGCTGAGTCGTCTGTTGAGGTAGGCTGGTCCGGAGTTGTGGAGTGCTTTGTGTGCGTGGGTGAGGAGCTTGAAGGTTATCCTCTTGTTGACAGGGAGCCAGTGCAGGTCTCTCAGGTGGGGTGTGATGTGGCTGCGTCGGGGGATGTCGAGGATAAGACGTGCAGAGGTGTTCTGGATGCGTTGCAGCCGTCTCAGGAGCTTAGCCGTCGTTCCTGCGTAGAGGGCGTTTCCGTAGTCCAGCCTGCTGGTGACGAGGGCCTGGGTGACTGTTTTTCTTGTTTCGGTGGGGATCCACTTGAAGATCCTGCGGAGCATTCGGAGGATGTTGAAGCAGGATGAGGAAACGGCGTTGACCTGCTTAGTCATGGAGAGGGTGGGGTCGAGGATGACCCCTAGGTTGCGTACGTGGTCGGTGGGTGGCGGGGCTGTTCCCAGTGATGTTGGCCACCAGGAGTCGTCCCAGGCTGAAGGGTTGGAACCAAGGATGAGGACCTCCGTCTTGTCCGAGTTCAGCTTCAGGCGGCTGGTCCTCATCCATTCGGCGACGGCCTTCATTCCTTCGTGGAGGTGGGCTTTGGCGGTGTGAGGGTCTTTGGTGAGGGAGAGGATCAGCTGGGTGTCGTCGGCGTAGGAGATGATGTTGAGGTTGTGCTGTCGGGCGACGTGGGCGAGGGGTGCCATGTAGATGTTGAACAGCGTTGGGCTGAGGGAGGAGCCTTGGGGTACGCCGCAGATGATCTTGGTGGCCTTGGATCGGAAGGGGGCGAGGCGGACGCTTTGTGTTCTGCCGGAAAGGAAGGATGTGGTCCAGTCCAGGGCCTTCTCTTGGATCCCGGCGTCGTGAAGGCGTGTTCGTAGTGTGTGGTGGCAGACCGTGTCGAAGGCGGCTGATAGGTCCAGGAGGATGAGGGCTGCTGTTTCTCCGTTGTCTAGCAGGGTCCTGATGTCATCGGTGGCGGCGATGAGGGCGGTTTCGGTGCTGTGGTTGCTGCGGAAGCCGGACTGGGAAGGGTCCAGGATGTTGTTCTCCTCGAGGTAGCGGGTCAGTTGTTTGTTGACGATTTTCTCGGTGACCTTCGCGGGAACGGGAGCAGAGAGATGGGTCGGAAGTTCTTGAGGTCCTTGGGGTCTGCCTTGGGTTTCTTGAGTAAGGCGGTGATCTCGGCGTGCTTCCAGCTTTCCGGGAAGGTTGCTGTCTCGAAGGAGATGTTGATTATTTTCCGGAGATGTGGCGCGATGGCTGTACTGGCTTTGTTGAAGATGTGGTGAGGGCACGGGTCTAGCGGTGAACCGGAGTGGATGGTGTTCATGATCTCGCTGGTGTCCTCGTCGTTGATGTTGGTCCAGGAGAGCAGGCGGTTGGTGGTTGTGGGGGCAGTGGTCTCGGTGGTTGCCGGGGCTGTCCTCCCTCGAAGGGACATCTTCAGAATGAGCCGGCACCTTCCTATCTGCATTCTGGGACTCTGTAAGCACACCCTCACGTCTGGCCGATGGTGTTAGAAAACTTTAGTGGGCCTCTCTGGTGGGAGCGGGGAGCCACGGGCCACGAGTACCCTTCTATCTCTTTTCTAATAGCAGGACGCTCTGGACTTTGATATCTTATTCCACTTTAGGTTTCTGTTTTTATGGGGTTTTGTTTGTTCCAATGTTGGGGTCTCCCCCCCCCCCCCCCCCCGAGCCCCTCTCCCTTGCGCGTAGGGCAGCCACCCATGCGCGCTACCAGCGACTTATCTGGGCTCCTTGGGCTCCTGGACAACTGCAGCTCGGCGGGCCTTTAGACACCTGCAGTGCATGGCGCCACCCCCCTCCCCCCCCCCCATTTAGAGTAGATGAGTGTTAAGATTCTGACATTAAACGTTAAAGGGCTCAACAACCCAGTTAAACGCAGGACTATCCCGTCTTACTTGTAAAACTCTGGGGCCCATATCTGTCTACTTCAGGAAACTCACTTGCTGTCCAGTGATACAGACAGAATGCGCTCCAAGGCTTTCCCGCAACAGTACTACTCTTCCCTCCCTTCTAAGAAAGCCGGGGTAGCTATCCTGGTTGCTCTCACGTTTCCTGGGAAGGTGGGGGCCAGGGTGTCGGAGATTAAGGGGCGGCGTTTGGCACACTCGGTGATCATAGGGGGCCGCACCTTGACTCTGGCCACTATATGTACTGCTAACGAGGGTCAGGAGACCTTTTTGTGCAAGGCGATAGGCGACTTAACCTCCGCATCTGATCAGCAAATCCTGCTGGGTGGCGACCTGAACATCGTGTTTGATGGTCAGATGGATCGTTCAGCACAAAGGCAGGGGCAGACAAGGCTCTCTCTGCAATGCACCGCCAATGGCTGCATGACTTGGGATTAGTGGATCTATGGCGGCACTTCCACCCTCACACACTCGATTATAACTTTTATTCACACGCCCGGGGAACATACGCCCGACTGGACTACTTTTTAGCAACCCACTCTCTCCTTCAGGCAGCGCAGACCTCAGTCATCGAGCCTCAGGCACTCTCAGATCATGCGGCCCGGACTACGACTTTGCTGTTCCCTCCTACCTCTAGACCATCATACTCCTGGAGACTTAGGGATACCCTCCTTCACAGACCCGAAGTCGTAACCCTCCTCACAAAGACGCTAGAAGACTACCTAGCTATAAACGACACGCAAGACACCTCCATTGTTTCACTTTGGGAAACCTTTAAATTAGTAGCTCGGGGCGACTTCATAGCTACATCGGCTGCTGACAATAGGGCACGCAGGGAGAAGAGGGATGAACTCTCCATGCAGGTACTTGAACTAGAAGGGATCCACAAGAGGACCGGGGCCCCCTGTATCTGGCGAAAACTGAAAGCCGCCAGGGCGCAACTAGCCAGCCTGATCTGGACAGGGCGGAACATGCTGCGCTCCGCTTGAAACATGCATTCTACACTGGGGGGGACAAGTGCGGCCGCTTACTGGCACATAAATTACACGCGCAAAGGCAGGCAGCGACTGTTCCACTCATTCTCACTGACGAGGGTATCGAGACAATGCAGGGTGAGGACATAGCAAACACTTTCTGGGATTTTTACGCCAAGTTGTACACCGCACAGGCTTTACCGGATCAGAACCCATCTAGATATGTTCAAGGTATAACACACGCCAAGCTGACGACCGACCAGGAAGCGTCCCTCGATAGTCCTATTGGAGTCGAAGAAGTTATTTCGGCCATAGCTCGACTTAAACTCCTTATATCCCCTGGCCCAGATGGCTTTACCGCCCTTTTTTACAAAACCTTTTGCTCACTTGTAGCTCCAATACTGACACAACTTTTTAATGCCATCGATGACACTAGGGAACTGCCACCCACGATGCTTTTGGCGTCGGTGGCGGTCTTGCCCAAGCCCGGCAAAGACAGTAGATACTGCGCCTCCTATAGGCCGATATCCCTCTTGAATATTGACTTCAAGATCTTCACAGGGGTACTTGCAGCTAGATTAGGGCTACTGATGCCGGGATTAATTGATCCGGACCAGGCCGGATTCGTCGCAGCACGGCAGTGCAGCGATAATACTAGAAGGCTGCTGCACCTCTTGGACAAGACCCACCGACAGTCGGAGGAGCGAGTCTTTCTGTCAATAGATGCCGAGAAGGCGTTTGACAGGGTCCACTGGCCCTTCCTGGAGACTGGATTAGAGAGATTCGGGTTTGGTCGCCGCTTTCGCCAATGGGTTTTTAGCGGCTACAGCCGCCCTTCAACTACTGTCAGAGTAAATGACTTTACCTCTGCCCCCTTTATTATCGCTAGGGGAACACGCCAGGGCTGCCCGCTCTCCCCCTTATTATTTGCTCTCTACATGGAGCCACTGGCTCAACGGGTCAGGGAGAATCAGCGCATACAGGGGATTCTTTTCAGGGGGAACGCCATACCATCAGCCTCTACGCTGACGATGTTGTTGCCACGCTGGAGTCCCCCCATACTTCAGTCCCGGCGTTCTTGGCCGAATTAGAGGTATTTGCAGCAGCTTCTGGATTCAAGGTCAATGTGGCTAAGTCCCAAGCATTGGGCTTCTCCCTGAAGCAGACCACTCTTGCGGCTCTGTCCCAGGCATGCCCTATTCGATGGGATCAAAAGGTTATGCCCTATCTTGGCATTACGTTATCCTCGTCCACGGCTGAGACGACATCCCTGAACTACACTCTGCTGCTGCACCAGACTAAGCAGGAGCTCAAACGGTGGCGGCCATTTAATCTCTCATGGCTGGGTAGAATAGCAGCCCTCAAGATGAGCTTACTCCCCAAAGTACTATACCTCTTCCAGACCCTTCCGGTGGAACCTCCCTCGGGTGTTTTAAAGCAGCTACAATCTGAATTTAACGCCTTTGTATGGGCGGACAGGAGACCACGCATAAGAAGGGACCTGGGTTTTAGACCCCATGAAGAGGGGGAGCTGGGGATCCCTGATCTTGACCGCTATTACAAAGCGACGCAGCTGCGGACTCTATTAGAATGGGCTCAACCAGAGTCCGAAAAGAGCTGGCTCTTTATGGAGCGCGCGCTAGCGAAGAAAGCCCTCTGGAAAGTCCCGTTTCTTCGCAAGGCTGCTAGGCCCCCTGGGCTATATGGCTCCCCTGTAGCCAGCGCTACACTGCAAGCATGGGATGCTACAGCTCACCGTCATGGCCTGACAACTTTCCCTTCGCCCCTTACTCCCATTACGGAAAACCCGGATTTCTCCCCAGGCCTTGACTGGGAGACATTTTGTCAGTGGGATACAGCCGGACGTAGGTCTATCGGGCATTTTGTTTTATCTCGACGGCCCTCGATCCTTTGAGGATTTTAAGTCTGACTTTCCCATACCCGAAACAGAGCGCTACCACTACTTACAAATCAGACACTGGGTCATGCATGGGGGCGGAGAGGTTTCTCACTCGATACGAGCGCTGGTTGCTCTCAAAACACTCCTCAAAGCGACTTATCACAGAACTCTACCACACCCTACGCCCCCCGGAGCAAGCGGCAAAGTCTGCAGGCCAAAGACGGTGGGAGGCTGAACTTGGCCGGGCCCTAACACCTAAAGAATGGTCTGACGTTTATTATAGAGCCCGACACTCAACGTGTAATATATCTAGCATTGAAACGGCCGCTAAAATCATGACCTATTGGTATTCTACACCCTCCCGACTCCACAAGCGCGACCCGGACCGCTTCCCCACCTGCTGGAGGGGATGCGACGCTGAAGGCACACTCTTACACCTGTTGTGGAAATGTCCTACTCTCACAACATACTGGACGCAGGTGCTGGACGAGATTGACGGTCACTTCGACACCACGTTCTTACGCTTTCCAGCATATGTGGTCCTGGGAGTGTCAGACAGGCTTACTTTTCCCCTCAAGTCTCGTAAGGGTAAGCAGCTGGGTATAGCCCTGGGGGCGGCACTACAGAATATACTATCACACTAGGGCATAGACAGAACACCAACGGTGCAGGGATGGTTACATAGATTATGGTATGTTTTAGTTATGGAGCGCATCTCCTTCTCGCTCCATGGTGATGGGGCCACTTTTGCCGAGGTGTGACGGCCCTTTGTCTCTTTGCTGTGCACTGAGTTCCGGGAGTTGCCCTGCCCTCGATACTTGCGGTTGCTTCGCCTTCCCGAGCAGAGCCAAAGTACAAACTAAATGTCGACATCTGGCGCGCTATGGTGCTGGATCTGCGTTTTGATTCTTGGCTTAGACAGGCTACACTGGGGAGGAGATGGGAGGAGGGAGGAGAGGGTGGGGATAGGGAGGGGGGTGGGACGGTTCGTTTTGGTGTTATTTTGATGCTCTGCGCAGCACTAAGACGTATGCTGGCCTATGACCTAAGCCTCTTTAGTAAATGCATCTTGTTTGTTGATACCTCAATAAAAAGATTTCAAACTAAAAAATCAGCAAATGCACATCTGGACTTGCAGAGACAAACATTGCCGTCACATGTACCGCCAAGAAAGGCTTTGCAATGTACTGGAATAAGTATGCCTTTGTCACTTGGGTCTTGAACACCACCTTAAATATTTGCAGGCTCTTCTAGATTATTTTGGGACTTACTGGCAAATCTAGCTGACACTGTGCCTCAGCGGGTTGTGCACACCTTAATACTCCAAAATATATTTTTTCCTGGAAACATGAGGCAGTTAAGACGCTTTGATGCTCTTCTACATTTTCTTCCTTCAATGAGAGAACATGCTCCCCAGTAAAACGTCAATTTGATCGTTGCCTCTTTAATGCATAATCCTTTGGAGTCTCTGCATCTTTTGGCATTGACCTTTTCTTGCCCACTCTTGTCTTTGCAAGAAACATTGGTGTGCTTAGAGGTGACTGTCAGAACCTGACCATGGGGACAAACTCAAGACTGGTTTTGATGATTATTCCTACAATCTTCTAGGTAAGTGAACTCTAACAGGCTCTCCACCAGAACAAAATGGACAAGGGACTTGAGCGAGAGAAGAAACCAAACACAGCGCAAGCACCTCTTCTACTGGACAAAGAATGTAAGGCAACTCGTAACAAGTTATTGATGGAACAGCTCCTGATAGGTGAAATGTTTGAGGAAAGATAGAGTACTTCAGCATTTGGTAATTAAGGCAGTTACAAATCATTTGTCTCAGATAGTAGATAGGCTTATCCCATGATCAGATAAATGGCCTGTAGGAAGCTGGCTCTTTATATAGTGGGGAAAAAAGAGGTACACTGTGTAAAGAGTCCAAGCAAACCCCAGAGGAATTAGAGGCACAAATGACACCCCATATGCTCTCTTTTGTGGTAGTGTAGGTCAGCAGTTAGGCATACCAAAGGGTAGTGCTAAGCATTTATTACACAGACAGTCAGTGAGACCACACTCAATAAAGACATCCAACACCAATTTATAAAAATAATAAATACTTTTATATAAATTTAGATACCAAAATCATCAGAATCGGGTGAGTGCTTTTCAAGTTATGAATTTTTACAGTTTTAAAAAATGGACACAGTGCAATTTCTGGATCGGTAATTGTAATCCTATGGAGGAAAAACCTGTATTGCATTCGGGCACTTGTCAGCAACCTACTGGACTATTCTTCTGGACTTTAGGTGAGTATGGGGCAAGGCCCAAGGCCACACCAACAGGTCACCTCTGGAAGCTGTGGGGCATCCGGGTGCAGAGGTGTGTCACGGTGTTGGATGTCCAATTCACTTCTATGGGAGAACGGTCCGGTTAAGAAGAGGCTGCAAGTGGTGCTGTGGGACCAGAGCGGGGTAACTCACAGGGGGGGCTCAGCCCTTGAGCTCCTCGGGCACACAGGGACAACCTTGATCCACTTCTCCTCTGACTGTGGGGCTTGGGTGCAGTGGGGTCTTTTGCGGTCAGATTCCAGTGCAGAAGTCTCTCATGGTTGGAGGGGGGCCTGCAGAAAGAGGCTGCAGGCGGCGACTGGCAGTCCAGTCTGGGCAAACCCAAGCGTCTAATTCGCTCTTGTGGGTCTAGAGACCCCTGTTGGCTCCGTCGCCTCCCTTGGACTCTGGCTTCGGAGCACAGGTGTATAAGTGCTTTGAGGCGTCAGCAGTTACAGACTCGCTTCTTTGTCTTTTTTTTCTGCAGGAGGGGCAAACAGGACAGCTGGGCCACTCATGATGTGAGTCTCACTGTCCCTAAAGTCCCTCGACTTGCAAGTCAGTCTTCCTCTGCGTTGGTGTCCGGACTGGACACAACAAGCCTTGGCTGCTGCAAGGGGTCCGGTACCCGGCTATTGGCCCTGTGCAGCTCTGGTTGGTCCTGGTGTCTTCCTGGTGGGGAGACAGAACTGACCTTCAGGAGGAGCAGCAACTTGGGGGACCGCACAATGAATCTTTGGTGCCTGCGGCTGCAGGGAAGTTGCACTTCTACTCCAAGGGAGTTTGTTTGAGCAATTGGCGAAGCACTGGCAGCCCTCTGGGTTTTTGGGAGTCTGCACAGTGGCTGAACGAGCCTGCTTTTTCCACGATTGTTGGGGGCAGCAGTCAGGCTGGCGGGGTTGGCACCACGTCAGTAGTTGCTCCTCGGTTCTTGTGACATGACTCTTCTTTGTCCACTCCTTCTCTTGATCTGTCAAAATCTGAAATCCTGGTATCAGGGGGTCACCTTAATACTCCATTTAGGGGTGTTAAAGGGAGTGAGGGGTAGTAGCCAATGGGCTACTTACCCCTGGAGTCACTACACCCCCTAGATGACCTCTTCTTATGGGAAGTGGACATCACCCTGTCCCAGAATTCCTAATTCCACCACACACAATATGGTGGAAGTTCTAAAGTTGTGTTCACGTCAGACTGGGTCACCCTAGAGGTGTGCCCAGCCTGGCAGTGCAACATGCCTCCTGCACAACTAATTTTTCCGCCTGTCCTGGCAACAGATGGCTTCAGGGCAGGCGGGGGGGGGGGTCGGCATCCTCTCCTGTGAGAGAAGCCAGACTTGCATACCAAAAGGTTATGGGCTCTTTGAAACCCCCTGCCTTGGAATGCTAATTTTACCAGTCTTCCTGGAGGAGGAGGAGGTGATAACTCCTCTCTCCAGAGCAAGCATTGTTCCTGACCTCCTGAGAGCGAAGGCTGTCACCTCTGGGAGTCAGAAACTCGTATGTGGCAGCAGGCTAGACTGAACCAGTCAGTAGGCACACTAAAGGGCTGGTAGGTTTCAGGGTGGTACCTCTAAGGTACCCTTTTGGTGCATGTATTAATAAATCCATCACTGAAATCAATGTGGGTTTATTAATACGAGGTGTTTGATTCCAAACACCATATGTTTTAGTGACGCCATTATGTAGCTGGGGAACTCGTTTTGACCAGTGCCCAGTACATACCTTAAGATGGCTTCCCTGCACACGTGCCTAATCTAGTAATAGAACTAGACATCACAGGGGCATATCTGCTCATGCAGATATGTCCTCACATAAAATTTAATGCACTCTGCATTAGGGCTCAAAGGTTTGCAGTAGGGGTGACTTACATATATTAGATGTAGTGACTTTGGCATGACACACAGGAGTGTCATGTCGTGTTTTGCACCATGTCACCCAGCCTGCACTGGCAGTCTATGTGGAATTTGTATGTGGGTCACTTAGGGTGGCATAAGACATGATTCAGCCCTTAGGGACCCTCTTTAGTACCCCTGCCCTAGGTACCGGGAGTACCATTTACTAGGGACCTACAGGGGTGCTAAAGTCCTTAGCCAATTATAGAACAATTTGACTTTATCTTGTTTTAGGGGCGGAGCACTGGTACTGCCTTCTGATTAGCATGCCTCAGTGCACTGTCGGAATCAAAAATCAGCACCGAGTAGCTAAAAAGGGGGCAAAAAGTGTGTTTGTGTGGGGGGTGTAACTGCAACAAAAGCCCAGTTCTCTACATGGTCATTGACAAAACGTGGACAGTACCAAGAGACCCTCCTTGCAACCCAGCCCCTAGGCCTCACTCTATGCCTTCTGGTCACTGATGTCATTCTATGTGACAATCTACGAGTAGGTGTTTTTTCTCACCTGAGTAGTCTTAAGCACTCTTGACTAAGCCTCTCTTGACAGTCTTTTAGAAGTATGCATAATAATTTGCTGTTTAGACAAAATGGCACTGAGAGCAGTCCCCTCTTTCATACATAAGGTTTTGATGAAATGTCATCTTGATCAGAAATTAAATTCGCCAGTTTTCAACCTCATGTTTTCTTAACTGAAAAAACTGTACACAACTTGAATGCGTCAAGAGCGCATATGTTTTACTTAGAAAGAATGAAATCCAGATCATCTTTTCATATCCTGTGGTCCTCTCATCTTTGGCAATAGCATTTTAAGGCTACAGGTGGCAGATGGATGTTTCATGTTTATCAAAAGCTTATGACTAGTTCAACCACCTACAAAGACATCACCTTTTTTCAGCAAGAGTTAAAGCAGCATTGATGGCGTGCCAGAGGCATGCTTTCACAGAAATTTAACGGACAGCTACTTGGCCTACTCTGCATGTGTTTTTTAAGCATTATTCATTGGATGTTTCTTTCTACAAAGATGCGGCTATTAACTAGGAATATCTTTGCAACCGGTATGCTTGAATCGTGGTTTGCTATATGCTGCTGTATCCCTCCCGGCAATTTTTGAGGAATTTGGTTCCCAAATAGGTAGGAAAGAATGTAGAGCTAGAACCACAGAGTAAGGAAACTTTACTAGCAATTCTGGTAATTTTACTTCTTGCTATTCCTCATACCCTAAATCACTCCACTTATCTCCTCTTCAAGCATGTGTCCCTTTCTAACCCTACATGTCAGGAAAAAAACTTGTAGGGTCTATTCTGGGGTGGTTGGTGACACATAGTTAATGGTCTGGCTGGTGCGCATGAGGATACATTGGCCCCTTTGCAAAAGTTGTGGTATGGCAACATATTTTAAGAGAACTTTTCTTACCCTGTGTGTGGTGCAGGCATTCACAACCAGTTGGTATGGAATGAGAGTCCGAACTAAGAATACCGGAATCACAATTAATTTGATTTTTAGGTCTCGCCATCTTGAGTTTTGCAGCTAGACTTATTTTTTGCAATTCAGTGGGCTTACAACCGGACCACAGCATACCATTAGATGTTTTAGTTATCACTCTCATTTGCAATCTTTCACCTGCTTAGCTCCCGTAGGCTTCCCTTCCTTTCTTGTGTTAGCTCCTCCTTGGGGCATGGACCAAGTACATGTGGTGTTTCTCGTCTTTGTTCGTCCTTGTCTTTGTGCAGCACACTAAATATATAATATATATATATATATTTTTTTTTATAAGTGTGTTGGTTTTATTTCTAGTCGTGCAACCTTGTTTCCAACTTCTTGTAACACAAGCATACATCTTATTTATATTGCTTTCACCCTATCTGCCGTTTATATTGATGCTTTAGTTACTTACACCTACTACTGTACTACTATACGCCACTCTACACTACACCACTCTACGCCACTCTACACCACTCCACCCCACTCTACACCACTCCACCCCATTCTAATTTATAGCTCTCCATTCCTTTCTACTCTATGCCACGCCACACAGTGCCACTCTTAGGCACTCTACGCCACTCCACTCTGTGCCAATCCACTTTTTGCTACTCCACTCTATGCAACTCTACTACATGCCACTCCACACTGTGCCACTCTACCTTCGCCACTCTACTCTATACCAGTCCACTGTACTCTACACCACTTACTTTTCTACACTGTTTCGCCACACCATTCTGTGCCACTCCACTCTACCCCACTCTATGCCATCCTACTCTGCCATCCTACTCTATGCCATCCTACTCTATGCCATCCTACTCTGCCATCCTACTCTATGCCATCCTACTCTATGCCATCCTACTCTATGCCATCCTACTCTATGCCATCCTACTCTGCCATCCTACTCTATGCCATCCTACTCTATGCCATCCTACTCTATGCCATCCTACTCTATGCCATCCTACTCTATGCCATCCTACTCTATGCCATCCTACTCTATGCCATCCTACTCTGCCATCCTACTCTATGCCATCCTACTCTATGCCATCCTACTCTATGCCACTCTACTCTATGCCACTCTACTCAATACCCCGCTACTCCACGCCACACTGCTCCACTCTACGCCACTCCATTTTACTCCACTCTACTCTACACCACGCCACTCTGCCATTGCATATAACTCTGCCATGCCACTCTACTATGTCACTCTGCTACTCTCCTCTTTGTCATGCTACACCACTCTACGCCATGCCACACAATGCCACTCTAAGGTACTCTACTCTCGGTGCCACTCTACTCTATGCCACTTCACGCCGCTTTAAGCTTCTCCACCCTATGCTACTTTAAGCCACTCCACCCCACTCTGACACTCTATGCCACTCTACCAAACTCTATGCCACTCTACGCTACTTCATTCTACGCCACTGCACACCAATCTACTCTACGCCACTTCACACAGTGCCACTTTACGCCACTGCACTCTGTGCGCCACTCTAGTCTATGCCACTCCACTGTACACCGCATTAAGCCACGCCACTCTACTCCATTCTCCTCTTCGCCACACCATTAACTGTTAGCCATGCTGAACAGCATCTACACTGCTGTACAACATGGCTAATAAACATTGGAAAAAGCCAATAGCTCTCGCATAGGCAAGACCTATTGGCTTTTCCAATGCTTGTTCCTGTATGCATGCTTTATCGATCATAATGCAAAAATCCTAAGAGAAATATAGTCAATTCCATGTGCTAGTGCTGTTGGTGATGTTGGAGCTTCAAGAGCTCTAACATTCTTTATTGAATGGAGCAAAACACAACCTCTCAAAAACATGAAGCTTAGTCTTTGCCAACAGTTGGGCACAACAAAAGCGATTTCCTCTAGTTTGGTCAAGTTAGAGACTGTGGCAAATTGATGGTGTCAAGTTACAAAGAAAATGCTTACATTTGTGAACTGTTTTTTCCTAGAATTTTGGCTCATGCTACAAGGGATCTTTGCCTTGCCCTTTAGGTTCGGGTGATATGTCTCGGTGTCCTTTAGTCTTCCTTTTCAGCGTCCGTGTCTTAAGTAAAAGTATAACATTTTTTTAAGTAGCCTAGTTAATAGGTGTCATTCCATTTAGATCATCAAGCTGTAAATGGAGACATTCTTAATGCAACATGTGGTCTTGACCCTCAGAACTTAAAATAATTTCTCAAACATGGCTTATCTGGAAATCAACAGATACCTTAAACAGGTTGGCTCTAATTATTATTTTTCAGTTGTTCCGCATTATGTTCTCCTCTGTTTCTAAATTAGATGCCCCCAATTATTACTTCCCTGGTTCTTAGTATTCTTTTGAGTCTGGTTCTCATCTCCGATCCTGAATATAGTCTCTTGGTAACTAGTACAGTCTGAGAGATGTTAAGACTCTGTATATGTCTGTTGGAAACTAACCTTGTCCAGCTTTAATAAGCAGGAACTAAGGACAAGATTCCCTGTCATTTTACACATGTTTTTGGAAGCATTTACTTTTCAATTCCCAAACTTTCTTTAAACTGCAAATGTAATCTCAGCTATTTTTCAGTTTACGTGTATTGAAAAGAGCAGACAAGGCCTCCTAACGGGGTGGAGGAGAGAGAGTGTGGACAAAGGGCTGGTCATCTGGGAGTGTTTCTCCATTGTTTTTCTGTGTGAAAAAGTTGCCCAAAACATGGACTGGGTTTTTTTCATGAGCAGGAAGGGGGTCATGCTTTCTTTGCCTTTGTGCTTGTTCCTGATGGAGAAGGGGCCATCCCCCACACTGCTTCCAGACTCAAAGTATGAATTCTCATTCTGAAGTGCAAATTTGAAACAAAAGTTGATATTAATTTATTAATTAGTAACAAGAGAGTGCTTAACAGATGTTCTACATCGTATAACTAAAAGGGCACAATTCTTCACCCTTAGCCACACGGAGTGAAATTAAATAGTGTTGAACTTGACTCTGGAGGATGTGATGGTAGTCAACAAAATATATCAATTTACAGTGAGTTCCAAAAATCTGCCCCATTATTTTAAGCTCTGTTGTTTTGACAGTATTTTAATTAATATTACAATATGACTTTTTAATACACAGAAGCCTGCTATCCCTGTATAAAAGCCATACTCTAATTTCCTTATCACATTTGAGTTGTAATGCCTCCAGTTTCCTTCAACAAGAAAGTGACGTAGCTGCTCGACGTGTAATAAGTTCTCACACTTCTGTTTGACGTCCTAATACTTGCTACCAGAGCCAGCAGCCGTTGTGTAAGGCAGGTCACAGCTGCAGTTTTTCGTTCTTCTGATCTGTTTATCTAAAATCAACCGTGATCAAAATAAATAAGGTGTTTATTGCAATGTTTCTCCCCCACAGATCATTAGAGGAAAGATATAATCTCTGCATGTTTCTTCACATTCTGAGCTACAGCATTTGTGAATCGGGACTTACATTAAAAGGGTTGTAATATCTTTTTTGCAACAGATTTATCATTTAGTTTTAGTCTTGTTTACACTACATATTCTACTTTTATTTCTTTTATTTTTAATAAAAATAATAGAGCAAGGTATCAAGGATTTAAGCAGTTTTTGAGTATTGTGAATGTGGCCATGTAATATAAGGAATACAGTATCTTCTGCCGTAAGAATAAACAATATTGCAAGTCACTTCGGAGTTCCATTACATTATCAAGGATCTTTGCCTTCGGTCTTTAGCCTCTACTTAGTCATTGAACTCCTCGTTGGCTAGCAGTATCCCTATAATGCACAGCGAAAGGTACTTTATGCCATATAAACTCTAGTAATTTGTGGGTGAGGGTTTCAAACACCCTGATCTTCTCTCCATTCCGTATAAATGAACACTGTTTTAGTGCTTGCAAGTTGCTGTAGAAATAAAAGGTACAAATGAGACATTTGTGCTTGATGCAACCTGCAACTAATTGTAGTGAAAGGCACAGCAATTTGTAACAATTTTTCTCTATATCATGTTGTGTCTGCTTTCTTTTTTTAACAAGTGTTTGAATATGACTAAACTGTGTTTAAAAACAGTAAAATCTGCACATTTATTGTGAAGTATATGAATAAAATCATCTTCTTTTGTAGGAGCTAAACATAGATGTTGCCGATGTGGAGAGCTTGCTGGTGCAGTGCATATTAGACAAGTATGTATTTTGTTCTTGATCTATCTATGTGGTATGTACGTAGTGCAAAGCTAGCAATGGAGTGCTGTACAGTAAAGGACTGTTATAGGGATGCTGAATGTCGAACATGGGGAGGGAGCCGGGCTGGAGTAGGGTATCTGATAATGTACTAGCAGAGAATGCAAGGTGGGCACTCCTCTGATGCTAACTGTAATTGGGAGAATACATCGCAGAAGAGTAGAGTTTTGAGATGTGCTCTGAAGTGGAAGGCAGAGGGTACCTGTTGATTTTTGATTGAGATGAAATTCTGCATGCTTGGCGCATAGAAAGAAAATACCATTGGTCTATCTTGTCCCTCCTAGCACTTCTTGGATTCCAGAATCTAAGAATTGCTTTGGAAACTGCTTCTTACAGGATCAGAATTCACAACCAGCACTGACCGAAATAGAAGTAAAAGGATTTATGTAGTTTCCAGAAGTGTAGTTTTGCAATTAATTTGCTGGCTTTCAGCATGTTCTAAGAAAAAATAGGTCTGGTGTCCTGAACCCTTCCTTGGATTGTATGCATTGTGTGTAATCTTTCTCATTTCTCCCACTGGACACCAGTTCCATTGGGGTCTAGCCTGCTTTCCCTTAAAAAGAACGTAAAAAGATCTCTGTGACGACCCAGCCAAGGGGTTCACTGTTTCCACCACCAACACTGCTGTGATAATTCCTACCAGGGCATCAACTCTCACCTAGCCTCCGTCTTCAGTTATTCCTTTCTGTGTCCGTGTACTTATAATTTATCTTACCATGCCCCTTTCAGGTAAGTCCCTCAACTGGACCGTGGGAGCAAGGAATGCAACTCCTATATATCCTTCAGGCAGCTGTATTCAGTAGCATAAAAAGTCCTCTGCCTACAGATCATCTTGCCCTCTCTCCTCCTGTCTGCTTGGATACCCTTGGAAATACCGTCCTGGCTTCTCACTCCTCCAGTTCCCTCTCGTTGGATCACCAGTTGTTGTCATCCTGCTGTACTCCCCTCACTTGACTCTCCAACCGTTGCGCTGGCTAGTCCATACCTCTCTGCTCCTGAATGCTTCATCTCCCTTTTCTTCCTTCGAACTCCAACATACTTTTCCTAATCCTGCCTCCTATTTTAGTTTCCAATCCGGAAATTACCACACTGTTTCTTCCGGGTTGTATCTCCTTTTCCTTTGCTAGTCTGCCGCCTCCCATCTCCAGTATCAATCTCGCAGCGGCTATTTTAGTTAAGTCAGAAACAAGTCTGATTCCCTTTCCTCTATCACACTGCTCTTAATAGAGTGTGTAAAACTAAATCAGAATTGCAGGGCCAGGAGAATCAGTGGCCCTGAACCTCCTCGACCTCTCGGCAGCCTTCGACACCGTATCAAATTACATGCTGATCGAAAGACACCACCACATTGGCATCCAAGGGAACGTACTCAGATGAATCACCTCATTTCTCACCCAAAGAGCACAAAGGATCCGCCTACCACATTTCACCTCCAAACCCAAGGACATGACCCCACAGACCAACATTGTTAAATCCTACAGTCTCAACATAGTATCCTACTCAGACGACACCCAACTCCTCCTCTCCCTCACCGTTGATCCTACCACCACCAGGACCACCTTCCACAGCTGCATTACAAGTGTCGCCGACTGGATGAAGAAAAACTGCCTGAAGCTAAACATAGGCAAGATGGAAGTACTGATCTTCGGTAACAACAGCAAACCCTGGGAAAACACGGAATCGTCATTGATAAGCTCACCATGAAATTCCAGATCAACGCCGTCTCCTCCGCCTGTTTGCATGCTACGGAATATCTTCAAGTGGCTTACCCTGCACACGAGACACACCGTGACACATGCCCTCATCACCAGGCGTCTGGACTATGGTAACGTGCTACATAGTGATCACTGCACACCTTTTACAGAGACTTCAAACTATACAGAACTCTGCAGCCAGACTCATCCTCAACCTCCCCCAACGTACCCACATCACACCCTACCTCAAGCAAATGCACACATGGCGCTACACAACCAAGGACCCGCCTACCTCAGCCACTGACTGAACTTCCATCTACCGTCGATAAGACTACGCCCGGTCTCCCTATCCCACACTCCCCGCATCCACTGAAGCAGAAGTGGAGGATTCTCCTTCTGCTACATCGCGGCAAAGACCTGAAACGGCTTCCCCATGCAGCTCCGGACCATCACCTCACTTCCGGAATTCCGAAAGGCCCTCAAAACCTGGCTGTACGAATGAGCTGTCTGGGACCGGCAAGTGACTGGATACCCTATCAGGTGATAGATCCCGATTGATTGATTGATTGATTGATAGGGTAGCAGAAAGCCAAATGAACCTTTCGAGATGGTAATGGTGCCATTTTTTACCAGTTTGCTTTGGGATTGAAAGACTGAAACAAACATGAAGCTTTCCCAGTGACTTGTCCAGTTTTCCAAGTTATAAAATGATCGTGCATTACATTCATCTAAGTCTAGAATGCAAAAGAAGCAGTCTGTCTCAGTGGCAGTTAAACGAGAATGTTGTATATGTCATTTGTACGGACTAAGTTGAGGTTAGTTATGCACAGAATAAAGCAGCTCGGTGGAAATAGTCTATCGAAGAAAAAAAAAAAAGGAAAATATTTCATGGCAATGAATTTTAACCACTGCACTAGGTTGGTATAAAACCAACAAGACATAGATGAGAGCCTTTGTATTCCTGGGCCAAACTGGAATCCTATAATCGTTTCCTTCCTTGGCCCTCTTTAAATTTGAACTCCTCATCAAGTTTTGCGTCAACTAGAATAACCTTCCATTAAGTACGAAATAGTAATGGTATTAAGACCCCCAGCTATGAACTTGTGTGAGCTGTTCCAGAATGGTGATGTGACCACTTGCATGCATTCTGTGTCCCTTGTACAATCTATTTCAGAGGTTATGTTATAATTCTACAATAACACTATATTTTCAGTTTTTTCAAATGGTTTGACAGTGGGGCTGTCAACATTTCCTACAACAGGGTACATTAAGATGGGCACGCAAACTGTATCCAGACCGTATGTATTACAACTCCCTGATCATCAATAGCCAAAATAATCAGGCCAAGATTCCTATAGTTATTATGCACCGGCCTCTGCATGTTATCTTATTCGTTGATATTAATCCCTAGTATTATTACAACATTGTTATGCGTTAATTTAGCATGTTTCTGACATCCTTGCTGTTGTCTATTATACATTAATGTACCGTACAATAACACTATATTTTCAGTTTTTTCAAATGCTTTGACAGTGGGGCTGTCAACATTTCCTACAACAGGTTACATTAAGATGGGCACGCAAACTGTACAACTGTGTGTTAAGGGTAGGTTGGTGGCATCTACCTGGAAAGAAAGATGCTAAATATGGAGAAAATACCCACCAGTAACAATAAATATTATACAGGTTTCCCCCTGATATAGTGTAAATACTAAATGTACCCCAAGGTGTCCTTTTATTCAAATCCTAGCCCTACTGGAGACAAGAAACCCAATACAGTCCGGTTTAAACTAGGAGTGACCAGTGCACAGTAAATGGCATTGGTAATTTATACATTTTGACATTTCTTAAAGAACATCCAAGATGACTAATGGCGAGGAAGCTCTGTGACGAGCTGTTAAAACCAGGGATCAAATTTCATGTAAATCTCATCTAGGCCCCTGCCATCCTCCCTTGAAAATGTGCTCATCAAGGACCCTCTCGGAAGGAGTGTCTGCTTGACTTCAACTGGACCTAAAATAGTGATATCTACTCACCTAGGAACAGATCCACTCGGAGCCCACGGGACGATGAACTTGGAGTGTTGGGGCAGTGCAGAGAGGACAAGGTGACACCTGCATGCCTTGAGCTGGTGAGTCAGCAATACCACATGCCCTTTCAGTGGTTTCTTGTTGACTACCTACGTGGTTACTTGGGAGGCTGGGCAGACTCTTGTTCCTGCTCCCTTTGTGTGCCTCCTTCATCAGCCCACCCCCTCCTCTTATGTGCAGTATCCTGCCATTGTTGCCCCATCATCTCCGCAATGCAATTGCTGCTGGGTCCTCTGTTAACTACAGTACCTGCCGGGTGCTCTGGAAACCAACACAGCTGAGAAGCCTTTTTCAGGCATAATGCACTTTCTTGTTTTGACATGCTCCACTATGCACTGAGTTGAGGTTGTTCTGAAGCCACACCTTCTTTTATGCTTGTGGTTGAGCTAGGACAGAGACAGTGTACATCACAAAGCAATTTGAGAAACATGGAAATTCAATTAACTCTTGTGGAGGTCCACATCAGAGGCCATAACCCTTGGAGTTTGGGTGCCCTCCTCTATCTGGCACAGAGCTTGTAACAACAAAGGGACAACAGCCATCTTCTTACCATAGGAAGAAACCAAAAAACAGATCACATTGGACGACCTTGTCTGGGGATGGAAATGGAAGTTCGACTGGATTTGTTGTAACCACTGAAATGATAGGACTTCCATCAATGGGCCACCAGAACTGAAGGACTGGCTATGGCTCTCACTCGAATGGAAGAAGGGCTGAGAGGGGCAAACAAGACTTTCATTACAATAAGCTTAGGGAATGGGAAAAGACTCTGCTCTGCAGTGAAATGATTCACTTGAGAGGGACAGCAATGGGCCAAAAACAGTAGAAGGACCCATTGCATTTCTAACAGTAGAAGGATTTGTAAGGTTTGAGAAATTTAAAAAGACCCTAGTTTGCACTGAAATTAGGACTCTCTCCTGAAGGGAATATAACCAAAGACCTTAATAGTTGTAGTAGAATTCTCTACAATATTAAGCAGGATATTAATATCAGTATTGTGACACTCACTTTATTGTGAGGTTGGGTAAATAAAGAAAGACTGCCCTTCCACTACGGACAATTCTCCATTGTCCAGGAGTTTTTAGACTACACTTGATCCCTCTCTCTTCACTCATTGCTTTAACGTGGAAGTTGTCATCCTTCCAGTGTGACTTCCCTCTCTTCACTCTAAGTGAATGCTGCCTTCCTAGAAGCCCCTATCCGTAATCTATTACCCCATTTTTTCAGGAAATTGCTCCTTTGTTGTCATCTAAAGCTGTTTTTGGTGGTACTATCTAAGTAAAACCTATTTTTCTATCCTGATGAGATACCCCTGCCAGAAACAGTCTATTCCCCATTCTCAGATTTCTCAATCTCCTGAACCCTATAATAGACACCGGAAGCCCCTCTATTTATAACTTCAGTGCTGGTCGGCCCCTGTTATTTCTTGCTAGTACTCCCCATCTTAATCTAAAACTCAGACATGCCATCCCGCAATAGAGAATGCTGCCCCAGTGAAGTCCTTCTGTTATAATCTCCAGAAAGCTGGCTCTCACTCCTTTAAATTCATCTACCCACTCATTCTCATAAAAAATGTGTCCAAAAACCACAAACAAAGATTTAAGGAATTCCCTTCTCTTGTATCGCTCACCTCTACTTATACGTGAAAGAAAGAATGCCTGAAAACTGATCTGATCTTCAAGCGCATCACTTTATGCTGGAAAAACAGCTTTGTCGGCCACTTATTTCTGACACAAATGACAAAAATCCTTATTGTCTCAAGGTCTACCTCGCCATCCTCCTGCTTCAAAGCTGAAGTATCCATCTCCCATGTACAGGAATGGCAATGTTTTGATCCAAGCCTTGGACACAAACCCCAGAACATTTGATCTCCAATTCTCTACACTGTTGAACCTCATGAACTCAAGTGGAACCTATTATCAAGATCATGCTTTCTCCTGCATGCTTCCTCCCCAATCTAGGATTCCCTGCCGGCCCCCTCCCCCCTCAACTTACTATACCCACTCTCATACCCCTGGTAACTCTCATTCCTCCAGCCCAACCAACCTAGAAACTACATGAAGTCCTTTTGAATGTCTCGGCTCTCTTTTACCCCACCTAGATGCCCAACTACTCCAGCACTCGTCTATCATCCAACATATCCATACCCTAGTACCACCACTACCTCCCGTACGGGCCTGATTACACCCACCAACACACTGTCACACACTCCCCACAGCCTGTCTGATTCTCTCCCTAACCACGTTACATGGACCCTTCTATACCCCTGAAGTCACTTCTACCACAACGAATCCTCCACACTATCCAAGTTTAGAATTGTGTCCTTTCTCTCCCCAAAGTCTTCTCTTCTTTCTGGGATTCCTATTCCCCCATTTAGTTCTGAAGGCACCACTCCCTCCTCTAGCCCACAAATGCCCACTGCTGTCTCGCCCCCTGAATCCAGGCAAACTTGCCTCAGCAAAGTGCCATCACCCTTGAAAGATCCAGAACTGTGAAGACTGAACTACCCACCCCTTCTTTCTGATCCATGTAAACTACTCCATTTCCTCTTCACTGTTAAGGATAGACTAGAGAAAATAGTCTTCAAAATGAAAGCTATATTGACCAGTCGGAAATCTACAAACATCTCCACCCTGAGAACGAAAAGGCTCCTCTACTCTATCGCGACACCAGGCTTAGAGAACACAAGTCTACACCTCCTGTGACTATCCATTCCTAGAAACAGCACGGTTCATCAGCCTAAAAGAGCCCACCACTATCGCTTGTAGGACACATTGGCTCACTAATACAAACCTATTGCTGGACCAGCATGACTCACCCATCCACGGAGTCCCACAAAATCCTGGTGGTAGAGGGGTCTGGGAAGCATAGGTCATGCGTACATGAGAAAAGACCAAACCCCGACAATGTCATCCTTGTTCCACTCATTTCAGAACAAACTTAAATTTCTATCAAATCTATCTTGAAAAGCATATTGCACTACTGCAGATCTGTGGCAAAACAGGGCACAGAGATCACCATTGACACTGAAACCTTGCTAAATATCCCCTCTGCTCCACTTATCAACATACTGGTTCCCCCCAACTTCACCGTCAAATGCCTTGAACACGAGGTGCCCCGGTGGACGGATTGCAGTCATTCACAGAAACGCCATCCTAATCAGATGTTTTGATGTTGATAATCACTCCGCCTTGGAATGTTTGGAAGTTCAACTCACTTCCTCAGAAGCAATTCTGACCAAGATCCACATCATTTACCACCCACCAGGTGTCCAGCACCTCTTGATGGAGCAACCAATGGATGTCAAATAATCCCTCCTGCTTGGCAACATCTTAATGGTAGACTTTAGCCTCTACTGGAACAGTAGTAGAGACTTTAGGTTTAGTCAACCAAGAGGCTTTCTAAGTAACAACTGCCTTACTTAAATCTTTGCAAGTCGGATTCATACGAAGCTTTTTACAGTTGACTTACTGATTGTGAAAAAAGTGTCTACCAGTAGACTGGCCTGACCACCACGTAATCATCTTCATCTCACCTTCGAAAAACTGTAAACCAAAGGCCAAAACTATAGACTGGGTAAGATAATTGGATCAGAGACACAGCACTACCAACAATCTGGTCGCAAAAATTGTATTACATCTCCAACCCCTGAACAGGATACAAAAAAGTGAGTATTTTGACATTGCACCCAAGTGAAACTCAAGTGGGGAAAAAAAGCTCTGTTGCTCATGGTGCAATAAGGATCTTAACTAAGAGAGGAGACAGCTTAGATTGTTGAAAGAAGGTAAAACCAAAAGCCCTGACTTCGGAGGGCAAGGAGGAGGTACAAGAGCACAAAAGAGAACAAAAAAGTCCCTAATCTTATAAAAGTAAATGCATGGATCATGTGTTGAAAAAGCGGGCTATCCCCCCGTCCCTTTTCTGAGCATTAGGGTACCTCCCTCTTCTTTTATTATCTGGAGGTACAAGAGCCACATCTTTGAGGCAAAAGCCTCCACTTTTACATCCCAGTTAGAAAAATCAAGAAACCGCCCCAGCAAACTCTTCGACGTCATCAGTCAACAAACATGCCCTAACACCAAAACTCCACATGGAAAGATGAGGAGTTTACTGAAAGGAAGGCTTGATTCCAATTAAATGATCTAGCAACCATTTCCTACCTCCTACCCCAAAGAACATTGCATCCTGGAGTAAATTCAGAGAAGTAAATGAAGCTGAACTCATTAAAATAATTACTAATACCGAGACGTGCTGCACATATGCCAAATACCATCCCCACCACCATAATCAAGGAGATCAGCTTCTACATTATCACCTTTTGGATACAAGTGACCAATTCCTCACTGACCCCATGCGAAGTCTCTGATTGCGTGAAGAAAGGGGAGGTTACCCCACTCCTGAAAAAAGCAGGAGATGACACTAAAGACTTGAACAGTTTACGCCCAGTGACTAAACTTACTTTCCAGGTAAAATTTTTGGAAAGCTGCAGTTTAACCCAACTCCTACAAATCAATGACGGCGACCTGCTAGACAACTTCCAGTCAGGTTTCAGAGTTGGTTGCAGCACAGAAGCAGATATTCTACAGATCATAAACAATGCTCTTCATATATTATACAAAGGTGACTCCTGTCTACTAATATTCTTTGACCTTTCTGCTTCCTACCAATATTCTTTGACCTATGCGCTGCATTTGATACACTCAAGCATAACAACTTATTAAACACTTTGAAAGAGAATGGAGATACATGGCACAGTCCTAAACTGGCTCTCCTCTTACCTAAATGACCGATCCCAGCAAATTAACATGACCCTGACCCTCTCCAGTCAGACTCCTGTCCTCCAAGGGGTTGTTCAGGGTTCCATATTATCCCTTACTTTATTCAACCTGTACATTGAGCCCCTGACCGCAATCTTAAATCACTAAAATCTCACCTACTGTCTTTCTTCCAACGACACTTAGCTTTATGTAATTTTCGTCTATCAGTGTAATACTTCACCTAGTCCAAGCTTAAAACACATCCAAGCGTGACAGTTATTGAACCCTCTATTGCTAAACCCACTGAATCCAGAATTCCTCTTCATCTCTCCCCCGCATACCTCCTCTCCTGCCCCCCCCATTTGATTCTGATACCAGCTTAATTCACTCGATACACTAAACTGAAAACCCAAAATTATTAATTGCACCAAATCTTTAGGTTCACCTTAGACAAGAATCTGAGCCTGCTAGTTTACATCAATGCCGCAAGCGCTAAACACCAACCGTAGACTTCTCAAAAAGGTAAATCCTTTCATTCTTTAGTCAAATTTGAAAAATGTGGTATACACCCTAGTCAGATCTAGGCTTGAACCAGCAGTGTACTTTTAACTGGTGCCCTGAAAACACCTACATCAATGAAGGCTACACCCAATGCAGCAGCAAGACTGGTATCGGGAGCAAGGTTCTTTCTATCTCTTTTCTACAGTTCTCATCACTCAGTTGGCTCCCAATTACAGCAAGGTGTATTCTCCTGAAAGCTTGCAGTACCCTCAAATCTTTGCACTGTGGTACCCCAAAAACTCCCCTTATCTGGGAATGTGGGTCCCTGCTCAGTGCGGATTCTCTACTGGAACCTCCTTATTTCAAGAAGGAAAAAAACCAAGTTCCTTTCCTTCTAAGGAAGTGCAACCAGGATATGGAACTCATTACCACCGTAGATGCACACTAACTGTAGGAAGCTGGCTCTGTATATGTGTAGGAGGCTGGCTTAGTATATGGTGCACACTTCTTTAAGTGATGCACCTTGCACTAATCCAGGCAGCCCTTATGGTGATTTTAGTGGTCTTTAATAACCATGGAAAGCTCTCAAAGTGGAAGCTGTGGAGAGCAGCCTTCAGGCTTATCTTGAAGGAGTGTAAAGCAGCTTGTTTTACCAGTTTAATCATAAAGTGTAGGTCAAATGAAAAAGAACCACACAGTGTATATATAAAAATACTTCTATTTATTACACAACACTCACACATTGGTATATCTCCTTCCTGGAGATGTCGACACAAATACACAACAATACTTCAATTGCAGTAAGGTAAGTAGCACAAAATACAGTGGTCTGCAGGGGAGACCAAACCATATATTAAGAAAGTGGAATGCGAACTGCAGGAGATGACGGGATTTGGACCAGAACACCTAGAGGAGCCGGGGACACAAGGAAACACCCAAGGTAAGTACCAAGGAACCCCACGGAAGCTGTGTGCAGAGTGGGAACAAAGCTGCGTGCTCAATGGAGAAGTCGTAGTTGCAGTTTTCCAGAAAAAGGACCCTTTCTAGAGGACCCCGAAGAATTCCCTTGGAGGACGGAAGGTTAGAGATCCACCCCACCCGTGGATGCCCTAGAGGCCAGGTTACCTACACCAGGGAAGCCAAGTGCATAGGGGTGAAGAGACGTTGGAAACCTCCGTAGACGACAATGGAAGACTTGGGAGGGGGGCGGGGGGGAGTGCCTCTGGAGAAGAAGGTGAAGAAGTCCGGCAGAATCCAAGGGTGGATTCTGGAAGGGAAGAACCTACAAGCAGAGGGGACATAGTCTATGCCACTCAGGAGTAACCAAGAGGCACAGAAGAGCAATGCCAACCGATGTCGGACGGATCAGACAAGTTGATGGTGACCTTGTTGCTGCAGCTGTTTGGACCAGGCGACGCTGAGGAAGACCAGGAGCCGTGCACGAGCTGTTCAACGTCGGATGTCTGTGACCAGGGGGGTTGGTGTCCGGCAGGAGCACCAACAAGCCTTGGTAGCTACAACTGGCATGAAGAACGAAGAAGGAGCAAAGTTGGGACCAGCTAGATCAAAGGGACTCGCCACAAGCAGGAGAGTCAGAGCAGGCCCTGAGCAAGCAGGTGAGCCCACTGAAGCAGGAGAAGACCCTCAGGAGGAACCACAGGCTGTAGGCACAGGAGTTGTGAGAACCTCCAGCAGCTCACCAAGAAGGAAGGCCCATGGTGCTGAGGATGCGGTGAGGACACTGTACTTGGCAGGAAGACATGCTGGAGGCTGGTGCTTTTTGTAGCCAGAAGATCTCTGGAGTGCAGAGCCAACAAGCCTTGGCAAAAGCAAGTCGACGCGGTGCACAGAGGTTCGATCCCAGTGGTTCTGACGAGGGATACTGCCCTCAAAATTGCAGAGAGGACAGGTCAGACCTCGAGGGAGTTGCAGAACCACCACCTGTGTTGCTGAGCTTTTCGAAGTCTGTGGTACGTCAGGAGCTGAAGACCGGTCAGCTTCATTGCAGTGCCTGCAGATGCAGGGGAGTGACTCCTTCACTCCAAGGGAGATTACTTCAGGTGTCCTTGATGCCCATAGGTCTGGTGAAGATCTTGGACGAAGCACAGACAGCGAAGAAGACTTGCAAAACAGCGAGACCAGGAGCAGCAGGAGTCTTCTTTGATGCAGTCGCGGTTCCAGGCGAAGTCCAAGTGTCCAGAAGGTCGAAGAGTGACATGGTTTCAGGCTTGAGTCTTGTCCCATGACGAATCTAAGGAACCACCCACAGATAAGCCCTTAAGTGCCGTAGGGAAAGGGTTGGAACAACTCAGGGGTCCCTCCGAGAGGAGGGGCTAGACAGAGGGGAGGATACTCCCATGTCCTTTGTCCAGTTTTGCGCCAGAGCGGGAGCCAAGGGCTCCCTGAACTGGTACAAACTGGAGTATGCAAGGAGGGCACCAAATGTACCCTTCAAAGCAGTCTGGTGGTGCTGGCAAGTGCCCCAGCCCAGCCCAATACACTAAGTCCTGTCTGGGAGGTGGTCACACCTCCTTGCGATAGGAAACCTATTGTTCTACCTTCCCCTGCTCGAGCTTGGCTCAGCAGCTGGAGGGCAGAATCGTGTCTGTAGTCGGCAGCAGCACTATTCTGCTGTCAGACCCTGAAAGGCTGTTACCGGTAGTACAGGGGGTACCCCAGGGGAGCCCCCAGTGCATGGGATCATACTTCCAACACTGGAATCTGTATTTGGGTATGATTCCAACATGTTTAATACCAAACATGACCAGGTTCGGTGCAACCACTATATAGTTAGACATCTCGTAATGACTGATGCTCGCTATATGTATTAAAATGGCTGACTGCAATTAAAAAGCCTGGAGAATTGACTCAGGGGTTTGTAGGGGTGTCCTGCTAATGCAGGGGCACCCTCACACTTACAACCAAGCACCGTGCCCTCAGGACTGAAGAGCCTGCCATATGGGTGACTTATAGGTTTTAAGGACAGTGACCTCGGATATAAGGAAACTTATATCTGTTGTGAGAGGTGCAAGCACCAACTCACACAGGCCGCAATGGCAGGCCTGTAGTCGCAGTTTAGGTGGACTCCCATGGATGGCACAATACATGCTGCATCCCATGGAAGACCCCTGGTCTACCGATGCCCTGGGTAACTTAGTACCATATACTAGGGATGTCAAGGGTACACCAGTAACCCGTTATGGATATACACAAGTACTTAGCATGGTTAATTTAGGGAGAAAGCACAGTGATTTGGGTCCTGATTAGCAAAATCCCAGTTAGTCTAGTCAAAGACATACTGACACCAAGCACAAAGTGGAGGTAACCATGAAAGCAGATCCTACTTTCCTAAGATATAGTATACCACTAGTCCAGAAATTCCCAGAAAGTGCACAGGGCTCAATGTAAAACCCAAAGTGCTCTATTAGTGGTAGTGTGGGTGAGCAGCCTTAGGCCTAACACAGAGGAGTGTAAGACATTTATTGCACAACATTGACCAATAATGGACACAAGACTCAAAAAGGAGATCCACGCCAATTTTGGAAAAATATACTTTGTATTATATTTTAAGACCAAGATCTTCGCAATAAAGTAAGTATGTTTTTAAATAAAAATACTTTTCACTTTCAAAAGTCAACACTTGGAATATTTTTGTAGCAGTTCAGTGTTATCCTATGGGGAAAACAATAATGTGGGTTAACAGGTAAGTACCACACTTAAAAATCCAGTCAGCATGGAGCAAGGGTCAGGTGAGTACCACACCTGCACCACCAGCGGCAAGTTCAGCCTAATGCTTTTCAATGGAGACTGGCGGTGCCTGGAACCACACCGCTTGCAGGTAAGTGGATCGGTTGCAGGGGCCAAGCTTTGGGGAGCTAAATCAAGCATAGGGGGGGTCACAAAGCAGCACCAAACATACACCACCAAACATACACCACCAGCGGCACACGGGCGGCCTGGTGCAGGGTGCAAACTCTACATCAGGCGCCTAATGCTTTTCATTGGAGTTTCTTCTTTCGACAAACAGGCTGCAGGCGTCGCACCTGAGGTTGCAAGAGGGAGAACCAATGACAGCAGAGGTAAGTAGAGATGTAGGGGGTTGCAGGGGCACAGTCAGTTCAGCTCACTAAGGCCCAGGGGCTTTGGGTGCAGGGGTGCCTTTTGACGTCGGAATCTTCTTACCGGAGCCGGTTGTGGTCAGGGGGAGCCTCTGGATTCAGTGTGCAAGCATCGTCGTGGAGGTCAGGAGCAGTCATCCAACGCTGAACTCGAGGTCAGGATAGCTGGGGAGACTTCACTGGACAGAGGGCCACTCCGACTCGGACTGTGGGCGTTGGGTGCAGAGTGGGGAAGGATTGCGGTTCCAGCTGGATTCGGAGACCCTTGGAGTCGATTTCTTCAGGACAGGTCCATTGTCCATGGGAGATTGGAGTCTTTTTCGAAGGCAGCAGTCCTCCCAGGGGTTTCGGAGGTCACTGGCTGCAAGACGGGCCGTAAGTTCGTCGAAGCTGGAGACAGGCCGGTAGGGCTGGGGCCAAGGCAGTCGTCGTCTGAAGTCTTCTCTGCAGGGATGTCTTCTTTCTTCTTAGGTTGTCACAGATCTAGTTTCTAGGTCTGGGGGAGCCACCTAAATACTAAATTTAGGGGCGTTTTAGGGGAGTAGCAGGTAGGGTCAATGGACACCTTACCTGGGGTGACTATACCCTCTATTATGCCACCCTCCTGTGGGAGGGGGCATAGACCTAACCCTGATTGGAAGGGTCTCCCCATCTTCAAGAGGGCGGGGACTGAAAGATGTGTTTCACCTCCCTCCCCCACCTTAGGGGTGGAGTTGGCAGGGGAGGGCACACCTCCTATTCGCCTAAGTTTTCCCACCCAAAGTGGGGGTGTAAACCGGGGGCTGCCATCTCCTGCTAGCAGCAGAGGCTGGGGGTCGCATTACAAAGGCAGCAGGCTTTTGAAGCTTCCCCTTTGAGCACTGGCCCATCCTGGGGGAGGAGGTGTGACACCTCTGCCCAGGATGAGCATTGTTTTTGGTCCCATAGAGCAGAGGCTCTCCATCCAGGGGTCCAGAAACATTTCTGGTGGTGGCAGGCTGTCTACAGCCGGTCAGATACCAGGGTTGATAGGTTTTCAGGAGGCACCTCTGAGGTGCCCTCTGAGTACATGGTACAATAAATCTCACACTGGCATAAGTGTGGATTTATTGAGAGGCATAGTTTGGTTCCAAACACTCCTGTGTTCAGTGAAGCCATCATGGTGCTGTGGAACTTGATTAATTGAGTTTCCAGTCCATGTACGCTCTATGGCTTCACTGGCACTTAAAATATTAAGGAATGGATCCTAATATTGTAGGTGCATATCTGCTCATGCAGATCTGCCCTCACCTGTGGTATAGTGCACACTGCCTTAGGGCTGTGAGGCCTGCTAGAGGGGTGACTTACCTATACCTTCAGGCAGTGCTGGCTGGCATGGCACCCAGGCAGGGTGCCATGTCGACTTTGTCGTTTTCTACCTCACAGGGGCAAGCTGCAAGGGCAGTTGCATGGTCCCAGTGAGGGGTGTCCCAGGGGACACTCTTCAGCTCCCAGGCCCTAGGTACCCAGGGTACCATTTTAATAGGGACTTACAGGGGGCATAAGTACCAATTGTGGATATGTTTTGGGGGGAAAAGCACTGGAACAGTGGACCTGGTTGGCAGGGACCTTGTGCACTACAGTTGAAACCACATCAAAGCCAGGCAAAAAGTGGGGGCTAACCATGTAAAAAGAGGCACTTTCTGACACTAGCCAATCTCTTGTTTCCTTCAAGAAGAGTGTAAAATCCCTACCGATGGAAAAACCTGCAGAAGTAATGTCCCTATACTGTTGTACCTTGTAGTAGACTCTGATTTGGTCACCTATAAGGATGGGGAATGACTTGCTGCATTACTGTTTTTTAGCTTTATTTACTGTAACCTTCTTAAGTGTATTACACAGTGCAGTGACACCCTGGGTCTAGTACGTGCTTTACACATGCTTCCTTTACTGAGTACTCTGTAAATAGACTCTGATTTAGTACCCTCATGGACGGGGAATGACTTGCTGAATCGCTCTGTTTTTTTATTAATATCTTTATTTACTTTAACATCCTTAAGTGTATTGTACAGCGCTTTGATACACCCGGATCTTGTACGCATTTTATAAAAATAAAATACATTATTATGCTATGATTGCTAATGGAAAAAGGCATGCAGCAAGCGAGTTTCAAGTTAATATCAGCTGTGTGTTTAGTGTACTTGATTCATTTCCTTTCTTTCTTCCCACATAGCGCTATCCATGGCCGCATTGATCAAGTTAACCAACTCCTTGAACTGGATCATCAGAAGAGAGGTGGGGCACGGTACACATCGTTAGATAAATGGACAAACCAGCTAAATTCTCTCAACCAGGCTGTGGTCAGCAAGCTGGCGTAATGGAGTACAGCCTTTTACAAAAAGTACTTAAGACAACAGTGCGGGGAATAGCAGAACTACTGTGGTTGGTGTGCCCTGAAAAAATGATTGGAGTTATGGCAGAAGTGCTTTTTCGATCAGCTGGTTTGTGTTTTGCTGCTGCATTTATCCCAAGAAAAACAGCTTTAACCTCCAGAAGAAAACCAAAACGCCACGGGATTTATGCTGTCTTGACGTCTTGCCCTAAACAAGCAACATCGTAGTAATTTGCAAGGACAATTAGACCAGAGAAGAACTTGTCATGATTTTAAATACACTGACACGCTACTCTTGGTTCAGTTTAAACATGTTTTACCTGCAGAAATTCTCTCACAGAAATAACCTGCAATAACTTGAAATGCATACCCTTTTGAACACTTCCTTTTTTTCTCATGTATGAATTGAAATGTTTGTTGCATTTCAAAATGTCAGTTCTCACAAACAGAAAAATGTGTCCGTATATTTCTGCACCTGCAGTGTAGTAAAGGTTTAGAAGAAACCCGGTAATTACAGTGGCATACTGTCACTTAGGTTTCAAGCAGCAAAATAAACAGTGCAGCTCAGAAATTGTACAGTTTGCTTGATGTGTTTTCTTTATATTTTTGAGGGCTGGAGCAGGGTAGCAAAGTGAGTCAGGTGATAGGCGTCTTAGTATTGTTAATATTTTTTTTAGTTATGATAAAATATTTTGAGAAAATAATTTTAAATGTGGCATATATTTTTATTGTTTTTGTATATAATTATAAATATGAAAGTTACAGCATAAAAATGCCCTGTTCAGAACTGGTATCTGTTAGTCAGGCAAACTTGATTTTTATGCAGCCTTTTCAGTATTGCTCTTTAATCGACCATACATTTGTCCAGAACCACCATTTCCGAACAGTTCAAGAATTGTAGCCACTTCTTTGGAAATAGAATCACTACTTGGTTGGTGCTACAGATAAAAATTGTTATCAGTGAAAAATGATCTTGAGGGTTCAGCATAACTCACCGTAGAACATTTGAGGAGTCAAATATATTGGATATATTTTAATCCTCCATGAAATTGGCAACAGTTACTCAATACATTGCTAATATCCTGATTTTATGTACATGTACAGGATACGAAGGTGATAAATACAATCCAATATATGATATTTTGTACAGCTCTATAAATATGTCTATGTAGAAAGAGAGATGTACATAAGCTATGATACAGATCTAGAATATAAAACTATAGCTATGTAAGACCCAAATAAAATGTCAGTGGAATTTCTGAAAACAAGTAATCTATACAGAGCCACATTTAGCAAAGGACGAATACTGTTGTAAGAAGTTTCAGTTCATTGCCTTCTGTCCATCTACTTGCAGATTGAACGTAATGTACAGTTGCTAAAACTAGAACAACAAAACAAATTGTACTACAAACAGTAGCTGTCTGGCAAACTTCGAATGGCTATGCTGAGCAGTGAAGTAGCCTCTGGCGCTGAACAGATGTTGCAGCTGTGACACCTTTGCAACGTTTAGTAAGAGTGCTATGAGCTGAATTTGGAGAGCATGCAGAGAAAGACTGCAACGGGTGTGAAAGTTTTGATTTGCTGCTTACACTTGAATATTGTACTACAATATTAAACGACACTAGGAAGTTAAATAAAGTAATAACATGTCACTGACTTAAGGACTAATTACATAATTCATGCTGAATGATGAACCTGTTCTTTTAGCGCATTTAGTCAAACTGGAATACTGCAACAGAACAACCATTTTAGCAAGTGGGTCAAACCAAATTGCCGCCAACGAATTTCAGAATTCTCTTACTAACAATTGTAAAAATGGAAATTTCCAGAAATGCTTATGTGCACTGTCTGCAGAGAAGCTTAACATGACCATATATATCCACACGGCAGATGATGGCTATTTTGTAAATGCATTATGTTTTTAGTAGTTTATTTTTATATCCTTGTTAAATCAATGGTTTAATTTGATCAGTGTGCAGCGGTAGCTTATGATCTTTTGTATCTCGGAATGTAATGCCGCCAGAATCTCTGAGTTTTGCCAGCATATTTTATCTTGAGACAGATCGAAATTGTAGAAGTGATTTTGTTCAACATATATATTTTAATGCTGCCATCTCTAGCCCTTTAGAGAATTTTTGAGATTGAGAGTGCGGTTAGCTGGAAGGCGGAAATGATCTTTTCCACTACATTTGTTTTGTACATTGTGTTTTTTTGACTTAGAAACTGTACACCATCTGCACCTTTTTGGAACCACTTACAAAAATACATACAGCCAAGTAGTCCAGTACTGAGTAAATATTAATATTGATCATAATCATATAACACACCACTCATTAGCCAATATTATAATCTCATGACAAAAACTGTGATACACGAAGTCCTATTTTTATTCGTAGTTTTTGTAATGCATGCACAACTGGTTTCTGATCCATATGTACGCGTTTTTGAATTCCTACACTCAAAGAATCCTTATTTTCTCTTAGCAGTCTGCAACACCTGATCCCGAACTCCACAATATTCTCTATTGTGGGAGAGACAATAAATTGGTAAATGTCGATATTAAATATGAGAATGACATACATGCTCACCGCTGCAGCTGAGCCTGTTTCCATCATTTGAACAATATGCACCAAGTCAGCACCTGCTGACTCTGCACATAGGGTTGTTTGAGATACCCTTTGGAAACATCAGATGGAAAATCAAATACAGGCTCCTTGACATAGACTGGGCTTTTTTTTTTTTTAGCAAGCACTGGTGGTCTGTTGTAGGTTAGAGGTAGAATATATTAGGTGTCATACTGGTAATAAATCCTTAACTTTACATTTCCTGACGTTCAGTATGCATTCTCAGATTTCTAAAATTTGTGTTATCCATTTATGGATAAACTACATAGTCAAAAGACCTGTACCAACAAACTTCTTGTTGGTACCTCCAAAATATACTGTTCTCATATAGAGGCTCAGGCTTTGGCCATATTTCTCAAAAAAAAATAATCAAAACGTGATCGAGAACCCTTTCACCAATCCTGGGTCTTTTCTACTGGCTGATCCAAAGACTGAGGTTCTCGCTGCCAACTCCAGTTTAGGTCCAGGCGCTAACTTAAGTCCTGCCTCTATAAAGTTACTGGTTGTTCATGTTGATCACAACAAAAGGCAATTGACATACAACTGAAAAGGACATAGTTATATTGCTGAAAGTCACTTATCGTCTGCCAAACCCAAGTGTTGCCTTACAATATCTACAACTTTCATTGCTGAAAAAAAAAGACAAATTTTGAAGAAAGTGAAGGTAGCTATATATTTCTACAAAATTTCAATCCGAAATGTCCACACTGTAATTCATCTTCTACTCAGGGTTACCTTTTACTCCATTCCTGCTTCATGTCACACAAAGGAGAATGTGGATAACACTGCTGTTCAGGAATAGATCCCTTTAAAAGATGCTGCTGGTTCTCAATCATATGAAGGTAGTGATGAGGATAAAGAAGAGACGTTTTGGTAGGTTACTGGTTAAAGTTGGGGTATTCAGTGTAGTGTTCTAGAGGGCTTCACAAACCTATGGAGTGTGTTTGGTGGAGGAAGGTTCATGCTTTTTTTATGGCAACACTAGCATCACTGTAATCAAAAAACAGTTTTTCAATACTGCTGTGTATCTTTCCATGATAAGGAAGTAACATTTGGAAACGGCCATTGTGAGATCCATTGCGCCCAGAACAGGGATTTTTCAGCACCCAACCTATAAAATGTTGGGTGCTGTTCCCTGACTTGCTTATTGTATACACAACAAGAAAACAGTCCATTAGCCCGACATATAACGCGGACCTTCAGTTAAATACAGAACGCAATACTAGTTGCTAAGAGAAAGAAAATGTAATCTTCTTTTGCTGGAGTGCTGCTACTTCCATAGCCCTTATATATAGGTCCAGCCACAAGCAGAGGACAGTCTTTGAAGCGCTCTTGGAGCTTTTACATATGCCACAAGCAGCATGCAAAGCGAGCAATTGCTGCAGCTTTTGCATCATTGCTTACAGTCCGACTAGTCCCATGTCACCATTTAACTTTTTGCTTTCTCCCCAGTCACATCAGTACATGCAGTTTGCCAAAGTTTACCTGTCTGAGACAGGCGTAGATGATACACTAAAGTCCAATAACATTTAAACTGATGCTGCAAAGGCCTTGGTGCAGTACTCCAGCAAGATTACACTTTTGCAGGTGGAACGTCAGACCTACATGTGCGACCGGGTAAACGGCATATGGCAACCAAGGGCTGTGAGCAAGTGTCTCATTGACATGGCCAGCAGCCCTCCACTTTCTGAAAATTACAGCCTCCACCCCAGTCACAGTCAAAGGACATGCCTGTATTCATTCTCGCTGACATTGCCGCCCTGGTTGACCGTGAATAAGTTCAATTAACAAGTGGTGCAACATCACAAGACTTCTTGCTCTTTTGCATCAAGACCACATTCCTCTCCTGGAAGAGGCCAAGCATGGATCGGAGAGGGAGCAGTTAAAAGGTTCCATTCGATGAGTGAGGACAGAGGGTATATTCTCCATACTTATACTAAGAAAGGAACTGGACGTTGAAACAAACTCTGGATTTGCATCTGTTAAATTGATATATGCACCCGAGGTTCAAGCTGACAATACTGTAGGATGTTCTACTGCTCCTGACTTTCTGGCTACCAATAATTTCAAAGCTAATTATATCCTCAACGAAATGCATCTGAAGCACCCTAGATAACTTTGGCTTGAGGTACCTGGAAAAGATTATTCCTAGAATTATCCTCGGGCTCACAGAGAGTGTGGCAAAGTAAAAATGTCCAAACTACGCCTAGAGATAGCCACACTAACAGTCAAAACTCAATGCCCAGTGGCTCAACTGGTATCAAATCTTTGCATATAATTCTCTCCCACACCTAATAATGCTATATGTAGTATGAGCGTTTGCGCAGTAGGACAGGTTACTGTCAAATCCCTTTCAATGTAGATTATGCTTCAACCAAATGAGTTTCAGAGGAATATCAATTGATTATAATAAATCACTATGTCCTTTTTTTGAGACGATTCTGAGGTTGCATTTATAATGCCCTTACTACCCCTGATGAGGCAATGAAGCACTGTTCGGCGAGTAGCACGCTACTCCGGTACCCAAAAAGTATTAGTGGGGAATTAGTGGGTGGAAATATGAATTAATTTGAGCGGTGGACATGTGAGTCTGTTAGTTGGATTGAAAAGCATAGTGGAGGGATAGAAGAGGGAAGGGTCTAAAAAGTGTTTATTTGGAGATCATAGCAGTAGGAGGAGGTCTGGGTTGAGTAAAGGAGATTGAGGAGGGAAGTGTCTCTAGAAGTGGATTATGGAGAAAGATGAGGTACAGATGCGTCTAGGAAGGATACATAACAAATGATGACTTTCTGCTAAGTGTGCTGATATTCCACAGACACAGGAGACACCTAGGCTCTGATTATGAGTGTGTCAAAATAGGTGTTACTCATCGCACCCGCTAAAATCCGATTTCTCTGAGTTGGATATTTATCAAGTGTGATAAATTGCACCTATTTAAGTTTTTGGGATTCAACGTGGATTTTAGGACTCGTGACTCAAGGTGTCTCAGGTGGCTTGGGACAACTTGGTAGTACTACGGTCATTTGTTAGCATCACTTAACAAAGACAGGCATTCTTCGAATAAAGTCAGTCATATGTCCGCATTCTCCCTGAAACGCTGGCAGAATTCAGCAATAATAATTTGCATGCTAGGATCACCAGTAGAAGGCCGCCTTGCCTGCGTGAAGAGCAGACATGACACTTTCCTCAAAAAGGCTGAATCTGAAAGAGACTATTGGTTATAGATTCCTTACCTTAGAATTACCCCCAGGCGTCTGACAGGATCCAGAGAATTTTTTCTCTTGGCAGTACCCCTGCGCGTCAGAAGGTGGCGTCTTCTGTGTCAGTCATCGGTGTCGTGGTCGCCGGGATGACGTTGTGTACCTACTTAGACGCCGCCCCCGCGCAGACGTCAGTTCTTTCTTTTACCACGCCAGCCTAGCGCAGATCTGGAGAGAGCTTACCCCTTTAGTCATTTTTTGACTAAGCTTTTGTCGACTTCTTTTTTCGAGTCATCGACTGCTGGTGCGTGAGGGATGTCCCATCGTCGGACTGGCTTCAAGCCCTGCGAGGTCTGTCACAAACTGATGTCTGTGACAGACCCGCACCTCATGTGCCTTTGGTGTCTGGAGTGTGACCACGACCCGAAGTCGTGCTCCAACTGCCGGGCCATGAATCCGAAGTCTTTGCGGGAGCGGTTGGAGGCAGTCGGCTCCGCATCGCTCCCTGTCTCGCTAGAGAGGAAGGTCTCGAAACCGTTCGTGGAGCCACTACACCACACCTCGTCCAAGTCTTCGCACTCTGGTAAGTCGAAGCACAAGAAGAAGGCGAAGAAGCACCGTCGTTCTTCGCCTTCTCCCCGTCGGTCGGCTGACACGACGCTGGATCCAGAGCGTCTGTCTCTGGTGCCTGATTTAGGGATGACTCTGCGTCTCCCCCTGTTTCCGGGAGCCAGGCGTCCCCTGCCCAGCTTCATACGTTCTACGAAGTTCTCCACGTATCTTTGGGCAGCCCGACTCCTCTGGCGCACCTTCGGGCCCCGCGGAGTCGGTTGGGGGCCCTGGGCCTTCGATACCTGCGGCTCTGGCCCCGGCCTGGATCCAGATCTACGCCGGTTGACCTTACTCGACCTTCCCCAGCGACGACGCCCCTGGCGTCGGCCGTGCCCCTGGCGGACGCTGTACTCATCCCCGTACTCATCCTCATCCCCGAGATGGACCCGGAGCTGGGTCGGCCGACGTGAAATCCGACGCCGGAGGGTACTTTTGTTCCCTTGTGCATCCCAGGTGTTCCCTATCGCCCTGAAGGTGGTGATGAGGACTGGGAGGGGTCGCAGGACCCTTTGGCTGACCAGCTGGAAGAACCAGACTGGAGAGAGGAATTGGGTGACGCCAGTAGTCTGAACACTTCACCAGACCTTGGCATGCTTTCTCCCCCTACTGTGGCTACGGAGGAGGGAACGTCCTATGCTGTGGTGGTGCATAGGGCAGCCGAGGCCTTGGGCCTGGAGCTCCCTACAGTGGCAGTCAGGACTATTGATGGAGGTGCTTCAACCTGCGGCAACTTCCTCAGAACCCCTCTTGCCCTTCAACGAAGCCCTCACTGACGTCCTTCTGGGCACTTGGTCCAAGCCCAGAACAGGGGCTCCTGTGGAACAGACGATTGCCCGCGGCCACCGCCCGGCCAATCCCATTTTCCTCACCCAACACCCTTCCCCCAAGAGCTTGGTGGTCCAAGCTTCTTCTTCCAAGGGCGCATTCCCTTCTGCTCCTCCAGACAGGGAATCCAAGAAGATGGATCATCTTGGGAAGTGCATGTTTTCTTCCTCCAGCTTGGCACTGCGTCCGTGAATACCGCGCGCCTCTTGGGCCGATACTCCCATACAATCTGGGATACGGTTGCGCAGGTGCTGCCTCAGTGCCCAGAGGAGGCCTGGGCCGTTCTCTCACAGGCTGTGGCAGATGGGAGGGAAGCAGCAAAATTCTGCTGGACATGCCCTTCGATGGCCGTCGCCTTTTTGGTGACAGGGCAGACTCTGGGCTCGAGCGCTTTAAGGATTCTCGAGCTACGGCCAGATCCTTAGGCCTCGCGGCGTCCTCCCGTCCACCACAGTCTGCGTTTTGCCCCTTTCATGGCTACGGAAGGGCCACCCCACCACGTCCGGCCCAGTCTAGCCACTGGTCCACGCAAGTTGCCCAGCATATGCGTGGCCGCAGACGTGACTCTGGGACCTTGCGGGTCTGGGAGCCGGCGGGCCAGATCCCTCTCCTCTTCCCAAACAGACCTCATGGTGGTGACCGATGCATCACTCCTGGGATGAGGCGGCCACCTGGGGGAGGTGGAGATCAGAGGAGTCTGGTCTCCGGCGGAGTCCGGGCTCCATATCAACTTGTTGGAGCTTCGGGCGATTCGCTTGGCACTGAAGGCATTCCTTCCCTCCCTCAAGGGGAAGACAGTGCAGTTGTTCACAGACAGCACCACCGCCATGTGGTACTGCAAAAAATAGGGCGGGTGGGGTTGTGGACCCTTCGTCAGGAGGCTCTTCGCCTTTGGACATGGCTGGAACATCAGGGCATGACCCTGGTGGTGGCAGGTTCTCTGAATGTCAGAGCAGACTAACTCAGCTGTCGATGCCTGGTGGATCACGAATGGCGTCTTCACTCAGGGGTGGTGCAAGGTCTCTTCCAGCAGTGGGGAGAGGCTTGGTTAGATCTGTTCGCCACCTAATAGAATGCGCAATGTCAGCAGTTCTGCGCATTGGAGTTTCCAAGGCGGCACTCGCATGGCAACACTTTTCGTCACGAGTGGAGCTGCAGCCTCCTTTACGCCTTTCCGCCTGTACCACTTCTGCCCCGAGTGCTGAAGAAGATCAAGCGCAACCGGGCCTAAGTCATTCTTGTGGCTCCGGACTGGGCACGAAGAGTCTGGTATCCTGAGCTCTTGAGCATGGCTATCGATCCTGCAATCAGACTGCACCTTCGGGAGGATCTTCCGTCGCAGCAGCAGGGGACGGTCCTCCACCTGAACCTGTCCAGCCTCCACCTCCTTGCGCGGAGATTGAGCGGCGACAGTTGACAGCTTTTGACCTTCCACCCGAAGTCTGTAATGTCATCTTGGCAGCCAGACATATCCCTCCACTAAGACGGTATACGCCTGTGGATGGAACAAGTTTGTAGCATGGTGCAAAGCAAAGGCTGTGGATCCCCTTTCTGCCCCTCTTTCCGAGGTTCTTTTGTTCCTTCTTTCTTTGGCCCAGCAGGGCTCTGTTCTGGGCACTCCTAAAGGCTATTTGGCAGCCATTTCTGCTTTTCTTCGGCTACCAGATCAGCCCTCTTTGTTCAAGTCCCCTATTGTTAATAGGTTCTTTAAGAGCATTATTCACCTCTTTCCTCCATCTCCTTTCATAATCCCTCAGTGGGACTTGAATCTTGTCTTGACTTACCTTATGTGTGCTCCCTTTGAGCCTCTTCACAACTGTCCGCTTAGGCTCCTTACTCTGAAGACTGCCTTTCTTGTTGCCATCCCCTCTGCTCGCAGGGTGAGTGAGCTACAGGCTCTTTCTTCTAAGCCCCCTTTCTTCTCTGTGCATCCAGACAAAGTGGTGCTTAGGATGAGACCCTCGTTCCTTCCTAAAGTAGTTACTCCTTTTCACATAGGACAAACTATCACTCTGCCCACCTCCGCACCCTTCCAAGGAAGAGAAGAGGCTCCACCGTCTGGACCCAAAACGTGCGTTGTCCTCCTACCTTGACCGCACTAAAGATTTCCGGGTGGACGATCAACTTGTCATTGGCTATGTGGGTGCCAAGAAAGTTTGGGCTGTCCAAAAGCGTACCACCTCAAGATGGGTTGTCCTGTATATAAAGATTTGTTACGCTTTAGCAAAAAAGGAACCTCCAGTGGAGATGTGTGCTCATTCCTCTAGAGCTACGGCAGCAACTACTGCTTTGTCACGTGGAGTCCCACTTATCGACATCTGCCAGGCAGCTACGTGGGCATCTATGCACACGGTCACCAGAAATTACTGCCTGGATAGTCAAGTCTGGAGGGACGGCTACTTAGCCTGTTTGTCCTCCAGGACTTTCTGGTGTGAACTTGGTTTGAAGACCCTCCTCCGGGGTTGGTATTGCTAGGGCATCTATTCTAAGGTAAGGAATCTATAACTAATAGTCTCTTTCAGATGAACAAGTTACTTACCTTCGGTAACAATGTATCTGTAAGAGACATATATTAGTTATAGATTCCCTACCCCCCCCCCCACCCATCCTCACCGCTCTGCAAACTGACTTCTAGGGATAGGGTCTCCCTTGCCTAGTTGTGGTGCATCAGTGGTCAGTGTCTTTCATGGCTCTGCGCTTCTGGCATGCAAAGTCGTGTCAGAACTGACGTCAGCTCGCAGGGGCAGCGTCTAAGTAGGCACTGCGACATCATCCCGGCGACCACGACATCGATGACGGACGCAGAGTCGACCAACGCCACCTTTCGACACGCAGGGGTACTGCTAAGAGAAAAAATTCTCTGGATCCAGTCTGACTGCTGGGGGTAATTCTAAGGTAAGGAATCTATAACTATTATATGTCTCTTACAGATACATCGTTACCGAAGGTAAGTAACTTGTTCTTCAAGAACATGTCAGACTACTGACTGAAAGGTTAGTCAGTTACATATCTGGGTCACCTCTGAAAGGCTAGCTGCATTCTAGCAGAATTATTTGTATGTCTTTTCTTTGTATGTCAGTTCTTTCTTTTTCCGCGCCAGCAAGCGCAGATCCGGAGAGAGCGGTACCCCTAGTCTTTTTTTACTAAGTTTTTTGAGATCTTTTTCTCACCCTTTTTCGAGTTGATTCGACTCCTGGTGCAGTTAGGGATGCCCGGGTTTAAATCCTGCGAGGACTGTCACCGCATGATGTCGGTGACAGACCCGCACCGCGTGTGTCTCTTCTGCCTGGGGCGCGACCACTACCCCAAGTCGTGCCCCGACTGCCGGTCCATGGCGCCGAAGTCTTTGCGGGAGCGGTCCCGAAAGCTGCTAGAAGCCCGGCAGTCGGCTCCGCGCCGTGAGAGGTCCCGGTCCAGAGGGAGGTCAAGGGACCCTGCGCGGATCCAAGTCTTCGCACTCGGGGTCAGGTAAGACGAAGCACAAGAAGTCGAAGAAACGTCATCGTTCTTCGACTTCCCCTCACCGGTCGTGCGACGTGGCTGAGGGTACGGGTGGTGCCACCCCCGCGGCTCCGGCGGAGTCCATGGAGTCGCCGCCCGACTACTCGCCCTTCCAGGGGTCGTCGGCGACTGCAGGGCAGGACTTCCTGTCGGCCATGGCTCACCTCTTTGGGCCGTCGGGTCCTGCCGGTGGGCCTTCGGGCCCCGCGGTCCCGCATGGGTGTCCTTGCATTTCCTCCCCGGCGTCGCTGTCTGCTCCGGCCCTGGCGCCGCAGGACACCCTCGGATCCAGGCCTGGATCCCGGTCGACGCCGGTTGACCGTGTTACGCCTCCACCGACACCGATCCTGACGCCGCCAGGTCCTCGGGACGACGTCGACCTCAGCTTCAGCCCCGAGGTGGACGCGGCGTCGGTCCGGCGTCGGTCGATGCCGTTCTCGACGCCGTTTGGGGATTTCTATCCCCATGTCCCTGCTCCTTATACTTTTAGGCCTGTTGAACAGCCTGAGGAGCAAGGGGAGGACTGGGAGGGGTCTGAGGACCCTCTCGCTGCAGCCTGCGAGTCTGAACAGGACTGGGCTGAGGACTTGGGGGACGCCAGTGGTCTGGATACTTCACCAGACCTTGGCATGCTGTCTCCTCCTACCGTGGCTACGGAGGAGGGAGCCAGTTATGCAGTGGTGTTGCGTAGGGCGGCGGAGGCCTACACCTCCAGCTCCCTACTGTGGCCGTCAGGACTAACCTCCTGACAGAGGTGCTTCAGCCAGCAGCTACTTCTGCGGAGCCGCTGCTGCCCTTTAATGAAGCTCTTTCGGACGTTCTTTTGGGCACTTGGTCCAGGCCCACCACAGGGACTCCTGTGGTTAGGAACGTGGCCCGACGCCATCGCACGGCTCCGGGTGACCCCATTTTCCTCTCCCAACACCCCACTCCCGAGAGCTTGGTTGTCCAAGCCTCTGCTTCCCCAACCGCCTTCCCTTCCGCACCACCGGATAGGGAATCCAAGAAGCTGGATCAGTTTGGGAAGAAGATTTTCTCTTCCACCAGCTCTGCGGTCCGTGAACATCGCATGCCTCTTGGGCTGTTATTCCCACTGCCTGTGGGATACGGTGGCGAACGTGCTGTCTCAGTGTCCGGAGGAGGCCCGGCCTGCTCTCGCCCAGGTTGTTGCAGAGGGGAGAGACGCAGCCAAGTTCATGATCTGTTGTGGTCTAGACACCGCCGACTCACTGGGCAGATCCATTGCAGTGGCGGTTCGCCGCCACGCCTGGTTGAGAACCACTGGATTTTCAGGGGATGTCCAAAACACCCTTATGGACATGCCCTTTGATGGCCGTCGCCTCTTCGGCAACAAGGCGGACAGCGCGTTGGAGCGGTTTAAGGACTCACGGGCTACGGCCAAGTCCTTGGGACTCTCGGCAGTCCGCCCTCCTCTGCCTTCCGCTTTTCGCTCCTTTCGTGGCACAGGAAGGGGTGCCCCGCAGCGTTCGCAACAGAGCCACAGGCCGGCGCAACAGTCATCCCAGCACGGACGCGGTTTCCGCCGTGGCGGACAAAGGGGCCAGCGGGCGGGTCAGACCACCGCCACCTCTGCCTCCAAACCTTCCTAGTCCGAACTTTCAGGCCCATCAAACGCCAGTGGGCGGCAGGCTCCGCCATCACCTCCCCCACTGGCGCACCATCACTTCGGACAGGTTGGTTTTAGAGATAGACCACCCCCCCAGCCATGCCACCTCAATACCACCGCATGTCGGGGGATCACTTGGTGCTTCTTCAGCAGGAAGTTGCGGCCCTCTTGGCCAAGGGGGCCATCGAGCGCGTTCCGACGCCCGAAGTAGGTCATGGTTGTTATTCCCACTACTTCATGGTGCCCAAGAAGGACAAAGGCCTGCGTCCTATCTTAGACCTCCGGAATGTCAATTGCTTCCTCCGCAAAGAGAAGTTCAAGATGCTCACTCTTGCTCAGGTCTTGTCTGCTCTCGACCCACAAGACTGGATGGTGGCGCTGGACTTGCAGGACGCCTATTTCCACATCCCCGTCCTGCCAGCCCACAGGCGTTACCTATGGTTCATGGTAGGCCACGAGCACTTTCAGTTCACCGTGCTCCCCTTTGGCCTTACCAGCGCCCCTCGGGTGTTCACCAAATTGATGGCGGTGGTCGCAGATCAGGGGTCTCAGTCTTCCCCTATCTCGTCGACTGGTTGTTGAAGGTGGGCTCGCCCCAGACAGTCGTCTCCCACCTCCAGACTATGGCTGTCCTCCTGCACTTGCTGGGGTTCTCCATCAATGTGCCGAAGTCGCACCTGATTCCTTCTCAGAAGCTACTTTTCATCGGAGCGGTTCTGGACACGGCGCAGTTTCGGGTGTATCCTCCCGAACAGCGAGTCCGGGATATTCGGGCTCTGATTCCCATCTTTCAGCCCTTGTCCCGGGTTTCGGTCACAGTGACTCTGAGGCTGCTGGGCCTCATGGCCTCCTGCATCCTGCTGGTCAATCATGCCAGATGGCATATGCGGGCTCTGCAGTGGGACCTGAAGTTCCAGTGGGCGCAGCATCAGGGGAACCTGTCCGATCACGTCCAGATCTCGGAGGGCACTGCACAACAGTTGCAGTGGTGGCTTACGAACCGGCATTGGGTCGACGGCAGATCCCTCTCCCTTCCCCAACCGGAGCACACAGTGGTGACGGATGCGTCCCTCCTGGGATGGGGCGGCCACATAGGAGAGGCGGAGATCAGAGGCCTCTGGTCTCCGGCGGAGTCCCGGCTCCATATCAACCTTCTGGAGCTGCGGGCGATCAGGCTTGCACTGAAAGCATTCCTTCCCTCTGTCAAGGGGAGAGTAGTGCAGGTGTTCACAGACAACACCACCGCCATGTGATACTGCAACAAACAAGGTGGGGTGGGGTTGTGGACCCTTTGTCAGGAGGCTCTGCGCCTCTGGACATGGCTGGAACATCAGGGCATGTCCCTGGTGGTTCACCACCTGGCAGGTTCTCTGAACGCCAGGGCGGACGAACTCAGCCGCAGGTGCATGCTCAATCACGAATGGCGTCTTCACTCGGAAGTGGTGCAAGGTCTCTTTCATCAGTGGGGAGAGCCTTGGTTAGATCTATTCGCCACCGAAGAGAACGCGCAATGTCATCAGTTCTGCGCTTTGGAATTTCAAAGGCGGCACTCGCTCGGCGACGCTTTTCGTCGCAAGTGGAGTTGCGGTCTGTTATACGCCTTTCCGCCTATACCACTTCTGCCCAGAGTGCTGAAGAAGATCAGGCGTGACCGGGCCCAAGTCATTCTTGTGGCTCCGGACTGGGCTCTAAGAGTATGGTATCCCGAGCTACTCAGTATGAGCATCGATCCCCCGATCAGACTGCCTCTTCAGGAGGATCTTCTGTCGCAGCAGCAGGGGACGGTCCTCCACCCGAACCTGTCCAGCCCCCACCTCTTTGCGTGGAGATTGAGCGGCGGCAGTTGATTCCTTTCGACTTGCCTCCTGAAGTTTGTGACGTTATTCTGGCAGCCAGGCGTCCCTCTACTAAAGTGGTATACGCCTGGAGGTGGAACAAGTTTGTGGCATGGTGCACAGCAAAGGCTGTGGATCCCCTTTCTGCCCCTCTTCCTGAGGTACTCCTGTTCCTTCTTTGTTTGGCCTAGCAGGGCTCTGCTCTGGGCACTATCAAGGGCTATCTTTCTGCTATTTCGGCCTTTCTCAGGCTCCCTGATCAGCCCTCTCTTTTCAAGTCCCCTGTTGTAAATATCAGCCCTCTCTTTTCAAGTCCCCTGTTGTAAATAGGTTTCTTAAAGGCATCACTCACCTTTTTCCTCCTATTCCTTTCGTGATGCCTCAGTGGGACTTGAATCTGGTTCTGACGTACTTGATGTGCGCTCCCTTTGAGCCACTTCACAACTGCCCTCTTCGTCTTTTGACGTTAAAACTGCTTTCCTGGTAGCCATCACTTCCGCCAGGCGAGTGAATGAGCTCCAGGCTCTTTCCTGTAAGCCTCCTTTCCTTTCAGTCCATCCGGACAAGGTTGTGCTCAGGCCCCGTCCTTCCTTTTTGCCAAAAGTGGTTACGGCCTTTCACATTGGGCAGACTATTACCTTGCCCACCTTTTTTCCGCCTCCGCATCCTTCCAGAGAGGAAGAGCGGCTCCACCGTCTGGACCCAAAACGTGCGCTTTTTTTTTATCTCAACCGCACACAGCAGTTCCGGGTGGATGACCAGCTTTTTGTTGGCTACGTTGGCACCAAGAAAGGTCGGGCGGTCCATAAGAGAACCATCTCCCGCTGGGTTGTCTTATGTATCAAAGCCTGTCACTCTTTGGCTAAAAAAGAACCTCCGGTGGGGCTGCGTGCTCATTCCACCAGAGCTACTGCAGCCACTACTGCACTGGGACGCGGTGTCCCCCTGCAAGACATATGTCAGGCAGCCAAGTGGGCCTCGCTGCACACGTTTACCAAACATTACTGCCTGGACAGCCAAGTCCGGAGAGACGGCTTCTTTGGCCGTTCTGTTCTCCGTGACTTTCTGGTGTGATCTTAGTTCGCAGACCCACCACCGGGGTTGGTATTGCTGGGGTATCTATTCTAAGGTAAGGAATCTATCACTGTGTTTCTTTCAGATGAACAAGTTACTTACCTTCGGTAACGATATATCTGTAAGAAACATTAGTAGTGATAGATTCCTTACCGCCCCACCCATCCTCCCCGTTCTGCAAACTGATTTCTAGGGTTAAGGTCATCCCTTTCAGGGCCCTAGTTTCAATGCACCAGTGGTCAGTATATTGCATGGCTCTGCGTTCCTGGCACGGAAAGTCGTGTACAGAACTGACGTCAGCGCGCGTGGGCGGCGTCCAAGTAGCGCCCGCGACGTCATCTCGGCGACCACGACGCCAACGACGGACGCGGAGCCGCATGACGCTCCTACCGACGCGCAGAGGTACTGCTGATGAAAACTTTCCGGATCCAGTCTGACGCCTGGGGATATTCTAAGGTAAGGAATCTATCACTACTAATGTTTCTTACAGATATATCGTTACCGAAGGTAACTTGTTCATCTGAAAAGATTTGTGGATTAATCTGTCATAGCCTATACATCTGACTGTGTCCTAGCACAATTCTTTACATGATGAGAACAATGCAATAATTTTGACAAATTAAAAAAAAAAAAGGTACCCAAAATATGTTTTACTCGTACGTCAATCAAAAAGGCTGAGTGGAGACTTGTTAGTCTGTGTAGGAAAGTGCCCTATTCGACTTGTTTACTCCCCCCCCCCTCTTCCCCTCCCACACACACACACACACACTTTGTGCCTGATTTCTGATGTAACTTTGACTGAAAGTGTTCTGAATTCCTCCTAACCAGGTCCCCAGTACCAGTGTTCTTTCCCTAAACTGTACCATTGCTCCACAATTGGCACCTCTTTAGGCTCCATAGCAGTCCCTAGTAAATGGTACTCCTGGTACCTAGGACATTGGCAATACAGAGTGTCCCTAAGGGCTGCAGCATGAATTGTGCCACCCTAAGGGACCCCTCACCAAGCTCATGCAAAACTGCCAATGCAGCCTGCGTGTCTTGGTGCAGAAAAAAAAATGAAGTCGACATGGCACTCATCCATGTGTGCGATGCCTGCTAAACACTGCATGTTGTATAGGTAAGCCACCCGTACAGCAGGCCTTACAGCCTTAAGGCAGGGTGCACTATACCCCATCTGCGTGAGTGGATTTGTCCCTGTGATATCCAAGTCAATTCTTCGATATCACAAGTGCTCAGGGAAGCCATACCAAGTACATGGGGTGAATACTCATGATTACGGATTCCCAGCTACATGATGCCTTTGCTGTACCCCCAGATGTTTGGTACCAAACATCTTGTCTTAATAAACCCACACTGATGCCAGTGATTGATTTATTAATAAATGCACCCGGAGGACACCTTAGAAGTGCCCCCTGAAAACCTACTGACTACTAGTGTGTCGACTGACTGGTCTTGACCAGCTAGCCACCACAGACATGTTTCTGGCCCCCTGAGGTTAGAGCCTTCGCTCTCAGAGGCCAGGTGGCCTCACCACCTTTGTTATGTGACCCTGGCTTCTCCAGATAGTGGAGATGCCCACCCCTCTGTCCAGAACCCACTTTTGGTGACAACACAGGCAGGAAAATTAGTAGGATTAAGAGGTGTGTCCCACACCAAGCCAGCACCACCCCTAAGGTGGACTAGCTGTTGTGGACACCACCATTTTAGACTCCTACATCTTTTTTTTTTTTGGGACGGAATTAGCCTTCTAGGGTCAGGGTTATGACCACTTTCCACAGGAAGTGGTCATATAGAGGGTGTAGACACCCTAAAGGAAGACAGTCCATTGGCTACTACCTGCACTCCCCTTAGGGCCCCTAAATTGAGTATTTAGGTAGCACCCCTAAACTCAGGAACTCAGATTCAACGAATCAAGAGAAGAAGGATGAAAAAGAGTCGCTGCCTGGTGAGAACTGCAGAAGAACTGTGAACTTTTGGGGCAAAATCCTGCCTGCTCGCAATTCTCTCGACAATTGTGACAGAGTGACTCGTCCTGCAAGCTGGAGATCTACCACTTCCTTGGGTAGCCTGCCAACACTTTGACAATCGCCTAAAGTCTCCCTTGGAGTACAGGAGCTACTCCCCTGCAGGCACCGAAAGCAGAGTCCGGTCTACCGCCTTGCAACTACCTGGCCCGACTGGCGCCGCAGACAACCAGGAAGAGATACCCGTGCTCTGGAGGGTCAGATCTGTCTCCCCACTGAGTGTGAAGACACCAGGACTCACTGAAGCCGTGCAGCACCAATACCCGGGGTACCAGATGCCTTGCACCAAACAGCAACAGTGAGAGTCCAATCCAGATTCTGACTGCACCACGACCGAGCAGCTGCTGAGGTACATCTGCATCACTGAGACCCAGCTGTCCTGATTATGCCCCTGCCAGCTGATTCCCCCTAACTGAGAGGATCCACTTTGCACACCCTGCCCAGCCGACCTATCCACTCTGCACCTGAGCTGACCAGCCTGGGTACTGAAGAACCGGCTGTGCCCCCTTGCTCCCCCTGTGCAGCCTGTTTCCAGGTTCCCCCCCCTTCTCTGTAGCGCACACAGCTACCAACCTCACAAGCACTCTGCTCCCGGCTAAATCCAGGCAGTTCCCGAAGAACTGCTGGTAGTACTTTGGACCTTGGCCCACTACAATTCAAAACCCAGAAGGTGAACTGAAACCGAATGTATTTACCTTTATGCATACATGTCTTTTCTCCCCAAAGGATTGCATTGTGTGTAAATTCGCAAGACTTTGAAAAGTTTACTTACCTATAAACATTGATAACAAAAACAGTACTTACTTTAGAACGAAGTTCTTGGTTTTACAACATATATAAAAAGACGTGTTCTTTTTCTAATTTGGTCTCTGATTTTTCTTTGAGTTAGTGTCTCATTTATCTCATTTACCGCTGCACGTTACTGTCACTGACAGAATTCAGAAAGGGACTCAAGACCTGGTTCTTCAACTAATACCCACAGCACAGCACCTGGATACACTCCGGGCTGATAAGCTGAGCTTTATAAGTATTATTTGATTGATTGCCTCGGTGAGTACAACAAATGTTTAGCACTATCCTCTGATAAGCCTAACTGCTCGCCCCCACTACCACAAAAGAGCATTAGTGTTATCTATTTTAGCCTCTGTAAACCAATTGGGGGACCCATTGTACTCTACGCAGTTTACTTCTTTTTAGTGCACTAAATAGAGAGGCCCAGCTTCCTACAGTCTAGTAAAGTAATTCTGCCAGATGATCTGTAGGACTGGATTTTTTTGTGTTAAAATCGTGAGTTCTCTTGTACAAGTGTACATCTTATTTTATGGGTGTGCTGTGTATAGCCTACTGCAGAGGTTCCCAATCTGTGCGCCGCGGCACCCTGGTGCGCCTTCAAAACTAAACAGGGGCGCCGCGAACAGATGCTGTAAATATTAGTAATGTATGTCCTCTAAGTCAAAGTCTCGGGTAAACTTTAAGCTCAAATTACAGTTCCCATCAGCTTGGGCGTGCTGAGATGCCAATGAATGCACCAGTGTGAAAGGCTGCTTGAACTCTGAGGCAGAAGCTGCAGCACATTGGTAAGGAGCATTTCACTGCTAAATATTCATTATGTTTTTACCTCGCAACATGAAACCAACTGCCTTAAATAGACACCAATAGAAAGTAGAATGGTTGTATAACTCACGCACAGATTACTGCTGCTGTTTGTTAGTCATTTTAACTCCAGCTGCACACAAATTCCTGATTTTTGTTGATGGCTGAGTGAAAGTGTTTCTGTCTGCCGTTAGTAGAGGGCTGTGTCTTGCAGGAGCCAATCGGGCTACTAAATGTTGCATGCAGGCCTTGTGGGCCAAGGGGGGTGTTTGAAGGCCTGGGGTGAGGGTGGATGAGAGATTCCAACAAACGTCTCAGCATGTATCACAAATTTGGGGTGTGATGCACGCACTATGACACGCACCAATTAGGGTGATTTTATCTTAACATCATTGTCAAGTCATTCCCACCAGAGATGGTATCAGTGTTTTAATTGGTAGCTGTGCATGTTGAGGGGGAGTTGGGTATGATAAACTGCACAAAAGAACAGACACTTCCCTGCTAAGCTCCTAATTGTCCCAAGGATTGTATATGAACAGCAGGGCCTGGAGCTGTGTAGTGGACAGAAGGCTGTTTGCCAAAACGAATTTCAGCTGGTGTGAACTTTAGAAGCATTGGGCCGGCGAGCCTAAAGCTACAGCTCTTTAGGTGGATGCTAACTCTGAGTGGGCTGTCTGTACAGCACACTCAGGGAACTGAGTTACTTCTTGGCACTATGTGAACTTTGGTGTGGTTTTTGTAGCTTTTAAAAATTGCTCTGTTCAGAGCCAATGGAAATAAACATCCCATAAAGTTAATAGCTTTTTGAGAGGCAAATGCTCTTTTGCTCAGTCTCTTGCCCTTTCTTCTGCGAGTGCCAAGTTTTGCCACTTGTGCTTTTGTGCACTGCACACAGACCACCGAGTACTGTACCACTTCTGACTGATGTAAATGAATAGTGACCTGTGTCCAAATTGAACTATCAACCCAAAGGGGTCAGATGCAGTTACTTTCTCCAGGAACCAGTGATTTGACCATTCTCCAAGTATCTGTAACGCCCGCTGTCATTTGTACTTTGACTTGATAGCACTCAATTTATTTCTTACTCCATATATATCTCGGTGACAAATTAACTTTGTGGATTCTCTTTCTTGGCCCAGTCTGTCGGCAGACACTGAGCATCCACCTCCAGCATGCAGGTTGTCATAAAGCGCCCCATAGGAAATGTAGGTCATGTGCTGGTTGTCTCAGTGGAGTTCTGAACTGTAGAGCAACACACATTTTAGGCACCTTTACTTAACATGTTTCTGATAAAAATGATGGAGTGTGATCTTTTTCTTACAAAATAACATTTCATCATTACTAACATAAAGCTAGTTTGGGATCTTTAGTGCGCTTGAGGCATTGCACAAAGGTGTCATGTCGTGTCTTGCCTCTGACCAGTGGAGTGTTCATCCATTGGCTTTCTGGGTAGATCTATTCATGTCCAATTGAATGCTTGCATTGAACTGGATGACAAATAATTTGATAACTATACTACTCTACATTCACTCTACTGCTGCTGGCATGCATTGGCAAATTAACGCAATCTTGCGCAAGGTGTAAATGAGAAATATTTAATTCGTCCCCTGCCCATCACCTGTTCCACTTGGCTCCATGGAATGAGCCCCTCTAGAGGCAAATTTTTAAAACAAAAGATAGTTTTTAAAAATTCCATATGCCGACCTCAAATGATTGTTTCTGGCTTACTTAACCAATTCAAGTTTTTCATTAAACAGCTGTCATATTTTTATTTTGTTACATCTATGATTATAATACCTCCATCTGCTCCATCCCAATTATTTTCAGGGTGAAAAATGGAAGTAGTCCCAAAGTTGGGCTTACATTCCTTCACCCACAAAAAAAGTAAAATAATGGGGAGCCGTGGCCAACGGCCAATAGGTCAAGGGAGCCATGGGTCGAAAAAGTTTGGGAACCACTGGCCTACTGTATGCAAAAAGGGATGTCCTATCATCCTATACACCACATCAACAGAACTACTACATCAGAGGCTCGTTCCTGATCCAGAAAGCCAAGGGCTCCAGGGTAAAGGCAAACAGCGAGGGGAAAAAGAGGCACCTCAGTCTCATAACCCTTTTTAGAGGGAAGTTGTGTCATAACAGTCCTTTCACTTTGACTGTTGTCAGCATGGGCCTTTTTTTCTGTCACCCTTTATGTATGTATGAAGTATTTTTTCATCTTGAACCAGGCCGAAAGTAAACATAGTGCTATAGAAGGTCCAAGGCAAAGACCCAGTCTAACATGATGTGATGTACTTTTAGGAGTACTTTGCTAAATTGGAGCAGGATGGGGGCAGTCCTCATAGATAGAGGGATATCATTCTAAATCCTTTTTTTTTTTTTTTGCACTTGTTTCCAGTCTCATGCTGTTCTGGATAAGGGATTGCCAGAAGCTACCAGAGATAGCGAGCTTTTCATCATATCAGGCAGGGATGCTGTTCATGATAGCTTTGTAGATGATGTCCCTGGCTTTGAAGATGGTGCGGGCTGATGAGGGCAGTCATTGAAGCTCCATTAGGGTGGGGTCGATGTGGTCCTATTTCTTCATGCAATTGATGAGGTGTGCTGCTGCATGGAAAATGCCCTTAAGAAGGTCCAGTGTGGAGTCTGGTAGGCCATGGGATATGGTATTTGCAACATTCAGATGCAACAGTATTGGGGTTTGAAAGCAGATCTGAAGTCGCTTTCTGGAAGGAATGGTCTCTCTTTCTTTGGTAGACAGAGCTGGTAGCAAGCTGGCTTATTTTTCTATGCCGTTTGTTCCTTGAGGTGAAATCAGTGTCCAGGGTGAATCAGACTTGGCACAGGGTGAAAGTTGAGGTTTTAATCCGGTTTAACTTGTTGAGTCATGCCTGGATTAGTTGCTGCCTGTTCTTGGCGAAACGGCAGGAATTCTGTTTTGGTCGGGTTGACCTTCAAGTAGGTACTAGACATCCAGGTCGGGAAGAGGTGCAGAAGTGTGTGAGGCATTGGAAGTCTGGAACACGGGAGACCTTTTAACAGAGTTGTGTGTCAACTGCAGATTGGTAAATCTTGATATTATCTTACAGTAGAGTCCCAAGGAGCTCCATGTTGAGGTTGAAGATTACTGGGAACAAGTTGGAATCCTTGTTAACTTCGCAGGTGATCAAGATCTTCTGGGACCTTGTGGTAACATGAACAACCATTTCAGATAGCCAAATACCTTTAAGCATCCAGGGACAGAACCATAACTGGTTTAGACTCAGCAAAAAATCTTGATTTGCAAATATACAGACTGCAAAATGCATATACCCGCTAATCCATTTCGGTTACGTTTTTAGAGTGTATCTATTCTGTCATAAATTGCCATAATTATAGCGATGGCTGCAACATCACAAGGTAGAGCCTGGATTAAGTGATTGTTTGGGAATTTTACAAAGCGCTATTATGCCCCCCTTATATCTGCCTTATAGTGATCAGAGACTATAATTCTAGAGAATGATGATAAAAGGCCTGAACTGCTTGGAACAGACTTACTCTATATCTCTGTGAGCTGCATGGGACTAGGAACATATTCAAATTAAAGTGAGCTTTGATTTCAGTGCCCTCTGAGTTCAAATTAATTGGAGTCTGATCAGTGTGTAAGTGCTAAGCGCAGCCTTTGGAAGTGGAGAACCTCGCCTGGCAGTTCAGGCTGGATTTTTCCCATTGGAGCGGAGTCAAGACTGATTTGCATATGGCTGGGTCCAAACTGAGGTGACATGGTGTGCAAAATAGCAATGGACTGGGATGCGGCCCGAGTAATTACTAGTGGCTGAGATTGGTTCAAGCACACCATCCATCAATTTGTTTTGTGAACTTCTTTGGAAGTGGCTGGGATCATCTTAGTTCGGATTTGGGTCATATAGGAGGTATGTACATATGCCAGTCCTTTCCCATCTCTGATGGTGCAGCTGTTATCAGAGGGCCAAGGAGTGTCAGCCAATTTACTTTAGAATCATCCGCATTGAACACACAGTAACATTTTTATAAGCGCGCCCAGTCATAGGTCATTGAAATTGTCATTAAAATGTTAATTACCCACATACATTTTTTTTTTATTAGGCGTAGGCCAGATAATTCATGCTAAGTAGCACTTGGGATTAAAGTTTGTAATTTTACATAGCGTGCTAGAAGTAAGCTGTTTGCTAATTTTTCTTCTTCAACAACTGCCTCCCCACAAATCATTTGGGCAAATTTACAATGCTCCTGCGCCACTTTTACGCCGCCGGAGCGGCACTTTTGTGACACTCCAGAGCCGCAGTTTGCCAGCCCATATTTGCAAAGCCGCCCTGAGTGACTTTTCCTGGCCTTGTAAATATGGAGTTAGGCAATGCCTTACTCTGCGTGGAAGGCGCATTCCATGGGTGTTGCTATGGGTGTTCCCACGCAACACCCATGGTTGTTGGCACTGCCCCAGATTTACAACATACCGTAAATCTGGGGTAGCACCAAAACTAATGCCTTCCGAAAGCAGGCATAACGAGGTAAATTTACATTTCTCCTCTATTTTTCCTCTTTCCACGTGTCCTGCATTCTGCAGCACACATAGAACGAGGAAAACGCCTCTTTTGAATGTTTTTGCGCAGGAAGGTGTCCCTTCCAGCACAAAAACATTCATACCAACAACACACACACCATGGTGCAAGGGTGCCTGCATTGGCGCACGGCTGCAATTTGTGCGCTGGCAGAAAGGACAGGAATGCACCCTATCTTGTAGATAAAGCGCATTCCTGCCCTTTTCTTTTGACGTAGGGCAGCGCAGCTAGAAGGCTTGTGGCCCTGCCCTACGTCAAAATATTGTAAATATGCCCCATAGTTCTCCTGCAAGGCACAAGTGAGTTTTGCCGTTAAACAGAGGGCGGGGTGGGGTGGGGGTGACCTTCGAAAAGGGGGTCTTACAGTAGAGTACTGTCCTACATTGTCACATAACAAATCTATCTTGCAAACTGAGTTAGCCTTTATTTCTGGCACAATGAAAGAAGAAAGTGTCATGACATAATGCTGAGGTTCGTATAATTTGCACTGGAATTTTTAACCAGCTAAAGCAGAGGCCATACAATACCCATTGTCGTCACAGACACAGGGTCAATTGTTTCAGAACTACAAGAGTGGGATCTGGTGCTCGACTTTAATGCAATGTCTCCTACATCTCTAACAAGATGTGCAAACGGATTAGTTGTTTCAGAAGTCAAATTGTAAAAACACTATTTGTGAAAACGAAAGATAGCAGACAAAATGTCATAACATCTCAAAGTGTAAAACCGTGCCCCAAAAGAGCAACATGTTTCAGAAAACAAGTTTTTCACGTGTTATCCACATTCCAGCTGCTTTTCAGAAAGTTATTTGCCTCTAGTCAAAGCTGCCTTGGTTTATAGTTGAGTTTTGGGTTTTGAAACATTTCTGAAGAATGGAATGCTTTTAGGGTACTCTTGTGAAGGCAACTTGCCTCTTATTGGAAATAGGTATTTTCAAAGCATCTTCTGATACCAAACACGTTCAGTTTCCAGAATCATAAAGGTTCATTACACGTTAAAAAGATATCGTTTAAATGTTTGTTTATAGCTTTGAAACAGACCTTTGTAGTTAATCTTGGTGCCTAGGTATGAGAGTGGGAGACACTAAGGGGCATATTTACAATGCCCCTACGGCACATTTATGCTGCCGGAGAGTGCAGTGTGCCTACCCATATTTACAAAGCCACCCTGCGTGGCTTTTCATGGCCATGTAAATATGGAGTAAGGCAATGCCTTACTCCGCATGGAAGGGGAGTTCCATGGGTGTTGCTGTGGGTGTTCTCACGCAACACCCATGGTTTTTGACACTGCCCTAGATTTACAACATAGCGTAAATCTGGGGCAGCTCCAAAACTAACGCCTTGCTAAAGCAGACATAATGAGGAGAAATGTTTACATTTACCCTCGTTTTTAACTCTTTCCACCTGCGCGAGGTACACGCCTCCATTGATTGTTTTTGTGCAGTAAGGTGTCCCTTCCTGCACAAAAACAATCATGCCCTTTTCTTTTTTTATGAAGGACAGTGCTGCTAGAAGGCTTGCAGCGCTGCCCTATGCTAAAATATTGTAAATATGCCCCTCAAATTCGGGGTGGGGTGCGGTGGCACAACACAAGTGTTATTTCAAAAAAGCAAAGATCTTGCAAACAATTTTTGAGTCACCGAGTAAGCAAGTGCGTTGTACAAGCCAGCACTTTCCAAACTCCTGCCATTTTTTAAAATTGGCAAGTAGTGTATTTTAAGACTCATTGAGACAAAAATTGCTTTGGAAAAAGGCTGTGAGATGTGCAAACGAAGGAACACTCCTAAAATAACGTGATAGTTTAACGTTGGCCACAATACCAAGCAGCAAGTATTTTGTGCTTATAACAAACTCCGAAGGCAGAGCCGAACACTTTTGCCATAGGAGAACTCATGCCACTATGACAAATTGTGTAAGATCAAAAAGATTGCCTTTCTAACTTGTATGTTATGAGAAATGTTTCCCAGCACACCTTTTGAGCCATGAAATTACGGCTTTGAAAATTATTGTGCCAGAGAACATAGGCATCGAATTAATAGCCAAATAAATCATGGGGCAGAGAGGAAAAAGAACATTAATTCGATCTCCCCGACATGAATATTTTACACAACACGATTAATACGCAAGCTTACTTAGTACTGGCTGGAACCTATCGACTTAGAAGAGATGGTAGGGCGATAATACCCCAGGACCATTGGCTTCTTTATTTTAATCTTGTCAAAGGAAACAGAAATAAACCCAATGTGGTTGGGATCTCCATTTAGACAGTTTCATCTTACATGTTCTGATCCCTAAATTCACATTAAATATTAATGTGTTGGGTTTACATTGGCCTATGATGAAGCGTGCCAAGAAACGTGGTTGAGGGCACTACTTCAAAAACTAGTAGGGCCCCTAAAGTTTCCATGTGGATATCTCCATGTTTAGAGATTTCCATCTATGCTTAGGCAGAGATCTCCATCTTGATAGAATTCACCAACTCTGGGTGGAAATCTCCGTTCAAAACTAAACTCACGAGTCTCCACCCCTTCAGATGTGAGAGTGGAATCTCCGATGACTGCACTTCTACACATAGAGGTACTACTATAAACTCGGATTTCTAGTATCCACCACTGGGCTGACATCTTTGCAGTCAGGGTGGAGTTTGCCACAGCCAGGGTAGAGAACTCCTAAAGTTAGGGCATAAAAAAAAAATATCATTCACCTGAGCTAAATCACAAACAAGTTACACCTATTAATGCTCCAAACACATAAAGATAGCCCACATCTTAGGCTCTATTGTCTTCCCTTTGAACTGCGTGACTAGCCACACCACTGGAGCCCTGATGCAGCCACTAAGATGCAGCCAGCACCACGAAGGGGGAAGAGTTATTTAACAGAAGAGACAGACCTTGTATTTACATTTGTGGTAGCTCACTACAGGAAACTACATGGTATGCTCCATACACCGTAAACGTAGCTGAGAAAGCAGCCATATGTTATGTTAAAAAGGTTTATAAAGCACGCTTATACCTAGAAATAGGCGTCTTGGCGCTAGTGGCAAGAACTCTCAGCATTGTCCATAATAAAATACAAGAGCAAACCCATCTTTTGAGGGGTACCAACTCGCTGGTCCATGGAGAAAAAACAAGTTTTTAGATCCTCCTATGTTTCAAAACGTTTGGTTGAGCTCGTAGATGTTTTACCAGCAGCCGGCACCGGCATGACTCGCGGGTGGGGGGGTTGGCGCAGTGGTGGGTGGGGATGGGTGGGTTTTGTCGCGTGGGCTCGCGGGGGCGGTTGCCAGGGGGTGTTTAGTTTAATTAAAATTTTTAGAAAAACTTACCTTACCGGGTCCCGCGCCACCTCAGCTCCTGGCCGGGTCCCGCGTTTTCCTGCTGCTCTCCTGCTGAACAGGAAGTAGCCACAGGCAGCCTCCCTCCCCTCCCCTCAGCCAATCACAATGCTGCAATGGCAGCGTTGTGATTGGTGCGGACGGTGCCCAGCCGGGCGCCTATGGGGAGGCCATTTTCTCTATGTAGGCTGCAAGCCACTCCTCCCCGACCCGTGCACCCACCCACCCCCAACCAGGCATACCCTTCTGCTTTCTCGCAGTGCGAGAAGCAGAAAATTAAAATGGTATTTAAAATACCATTTTATGTTACTGCTTCCCGCACTGCGAGAAAGCAGTGGGGCGACGCTCCTCCGCCCCCGTTTGCCACTAAATTCCACCATTTTGATGCCATATAGGAAAAACTTCTTCCACCTCAGTGAGCTTTCTTTATACTGGGTACTTGTACTTTGTTGGCTGTACTAGAACTTAGGTATGTGTGGGAACGTACCAGTTAAAGATTTCCTGCAAAAAGAGTGGATCTTTATGCGCCCAACAAAGTGCTTTGAACTGGACACGCTCCATAATTGGAAGCCAATGAAGTTCCCTAATGGATTTGGAAACTGAGCAGAATTTTGGTAACTTCAACAGAACTCTTGCTGCCGCATTTTGCAGAGTCTGAAGTTTATTAAGAAGACTTGTTTGACATCCTACAAATAGTGCATTACGATAATCAATCCTTGATATTACCAAGGCAATGATTACTGTTTTCCTATATTGTAATGGTAGGAATGGTAAGATCTTTAAAAAAACATTTAACGTGAGAAACCAGGAGGAGGTCACTTGGTTTGGATGTTCTATGAAGGTTAATCTGTTGTCAAAAATGAAACTCAGATTTCTCACCTTCTGGGCTGGAGTTGGCAGCGAACCTAAATTAGATGGCCACCAGGAGGAGTTCCAGAAAGTACTGTTATTGCCAAACGCTAACACCTCCGTTCTATCGGAGTTAAGCTTAAGAGAGCTCAACTGCATCCACTGCGCAATACTGTTCATGTACGTGCTGAACTGCAAGGCTACGTTTTCTGGATTAGATGAGATTGCTACCACTAGCTGTGTGTCATCGGCATAAGAACAGACCGAAAAACTGTGTGCTCTGATCAACTGAATAAGTGGGGTGATGTACACATTAAAAAGAGTTGGACTTAAAGAAGAGCCTTGCGGGACCCCACAGGGAAGTTTAAAAGAAGTGGAGGTATATCCTTCCATCATCATTGCTCTCTAATAGTAAGAAAAGATTAAATCAATTTCAGAGCCTCTCCTTTTATGCCTATTTTCTCAAGACGATTGATTAATGCGAGGTGATCCACTGTGTCAAATGCTGCCGATAGGTCTAATAAAATTAAGGATGCATTCTCTCCTGTATCAACAATCGATTTGTTCTTTTCTGTAGCTGCCAGGAGAGCTGACTCTGTGCTGTGTCCAGGCCTAAAACCGTGTTGTATGGAATCAAAAATGTATCTCGTTGACACCCCTTCACACTCCTACCATGAAGTAGCAACTCCTGTCTTCTCACAGTCTGGGGAAGAAACAACAATGGTGAGTATAAACTCTTCCCCCAATAACTTTCCAGCTGTCAACTCTTTCCATGATCGACAACCTGCTGGTCGTCAGATGGCCATGCATACAGCTGGGTGGGGTGGGGGTGGAGGTGCATAAGGGGGTTGGCATGGACACATCTTGGGCTTTGGAAGGATCCGTTTTTCAAACAGCAGTTATCCGTACGACGGAATATTAATTACTTGGGGCAGCCAAAGGCCCATTAGGAAGAATTCTCTGTGTGCTTGAGAGAGACACCTGTGTCTTGGAGAACTGTCTTCAAGATATGTGAAAGTTGCACTGGAAACCTCTTCATTTATTGAAGGAGCAGAGTGCAAGACAACATGCATGACCTAATGGCCAGAGCTGCTGACTTTGAAACTGAGGAAACAGGTTTGAGTTCTTGCGTTGGCTCAACATTGTGTGATTCTCAGCAAATCACTTAATTTCCCCATGCCTTAAAAGAAAAAAAAACCTGACCTTGTGTAATGTATTCCGGTACTTATGTAAAGCACTCTAATGCCCTTGGAGCAAGGTTGCACTATATAAAACTGCAAAAAAAATGTCTTGGCCATGCAGATGATAAAAGTTATGTCCCACTAGTGCCAAAATCAACCTGCAAGGACAAGGCAAGCACAGGCCTTGAGGCACCACAACAACCTATCAGTAATACACCTGCACCAACCACAGACTGTAAACAATACACCTGTACCTCCCACAAACTCCCTTAGCAGTACACCTTGTTGCTTGAATATGAATTTACCTTGAAAAAACAAAAGACAAGAGGCATGTGGCAAAACAGGAACAGTTGGTTTTAAATGCTGCGGCCAGGAGTTCAGCTTACAGAAATGGGCCCGAGGACTGTCTCAAGTACAATCAATCCGAGTGATTTTTATACAGTTTTGGGAGCAATAAAAGTATGTCAGACGATCCTTGTTTGGTAAAAGAATGTGGGCTTGTCTGTGGAGTCATAAATAAAAGATCCCTGATAACAAATGCAGGTGGGCCTCGACATTGCGTGGAAACAATGTAGACTTGTGGGTAGTGTGCCCAGATGTCTGGCATGAGGAGCGCGTGATCACTGCGTCTACTGTGTGTGTTGTGTCCTGAATGGCTGCATGTTCCTAACTCCATGTTTCATCTGACTTTATGGTGTTTTGAGAATGTGCGCACCCCTCTGGCCATGTGTGCTTTATTGGGGCCAATTTCCCTGGACCATTGTGGTGTCGCTGCGCTTATCTGGGGGATGGACATGAGCTTCCCGTTCATGTGTTTGTTTTCCGGCTACGTGCCACCCCACCTGTCGATCAGTTACTGCGTACCTGGGTTACAGAGCCTGCCTGGTCACGTATTTTCGAGTCGGGGTTGATGGAGAGTTCATGATGGGCAAATCTGACCATAGCGATGCGTTTTTCGTTTGTGTATGCGAGTGTACCATCATAAGCATTAGCATCGTTTTTATCAATATCAATAACCTCACCACCCATAAGCACTCCACCTCTAGTGACCTCAGTTTTGCATAGCTAGAGATATGGTTGTCCCCCTCATTGACATGGACATTAATCCCCAAACCCCTAAACCTTTCATTCAACATTTCACTCACTCGTCCAAATATTTTTCTGTGAACTTGTTTTTATCATCCACAAATCTTATAATATCAAACTCTAATCTTTGAACACATTTGTAAATAAATCACAATTGCACCAAACATCTACATGTGTGTGCTTTCAAGCGTGTGTAGCTATATAAACTACTTATGCTTATAACATGTATGGACGTATTGTGCTACAGATTCTGTTTTGGTTGGCATTTTTCCCTGATGTAATATAAATGCATACATCAACATGCATCGCTAACAGGATAAGGTCACTTCGCTGAAAAAACAATGAAAATAGAGCTGGAGCTATTACCCACTAGCTCAACTTTGCTATCCAAGATACCTCCCGCAGGATCAGGAGATGCGGCAGAATCCATGACAATACACTCACCTTTGGACCTCAAAAACAACGCCTCTTGGAGTGGTTTTCTCCTACCAGACTGCACTGAGATACTTCGCAACATGGCATCCATCAAACCCTCAAACCACTTTGGTGATCCTCTACCCGCCAAGCTCTATAAAGATTTAATCTCGGCCGTTCTCCCTCTTTGGTCCAGGATCATTCATGAATCCCTCTAACGGGGAAAGATTCCGGACTGCCTAAAAGTTGGGCAAGTTACTCCCATTCCTAAGAAGCCCAATGCGGACCTATCAGATCCAAACAACTTCCGACCTATCACCAGCAGCATGACTCTAACGAAATTGCTTGAAAAATGCGTTCACTCGCAGCTCTGCAAACATATTGAGAAATATCATCTCCTGGATCCTCATCAGTCAGGATTCAGAGCAGGGCACAGCACTAAAACGGCACTAACTCACATTGTTGACGACGCCGTGAGAGCCCTTGACCAAAATGTCCCTTGTCTCCTGATCCTTCTAGACCTGTCCTCAGCCTTTGATACCATCAAACACGAAAATTTGATTGATCTCTTACAACATAGGATATGATTGTCGGGCCCGGTCCTAAATTGGTTTGCCTCCTTCCTTCACAACCGCACGCAAAGGATCAAAGTTAATCATGCCCTCACTTCCAGTACCCCTGTCCTGATTGGAGTCCCACAAGGTTCTACGCTCTCGCCCACTCTCTTCAACCTATTTATGGAGCCTCTTGCGGTCATTCTGAACAGAGCTAACATCCAATACCACATGTATGCGGATGACACGCAATTGTACCTGAAGATCTCCTCGCAAGAGGACATAAAAACTTTAAATGCTGCACTTGCCCAAACTCAACAATGGCTAGCTCAGAACCATCTCCTACTAAATACTCTCAAGACGGAATTTCTTTTGATCACCCCACCTAATCACTCAGCTCCTACCCTTGACTGGATTAAACACCTAACTGCTCTGAGCTGCACTCCTCACGTTGTAGACTCTGCCAAATCTTTAGGTATCACCTTGGATAAACCCCTAAACATGCAAGCACACATCAGTGCTACTACTAGGGGAGCCAATTTCCAACTCAACACACTGAAGAAAATCAAACCATTCCTCCCCCCCGAAGATCTCAGGCCGGCGGTTCAATCCCTGATTATACCTAGATTGGAATATGGGTTGGTGACCCTCGCAGGACTTCCCAAAGCTAGCCTGGCCCCTCTCAGAGCTACCTTGAATGCTTCGGCCAGGCTTTTAATGGGTTCTAGGAAATTTGATCACATTTCACCCGACCTTTTGCAGCTAAACTGGTTATCTATTGAAGCTAGAATCCGACTCAAGATAGCTTGTCTGACTCATAAAGCCATACACCACATTATCCCATACTATCTAGCTAATAAACTTGAGCTATTGGGCTCCAACCGGAACCTCAGAAGTACGTCCACCCTTCTCTTGAAACCTCCAAGATTCAAAAAGAAAAGATCGTACAACCGTGCGTTCTCCGGTCTTGCTCCAAGAATCTGGAACTCCTTGCCATCAGAGATCAGATCAAATCCTTCCACTACTTCCTTTAAAAAACTGGTCAAAAGACTACTAATGAACGAACGTTAATCGCGCTGATCATGTTAGTATGTTCTGTTAATAACCAAAATCTTGAAATATTTTTCACTGATGTTCTATGACATATTTTTCCCTTCTTTTTGTTCTAGTCCTAGATAGCTCCTTTAACTGCATCAACTGTTGATTTTTGCTCGCTCCCTTTTTGTTAATATTCCTTGATGCACATCGCACATCTTGGTTCTTTCTATTTGTATGATGTTTTACTTGGAGCGCTATATTGCACCACTGATACACCCTACTCTTCATGAATGTATTACCTTCTTTATGTTCTGTATAATTGCTGACGACAACGCTGTACAGCGCTCTGATACCCCATTGGGTCTTGTTCGCGCTCTATAAAACTTTCAACATAAAATATAAATAAATAAGGTAAGCAGGTTTTATAACCCATCAAAAGTAGTAGCTTTCAGTAAAGAAATGTATATTCTCTATTACTTATTATGTAGGGGACAGTCCTGGTGAATGGGCAAATGAAAGAAAATAACACTAGGATTCAAGCAGGACATGAAAACTTGAAATGAAGAAATCAAATATAAAAACATGTTAGGAACGTAAGGGGCAAAATCTATTTCTACGTGTAAAAGGGAAAAAAGTATAAGATAAATTACAATAGTCCAATAAAAAAATGATAGACGAAATATTATAAGTTTAGTGAATTGATTAACTAAAACACAAATATCCAACAGAAGTAAAGTCACCCCCGACACAGATGGAGTGTCAGAGGAGCTCTAATGGGTTGGATGCAAAAGATCCTGGATTCCTCAGTCTCTGTTTTGAGCACCACAACAAATATATTCTCAGATGCAGACAGGTGGCTAAGTACGGCTCGACCTGACAGACCCTGAGGTAGGAGTGGAAGCAACTTGTAGCAACGCACTAGGTAAAAAGATAGCAGCAGGTAGGGAAGGGTAAGATAACAGACGATATGAAATGCTTGCTATAAAGGGGCTCAGGGGGGTAAATTGTTTTTTTTTTTTGTGGAGTTTTATATAGCGCAAACTAGACCCGAAGGTATCGGAGCGCTTTACATGAGCACAGTTACTTTTTGTTTTTAGTTAGGCACGGGGAGATAAAGTGATTTGCCCAGAATAATTTGTGTAATGTCAGCCCTACATACAATTATGTTGGCAAACAGACACTTGTTTATAAAAGAATGGTAAAACTGTGCTAACTCATGGTTACAGCAACCATGATGTGGTGATGGTTCATTATTGTAAGTGGTTATGTTCAGCAATTATGATGATGAACTTGTGTATCATATGTCATTAAGGTAGATATTTGTGTTGTTCATCATGAATCTCTGCTTACACCAAAATTTTGAGTAAAAAGATCATGATTATGTACAGAACACAACAGATTTTTAAAGCTGATGTCATATGACAATGTTTTATAAGGTTGTTCAATTATTCGAGCTTTTGCATTGTAAAGTTTCATTCTGCCAACATATTCATATAAAATTGCCAACATGGTCTGTCACAACTTACATTTAAATCAACAGAAATAGTCAATCAATCAACTGATTTGATAATGGTAATACCAACATGGACATACCCAAAACACAGTAAACAAGAGACATGACTGGACAAAACTTTCAATACATCTGTGCACTAATGTTTTTAGATATACATCTCACTGTCTTTCTGTTTTCAAATGCTTCCAGCTGAGCATGGAGGGTCAGGCTGTTCTCAAGACCTCCTGTGCACTGGTATGGGTTAGGAGTGGTGCAAATGTGACTGAGATGATATCACAAGCAAATCCTGTTTCTCTTCCAGGGAATCCTCATCAAAGTCATAAGCATTAGAATGTTCATGCCTACGTGCGGGATCCCTGAGCACATATTAATATATACTATATATGTATGTATAGAATAAAACATGTACATAGTACTCTAACAGACATTTACATATAACTATGCAGCCTATGTTAAGAGCTAAAAATGCCCAATGTACATTGGATTTTCCTTTAATAAACCTCTTACCAGACTCCAGCATTTCTGTAAGTAGAAAATCAGAAAGCATAAGGTTCAAAACCACAGCCTTTATTGAAGAGAAAATTGCAAGGGAATTTTAGCCAATAGGCTGCATTAAAAGCATAACAAGAGAATACTGGCACCGTGCCTTTAAGACCTTCAGAACCTCCTGTATCCCAATATGCCCCAAAGGTGACAGTTAGGTCAGTTCTTTTCTCCAGTTCCTTCAGTGAGGATCCGGAGCATTGAGCTCTCTCAGTTCTTGACTTTTTATCAGAAATTGCTTATAAAAAAAAAAATTCTGTGCTTCACTCAATGTCTTTTTACTCCTACAGTGAGGTAGAATAGTTTTCTGACAGGAATTCCTATCAAAAAATGCCTTCATTTTTGTCAAGTGCCCTGCCTGTAGCAAAAAAAGGCTCAGACTGACCCCCACTCAGTTTGCATCTTATGCCTACCTCATACTCATCTGCCCGAGTCTTGCAACCATTGCCAGAAGCTCTCTAAAAGAACTTTAGGATAGAGGAGCTCCCCCACCTTCCTCCAAGACTACATCTCTTCACAGGACTCCATCCAGAGGCAGATCTCCATACAGGTGTGAAAGAAGGAGAACAAGATCTACTTCAAGAGGTAAGAACATACTTGTTTGGTCTCCGTCGGCGTCTGGATCGATGTCAAGAGTGCCCGCGAGGCACTCTTCGTCTTCAATGCAGCCGTCGGTGACAAAACAATGACATCAGACGTCAAGGGACTCTACGTCAAGAAGGGCTCCATCGACAGTGATACACAAGTCATCGAAGACCACTGATTCAAGGAAGGTTCTCAGCTCTATGTCAACGCAAGAGAAGGCTCCGTCGACAATGAGTGTCCACCAGTCGACGGCGAGGCATCCGCATCAGACAGTCACCCAATCAACGGCCTCCCATTGTCATTCGGCGTCGAGGCATACTACGACAAAGACTCCGATGGCTTCCCTTCGACGTTCAATGTCAAGAAACACTTCTCCAAGGCAGTCTCCATTAACGGCAACCAGGCGCCGCTCCACATCGACGCAGACATCTCCATTGGCGGCAACTAGGTGCAGCTCCACGTCAAGGCAGAGGACTCCGTCCGTGGCATCAAGGCACCACTCAACATCGAGGCAGATGTCTCCTGCGGCAACCAGGCACCTCCAGACATCCAAGCACGGATTTCTGGCGGTGACATCCAGGCGCTATTCGAAGTCGAGTCAAACACCTTCTAGGTACTCTTCGCCAACGGCAGCAAGACTCCGGTCACTCCTTCCCTAAGCATTGTGACCAGTCCATGAGTCCACCGTCAATGACAGCACCTTGTCGCTCGACGTTAAGGCAGCATCCCTCCATTGACAGGCCTACGCAGCATGAAAGGGATTCAGTTGCATCTTCAGGAGCTTCTTCCTACTCCTCTGCACAGGGACAAACAACTCCCCAACAACCAGAGGCTCAGCAGACATCTATTCATCTTTCTCCACGTAGGCTGGAGAGTGTCCACTACTGGCCTGTGCAACAGAGTCCAGATTCACACTACTCTCTGACCTATTCACCCTCAGGGTCTCCACCAAGGACACTGTCTCCAAAGCCACCCCCTGAAGACTCCTCTAGCGCGCTTTGAGGAGGCCAGCGCTCAAATGTCCCCAACAAGGTCCAGGGTACCTAGAGAGACCACTCCTTGCTGCAGAACCTTCTATCACCCTCCGGGCGATAACCCTTTGTTCATCGAACAAATCATGGAAATCTTCACAATAAATGATAATCTTCAAGGACCCAAGATCTTCCTGGGTGATTTTAATCTGCACTGGAATGACCTGAATGACCCCGCAGTGAATAGCTTAAAATCCTTCCTATTAAACCATGAGTTGTCCCAAATTTGCGACAGACCTACACACAACAAGGGTGAGACTTTGGACCTTATCATCGCTAAGTCGGACACTATCTCCTTAGAGTCTATTACCCCATGTGATTGGACAGACCATTATCGCATCACCTTCCTCATCAACTTAAAGGAGATCCCAAAGATTGGCCAACCGAAGAAAATCAAACATTGGAAAAGGAATCTTCGTAATATAATCCACAATGAACTAACCACTCTATGCAATAACACCTTAATCCCACAGACCAACATGGAGGATGTCAATGACCTCACAGACTACTACAATACTTCAATACTGGAAGTCATGGACTCCATCGCGCCCCTACAACAGAAAAATATTTCCAATAAAAACTCAAAGCCATGGTTCAATGATAACTTGAACACAGAAAGAGGCAATCTAAGAACAGCAGAAAGATCATGGAGATACTCCCCATCCGTGGAATCGCTAAAACACTTAAGATCAATGAGGAACACATACAATAGAAGAATAAGACAAGTGAAAGCTAAGTTTATCAGAACTCAATTCGACCAAGCCAGAAATAGGCCCAAAAAACTATTCGAAATAATCAAACAGCAGTCACACAACACATCAAACCCGTTAGACTCCGGATCCAGTACCCTGCCAAATTGCGAAGAACTGGCCACCTTCTTCAAGGATAAAACAACAAAGATAGAGAACGAACTTCAACTAGCGAAGGAACTACTACCCGCTGCCCCAGTCAGCTTTTCATACACCTCCCAATTTACAGAAGGGAAGGAACCACCCTGCCCCCCCTCCAAAAACAATGCCACTTGGAACACCTTCTCCCCAATCAGCGAACAGGAAATGTACAACATTCTTTCTTCTTTAAACCCATCTAACCACTTCACAGACCCTCTACCTCCCAGCATATTCAAAGAGATCAAAACCTGTATTCTCCCACTATGATCAAAGATTGTAACCGCCTCACTACATCAAGGCATACTGACTGCCTAAAAATCGGTCAAGTAACACCCATCTTAAAAAAACCTATGGCAGACTGCTCTGATCCTAACAACTTCCGGCCCATCTACAACATCCCCACGCTGGCAAAGCTCTTAGAAAAATGTGTACAGAACCAACTCTGCAATCACATAGAAAACTTTCAACTACTCGATCAACACCAATCAGGCTTCCGTCAAGATCACTGCACAGAATCTGCCCTTACTCATATTGTAGATGACATACTAAGAATGCTGGATCATAACGAATCATGTCTTCTAATATTGCTTGATTTATCAGCTGCCTTTGACACCGTCAAACACGACAACCTACTGAAACTACTGGAACAAAGGATGGGCTTATCAGGGGTCTGATTACAATGGTTCTCTTCATTCCTCCAAAACAGAGCCTTAAGAGTCAAATTGAATCAATCTCTCTCTAAGTCCCACGCAATAACTCTTGGTGTTCCTCAAGGATCCTCTCTCTCCCCCATTCTCTTTAACCTATTCCTGGAACCACTAGCAAACCTCCTAAAATCTTCTAACATCCACTACCATATGTACGCGGGTGACACTCAGCTATATCTCAAAATCGCCTCTCCAGATGACATTATATCCCTCAATTCCATCCTACAAAATACACACCTCTGGCTCACGGTTAACCACCTCAAACTCAATGATGATAAAACTGAATTTCTTCTCATCTCTCCGCCGAATAACAACCCCAAGATTGATCTGTGGTTGAAACATCTTACAGCCCTCAAATGCTCGCCCCACATCATAGACTCTGCCAGATCCTTAGGTATTACATTAGACAAACACCTAAATATGCAGGATCACATTAGTGCAGCCACCAAAGGAGCAAACTACCAACTGAGCATTCTGCGGAAACTTAAACCCTACCTGCCACACGAAGATCTAAAACAAGCGGTCCAAGCCCTAGTATTACCCAGACTGGATTATGGTAGTGCCACACTATGTGGCCTACTAGATACAAACTGGCCCCCCTAAGAGCCTCCCTCAATGCAGCAGCAAGACTTGTCCTCAGAACTAAAAGAAATGCGCACATCTCACCAGCCCTAAAAACCTTAAACTGGCTACCATACGAAGCAAGAATCCAACTGAAAATTGCTTGCATGACGCACAAAGCGTTACACTTCAACACCCCCAGTTACCTGGCCCAAAAGCTAGAAAAATCAGGGGGCAGCAGACCCTCACGAAGTGCGCTCACTTTGCTTCTGAAACCCCAACGAACCCACAGAAAGAAAACTGGAGATAGAGCATTCTCGGCTATCCCACCCAAGATATGGAACTCTCTACCACCGGACCTTCGCCTAATTTCCTCTACCTCCGCCTTCAAAAAAGAAGCCAAATCTTATCTACTGACTAAGTTCTTTCCCTAAGTCAATATATCGGTGACATTGAAAAGGTATAGATACCAAACTCTTATGTAGATTGTCCTTCCTAGTACTGGCTTTATTCAAGTTCAATCCCTGTAAACCTATTTTTAATTTATGATATGTTCGGCTCTCACGCTTATGTTTGCCTGTTGACCAGACCAATTGTTAATCGTATTCTCTACATGTAAAGCGCTCTGATACCCACTATGGTCACGTTCGCGCTATACAAAACTTTATAAATAAATAAAAAATAAGAACACGGTCACAAACAAGAAGCAGATCTCGACACAGGGCAAAGTCTCCTACACCTGCAAGGAGATCTTGAAGGTCTCGCTCATGTCATCGAGAACGTAGATCCACTACGTGGTCTATATTAAAGAGGGACTACTCACCAACTCTTGTGGACACTCCACCAGTGATATTATCCCCAATATATGACCTAAATACATTCAACGAAGTGTTGGTTAGAGGGGCTGCCAAGCTGAACATAGATATTCCAGCACCCGCAACAACCTCATTGGTCATTTTCGAGATCTTACATCATAGGTCCTCATCTATACCATTGCTATCACTGGTTCCAGCCAGCTGGGCATGGACATTCTCCTTACCCCGGCCTCCCTTCAAGCGGCTCCTGTAAGAATTTTGAAGTAGTATAAGGCTCTGGATCAGGACCCTTTATTTCTAAGAACCGACCCTTCACCAGACTCTGTTATTATAGCCGCCTCCAAGAAGATGCACTCCATTGCACCTTCATCACCCGTCGGACAAGGACAGCATGCAAATAGATTCCATGGGCAGGAAAATATGCGGCACCTCCTCCTCTTTATGAAGGTATCTAGTGCACAAGCTTTGCTAGGTCGCTACGATAGATCGCTATGGGACTCATTCACCAGATTCATAGAAAAGCTTCCTAGGGAACAATAATAGGACTTTGAAGAGATCCTGCAAGAAGTAGGTCTGGTTGCTAACCAAGTAATTAGTACAGCGGCAGATGGCTCTGACCTTGCGCCGCACAACTATTCCCATGGTATATGTGCCCGACGTTCATCATGGCTTCATCTTACAGGCCTGAAGCCAGAGGCACAGCAACGCATTCTCAATCTACCTTTCACCGGTAATTAATTGTTTCGCTGCCACACGGATGATGAGATGGCAAAAATAAAAACCGAGTTGGACACACTCAAGGCTGTCGGGCTAGAAAAATGAAAGAACTTCCGTCAACGATACAGGCCTTATGACAGGTGCCCTTACCATCAGAGGGTTCAAACGACAACACCAACAAGCCAGATCTCACTACTAACCCGGCAGATCAACGCGTGGACGAGAAGCTAATAGACAACCACCAGCTTCCTCCAAGACACCAGGAAATCAATGAGGTGGTGCTTCCCATTTTGCTATTACCCTCTCTGGTTGGGGAGTATCAGCGAACATCTAAACGAATGGCGCAACATCATCAGTGATAACAGGGTGCTAAATATTGCAGAGAATGGGTACGCACTGCGCTTCAAATCCCCACCTTCGCAAGTTCCACCATCAGAAACCTCTTGCCATCAGCAAAGGCTTCTACAGAACGATCTACTTCGCAAAGAGGCCATAGAGGCGGTTCTCCTCTCTGAGGGGAGTGGGAGTTCATTCTCGGTATTTCCTAGTAAGGAAAAAAGGCCCCAACAGAGAATTCAGACCCATTCTGGACTTACGCCTCCTAAATAAATACATAAGAAAGGAGAAATCCAGAATGCCTGCTCTCCACCAGATATACCCCCAGCTCCATCAGGGGTACTGGATGAGTTCCACCGACCCACTGGATGCCTACTTCCACATCCCAATTGCCAGGAAGCATTGGCCGTTTCTGAGGTTCAAAGTGGCATCCAAACATTACCAGTACAAGGTTGTGGCCGTTCGACCTGAAATCAGCTCCTCGCACATTCTCGAAGTTCATGGCCGTCATAGCAGAAGCTTTACGAAGGAAAAGCATATTAATCTACCCATACCTAGACGACTCGCTGGTGAAAAGCTCCTCTCCAGATCAAGCAAGCAAACATTATCATGTTTGTACCGAGACTCTCCAATCTTTAGGTCTCCAGGTCATTGCCGAGAAATCCATCCAGATCTTAGGTCTAAGACTGCACTACCTAGGTGTGACCCTAGACACAAAAATCACAAAAGTGTGTCCTTCGGAGGAGAGACTATCCTCAATTGCTTGGAAGTGTTCTAACCTCTTACACATGCTGCACCCATCAGCCAGACAGATGGCTTTGCTACTGGGGTCAATGGCCTCATGCATATTCCTGGTCCTCAATGCCAGACTACACGAGGCCACTCCAACAGAATCTGGAGGATCAGTGGAACCAATACACTGACTATTGGAACAACAGGCTCACCCTGTCACAAGCGGCACAAAGTTTGCTACAGTGGTGGTCTGAATGGAAAAATCTCTTCATCAGTGTCCCGTTTCACCACGACACTCTGACGCAAACGCTCATACCAGATGCGTCTCTCTAGGGCTCACATAGGCACCCTATAGACACAGGGCCTGGGGTCCGCCAAGGAGCAATTATACCACATCAACATGCTGGAGCTGCGGGATGTCCATCTAGCCCTCAAGTCCTTTTATCTCTCCATCCAAACAAAGTGCTCCTAGTCTACGACACAACCAGGATGCATCTAACAAGCAAGGGGGCACTCTCACTCGCCACCTATCCCTGAAAGCGCAGGCCTTCTGGAATTTGCTCATAACGAGGAAGCTGACAATCTTGGCGATTCACCTGCCAGAAGTCCACAACACACAAGCAGACTCTCTCGGCCGAAACGCACGACTGGATTCTGCACAATGATGTTGTGCAACACATTTCTCGAGAATGGGGGCATCCATAGATCGGCCTGTTTGCAGATGAAAGCAACAAAGAAAGCCAAGACTTTGCATCCAGGTTCTACCAACCAGGAACAAAGGGGAATGTCCTTTTGATCGACTGGTCCGGAACATTTCTGTATGCGTTACCTCCCATTCCCCTGATACAGAGTCATCAACAAGCTGTACCAAGCCAGGACCAGAATGATCCTAATAGCTCCAGAGTGGCCTCACCAGTGGTGGTACCTAGATCTCCCCCACATGTCAGAAAGACCACACAGGAGGCTGCCATGCAGGCGGATTTCCTCTACAAGCTCGGAGGGAAGATTTTCCATCCCAACCTTCCCTCGCTGAGCTTGACAGCATGGCTCCTGAATTCCTACAGTATGGACACTTAGGCCTTTTGCACGAATGCATGGACATTCTTCAGGAGTCCAGGAGGTTCTCAACCAGATGCTTTTACGCTTCCAAGTGGAAGACATTTTGCATCTGGTGTTTTCAAAATGATTTCCAACCAATTACGGGGCAGGAGGATATAATATTATCTTACCTTCTCCGTTTAGAAAAATCTGGCCTGCAATTCTCATCCATTAAGGTACATCTTGCATCCATAACTGCTAATAGAAAGTCCCCAACACAAAGGCCATTCTTCCAGATTCCTGTATTGAAGGATTTCTTAGAAGGATTGAAGGAGGTGTTCCCACCAGTACACTCTCCTTCTCTCCCTTGGAAACTGAATGTGGCACTTTCAAAGCTCATGGGGCCACCGTTCAAACCCACACATAAAGCAAACTTACAACACCTTACCTGGAAAGTTGCTTTCCTGGCAGCGATCACTTCGGCACGTAGGGTCAATGAGATTCATTCTCTCTGCGCCATAGAGCCCTACACAGTGTTCCATGCTAACAGGGTGGTGATGAGGACTCATCTGAGTTTTCTCACCCAAAGTAGTGTCTGATTTCCACATTAACCAAAGGATTTCTCTCTCTACATTCTTTCCAAACCCTTACACACCAGCGGAAAGAGCGTTACACTCTTTAGATCTCAAAAGAGTTTTGAAATTCTATTTGTTAATTATGGTCCTATGAGAACAGGCCTCACATCCTCTAAATAGTCCATCTCTAGAAGCATAGTTTCTTGTATCCTGTTAACTTACCAGTTAGTCCCTGCCAGACCCAAAGCCCACTCTACAAGGGGCAAGGCGGCAACAGCAGCTCTACTAAAGAATGTCCCAGTCTCCGAAATATGCAAAGCTGCTACTTGGAGATCGGTGCATACTTTCACAAGGCATTACTGTCTAGATTCCGACACTAAGAAAGACACACAAGTAGGGCAGGCTTCTATAAGAAATCGATTTTAGTGATGATGACTACTGCTTTTAATTATTCCTGACTCGTCCGCAGGGTTGTGGGATGGGCTTGCTACTCTATTCTAATACTTATGACTATTGGTGAGGATCCCTTGGAAGAGAAGGATAAATTACTTACCTGTAATTCTAGTTCTCTTCCAGAGGATTCCTCATCAAAGTCATATGTCATAAGCAACCCGCCCACCTCCCCGGACGAGTCTTGCATGCAGCAGTTTATACATTTCTTTGTTTTGTTTATTCATGTCACTGTAAAAAAGAACTGACCTAACTGTCATCTTTGGGGCATGATGGGATACAGGAGGTCCTGGAGGTCTCATAGGCACAGTGCCAGTATTCTCTTGTTCTACTTTTAATGCAGCCTATTGGCTAATAATGTCTTTGTATTCCCTTGCAACTTTCTCTTCAATAAAGGCTGTGGTGTTGAACCATATGATCTCTGTTTTTCTATTTACAGAAATGCTTGAGACTGGTAAGAGGTTTATTGAAAGGAAAATTCAATGTACATGGGGCAGTTTTAGCCCTTAACATAGGCTGCATAGTAATTTGTAAATATATATATATTAAAGTACTATGTACATATTTTATTCTATTCATACATATATGGTATATATTCAATATGTGCTCCGGGGTCCCCGCACGTAGTGGGGAATATTCTAATGCTTATGACTTTGATGAGTATTCCCCTGGAAGAGAACTAGGATTACAGGTAAGTACCTTATCCGTCTTCAGGTGCACGCAGTGCAAGAGATCCTCCCAGCATTTTCTGGCACTCCTTCCCGTTGTGCGTGTGGACACGCATTGCACTGCAGCTTACGGCAATATTTTTCTAGATCTATGTTTGCACTGCATGACTCAAGTGGTTGTTAGGTCCCGATATAGCTGAGACTTCCACTGGGGGTCATTTTGTGGAAACTGATGACCAAGGGAGCAGAGGGATGGAGGAGGATGGTGTTGTGGTGAATAGAAGGCTCCGGTTAGACCTACTTCCTGTTAGTGTATGTCATTTACTGTTTGTAGTGGTAGGCAGTGATCTTCATAGACATAGCTGAAGCGGAGAAAAACTGTTTAAAGTACATGTAATCTATTTCGTTACTTTTTTAAAGGGCTAATACAAGTAAATAGACATTATTATGTAACGTGTGATTGATGTTTGGTTTCATAATATATGCATCATTAAGAAAATAATGTGTATGAGTACGCTTATAACAATGAGGCTTGCCTTTTTAGGTCTCGCCTAGAGCGCAGCGCGAATGCGCTGCTCTAGGAGAGGGCCTCTTGGAATCACTCCAGACATTCAGAAAGCTTTCAGAAAGCTCGTGCATGTGGTTGTCACATCAATTGGCCTTTGCGTGTGGCTTTCAAGAAATGAAAGCACGCAATTGGCCAAAGGCGGGTGATGTCCCACCTCTTCTTAAAATGTTCACTCCCATGGCCTAGGGGTCTCGGGAGCGAGCAGGCTGGCAGATGCATTCCTCCTTGGTCACGTGCTTTCACTTCGCTTTTGCTTGTTATCTGCTAAAGCGATTTATTGCCTGCCTTGCTTAAACTAGTATCCTGTTACTAATTGATTCCCAGCTTCCACTGCTTGTTCTGTTTTGGTGGCGCTGGGGTTTAAGTGATTTGCCCAGAATCACGGGAGGTTGAGCCCACGCTGGGATGGACCTCCCCCATGCCCGGAGGCAGAAAGGTAGACGACTTTGGTGTAGAAGTTGTGCTTCTCATGTAAAACGCTTTAATGCTTGCTTTGTATTTTGGTACTAGGGGCGCACAAACGTACCCTGCTCTTGAGCGCTTGCTCGTGATATATGACGAAGCAATGCTGTGCACGGTGCCATCTGACGTTTGTTATGACTCTGGCATCACTATAACGCCAGCCTAGCATCTCGTACTACCATGCTTTGAATGAGTTCTTTAGGCACACAGATTGACCGGCCCTCGTATTGTTCCACGTAATAAATACCTGAAATGCGGTCTCGCTCCTTTCAATTGAGCAAATAATTGTCTGGCCTTTGCGCGGTTTATTGTGACAAAGGGCTCTTAGAGGTGATACTTATAGAGGCCAAGAATAGAATCGTCATGAAGTACGAGTCTGCCTCTCATACCTAGAGATGATCCCCAGAGAGGCCAGTTAGTTACATAGTTCAAGGGTTAAAATCGTCATTAAGACGGAGCCACCACTGCTGAGACGCCAATGCTTGATTTTTCACGGAGGCTTACTTAACCCCTGAAGTTCCCAACAGCCTATTCTTGGGGTGGGGTCTCTTATCTTGGTGTTCTTGAGGCTGACTTCTGGCGCCCTCCCCGCCCCCCAGATGCATGTCAGGAAACAAAGAAAAGCCAGGCAAACCGGGATTTCTTTTTCCTGTTAAAGGCCATACGTGTAATCAGTGTAAATTCCTGGCTGACGTCAAAGGCACACAATGTTCTAAGCTCTTATCCCCATCCCCCGTCTTCACACCCCCTCCCTCTCCATTTCCTGCACCCTCCAGGCGCCGTTTCTGTTCACTATGCTCTCTAGTCGCCCTGAGTTGAGGGCATAGCTCATGAGCGAGAAGGGATGGGTGAAAGCCTTGGAAAGTTCTCGTTTCCCAGTTCTCTAGCTCATCCAGGCCTGATTTTCCTTTGCATTCTGGGACTCGCAGTCCTGGATTTATATTAGGATTAAGAGGACTACAACACTCTGATTTGATTTAAAAAATTAAAAAACACTTGTGCAAGGCTGGGAGAAACCTGCGAGCTTTAGTCCCCCCCCAGCCTTCCACTTTTTGCACCCTCGGTCTTGCTCACTCTTTACCCTGAAAGGGCGCAGCATAGGTGTGGGGATGGGGGCGTGGCGCCGACATTCTCCAGTTTCATTTCCTTTTTTGCGTATTTTTTAAATTTATTTTTATTAATGTATACAACTATCTATACATTTATAATTTAACGCCGGTTAAAGTCAGATTTAAATTGGTAGGTTCTCAGGCGTGCCTTGGACCTCTTATAGCCCTTGCATATAATGTACCCGAATAAAGAATGCTCCTCCCTCAGAAGGGGCCTCCATGTATCTACCTGGGATTTTTTCCAAGCCTGAGGGCGAGTGGGGGGTTCTCCTGCTCACTCATTCCTGGGAAATGAGCTGTGCGGGGGAGAGCAGAGGGAGTGGTAGATGGGGCAGCGAAGCTATCCTCTCAGACATCTGAGACAGAACTCTCGCCTCTGGAGAGACACCCAAGACAGCCCTCTCACCTCCTGCGTAGGAATCCGATATTGAGCTCTTCAGAGACACCCACAAAGGAATCCGAGATTAACTTTTCACCTCCAGAGACAGACCCATCACATCACCTGTCACCGAAAAATCCGAGACGGACTTTTCCCTTGCAGAGGCAGGTCTATCACCTCACACCTAGACAGACAAGCATTTGTTTAAATTATTGCATTGTAAATGCTTGTTTTCGAAGTGCATGCAGTAACAATCTCTGTTTTCGTGGAGTGGGCCATCAGATGTTTCTAGGAGGCTAAATAGCCTGTCTCTGTAGTAAGTGACCCGACCACTGAGAGCTGGTAACCCCGCCTCCACCTGCACTCCCCTGAACATGTGGGTTTGATTCGTGTTTGAAACGGGTGGCAGTGCAGTGCAGTGCAGTGCAGCCCTGTTCAGAGAAAGGGAGCCGGTGATGTTTGTTCCGGTCGTGAAACAAACAGTACACATGAACGTGGAATTCACACGCCAGAATAGGTAATTTATGCACATTACTTATATTCCAGCCTATATTTGTGTGCAGACAGTATTGCTAGATCTGTTTGAGCTATCGCTTTACCCTTTCGTTGATGTTTTGCAATCATTGCTTTACAACAATACATACGAGTTTCAAATTGCAGTACGCTTTAATGTGTTTTACCTGTTCTCTTATGCAATGAACGTTTTGCTATGGCATTCAGTGAAAGTAAAGAAAAGCATTAGGATACTCAGCGCTGGTGTCATATATATATATATATATATATTTATTTATATATATATATTTATTTACTTTCAGACCTGCTGCAGTGCAACTTGGTTCAAAAAATAAATAAAGGGAATAGTTCTCGCATAGGCGAGACCTATTGGCGTTGACAATGCTTGTGTTCAAAGGTGGTCGCTTTACATTTTGCAGTGCGTCTGTGTTTGTTAATATAATGTGCACCAGTGTGTTTTCTGTTTTGGTACTAGCATGTAATGGTCTTTTGTAGCAATGTAAAAAATAAAATTTAGCTCTTACCAAGTGTTTTGCATTTTCTTTTTAGGAGCCGTTTTTACATTTTCCATCGAGGATGTTTTAATTATACAGACCTCTCCCAGTCGACTTCACATGTTTTTAATATTTTTAGGTGCGCTCCCGTTTGTATCCCAGCTAGCTATACCGCGTGGCCCCCACATTAATCACTCCCTCCCCCCCTCCCTAAGTAGGGTTAAAGCAGGGCTGCAAGGTTACCTTTCTCCAAGCCAAGGTGTTGTTTTTCCAAAGGTTAAAATTAAAAAATGCGCTTAAACTTAGTCCACTCGGTATCTTTATTTTATGTTTTGTTATGTTGATTTATGCCTCTTTGGACGCAGCGTCTTTTCTGTGTTGACAAATAGCCTCCCGGATTTCCCCACAGTTCGTTCTGAAATCTTTTCATCAAATCAAACTTTTTGAAATGCTAATGGCCCATCAGGGGTGGAGTAGGAGGTTGCATTCAAGCATTCGGTGTCAGCCAGCCCTGTAGGTATGTTAAACGCACTTTACTATGGAGAGTTCACACTTCTTTGTTGGCTTTGGGATTGGGATGGTGCGACTAAATGGAGACAGGCCCGCTGTGACTAGACGCAGAGATGCAATGCTGTCTCTGGCTTCCAGTCGGCTTTGTTATCCAAAGCAATAATATAAATGTGAGCAAATTACTCCCCTTTTTACAAACCTACCTGGCCAGTTACAATCACTCTGGTTCTTTTTTATTCCGAGGAACTTTTACTTCTAATGCGCACAACTGCGTGCTTTGATGCCTCCCGGTCTCATTGCTAATATTTTCAACCGAGGCATCTTTAGTTATGCCTCTTTGGATGCTGCGCTTCCCTTGTGTTTACGAACACAAACCGTTCCCAACATTTCCTCACAGTTTATTTTATCATGCTTCGTGTGCATTTTAAATGTATTTATGATTGTAGGGCTGAGTAGTTTTTTCTTCCCAACAAATGGTATCTCAGCTTAATGACTACGTTTTTTATAGGGAATTTCACATCCAGCTGTTTAAGGTACAGTATTTAATCTCTATTCAGCACGTCACTGTAATAAAGATAACAATCTTTACTCTCAGGTCACTTGTACTCTCAGTGTCTGCTTTCAGGAGAAGTGCAATTAAAAGGCTACACCAACCCAGACTCTTTGTTTATTTGAAAAATGGTAACAGTGTATTGTGAGCAGCTTTTCTGGTACAGCTAGTGTAAAGAGAACGCGGCATTTTCAGATGTTTTTACATTAATAAACAGTTGTGGTTATTTGCAAACACTTCCTTATTACTAATTTAGTTTCTTATATAACTAAAGTTTTTGGTGTTACCAAGGGTTTTGCATTTTATCTTCCAACTGCACAATAGTTATCCTTTTTAGGTCTCGCCTACGCAGCGCACATGCGCTGCTTAGGAAAAAGACCTTTTGGAATCGATTCACTTTTCACCCTAAAACGTGCACGCATTGCATTGCTTTCAATGGCAACGCGTGCACGTTTGGCGATTCCCTTGCGGGAGCGAGCTTTGGCGCCATGTGTTAGCAATTATCGCTCCTGGTGCTGCTCGCTCCCGCAAGGGAAACGCTTTCACTTTTGCAGACATTTTTTTTTTACTTTTAGCGCGAGGCACGCGTGCACGCACGCCCCACTCCCGGGCCAGCACTATCCTCGCTGCGCGTTTGTGAAAGCTCTCAAGGCTTGTCCGTTATTTGGTTTGTTTAGCTAGTTTGAGCATGCCTGCTTCACTGGCAGTCACGCACGTACCAGGCGCCATGCTTTATTCAGCATGCCTGCTTAGGCTCAGGAATTTATTTGCGCCCAGTTTGCTCCCTCTCCTCGTTATCCATAACAGCTGCTTTTTATTACATTTGCTAATGCTCGCTCCCCGTTCTTAGCTACAGCTTTTGCCTCCTCCTTCCCCCTTGTGCGGAAGAATGGAGGCTTTCGCAGTGCAGCTAATACCGCGGACACACAAAAACCTCTTTGATGTTGGTGTGCTCTTCCCTGCTCTAACGCTGTTGTAAACAGCGGTGTGTTTTTGGAATGTTCCCGTCTGTAAACAGCTCTGTAATTCTTGGTGTTATCTAATCTGAATGCTTATTTTATCTGCATTTTTGAAGGCCAATAAAGCGGGGGTATTCTCAAAACGACGCCGAAACCTTTCTTAGAAACTTCTGCAAATTCGTTTTATAGATACATTTCATCACAAATGAATTGTGACCTGTACTGTCATCAGTGTTATTTGGCGTGTTTTAGTTCGCTCGATTATAGACTTCACTGTGTTGCAGATGTGCTCTATTGACGCCCCTCCAGTTTTTTCGATTTCGCTCGTGCTTTTTTGTAATTTTTGTTGGGCACAGTACTGTTTTCTGAGGGAGCCTGTTCCGTCCTCCATCTCCCAACACCCTCCCGCTTTGCATCTTGACCCCCTCCCCCACCACCTCCCTAACCGCTGCTTGACCTTTCCTTGTTTCTGGCAGTTGCTATGACACACCATGGCACTCTAGCAGAGCTTAGCTACTCGTGAATTAAAAATTATATTAGCTAATCTTAGCTGTAGTTTAAGGTTTGCAGTTATCAAAGTCCTCCAGTTTCTCGTTTTACAATAAATACTAACATCCACTCCAACATGGTCGATTGTATGTTCTGCCAATGGAGGAAAAGCAGTCCTCTCTTTATGTTCAAATTACCCACTGATCCATGATGCAGTTGTAAACATAAAATACACTATACGGTGCTCACATTGTACCCTGTGACTGATGTCGCCCACGTAAGACGCAAATCCTTTTCTTCTCAAGCCCTTCCATCTGATAGGAGTTTACAAGGGCTAACTTCCGACGCTTGTTTTTACCGTAAACCTTCCAGTGTGCGAGTCATGGCCTGAAGACCTACTCACTCTTTCCGTTACTGCCGAGGTTTCTCGGCAGCTCAAGGCTCCTTCACTACTAGTACTCTGTTTTTTGTTTTCTTATAGCAACATGGCCATCTTTTTTCGTGTAGACGGCACAGTTCTGTCCAAGAGAATGTGGTGTCCATATCCGCAAAATTATTTAACCTTCGGCTTCCAATGCATTACTCGCAGTAGTGAATTTATACAAACGTTGCTGCGCAAAACCTGACGTTTTCACGTTATAATTTTTAAGCTTTACGCGCTATTCACGGATGTGTTGTCATGGCAGGGCTTAAAAGCAGATTGCCACCTGACACCAAAGAATGCCCCCTTGCCACCACACCACGCCTATTTTTTTGCTCTTTTGCTTTAAACATTGAAAGCACTAAAACGGTAAACCCTCTTCTGCTTTCTATAGCCCTTGGTCCACAAAACAGTCTCTCCTATTTTACCGTGTTCAAAAGGTTTGCTTTATTATTGTCATGGGAAGGCTCTTTCTTGGAAGGTAGGTATGTCACTGTGAATCTGTCCTGTATAACTTTTAAAGTAATTTTAGCAAGGCGTTGCTTAAAGAAATGCGTTACTACATCTACTGATGAATTGTGGGAGTGATGGTGATTAAGGAGATTGTCTTTCTGAACATTTGGAAGATAATGTAAATGTCAATCGGTCCTTAAGTTCGGTCGGACGTAGAACAATTGGTAGTTGGTGTCTGTCACTTAATTAGAAAAATGAGTGGTCTAATTGTGCCATATTAGGGTTGCCTAGGAAAACACTCACATCGGAGACACGCTTGTTATAAAAACAAGGAAGGATGTTTATTTAGTGCCCTTGCTGCATAGTCTGGATTTTGCTGCAAGAAACCCAGCCCAGGGACTTGCAGTGTTGAATTTTCAAAAGACTAGTTAAATGTAAATTGGCTGTAGTTTAGTCTGAAAGTTGCTTGCAACTGCTTCTGTTTTTAACAAATTTAAGAATTTAAAAAAAATCATAATTATAAATGGTAGCATGGTGACATCTTGAAACCCCGCCTGGCTCTCTCACATAAAACCCTCGATAAAAAACATTACTGTGCCCTTATTCAGAACCTCTTTGTCTCTTCCTGCTCCTTCTTTTCTGTCTCTGGACATCTCGTGCATCCCTCTGCCACCATCCTCTCTTTATTTCTCAGTTCATCCCTTCCCCCGCCGCCATTTCCCTCTCTCCATCCCTCAGACCATCTCTTTAATCTCCCCCTTAACCTTTCAGTCACTCAATGTCTCTTTCTCTCTTCGTCTCCTCCTTACTCTCCTAGGCAATGTATTCTCTCCCAGCACTGTGTATCCTTATTTCAACCCAATCTCTCTCGTACACCTGCCCCTCCCCCAGACCATCCCTTTTATGCCTCTCATTCTTTTTATTCTCTCTTAGATCCTCATGTGGCCTATCCCACCTGCCTCTCTTAAGCCACCCCTCCTAACCCTCCCCCTACCTGCCTCTCTTACACCATCTCTCCTAACCCTCCCCGCCTGCCTCTCTTACACATCTCTCCTAACCCTCCCCGCCTGCCTCTCTTAGACCATCTCTCCTAACCCTCCCCACCTGCCTCTCTTACACATCTCTCCTAACCCTCCCCCGCCTGCCTCTCTTACACATCTCTCCTAACCCTCCCCGCCTGCCTCTCTTACACATCTCTCCTAACCCTCCCCCGCCTGCCTCTCTTAGACCATCTCTCCTAACCCTCCCCACCTGCCTCTCTTACACATCTCTCCTAACCCTCCCCCGCCTGCCTCTCTTACACATCTCTCCTAACCCTCCCCGCCTGCCTCTCTTACACATCTCTCCTAACCCTCCCCGCCTGCCTCTCTTAGACCATCTCTCCTAACCCTCCCCACCTGCCTCTCTTACACATCTCTCCTAACCCTCCCCCGCCTGCCTCTCTTACACATCTCTCCTAACCCTCCCCGCCTGCCTCTCTTACACCATCTCTCCTAGCCACCTCCGCCTGCCTCTCTTACACATTTCTCCTAACCCTCCCGCCTGTCTCTCTTACACATTTCTCCTAACCCTCCCGCCTGCCTCTCTTACACATCTCTCCTAATCCTCCTCGCTTTCCTCTCTGTCTTCATATCTTGTATCGCTCTCCCTCCTTACATCTGTTTTATCCCACATACACTTCACACCCTTTCTCTCTTTAGGCCTTTTCATGTATTACTTTTCCACTTTCCTCTCCTCCCATCTCTTTCATCCCTTTCCTCTCTCACTCTCTCCTAGGTCATCTTATGTTTCCCTCCTAACTTATTCCCTTTCCTCCCATCTCTTGCATCCCTTTCCTACGTCCTGCCTTATATTTCTCTCTCCTAGGACACCTCATGCACTTTACTTAATCTTCAACCATCTTTTTCAGCCCTCTCCAAAACCTCTCATTTTTTGTCTGTCTTGTGGACCATCTTGTGTTTCCTTCTCCTCCCTCCCTCTCCTCCCATCTATTGTTTGTATGATAGAGGCCCACATGGCTAAACCACGTGTGCCTCTACCACGCAACCAACGCGTCTTAACCACGTTATTCCCTGGTAAAGGCTTGAATGGTAAAGGGGTATGCGTGGCTAGGCTAGCAGCTCCCTCCCCCGCCCTAAGCTACAAACTCCCTACCTTCCCGCCCTGCCCTGAGGTCCTAATACCAGACCACCTCCCAACCCCCATGCTGTCCCTAACCATTAACAAACACTACATACCCCGACCCCTCCACCCCTTGCGGTGTCCCTAAAACTAGCCCAAACCCTTCCTCTGCCCTCAGGCCTAAAACCCAAACCCCTATTTTAAACAAGCCTTGGCATAGCCAATAGGTCTCGCGTTTGGGACCTTATAAATGTTTAGCCATGCAACAGTTGATGTTGTTGCACCAAGGATATTGTGCTGGATAACTAAACACTTATAAGGTCCCAAAGGCGAGACCTATTGCCAATGCTTGTTTTAATTAGTCTTACATTTTATTTCTATGTGCCTTTTTCCATCACACCTTCATAAACATTCATCTACAAAGGAGTGCTACAGTGTCGAAACTTACCAACAGAGGCACTGCTATTCAGTATCAGTGCAGCACCACATCAGCATCACTTCAGCAAAACAACAACTCAGTATCACTGCACACTCCACTACACTTAAGCACCAATACAGCACCACCACCTCAGTATCACTAAGCATCATAGCTTAAAAACATTGCCAAAGCCAATAGCTCTGGCTAAACACTTTTAAGGTCACAAAGGCGAGACCTATTGGCTATGGCAATGCTTGTTTGGTTGTGGTGTCATAGTGTGGCACCCGTATTGTCTCAGGCTGATACATGTGAACTGCGTTTTAGTCCACCCTTCATCATTGACTCAACTATATCCAACCAGAGTGATGCAGCAAACAAACTAGAAGCTCAGGTGAAGTATGAGACCAATAGTCTGTCCTGCAACTGCAGATCCTTACATCACTTTGGTATCCTCCCCAAGGAATCTGGATCTGGCCACAGTTCAGAGCTAAGGTCTACACATACGCCCTGTCAAATAGCGATGTGGTGCAAAATACGATTATATTGAACACAATATCTGGGGAGTAATGGAACACCCCGTGTATGATCAAGACATCTGAATTGTGACTTTAGGATACGAAAGTGTGTTCAATGATGCCTTGTGTATGTCTGTGTGCATTATTGTACCTCTGTTGAGGCTGTGTGGCTTGACATTGGAAGGGTGTGAGAAGAAGAAAGAGGGGATACCTGGCATCACATCAATGCGATCTATATATTTTGCTTTTATTACCTCTAGTATTGATCACTAGAACTATGCATATATGCATTTAATGTCATGTTCGTCAATTGTATTGTGTTGAATTTATGAGTGACTGTGAGTGAAGGCACCATGTCCGGATGGGGTCCCTGCAGATGTCTTCAGACAGAACCCTTTACTTTGGGCGCCCCTGTTGACTAATGTTTTCCAAAAAGCGGTAGGGGGAGATCTCCCAAGCACTTGGAAGGAATCAATATTGGTACCTATTTTTAAGAAAGGTAGTAGGAACCAACCCTCTTGTTCAGGCCCATTTCTATCTTAGATTCCTTGATTAAGATCTTAGTGTGGGTCATTCTCCAACTCCTAGAGGACTGGGCCCTGGATAATAAGTTTTTTTCCGAGGCTCAGTATGGTTTCCGCCCAAGGGTAGGAACCATTGGACAAACACTGAATCTACTAATGATCGGGGGTAAATGTGTCCAGACCAGAGGCAGGGCACTCCACATGGCCTTTATGGACCTGTCGAGTGCCTTTGACCTAGTGGACAGGGGCAAGCTATGGATGACGATGGAGAAGGCTGGGATTAACTCTGCTCTGGTTGACTTACTAAAACGCTTGCATTGGGGGCACTACAGTGCGGGTGCGTTATAATGTAAATGGAGATTGCACCCGTGCTTTTAACTCCAACAAGGGTGTAAGGCAGGGCTGCATATTAGCCCCCTTTTTATTTCTTTTTTATATTAATGCCCTTGAAAAGGAGTTAGGGGCAAGAGGAAAAGACCTCCCCAGATTTGGTTCCTGCGTCATCCCGGTTTTGTTTTACACGGACAACGCAGTTTTAATTGCCCGTACAACAAATGGCCTCCAGCTTTTGCTGGATACTTTTAATGATTTTATGGGGGGATTCAATCTGAAAATTAATCATAAGAAGTCTTATGACATGTGGTCCAAAGAACATGCACTCCCATTCCCATCACATCGCAGGGATTCCCATTGCTAAAGAAACCAATTTTAATTATTTAGGGTACTGATATCTTCGGATTTTAGTTGGGGTAACCTTTTGCAATTTTTAGGTTGTCAAAAATACTTGGACACAAATTCATTAGAGAGCGTATTTCTCTCTGTAAGAGTAAGTGCATTTCTCAGGGTACTGAGGGGGCTGGCGTCTGGGGTTACTCTCGGGCAGGCAACCACAAAACAATGGAAAATCAATTCATCTGCAGGTTACTTGCCATGCCGAGGAGTACAGCAACATTTATTACTCATTTGGAAGTTGGATTGGCATTTTTTTTAGGTTTAACTTTGTTTTATTGGTTTTCAAGCATGTGAAAAGGCAGATTACATACAACAGATACTCCCATTTTTCCCCCCTGGTCCCTTCCCCACCCCCATTCCAGCCCAACCCCCCCACAGCATTGAAAGACATTGTGCAGTTCAGTTGTGAACTCGGTTGCCTGAGCTGGCAGAGTAGGGTCGATGCCCGAACTATCTATGTGGTATGCGAGGCCTAATAGAAGAAAAAATCCCTCCCACCCCTTCCCCGAATTCAAACTCCCCCCCTCCCCGAAACGGTGTGCTGTGTCTGTCCCTTATTAGGATGTTGCGTATAGGATTTTATTTCTTACTGCGCCTCAGGAGGCCGCCACAGTTTGTTGGGTGTCAGTGAGTCGAAGAAGGCGAAGGTATTTCGGGCATGTTATTTAGTTGAATTCCGACGCTAATAGGGATAGTAGAGGTCGCCATATGGTGGTGAATGCGTCTGTTGAATGTGTAAGGGTGGATTGGATTCTCTCCATTCCTATAATGTACCATAGTTTGTGTAGCCATCCCGTGTGTGCTGGTCTATTCTGTGTACCCCATAATGAGAGAATGTGTTGTACCGCTGCTCCCATCGCTAGGCCCATTTGTTTCCCCCTAACTGACTTCAGCGGGTATGTAAGCGGGTTGGGAAGCCCCAGCAGGGTGTATGCGGGAAAGCGTGGTATTTCGGTGTCGAATTGTTTATCAATATCATCTAGGACAGTAGTCCAGTATTCAGTCACTTCCTTGCAGTCCCACAGCAGGTGAGTCAGCGTACCCACCTCGTCACAACCCCTCCAGCATGTCGGGCTGCGGTCGGGGTTTCCCTTGTTCAGTCTGGCAGGTGTCAAGTACCAGTAGGTTACCACCTTGACCGCTGCTTCTCTACTTGCTGTATTTCTGGCCGTATGGTTCGCCCTAAAGTAAATATCGCGCCATTCCTTTTCTACTAGATCTCTCCCCAGTTCCCACACCCATCGCATCTGCCCGTAGAGGGCTCCGGAGATGCTGTAGGGCGTATCAACCTATAGAGTTCCGAGATCATTTTCCTGTCCGAGGTTTTGGTTATGAGCCATTTCTCGTACGTTGGTAGTTTCCTACCGACCATCGGGCGCACATCTGGGTGTAAGAGCCAGTGACGAATTTGGAAGTATTGGAATCTTTTCGGGTCCTCGATATCATAAGCTTGTGGCACATCGGAAAATTTGAGGAACCCGTTTAGGTCAAATAGATGTCCGGTGGACTTGCAAGCCGACTTCCTCCATTGTGGGAACGCTCGCTCTTCTAACCCTGGTGGGAAGTCCGGGTTGTCAAACAGGGGCGTTAGTGGTGAGGGGAAGGAGGTAAGTCCTCGTTTAGTCGCTACCGTGTCCCACACTTGCAGCACAGTGTGTGCAAATGGGGAGCCCGCGAGGTTCGGTGGTCTATCGAGACGCTTAAGAAAGGGCACTTTCCATAAGGATAACTGTGCCAGTGCCCTATCTTGGAACAGCCACCTCTTTTCTGATTCTGGCCTGCTCCATTCTACCAAATATCTAAGTTGTGTCGCTCGAAAGTATTCCAGGAAGTTCGGAACCCCCAGCCCTCCTTCGTCAGGGGGGCAGTAGGCTAAGTCTCTGCGCATCCGCGGCCTCTTTCCGGCCCAGATTAATTGGTGCACCACTTCTTGCAACTTATGGATGGTTCCCTTGGGGGGCCAAGCTGGGATGGTCTGAAAAATGTATAGCACTTTAGGCAATATGGACATTTTAACGGCAGCGATGTGGCCCAGGAGTGACAGAGGCTGCTTCTGCCACCGACGGAGATCCCCCTGTATTTGCGAGAGGAGGGTGGCGTAGTATTTTGCAATCGTTTGCCCAGTAGAGGGGGCCAGGACTATCCCCAGGTATGGGATCGTGGCTTGGGATTGGAGTTCTCCGAACTCCCCATGGGCACCTCTGTGTACTTTCTCATTGATGCCTGGAGGTAGGATCATTGATTTCCCCATATTTATTTTAAAGCCGGAAACGCTGCCAAAGACAGTCAGTTCCCGAAGGAAGGCCGGCACCGAACGCTTGGGCGTCTCCACGGCCGCCAAGATATCGTCTGCATACAGACTAATTGTGTGCTTCTCTCTGCCAAAAGGGATGCCTAGGATGTCCGGGTTATCTCCTATCCTTTGTGCTAGGGGCTCCACGTATAACGCGAATAGGAGGGGCGACAGCGGGCATCCCTGCCTTGTGCCCCGTTGGATGTCAAAGGACTGTGAGATTGTCCCATTGACCCGTATCGTGGCTCTGGGTTTGTCATAGCAACTCGCCACCCATGCCCTGAACCGATCACCGATGCCGAAGTGTGCCAGTGTTTTGTCTAGGAAGTCCCAGTCTACTCTATCGAATGCCTTTTCGGCGTCTATCGACAGCAGTAGGGCATCCATCTTGGTGCGGTGGGCTTTGTCAATGAGGTGCATGATGCGTTTGGTATTGTCGCTACTTTGTCGGTTCGGTATAAAGCCGGATTGGTCTGGTTCGATGATACCGGGCATGCGTGGTCCTAGTCTGGACGCCAGAACTCCTGTAAATAACTTGAGGTCCAGATTGAGTAGGGAGATCGGCCGGTATGAGGCACATTGGGTTACGTCCTTCCCAGGTTTGGGGAGAACAATTATATCAGCTGCTAGCATGTCTGGAGGGACAGATCCAGGGCCCTGAAAGGAGTTGAAAAGGCGGGTTAGGAGCGGAGCCAAGAGTGGGCAGAACGTTTTGTAAAATCTGGCCGAAAAGCCATCTGGCCCTGGTGCCTTCAGTGGCTTGAGACGGGAAATCGCCCCTATCACTTCTTCAATCTGAATGGGTGTGTCGAGTGCTTCCGCCCCCGTTGTGTTCAGAGCCGTCGTCGCGGCTTGTTGAAGATACGCCTCTCCATCCGCGCTCAGTTGGGGGTCTTTACTATATAGTGAGGAGTAGAAGTCACGGAGGGCCTCTGCTATCTGGTGGTCTTGCTCCACCCTCTCTCCCTTGCTGTTATGAAGGGCTTTAATTTTAGAGCGTTGGGTACGGGCTCTTAGTTTACTCGCTAGGAGACGTCCCATTTTATCTCCTCCTATGTAATACGAGTGTTTGAGCCGCAGGGCCGCATATTCAGCTCTGTCGAGGTCCAGGCTTGCAAGCTGCGCTCTTGCCGCTTTCAGTTGGCGCCATACTCTAGGGGCGCACATCCGACTATGCCCTCTCTCTAGCTCCGCCACCTTTGCCGTGAGCAGTTCTCTCTTTTCTTTCTGCTCTCGAGCTTCCGCCGTGGAAATGGCTATCAGTTTGCCTCTCACTACGGCCTTGAGGGCCCCCCATATCGCCGCCAGGGATGTGTCCGCATTGTCGTTTGTCTCTAGATAGTCAGTGATGCATTTGTGTATCTGTTGGGTTACCCCATCACGATGAAGCAAGGTCTCTCGCAGTCGCCACCTCCCCTTCGGTCTATGAGTCGGGGGTATGTCCAGTGTCACCGTCACTGCGTCATGGTCCGAGAGCGCAACTGGGGTAATTTCCACCGCGTACACTAAAGCGTTTAGCTCGGATGATCCTATAAAATGGTCTAGTCTGGCGTATGTGTGATGCGCATGGGAATAAAAGGAGAACTGTGTGCTCTGGGGGGTGAGCCTCCAGCCAAATATCTATTAGACCCCTTTGTCTCAGCCACTCCCTCCCCTCTTTCGAAATGGCTCCCGTCTGACCGTGGCGTTGACCGGATCTGTCTCTCTCCGGATCCATAACTAGATTAAAGTCGCCTCCCACCAGCATCTTTCTATCTTGGGGACTGAGAATCTCTGACATAGCTCCTTTGAGGAAATTCTCTTGTTCTGAGTTAGGGGCATAGAGAGACCCCATTACCACAGAGGTCCCGCCCACCCATACCTGATACGCCAATAACCGGCCCTTGATCTCTGCTACTTTATCTCCCACTTTGCCCTGGAAGTGTCTAGCAAACAGTATAGCTACACCTGCCTTCTTGTCTGTTGTAGAAGAATAAAACTGTTGGGGGAAGGCACGTGACCGCATTCTGTGCCAGTCTTTGGAAAGGAGGTGTGTTTCTTGCAGAAGGCACACTGACACCCCCGAGTTCTCCAAGTAGGACAATACGGCTCGCCTTTTGATGGGATTGTTAAGCCCTTTTACATTAAGGGTGATCACCTGAAGTGTGGGTCGTGACATAGTGCGGTCGGGAGAAGTGTCCGCTGTGTCGTTGGGAGACTGCTCTTTCCTCTCGTGTGTCTGTGCCCCTGAGCCCTAATTCCATATATCATCGACTCTGACTTTCGTCCATGCCCGCTCCCCAGCAGCAGACCGGTTCCCCTTCCCTCCCTCCTCCCTAACCCCAACTCCCTCCCCTCAAACTTCCCAGGGTCGTGTCTTCCCCTTGTGTGGGTTCTGATCCGATAGTGTGTCTTGCCCTCCCTCTTCGTTCCCCCTTCCCCATTTGTCCCTCCCTCCACCTCCCCTTCCCGGGGCCCCCCCAATCCCTCCCTAACCCCAACCAAACAGACCCTAGGTTTGACCATAGTCCAATGTCCAACATACCAAGACGCGGACATTTGGGAATGAAAAATCGGGGTGAACTTGTGGTCCAAGTGACCCGGGTCCCCCCCCCCCCAGCCAGCTATATTTCAGTGCAGTAACGTCCCCTTGCGCAGCTCAAGGTCTGTCCGGTGAAGTGGTGTCCCTCGACACCGCTTCCAGGGCTGCCCTTCTTTCTTGTGTTATGGTGGCAGGATCCGGCCGTGTTTCAAGTTTAGGCGAGCGTCTGCGGCCCACTCTTTGCCATTCTCCCCCTGAGGATCGTTGTGTGCGGATGGGCGAGTCATCCGAGTTCTGTTGTTCTAGGCCCAGGAGCGCGCATGTTTCTTGAAGTGATCTCATTTGGTGTAGCTTGTCATTCCACTTGAAAATCAAACGGAATGGGTGGCCCCATGAGTAAGTCACTCCCTTATCCTTCAGAAATGTCGTCACCTCCCTGAATGCTTTCCTCTTTTGTAAGGTAATGGAGGCTAGGTCCTGATATAGTGCTATGGGCTTACCCTGATATTTGAGGGGTTGCTTCCGTCTGGCTTCATGTAGTATGCGTTCCTTGAGGGGGAAGTCCGGCAGGAAGGCTAGGATGTCTGGTGGAGGGGCTGGTGCCCGCCTTGCCATTCCCACCCGGTGTGCACGATCAATGCGAATGTCAAAGTCAGGAGTCTCATCCAGGATCTCCCTAAACAGGTCTTGGAGGTATCGGGTGACGTCCGACCCCTCTTCTTTCAGCGGGACCCCCCTGACGCGGATGTTGTTTCGTCGTGACCGATTTTCATGGTCTTCTCCGTGAGCTTGCAAGTCTACCTGCTGATCCTTGAGTCGTATAAGTTCCTGCTGTAGTTGCTCTATCTCCTCTGGTTTGTTCACAATCTTCTATGGCGGCAACTCGCTCCCCAATTTCGTCGACATCGCATCGGATCTCTCTCACCTCTCCTGCCACCTCTTGTTTGAGCGTTTGGAAATCCTCTCGCAGCGTTTTGAAGAGAGTTTCGAGGAATGCTCGTGTGATTGGCGCTTCCCCTTCGCCTTGTTCTGTTTGTGGTTTAGGGGCCGGGGAGGTTCGCCCTCCTTTCTCCCCGGACAAGGAGCCTTTGGCAAGCATCTCTTTCAATGTTCTTTCCCCCTTTTTCCGCACTGTGGATATTGTGGGGACCCCGGTTGGCTGGTCTTCCGCCTCTGCACTAGGTCTGCATGCACGTCACGTGTGTATCGCCCCTGGTATGGTATGATGCAAACTAGTTCCTGGGGTGTCGTTGAGTTAGTTTCGCTCAACTTTGCCTCTCCTCCGAGCCCCGTGATGTGTTTCTTTGCTCTCGTGTGCGGACTGTGGCCTCCAGTTGCTGTGGGCTGTGACTGTTATTCTTCCCGGTTCTGGGCGACCTGCTACGGGGCTGGTAGTGTGATTCTCCTGCGCGGGTGCTCACTTGGCAGTGCCTACCTTTTTCACGGCCGGATTGCAGCGATCAGGCCGGTGGGCCTGCCTCGACCCTGTCACCTGGGTCTGCTCTCTTGGTTCGGCTTTGGCGCTGTCGGCCTGCTGTGTGACCCTGGAAAAGTAGTGATGGGCACCTCGTAGTCTAGTGTGCCTCATGCGACCCTCAACTATGGAGGCGCTGTTTCTTGGAGGCGCTGGAGTCTTGTCCTGGCCGGTCTGCGGTCTCGCTCGCGGTGTCCACGGCTGCCTGGGTGGGGGCTGCTTCCATCCGCCCCCACTCGGTTGCGGTCTCTGCAGCTAATCTTCTCGAGCTGGATCAGGCCCCCCCCAGGGCCGCTGCTGTTGCCACCACCGAAACGGGGGGTTATCTCTCTCGGTCCGCTGCGCTGCCCTACGCCGCTCCTGCTCTGGCGCCTTTGGGGTGGGCACCCTACGTGCCCGTCGACAGCCTCCACTTCTCGTAGGCCCTGTTGCGCTCCCTCCAGTCTTTTGCACTGAGGCTGTGTTCGGCGGTGGTGGTGCCTACAGGCCTATCTCACCCCCTCTGCCGATTGTTCTTGTTCGTTTTGGGCCTTGGCACTCGCCGCGTTCGGGCCCCGCCTGGGCTACAAGGGCCTACGGGGTAGCTTGACTCCGGCGGCACCGGGCACCCCCGGGTCAATCACTGCCCCCCGCGCCTTCCCCGCAGAGACCTTCGGGCGCCGCTTCTTCTCTGGGTTTCGCAGGGGGCTCTGGACTCGCGCTCGATGAGGCCCTTAAGCCGCGCGCTCAATTTATGCCGCCACTCAAATAGGGGCCGCCGCTCCGCGGCTGCACCGTCCCATCTGTTTCTGTGTAGATTGCCGCTGCAGCAGGTACTCACTCGCTGCCTCGCCAGGTGCCTCTCCGGTGTACTGTCGCCAGGCCCGCCGGTGCCCCCACCGGGGAGGAGCCGCGTCCGTCCTTCCCGCTCAGCCGTTGTACTGGGTCCCATTTCCAGCCGCTGCCTGCCCGGCCCTGCGAGGTGTCAACCGGAGGCGTATGTCGCCTACAGGAGCTTACGGGGATGTCGCCACACTCCCGCTGGTCGTGCCACCGGCTATGGTGCACAACAGGGGGATTTGCTTAGGTATTTGGCTGATTACGGGGGCCAGGAACGAGGAGCCTCCGGGTCGTGCGACCGCTCAGATCGCCATCTTGGCCACGCCCCGATTGGCATTTTTTGAGGATCTAGTACAGGTTGCCCTGCTGTTGCCACGGTTTACGATCTGGCACTCGCCCCATACATCATTCATTTAAATGATTCTTGCAGACTGTCTTAAATTAGATCATGCAGCCACATCCGTTGGCTCGCTTATGTTCAAAAGACTTTCACAACTATAGGACTGTCTGAGTTCTTTCACAAACCTCAAGAAATCAATGGAAGCTCGAAAAAATCTGTACAATCCTCTTTCACTTCCCACAGATCACATTCCAGGCTTGTAAAACATCATTCCATGACCTCAGTCGCTTGTTATTTAGATCTGAAGCAGACTGATGGCCAGGAACAGTACCTTACCTGGATTACAAATTTGGAAATCAGATTTTATCTGACCCGTTTTAGATTGGGTATTTTGTATTTCCTGGTAGCCCACCTTAAGCAGGGCTTGTGGTTCTCTTTTTTACCTCCCTATCCTTGTGATGGGTTTTCTACGCAATCTCTGCCCCATTTTATGTTTTTTTGTAGTTTTTATTCCAGACACAGGGCGTTTTTTTATGTCCATTACTGCGCTCTTTTGGTTCTAGTTCTTTTTCTGTCTGTTTGCTTCGTCTCCAACTGCTAAAATCTGAATTTTGTTGAGCAGCATTATTGTGTTCTATCCGTCAGGCACTCAAAATCAGGAAGACTGTGACTTTTATTGATTAATGCTATGTTTAGTCACCTTTTTATTATGGATGTGATTTGAAAATGGCATCGTGAATGGCTTGACATTACACTGCACTGTTTATATCTATTTAAAAAATTTGTATGTATGATATTTATTCGTTTATGGCCTTGTGCCGAATAAAGCTTTGAATCGTCGTGGTCGAATGACTATGTTTGAGATTCTTCCCCTTGGAAACGGATGCAATGCCACTTCCCTCTTAGCCACATGTCACTAACGTCACAAGCATTCAACTGGCGTGCAATTGTTGATTGTCTATAAATGTAGCTGTTGTGTGCGCTCCCAGGAAAAGCAGCGTACACATTAGTGAAGCAGCATGCACATTGATACAGTGCCAGGGTGTCTATTGGCTGAAGTGCCACAAGTGCGCAATCAATATCACATAATTCTCCAGGTGAACAATGGCGTAAAATGACTGTGGTATGTGATGCTTCTAAGTACCTGTCGCAAGCACTATGGTTGTCTTGTCTGTTAGATGCACATGATGTCTTCGCTGACCCGCTTGGAGTACCCTAGTGGCCGGAAAGTGGAGTGCAGTGAGTATTTTGACATGTGCGAGGATGGCCTGGGAGCAGTGGGTAAGGGAATTGAGCTGCTGCTCCCAGTCATCAACCACCTCAAGCATCACTTCAGCTGAGAAGAAGTACCTGCCAATGACTGCTAACCTGGGGATGCCAAAAATGGTGATGTACCCGTTAATTCCCCCTCTCCTCCTCAAATAATTGTGCCTCTCAATGAGGGGTAAGGTATTCACTGACACTGTGATAGAATTTTTTGGTCTGTGTCTAGCTTTCTTATGTGAGCAGGATGTGTGTGATTTGCACTTTGATGCCTTTTGGTTATATGTGCTTTACAAATTATAAAATTTCAAAGGGGTTTAATTTATTACAATGCTATATCGTGTACGTTAGGTCTTCCATTACTCTTTTACATCTGAGGCTATGCTCATACCTTTGCATGAGTATTGTAAACCCAGTGTAGCTAATTTACCTGCATTCGTTTTAATTTAATTTAACTGAAATTACAGATTCATGCAGTCATTCTAGCCTACTGCTATTCTTAGTCTGTCAGTTCTCCCAGGTCCTCCTTCTATTTCTGTCTCAGTTTGTCAAAAGACAATGGGTACTAAAGTGCAATACAGCTGGAATATCTTGTGTGTGCTTAGTTCTCCCATGAACAGTATTGCTTTGAAGGGGTTGCATTTTAGAAGTTTCAATAACTTATCTACACATGGCGATACTAAATGGTGCATTTGAAGGTATCAGAAGAACTGGCACTTATGGAGTTTGTATTCCTCATGCATATCTTCGAAGGAACATAACACTGTTACTGCCATAACATACCTGAGTTTTCGGTAATTCCAGTGCTGTCTCACCCTTGAAAACCCTGAAAAACCGACACCTGGCCCAACCTCTCTCCCTTCCACAGGGGAGTTTTGTCAGTAAACCTCCCCTTCCAACCAAGATCTTTGAGAGTGTCACACTATATTTTGAAGACAGTCTGTGTAGTGGCAGGGAAGGGGAATTTAGCCTGGCCTACCTACATATAGGAGGTGCAGAATGTGAGTGCCCTCCAGGGCCCATCTCTTTTTTGCAAACGTGGGTCCAACCTAAATGTCATAATTCCATTCCTTAATTATGATTTGGTGTGCAACTCTTTGGTATGAGATAATGTTGGCTGCTGCAATCCTGCCCTCATTGGTGGACTTGATGCATTTTGTCGGGGCTATTCTTGGGGATTTCTGATCCCAGAGGAAACTAAGCAGCATGCAATTGAGTAATATAAAAAGAATGTTCTGGATTTCAAATTGATAGTTCTGGAGTTGTAGGTGCAGCAAAGCTATCATTTTGCCTAACAATGATAAAGGGAGAGAGGAACAGAATGTAATCTCACTCAGCGTTTTATCTAATTGGGACTGTATATTTCTCTGCCACATGATGGTTTTGTTGCCACCAGCAACTCGCTCACCTATCTAGCTCTTGTTGCCGCCCTCGTTTTTGGATAGATTATAGATTTGGTTCAGGTAATTTTTAGACCCCTTTATTTATTTTTATTTTTTTTATTTTATTTGCAAAGTTTTATATAGCGCTGGCTAGACCCGGAGGTATCAGAGCGCTTTACATGAGGATCAGCGAGTTACAGGAAACATAGTTATATCAGTTGAATCAGCGAGTTACAGGTTACATAGTTACATCAGTATTGAATCAAAGAATCACAGAGGGAGGGGGAGGGGAGGAGACATGAAAGGGGAGACGAGAAAAACAATGTCAGATGACAGGCTGGGTAGGTGACGGCCAAGGGGCCAGACTCCTCTAGAGCTGTATAGGACAGCTCCACCGGGCATCGGCCAAGGTTGCTCAGGCTCCGTGGTAGGTACAAACAGTTTTGTTATCTATATCAGTTGAATCAGCGAGTTACGGGTTACATAGTTTCATCAGTTTGAATCAAAGAATCACAGAGGGAGGAGGAGGGGGAGGGGGAGGGAAGGAGACACAAACGGGGAGACGAGGAAAACAATGTCAGATGACCGGCTGGGTAGGTGACGGCCAAGGGGCCAGACTCCTCTATAGCTGTATAGGACAGCTCCACCGGGCATCGGCCAAGGTTGCTCGGGCTCTGCGGTAGGTAAAAACAGTTTTGGGATCCGCCTAAGGGGCGTCATCATAGATCCATCGAAAGCATCCGGTGTTCCTGACTGCTGGGTTGGAGTGTGAGATGGGCGGTGGAAGCTGAGACCAATCCACGTAGAGGCCTGTGTTGCTGCACCCAATGCTTTGGCGCCATCATAGAAACAGCTTACAATAACACCAAAATTCGCCCAGGAGTTGTAGCTTGCGTAAAAATTGAACATACTTTGTTGCTTTCCAGCATATAACACGGCGCTGTCACAATACAAATGCGCACTTGCCAGACCTGCAGTACTCGGTGTCACCAGGGGTAGAAATACTTCCTCGTCTTCACGAGACTGCCATCTTGGGGTCAGGCACCATTCAAAGTAAGTTCATCAGGCAGCTGGGGTCTGACCCTCCAAGAGGTGCTTTTTATGAGTCACTCGTGCTGCGCCAACAACGGATGCACAGATACACAATCACTTCTTCTCAACATCATTGTAATCGGAAAGGCCGGTCCTTGCATTGCATTTACGCCGCCATTTTAAGAACAGGCTTCGTCACGATAAGTGTGATAACTTGGTCATACCGGTATAAATACCTTACCGGAAGATGCCGGAAGAATATGCACGTCCGTGGCTGTGGGACACTCAGCAGTTTCTCACTGAGATTCTCCCGGTGAGCGTAAGGCTGTAGCAGGACTTTACAACCTTTACATTACAGTCTTTTGCACTGTGGTGACCTAGACTCAGGCACTAAATGAAGCCATGGTTACGCCTGTGTACATGGCCCGTAATGCTCCAGTGATTTTAAACAAAACGGCGAGAAGATCAGCACCGCCACTGCCAGCGAGAAAAGCATCCCAATTAAATTAGGAAACGCGCCCACTGCCATCTGTTAATCCGGGCCGTTTGTGAGGGAGGATGGGGCGTGTCTCACTCACCGCATCCCGGAGCCAGGAACGCTGATCAGTTACAGCATCCGCACACACTAAGCACACCAGGACACGCACCTTCCTTATCGCGGTGGCCGGAGAGAGCTCCACAACGTAGTCCGGCGCGGGCACCTCCGTTCTCCACGTTAAACTCCAGCCGCAGCCCCTTACTGCAGAGCTCCAATATCTGGCGCCATACAGGGGTCGCGGGGGGCCCACTCACACGCTAGCCCTCCGTCAACGTTTCCGCTGTTCGGGTCGCTTCAATCGTGGAGCACGCTCAGTCTTCCTTCGCTCCAGGGTGTGATTGCGGCTCGGCCCAGCCGCCATTATATGCGCCCTCGAGGATGAGGGGAGGAAAACACGAACGTTGTGTTTCTGGCTGGTCGATTACCCCTGTATCTTCAAAAAAACTTCAAGCATTTGGAACAAACAAAGGCCAAAAAAGTCCAGATCTTGTAAAAATATAAGAAGATTGTCAGCATACAAAGTCGCTAAATCAGCCACCAGTGGGGCCCATTCTAATTCTATGAGTCTTTTTATACGGATCCATTCAGCTAGAGGCTCGATGGCGATAGCAAATAGGAAGGGGGACAGAGAGCAGCCTTTTCTGATGCCCCAACTTATGGCAAAGGGCTCTGACACCTCACGACCCACCTTGACTCTGGCTATTAAGTGGGTCTATAAAAGCTGTACACAGTCAAGGAATTTGGGTACCACATTCATTTTCTTCAGCAATGCAAAGAGATAACTCAAGCCTACTTAATCAAATGTGTTTTCAAGATCAGCCAAAAGGAGTTTTACGGCTCTTCCTGCTCGCCAGACTGAGAGCATTACATAGGCATCTAATATGCTTGTTCCAGTACAAAGCCACATTGAGCCGGTCAGACCAGTGATCGGACTACTTTTGTTAATAGGTTGGCCTGTGCCTTGGTAAGGATTTTCACCCCAGCATTTAGAGCTATAGAATGACAGGAGAAGCAACTGTCAGGGGTATGCCTGGTTTCTCCGGTATTGGGTCTTTCATAGATTCACATGCTTGAATCATTCCCCGTCGCAGAAGTTGGAGTCCCATGGTATAATAGTAAGTATTTCATAACATTACCATAGGCTAGAATGGAAATGAAATCGTCACTTTAATAACTTATCCATATCATTTAAAAGGAACCGGACTCTAGCCAATCAGGTGATGGCACCCTCTGGAATACTCCCCACAGAGGTTGATTCCCTCGGTTTTTCTACCGCACGTCGTGGGAAGGGAGTCTCCCTGAGCTCTGCTCAGTTTTTCCTCAACCAGTTTGGAAAAGATTTATCATTTACTACTACCATGTCAGAGTCATCTAAGAAAGCTTTTCAGGCCCTGTGGCATCTGTGGGGAGAAAATACTTCATTCTGAAGACCCCCACAAGAACTATATCTACTGCCTCAAACTTGCAAAAAAAGGTAATAGACTGCAAAATTTGGCACACCTTTTTTACTAAGACCGTAAAGGATAGGGAAGGGAGGCTGCTTCTTTGGCTACAAAAACTTAAATCTAAAAAGTGTCCTTTTTCTGGGGAAGAAGACAGTGACACCTCTTCAACCTCTCAGAAAAGGTCGAACAAGAGGGAAAGATCACGTGACATGGGGACATGAGAGGAGTCTAGAAAGGCCTTAAAAAAGACTCACCATGAGTCTGTTAGAGAAAGTTCCCAAAAGGAGAAAAAAGAACAAATCTCAGAAGCTGTAAGGTCTGAGCCCACCACTCCTTCTGCTAAGTCTGGCATGCATCCAAAGAAGTCCTCTTCAGTCCTGTCAATGATGATGCCTAAGATCACTTTGAAAATCTTGACGATGACCTTGCCATTGAGAACACCAGTGTCGACGATGACAGTAACAACAGTGACATGGACATCGGCGTCAACGATGGCTACATCAACAACGCATCCATTTTCTCGTCAGTGTCGATCCCATCTGTGAAGGTATTATCAACGAAAGCTCCATCGACGGCCCCTGAACAACAGTCAAGGATGACACCATCCGAAGACAACTTTGTCAACGTTGACGGTCCCAAAAAAGCCCTCACAACTACAAATTACATCTACGGACTCAATGACACCATTGACGAGAATAGAAAGTGCATAAACATTCCTCCTACCTGAACATACCTTCCCAAGCAAAGTATCTCCTCTCCCCCCAAGTCACCTTCTTATTGTTGAAGAGTCAGACGATGGTGGTATGTTCGGTGCAGCCCACAGCTTTTCTGAACTCCACGTCAAATATCAGGATGAGGATGATGACCAGTAGTATGACGAGCATTATGATCCTCAGCAGTCGAGATACGCTAAAAGGCCCAAGCATGGGGAGCATTTCCACCATTATGGCCAATCAACTTCACAAGAAGGTATGGTGCAGGTTCAAGACCTTCAAGGGATGTTGAAGAACTACTGTAAAAGGTTTCCAGAACCCACTAAACAACCATCACCAAAACAGCCTAGCGATCCACCTCCAAGGACACTGAGGCCTATTCCGCCACCCTTGACACCCAGGATGACTCCTGCATCCAACATTGCGCACTTTCTAGTGATGATCCTTAGTCATCGGACCATGACAGAGAGGAGGGAGAAATGGCAGATAATCTAGCCATACCAAATGAATGGAATGACTATTTAATCCCAACTCCTTTGCCACTTGCTCTACAACCGTTGGATTCCCCTCCGGGTGACACTGGGGGTTTCCATAACCTAATGGAGAGAGCAGCAAAAGGGTTTCAACTGCCAATTACAGTTTAACAGTCTGACTGTTTGCTTAACAATTTCAAAGAGCCTGCCAAAAGATCTCTGCAAGCAATCCTGATAGTGGATTACATCTGGGAAGAAGGCACAAAGATCATGAAGATTCCAGCGACGGTCGTGGCCATCTTACAGTGAATTGACAAAAAGTACAAGGCACCAGAAGATTCGCCTGCTTGATAAGTAGGGCACCCCAAGCCGGACTCAGTCATCTCCCAGGCAGCTCAGCACCAGTCCAAAAATCCATCCACACCTATCTCCACTCCACCACAAGGAGAGGGCAGGCGCCTGGATACCATCTGTAAACAATTCTCCTCTATATCAGCAATCACGGTGCATGCGGCCAATTCCTTGGCCATATTGGGCCAGTATGAATGGCAAATGTGGTCTGACATTAGTGCTTTCATAGACCTCATGACCAAAGACAAAAGAGCAGAAGTAAAGCGAATCCTACAAGAGGGGGAAGAACATCTTCAGAGATCATTGATTGTGCTATGGATATAGCCTCCACTGGGTTTCACCAGCTGGCAGGAGCTGCAGTTTTAAGACTGCACGGGGGGATGAAGACAATGTCTTTCTGGTCTGAAGTACAGAGTCAAATTCTGTACATGCCTTATGATGGTAAAGCCCTCTTTGGAAAGCACGTGGATGACGCCTAGTAGGCCATTAAAGCAGATACCAACACTGAAAATCGCTGTGCTTTCTGCAATTTTGTAAAGTGCCCTTTCAAGGAGCATAAGGAAGGGGTCTTACATCCTACAGAGGTTACCAACGTTTTCAACAATATCAACAATACCAGCAACCTTATAGGCCGTCCTGCCAGCAGCAATCCTATTGAACACCACCTGTGGCGGCCTATAACAAGCAGGCGCCTAGTCAAAAGCAGATCTCCCAGGGAAGAGACACTAACAGAAAACAGTGACCTCCCTCAAATGGTGGTTAATCCCAATACTACCCAAGCTGTGGATGCAAAAATGTCCAGCTTCTCCCATCTATGGCAGCAAATAACATCAGACAGTGGCGTAGCATGGGGGGCGCTGTCCGCGGCACAAGTTTTGGGGGCGGTGGCGGGGTGGCTGTTGTGATGTGTACTCGGTCTGGCATCCTCCTTTCTTTGTGTCACGTGGGTTTGCTGTGGCGTCCGTGGAATCTCTTTGGAATTCCAGGGAGGCCCGGCATTCTCAGTGAGGCGGTTGACGGAGGCAGCAGGCTGGGATCCCCGCTCCTGTTGAAGAGGCAAATAAATCTTACCTGGTTGAGACTTCTTCATGTCAGTCATCTCTTTTCCAACTTCAACATTTTGGCGACGATTGTTTGCAGCGTCTCTTCAGCAGTGGGGAGTGAATCCACGACGTCCTCATCTTCAACCTCCAATGGTTGGCTTTCCACGTTGCTGTCTCAGCAGGATCTCCTTGGTGTTCGTGGTGAGATTCAATTCACCTTCCGTCGTGATAAGGTACTGTTTTCATTTATTTTGGCTTTTCCTCGGGCGAACCGTTGTATGCTCGCGCACGCCTCCCGCGTCTTGTTCGTCACGTTGCCAAGCAACCTTCTCAGCAAACGTTCCAGCCTTCATTGAGTTGTGGCGTCAGCACGCATACATTGAAGTGACTCCATTTTGGGACTGCTTGTTACCGGCTTCACCACGTTTCTTCACTTATACGTCAACACGTTGGCGTGCGGCCATATTGGTTACTTTGTTTCATTGTACATTTACGCCGTATTTCACAGCTCCTCTGATCTCCACTTGTGAGAAAGTGCCATCTTTCCTGCATGGTATGCCCCCCACTTTTTGCTGAATTGCTGATGTACTTTGACTGAGTGTGCCCTGGGCTCCTGCCAATCAGGTACCCAGGGCCTGTGTTCCTTCCCTAAAACTGCATTATAGCCTAAACCCAATTGGCATCTCTGGCCACATGTCAGTCCCTGGTAAATGGTACCCTAGGTACCCAGGGCACTGTGACCAGAGAAGGCCTCTAAGGGCTGCAGCACTTATTGTGCCACCCTTAGAGGCCCTGTACCCTGACACACACACACTGCCTTTGCAGGCTGAGTGTCTTGGTGCAGAACAAAACAGAGAGTCGACATGGCACACATCCTGGGGGAACGTTTGACTGAATTTGATTGTTTTTTAGTATGCTTTTAAATTCTTTTAAAGCGCACTCACAATTCTGCCCACTGCCCCCTATGCTTTAGTGTTTAAAGAAAATACCTATTTGCCTTTGGCGCGCCGAAGGCGCGCCAAAGGCAAGCCCGTCTGCGCCCGTCCGCGCCGGGACATCGCCAGGAGCCAGAGACTCTGCTCCTTCCAAAGCCCAATCCGGTAGCTACACCGGCAAAGAACTACGGGCCTTATATAAAGAAGGCTCCTGTGGGAATCATAGCTGGGACCCAGAAAACTGTCCTTCTCTTTGTGAACACTGTGAATTTAGAGTGCACCCCCTGAAACATGCTACACTCTTTGGTTCTGGGATGGTGACACACACTCTTTTGAGCATTAACTGTCGCTCATTGCCTAAACATCATGCTGAGGTGTTCGATCTTCTACAGGAACACTCACCTGAGATCCTTTTCCTCACGGAAACCTGGCTATGTGAATCTTCTGTGGCCATACCAGCACTCGCTCTTCCTACAGGCTATGCTATACGCAGCATAAACAGATCTGGAGGAAGAGGGGGCGGCATTGCGATTATTTATAAATCAGTTTACTCCTGCAGCCTGTCCCCCTTAGATCTTCCTGACTGTGAGAGTGCACTTTTTAAAATTTCTATGAGTGCAAACTTCACTTTCTCTGGCCTTCTTATTTATCGACCCCCGGGTCCATCAAAGACCTTTAGAGAAGCCTTGATAAATACTGCCATAGCACTGGCTCTTCAGACTGCCAATTTTAACATCATAGGCGATCTGAACCTCCATCTAGAGCTACAAGAATCTTCGGAGATTGTTGGCTTTTTGGGGGATTTGGCAGCTTGTCAGTTGATTCAACTGACCCCCAGTGCTACACACAGAGCGGGACACCTCCTTGACCCTATTTTCTCTAATTTAGAGTCACTGGAAGTTTTGTCACCACTGCCTATGATTTGGACTGATCATTTCCTCATCATGATGCGGCTAATGATAGCTGGCCATAAGCCCCAACCTAATCAACATCCCTCATTAAAACGGCCCTGGCATAAATTGAACCAAGCAGATTTTTTCACAGCCCTGAGTGCAAAGCCCATGTTAAAAGTTGCTAATATGGAAGAGGCTAACGCGATCTTCCAAAGATGGATTATTCAAGCCTTAGATACATGCATTCCCCTTAAACTTACCCATTCTAAAAGCACTCGGGCTAATGCATGGTTCAATGAAGATTTAACCCTTTCTAAGAAGAACTGCAAGATCTTAGAAAGATCCTGGAGGAGATCATATGACCCCCAGGCCAAAGCACTATATAGAGCGGCCATTAAATCCTATCATAAATTGGTGCGCATAACCAGAGCAGCTTATTATTCTAGCCTGATTAATACTAGCACCAACCGTAGCAAAACTATATTCTCTCTACTGAAAGATTTAATCTCCTCTCCAGTGGAATCGGGCAATGCTATTTCCTCCAACAAACATTGTGAGGAGCTGGCAACCTTCTTTTTGAAGAAGGTCAAAGATATTTACCAAAAGTTCGATCATGGTATACCCTCCGGTGTTTGCAGAAGGAATGCTTATATTGGCACTGAGACTGTCCTTCTTGCTTCTCTTCCCCCTATTTCTCCGAAGGAATTAGAGAGATTAGTGATCAAAATCAAATCTGGATCTCCAGATGATCCTCTTAAACCAGACGCGTTCAGGAAAATTCAACAAGGCCTTCTTCCTGAGTGTCTGGATTTACTTAATCTATCCCTTTTCACTGCGATGGTGCCTAAAGCATGGAAGCATGCAAAAGTGGTCCCTCTACTTAAGAAATCAACACTTGACATGTCTAAATCAGAGAACTATCGCCCAATTTCCTTGCTTCCTTATCTTTCTAAAATTCTAGAAGCACATGTGAACTCTACTCTAACACAGTTTTTAGAATCCAATCATATACTTGATAGTTCACAGAATGGGTTCCGACCAAGATACAGCACTGAGTCAGCTTTATTGGCTGTGGTAGAACAACTCAAATCCGCGCTGGATGCCGGCAGTACATCAGCGCTGGTGCTGCTGGATCTAAGCGCGGCATTTGACACGGTGTCCCATGAAATCCTGCTCCTACGTTTGAAGGAGATAGGAATTGGGAATAAAGCTCTAGCGTGGTTCTCCTCCTTTCTGGCCGACCGAACCTTTCAAGTGACCTCTCCCCCTTTCTCTTCCCAGGTACACTCTCTTCTCTGTGGGGTTCCTCAGGGCTCTGCATTGAGCCCCACGCTCTTCAATATATATATGAGCCCTTTGGCACGGCTGGCCAAAGTACGAGGAATCTCCTTGGTGTCTTACGCCGACGACACCCAATTAGTGATTGCCCTGTCTAATGATCCCAAGCGAGACAAAATAAAATTTAAAGAAGATATCTCTGCAATTGCAGAATGGATGACGGCTAACTTTCTGCAATTGAACTCTACCAAATCAGAGATGCTCCTGGTTGGCAAAGAGTCGCATCTCTGGACGAAGGAATGGTGGCCTCAAGGCACTTGGTGATCCCCTTGATCCCAAACCTGCAGTGAAAAATTTAGGCTTCATAATTGATAATAACCTCAACTTTGAAACACATGCCAAATCAGTGGCTGGGAAATGTTTTGGACTATTGCGCGGCCTTCGACCGATTTTGGGTCTCTTCGATGCCCAAACACGCCAAATGATTATACAAGCTTCTATTTTGGCCCGTCTAGACTACTGCAATGTGCTTCTTCTCGGCTCTAATAAATCCGTGCTTAATAGATTGCAGCGGGTCCAGAACACGGCAGCTCGTGCTATTTTTGCCCTTCCGAAATTCAGTCATGCCTCTAATCTTCTCCGCCGCCTGCACTGGCTGCCCCTTGAACAGCGTGTATGTTTCAAGACGCTTTGTATCACGCATAAGATACTGACAGGAAGTGCCCCAGATATCCTGGGTGACCTTTGCACTCTGTGCACTCTGTACGCTTGGCGAACCAGAATCTTGCATGTATCCCTCACATACGTAGAGCTAGATCTGGTGGTCGCTCCTTTAGACGCCTGGCCCCCACTCTCTGGAATGCTCTCCCCCTATATATCCGCAGTAACCCTGACCATCAGGCTTTTAGACGTCTTGTGAAGACTTGGCTTTTCTCCCAGGTCTGATTTCCTTTCTGTTCTGTCCCTGTTCTTTCCTAGATATATTTCCCTTTGTTTTGACTCCTGCTTGGATGGGCTTTAGCGCTGGGACGCCTCTTTGCCGAGGCAGCCATGCGCTTTATAAATATTTTAATCTAATCTAATCTAATCTAATCTAACATCCCTGTGTGCCATGCCCACAAACACACTGCCCTGGCATACCTCAGTCACCCCTCTAGCTGGGTGCACTATGCCAGTGGTGTGGGTACAGGTGCATAAGCCCTGTACCCCTACAGTACCCAGGTCCATTCCTGGGCACTGTAAGTGCAGTGCTGCCATTAAGAGTATATGGTGCTGGGAGGTCGTCACCACGAACTCCACAGCACCATGATGGCTGCACTGAAGACTGAGAAGTTTGGTATCAAACTTCTCAGCACCTTAAACCCACACTGATGCCAGTGTGGGATTTAATGTCAGATGCACGACAGAGGGCAACTTAGAGTTGCCCCCTGAACCTAACCTACAATCCACGTCCTGTCTGAGAGGCTGCCTAGGCTGCCACCCAGCAGACATGTTGCTGGACCCCTGGGTAGAGAGCCATCCGCTCTCCCGGGCCTGCAACAATGCACGTCCTGGGCGAGGTGCTAGGTCTCCTCCCCCAGGATGGGCAGGGGGAAGCTTCAAAGGCATGCCGCTTTGGTGAGCTTCCCCAGACCACTTGCTGTACTCAGCAACCCTGCCAACTGCCAACCCCACCCCTCAGGTGGGGGAGGCGAGGTGAAGCACATCTCCGGGCTCTCGCCATCTTGAAGATGGGGAGCCCTACCCAATCAGGACTAGGCTCCTGCCCACCTCCCACTGGAGAGTGGCAGGATAGGGGGTGTACCCACCCCAGGGAAGGGACCCATTGGTCCCTGCCCTTTACCTACCTATAACGCCCCTAAATCTAGTATTTAGGGGCACCCTGAACCTTCCTTCCTCAGATCCCGAATTCGAAACAAACAAGAAGAAAGAAGACCTGCCGTGCAGCTGCTCACAAGAGGACGACACCAACTGACTTGGCCCCAGTCCTACAGGCCTGTCGACCCTCGAACCTGCTCCGGCGTCTCCAGTGGTCAGCAACCTCGAAAACCCCGGAGGACCTGACTGCCTTGTGACTCTAAAAGAACTGGGACTCCCACAAGCAGTGGTACTGCTCAAAAGAAGTAACAAACCCCTGGTGCCAGCCAGGAACCGCGACTCCTGCACCCGCCGAGCCCGGCCTGTGCCTGAGTGGACAAAGACCACGAGGACGTCCCCCCGGCAACTGTGACCCAGAATCCAGCACCCAAGGACCCTCCTCGACACTCCTGATGACGCCTGCAGCCTCAGAACCAGGGACCCCTCCAACCGCGACCAGCAGAGGGTAAGATTTCCCGACGCGAAAGACACCTCCTGCACCCGGCGCCCTGCGGCCTCCTGTGCCCAACTCCGGGTGCCTACCTATCCTCCAACTACCCAACTTACCTCTCGAAGTGGTGGTCGCACCTGAAGAATCTCCGTCCCCGAGCTTGCAGCCTTTGTTCAACTTCCAGCTTCTCCATTGAAATACATTGAGAGCCCGATGGCTCAAAAGCACCCTGCACCCAGCCGCCCGAGTGCCCCTGGGAGTGCAACACCTATCCTATTTTTCTTCCCCACTTGCCCTGGGTAAGTGACCAGGAGCCCAGCTCCCACAGCCGCGTGGCCTGCCTGCCAGCAGCCACCAACCAAGGGCTCCCTGCCCGCCATAGGCTAACATTGGGCCTTACTCACTCTGCACCCGGCCACCCCTGTGCCGCTGAGGGTGTACCAACTGTACCTACCTGACCCTGGGAGACCCCTGAGTCTATGCCCAGAACCTTAACTCTGCCAGTCGAGTACTTACCTGAAAACCGATAACGTACATTTTCTCCATAGGGTAACATTGACTGGTTTACACTGAAATTTCTTCTGTGTCGAGTTTTGAAACTTTAAAATAATCACTAAAAATCGTCCGATCAACGAAAACGAAATTACTCACCTGTTATCAGGAGAGATCCCAGTGCTGGATCTTGGTGCCCAGCACTGACCCTGAAAAGCAATTACAACTGTACTTACCGATAACTTGATTTTCCTCCATAGGATAACATTGCCTGGTTTTCTCCAGAAATTCTTCTAAATGTCGATTTTTGAAACAAACAAATATTCCTTAAAAATCGCTTGTGTAACAAAAACGATTTCTTTCAACTGTTTACAGGAAATGCACCAGTGTTGAATCCAGGATCCAACCCTGAGTAAGAAAAACATACGTAAAGTAACTGAAACTGCTTTTACTTAAAAATTCCCATTGAGCTCAATGTTATAATTGTGTTTGAATTGTGTTGCCTATTGCAACAACTGTAACTATTGCATTCAACAGTCTATTGTGTATTGAAAGTATATAACTAAAGCATCTCATTCTGAGAAAGTATTTTTAAACCTACCTGTGGTTCTAAAATAAAACAACTATATATTTTTATATACAAAACAATTGGCCTAGAGTTCAGTTCTTGAGTGTGTGAGACCATTTGCTGACTGAGTGTGTACAACAAATGCTTTAAACTGTCCTCTGATACTGCCTTACTGCTCGACCAAGCTACCACTTTAGAGAGCAAGGTTATATCTAACTTTAGCCTCTGCCAAACCTCTGTGGACTGTGGACTCTGTGCACCCTGAACCTTACTTTGGTTCAGTATATACAGAGCCACTTTCTTACATTGGTGGATCAGCGGTGGGATACAAACTTGCATTTGTTGGACTACTTGGTTACCATCTGATCACACAACAGAACTCTTAAATTGCCTTTAGAATTCTGATTTTTTTAAATTGGCATTTTTTCCAAATTACTAAAAGTCTTGTTAGGGCCTTGCTTAAGTCCCTTTAGAATTTTAGAAAATAAAAAGTCACTATAGTCAAGGGTAGAGGGGTTAGAACTTTTTGTTAGAATGTCTCAAGAAAAGAACCCAGCTACTAGTGAAGATAATAATGACATACAGGACATGGTTGAGGAGCTCGACCTCACCCCTTACCTTCACTTGTCTTTCAAGGAAGTAAGGTCCTTATGTAAACTTAAAAATATACCCATGGGCCAGCATCCAACCAAACAAGGGCTCCAGGAGCTCCTGGCTGAGTATGCAAAGGCCCACCCCTCTGAGCATGGTGATGACCAAGCAGAGGAGGAAAGGAGGGAGGAGGATGGAGATGGGAACCCACCTCCACCACTGCCTAGGGAAGACAGGGTCCCTGCACCCTTATTTCCAAGAATTAACCTCTGGGGACCTAGAGGCCACACAGGTGGTTCAGGTCTCAGAGAGGACATTGAGGACAGCCTCAGTGAGGAGGACAGCCTTTTAGCAAGGTTGGCCAAAGACTGGACCTAGAGACCAGACTCCTGACTCTAGAGAAGGAAAGACAGGAGATGGGTTTAGCACCCATCAATGGTGGCAGCAATACTAAAAATAAGGATAGGGAGGAAACTTCTGATCCTAAAATCCCCAAAGGGATTGTCCCTAAATTTGAGGAAGGTGATGACATCACCAAATGGTTCACAGCCTTTGAGAGGGCTTGTGAAATGAGAAAGGTAAAGAAACCTCTCTGGGGGCACTCCTGTGGGAACTGTTCTCTGGTAACTGCAGAGACAGGCTTCTGACCCTCTCTGGGCCAGATGCAGGGTCCTATGACCTCATGAAGAAGACTCTGATTGAGGGATTTGGGCTCACCACTGAGGAGTATAGAATTAGATTCAGGGGGGCTCACAAAACCCAGACCCAGTCTTGTATTGACTTCGTAGACTACTCAGTAAAGACACTGGATGGTTGGTTAGCTGGACATAATGTGCATGATTTTACTGGACTTTACAATTTGTTTATGAAGGAACATATACTAAGTAATTGCACAAATGAAAAGTTGCATCAGCATTTGGTAGACCTAGGTCTAATTTCTCCCCAAGAATTGGGAAAGAAGGCAGACCACTGGGTCAAAACTAGGGTGACAAGGACAACCACTGGGGGTGACCAGAAGAAGGTGGTTACAAAACCTCCCCAGGGGAAAGGTGGTGAGAATCCCCAAGATAAAAAGTCTGAGTCTTCTAAAGGGCCCCAAAAACCTGTACGGGGGGGTGGGTCCCAAACTACTGCCTATGTGCCTCAGCCTTATAGGGGGAAGAACTTTGATCCCACAAAGGCCTGGTGCAACAACTGTAAGAAGTTGGGACACTTAACTGTAGATAAATCTTGCCCCCACAACCAGGCCCCTAAGGCAACCAGTACAGCTACACCTGGAGTGGCAAGTCTACAGATGGGATCAACCGTGTGCCCAGAGCAAATCAGGATGCACACTGAAGCAGTTCTAGTTTCAGAAGGGGAAGTTGAGTTTGCCACTGTAGCTGTGTGGACACCCAACTTAAAGAAGTATTTACAATACCCCTGGGTTAATGGAACTAGGATAGAAGCTCTGAGGGATACAGGTGCCAGTGTCACTATGGTGAGAGACACACTGGTTTCCCCTGAGCAATACTTGATTGGGAAAACCTACCCAGTCACCAATGCTGACAGTGTTACCACTAATCATCCAATGGCTATGGTGACATTAGGCTGGGGAGGGGTTACTGGCCTGAAACAGGTAGTGGTCTCTCAAAAGTTACCAGCTGCATGTCTGCTAGGAAATGACCTGGAAACCTCAGCCTGGGCTGAGGTTGAGCTAAAGACCCATGCAGCCATGCTGGGTATCCCTGAATTGGTGTGTGTGCAAACTAGAGCACAGAGCAAGAGGAAGGGTGAAAAAGTAGGTTTGGAGCCTGAAAGTATGGCCCAACCAACCAAGAGAAAAGGTAAGAAGACTGGGGGACCAGCTTCTGTACAGCAAACCACTCAGAACCCCTCTCCTCAGGGAGAGGACTTTGACACCCCAGAGGGAACTGAGCCCATGGAGCTTGACCCTTACCAGGTTGAACTCTTAGGCCCAGGGGGACCATCTAGGGAAGAGCTGTGCCAGGGTCAGCAAGACTGTCCCACTCTTGAAAGCCTGAGGCAGCAAGCTGTTTCAGAAGCAAAGGGAGGTGTCAGTGGTACCCACAGAGTCTATTGGGAAGAGGGATTACTGTACACTGAGGCAAGAGACCCCAATCCTGGAGCCACCAGGAGAGTGGTAGTGACCCAGAAGTACAGGGAGTTCCTCCTAACTTTAGCTCATGACATCCCCCTAGCTGGACATCTGGGCCAAACCAAGACTTGGGAAAGGCTAATCAGCCACTTTTACTGGCCCCAGATGCACCAAAAGGTGAAGGAGTTTGTCAGCTCCTGTGTTACCTGTCAGGCCAGTGGCAAGACAGGTGGCCACCCAAAGGCCCCCCTGATACCACTGCCTGTGGTGGGGGTGCCCTTTGAGAGGGTAGGCGTGGACATAGTGGGTCCACTTGAACCTCCCACAGCCTCAGGGAACAAATTTATACTAGTGGTAGTGGATCATGCCACTAGGTACCCTGAAGCAATCCCACTTAGGACTACTACAGCTCCTGCAGTAGCCAAGGCCCTCATTGGTGTTGATCCAGCGCGATATCAGCAAACAGCATTCATACACCAAATACTCACTTGGGCCCATACATTCATACTACACTGATACTTACGCTGGTGAGTCAGTTGTACTCTTTATCAAAATCCCTGCTACCAATTACTTTCTGATTGAAGAGTAATGACTTACCAATGAATCCTTTGCTAATTGGGAAGTTTAAAATGAGTGACATTCATTATAATACATAATCCTGAAATAACCACTGTGTCAGGAAGTTTTAAAATGTTTATCTAAAGATTTAGCAGAGTAGAATTACAGAACCACATGATACTTTGATCGAATTTCAAGGATGAAGCATAGAATAATAATTTTAGATCAATGACGGTCCCTCAGAAAGGAGAAGATAGAGGCAGCAGCGCACCTAAAGTTTGCATTTATATTTACCTAGGTGCGAGAACCAAACCCCTTGGCCAAGGAGTTGGAAAGAATAGGACCCAGGAAGGATGAAGAGCAAAGACCTCCTCCAGGATCAGGACAGGACCGGTGACCTCTCTACAACGACGCCTGCGTCGTTCCCCTCTCTGATACTCGGCTTCTCCTCGATTCTCCTGTGCCTTCCTTCTAATGGACTCCGCCGCCCCCTCCTCAGGACCTCTAAGGACAGCGATTCAGTCTGCAATCGATCAGCTTGACGGTCTGGAGCTAGAAGCTAGCTAATTAGCTAATTCTATATCTATTATACCCTTCTACGCCCATGTACCTCCCCTTAATGTAGCTAAAATATGGGACCACTACTTCTGATTGGACAGGGACAGGGGGTTGATCCTCACACCATATGATTTTTATTCATTTTCTAAAACCCCTTTGTTTTTAAAATACCGCCCATCAATTTTAATAGATTGGCTTTATTTCCCACCCGTCTCACGACAAAGTTTATTCAATTTTCATATACATAGTTGCAAGTTTGGCAAGAACACATGAATATATCAATATCGGCCATTAGGTCGTGGCCTTGGACGACGTCCAGGTTGACTTCATCTTTATTCTTTGGCAGCCAAGCAGGACACATGCGCAGAATCATTGTCTCTCGAGTTTCAGATCACCAAACCCAGGCCCAAGTTTACGAACTAATAAAAGTACAAGAAGAAAATATTAAAATCACAAATAAAATGTTTCACTGTATACCCACTCTTTCTACTCTATCCCCATTTACTTATAATGCTATCCCGCATTAGTAGCGTTGAGAAAATGACAAATTAATAATACCACGAGAGCAAGCTGAAGCATGTGAAAACATCAAGCAGCCATTTTAATGCACACTGCGCAGAAGCAGGAGTTTCCAACCAAGCAAAGAAAGACGTCACAACACGTGATATGGTTGAGACATGCGCAGTAAAGTTCCCGCGCTTTAGCGGCCATTTTAGAATACAACAAGCGTTATTCGTTAGTTAAACACATAGGCAAGCATCCTTACTATTCGTGTAGTGTATGCAAGGATTAATATACACAATACAAGATTAATAAATTAATTCTGTGAGGAGATTGCATTCGAGCAAGTCTCATTTTGAGTCCTTGCTCCATCAATCCCCTCTCTGATGGCGTTTCTGAGCCATCAAAATACTACCCACAATCAGATGCCAACTTCTAGCAAATAATTTCATTCTCATTTTTACACTTTCTGTTTTTCACATCCCCTTTCAACTTCTTGTATAATTCACTTCTCAAATCCTCAAGTTCAATTTCATCGAACTTTCTCTTCTTTCCTTTTCCTGTCCCATTATACGATTCATTCTTTCTACAGCATTTGCACCATATTGTTATTGACAGTACTATTATTGCCATCCCTGCTAAGGGTACTAGTATATGACCTATAAGTCCTTTCCCTACATTAGCAAACCAGGTACCAATTGACGCAATGCTACTTGTCAATCTTTCCCATACACTATCAACTTCCAGTGGTTTAAGTTCCTTCTCAAGTTTAGTTATATTCTGTATATACGTTCCAATTTCTGCACTTTTATCAGGAACGTAAGTGCAACAATGTTTCGTCTTCAGTAATTTACAGACTCCGCCCTCTTTGCCAATAAAATATCAAGAGCAAGTTGATTTTGCATAACCATAGATCTAATCGCAACCATTTCCGCATTAATCATTAGAAAACCTCCAGCAGTATCTGTTGATAAAAGATCAACCACTGTAGACAATTTACATATTTTCCTTGAGTTCAGAATTATTCCCACTGAAGGTATCAATGCACCAAATATGTCACCTACAATTTCAGAAAAACTAGCTCTTTTACTACGTGTTAAATCGCTATTGTTTTCATTGCTCCCAGTGTTTCTTTTTACGTGGTATATTTTCGGAAATACTATTCCAAAGTAACAACTTCCATACCACCGTGCAGGAAGCCTAAAGTAAGCCTTATTCCCATATACATAATAGATTCCAGGAAAAACTGAATCTGTTCCTCCTTTGATTCCCCAACCTCCAAGAATTAAGAAATTGTGTTCACATTCACTGGTACCGATGAAAACATTGTTATAATCAGTCCTTAATCTATGTAGACAAATTTTCCCCGTCTTTACAAAATCCAGAGCCATAGCAGCTTGAGCCTTGCCAGGTGTGTAACTCCCTTCTTTCTCAGCCCAAGGTGGCAAATGATCCTTATGCTCAGAAGCTTTCTTTTGAAAATCTTGTCTTCTATCCTTTACTAAATTCAAAAAAATCTTTTCTTCTTCGTGTAAAGAACATGTTAGATTGTGTCTATGTGCATGTGTTATGTCTATCGATTTCATTGTTAAGAAAAATTCTCCCATAAACTGTGCGTCTTGACTACTAAGCACTGGGTTCATACTCTTTCGAATCGGAACCTCAGAAAATATCACATCTATGTTTGAATAATAATACTGAAGTTTCCCTGTTCTATAAAATAAACTTGCTAATACACTACATGATATGCCATATGTCAGTGGTAAGTGATGGTATGTTAATCCTTCTGCTACTGATTCGGGTAACTTCATACAGACATAACAATTACTAACTTCCATGGTATCTACATACTGAAATAATAACTTTGTGAAAACATTTAAACTAGTGTCGTCAGTTATTTCATGATGAAATTCTGGTTCATTTTCTGCCATTAGTTCTACTCTATTTCCCTTCATGTGTGCTGTCTTTTCTTTAGTTTCGTTATTAGTCTTTTATCCATTATCATAAGGTAAGGGACTGCTACGATCAGAACTAACCATACTATAAGCACCATTACTAGACTACATATGCATATTGCACAGCATCTTCTACAACATCTCTGTTTTGGTCTCCCAGCAACTCTATCATCAGGCATTTTGACAAGGAAGATTGCTCTTCTTATCTATTTTCTCTTTTCTTTATATGACTCTTTTGCGTAGTCAAGGTGGTCTTGTTCCTTTCTCGTACGTCAATTCTGCACTTGTTCCTTCGTCACCACTTTCACTTGACTCTGAGCTCTCGTAATCTTCAAGAATAATGTAAGTCCAATCAGGACCCTTGAATTTGTTATTCACAAGTTTCAGTCTCTTGCTTCTTCTTTTCTTAGTTCTGTTTTCTTGTTCAGTTTCACTTGTTACTTCATTTACTTGATCTGGATCTTCACTTCTGGTTGTTATGTGGTATTTTACTCTTTTAATGACACTAGGCCAATGATCACCTTTTCTTGTTTTCTTTATTTGCACTGTCTCTTTGTTTTCGTCTTCAGAGATTCTTTTATTTTCAGGTTTTAGCTCAGTTTTTTTTTCCTGCGATTACTGTTTTTCTTATTTGCTATTTTTCAAATCTGGTTTGTTTCTCTTCAGCAACTCCACTGTGAGTTTCCGATAATTGACCTTGTTCTTGATTTATTTCTTCATGATCATTATTCTCATTATCTTCTTCTTCTGTACTCTTCTCTGGATCTAACTTGTTCTGATCAGGGCTTATTGCACTGTGTACTTCTGCAGCCTGACCGGATTCTTCTAGACCTATCTGTCCTTGCTCAAAATTTGTCGATTCTTCGTTATTTTGAGCCCAGTTTCCTTTCCCTATCTGGTCCTCCTCAGGTTCTTTTATTGAGTCTTCCTCTTCTTCCTGAGCTACTTTTTCTTCACCTATCTGATCTTCTTCAATTTCTTCCAATTTTGTTTGACTTCTTGTTCTGTGGTAAACTTCAGGAATTTCTACCACCGGTACCCAATCCTGACTTGTGCTCGGTTGTTCTCCTTCAGCTTCTCTTGAATCTCGAGCTTGAGATTCTTCAGCTGGGCAACCTTCAGCTTCTTCAGTGATTGATGCTGTCTGAGGATTCTCTTCCTCAGGGTCTGGTACTCTCTTGGTGTGGCTTACATGAATCCAATTAGGAAATCCTGCACACTTCACAGCTGTATTTGTGGTCAGTATGACTTGACACGGTCTGCCCCATCTAGGTGATAGACATGTTTCTCTGGTGTGATTCTTCACTACCACCCAGTCACCAGGATTCAGATCATGTTCTTGTTCAGGCTGCCTGGAAACGGCGTCTTCTCCAACCTGGTGAGAGACAGAACGCACTTGGTCAGCCAATCCTTTGCAATAGTCCAGAACCATATCATCAGATATATTCAGCAGTTTGTTTGTGGGAACATGTGTTTGCCTCATTGCTCTTCCCATCATTATCTCGTGTGGGCTCAATCCTGTATTTCTGTCAGGTATGCTTCTGAGTCCCATTAAAACAAGTGGCAATGCATCTGGCCACTCTAATGATGTTGATGCACACATTTTTCCCAATCTTGATTTTATAGTGCCATTCAATTGTTCAACCACTCCAGAAGCCTCTGGACGATATGCACAATGCAGTTTCTGTTCAATTTGGAATGCTTCACAGATTATTTGAATCACTTCACTGTTAAAATGTTTTCCTCTATCTGATTCCAAAGTTACTGGGAAACCAAACCTAGGAATGAGTTCTCGTAGTAACAGCTTTGCGACTGTAATGCTGTCATTTCTCCTGGTAGGGTAAGCCTCCACCCACTTTGAAAACAGACACACTATGACCAGTACATATTTCAACCCTCTACATGGTGGTAACTGAATGAAGTCAAACTGGAGTCTTATAAATGGACCCTCTGCTTTTCCAATTTTTCCAAACCCAATTATTGTCTTCCTCCCGGGATTGTGCATCTGGCAAGTCAAACATCTCTGGCAAAGACTCTCTGCAACAGCCCTGAATTTGGGGTTGTACCAATTTTGTCTAAAAAGCCTAATCATTGCATCTCTCCCTATATGTGTGTCTCCATGATACATTCTGGCCATTTGTGAGAGCAAACAGTCTGGCATGACTGGTCTGCCATCAGCACAAATCCACACTTCGTCATCTCCTCTTTGAGAACAACCCACTTTGATCCACAAATTCTTATCATTTTTATCAACATCATCTTGCAATCTTTTAACGTCATACCATGTTTCAGGTGGCACATACAGCATAAGTTGGCAGCTGATTCCCATTCTTTCCACCCTTTTATTGACTGACAATCTGTTTTTGGCACAATGTTGAGCCACTAGATCAGCATATCTGTTGCCAACTACCACCCAGTCATCTCCTGACTGATGTGCGGCACATTTCACCACAGCCAATTCTTTTGGCGATTGTATTGCTTCCAGCAATTCCCTTACAAACTTTCCATTTTTAATGGGGGATCCTGAAGAAGTCATGAAATCCCTCTGCATCCATAGTTGGCCAAAATCATGCACAACCCCATAACCATATTGGCTATCTGTAAATATAGTTACTTTTTGATTCCTCCCAATTTTGCAAGCCTTTATCAATGCAATCAATTCAGCTATTTGTGCAGATTTGACTCCTGGTAAATAGGATGCTTCAACTATTCCAGTTAATTCACATACCGCATAGGCAGCAGTTAGTTTACCGTCTTCATGCCTTTGGCATGAACCATCGACAAACAGCTCCTTATCTGGCTTTCTAAGGGGCTGTTCCTCGATGTCTGGACGTGGTTTCGTGCATAATTCTGTGACTTGTAAACAATCATGTTCTTCTTCTTCGTCATCTTTAATTTCTTCATGATATGGGTCGGGTAATAAGGTAGCTGGATTTACTATTGTACACCTCACCATGGTCACATTTTCAGCACCCATTATTATTCTCTCATATTTAGTCAGCCGACTAGGAATAAGATGCTGAGTTCGGGTTCTTGTCAATAGAATCACAACTGCATGTGGAACATACACCTTTACAGGATGTCCCATCACAATTGACTCACTTTGTTCAATGCTCAAACAAGTAGCTGCCACTGCTTTTAAGCATCCTGGCAACGCGGCTGCCACTGGGTCCAATGTAGCAGAAAAATATGCTATAGGACGTCTGTCTAAACCATGTCTCTGAGTTAGGACAGAAAGTGCACAATTTTCTCTCTCATGACAGAACAATGCAAATTCTCTTTTATAATCAGGCATGCCTAAAGCAGGTGCTGAACACAGAGCATTTCTCAATTTTACAAAGGCTCCTACACTTTCGTCGTCCCACTCAACAGGATCCTTTGCTTTCTTTTTTGTCATTTGAATTAGCGGTTTTGCTAACAAAGAAAATCCTAGTATCCATTGTCTACAGTAACCTACTATTCCTAGGAACATTCTCACTTCTCTTTGGGTTACAGGCATTTGCATTTTCTTTATTAATTTTACTCTTTCAGATGTTACTCTTCTTTTTCCCCTCTCAATTTGATGACCCAGATATTTAACTGCCGTTGTACAAAACTGCAATTTCTCTGGTGAAACTTTATGCCCTTCTTCAGCTAGATGATTTAATAGTGCAATGGAATCGACAACACAATCCTCTCTGGTGTTCAATGCCACCAGCAAGTCGTCGATGTATTGCACTAAGACTGAACTTCCTGGCATCACTAGTTTTTCAAGGCACTTTTTCAATATTTGATTGAATATGGAAGGACTCTCCGAATACCCCTGAGGAACACGATTCCATACATAGACTTTGTTCTCGAATTTAAATGAAAAAAGATACTGGCTATCTGGGTGCAATGGTATTGAAAAGAATGCTTGGCATAGATCAATTACGGTGAACCATCCTGCACTCACAGGATTTGGTACTATAGGACAACAGGGTTCCACAATCTTATTTATTTTTCTCAAATCCTGAACAATTCTATACTTTCCACTAGGTTTCTTCAAACCCATTATTGGTGAATTACATGGGCTACTCATTACTTCCTTTAGTATGTTATGTTTTACCATCTGTTGATTTCTTCAATTACTCCTGCTTTTACTTCTGCACTCATTTTGTACTGTCTGGTATTTGGGAAAATCGCACCTTCCTTTACAGTAATTTTAACTGGGTCTATTTTGGCCATGAGTCCTACTTCTTTTCCTGTGAAATCCCATACTATGGGGTTTACGGTAGTTTTTAATTCTTCTGGTAGCTCATCTTTTGTTATCAAAGAAAACATCTCATCTACCTCTGTACCTTGTTTTGCAATCATAAACTTATATACATGATCTTCATCTGGGGTTTGAACTGCCACACCATCCGGTGTGCAGAAAATTGTGCAATTCATCTTGCACAACAAATCCCGGCCCAATAAGTTTACTGGACTGGAATCACATACTACAAATTGATGCATTTCTCTGAAATTTCCAATTTTGACTTCCATTGGTTCGGTAAGAGGTGTTCTAATCTTCTGATTAGTTACCCCCACTACATGGATATCTTCACCAGAGAGAGGAAGGTCTGGAATGTCTGCTGTTCTCACAGTAGACCGAGTAGCACCAGTGTCCAAAAGAAAAGTAATATCATTACCTCTCACATTCCCCTCAACATATGGACCTGACTGATCTACCGGTAGGGATGCGCCAAGTACGCACTCCTTCTCCCCCTCTCCCAGGCACCGTCATGAACTGTATTGACAAAAATCGTCCTGAAAAAGAAACTGTGATGTTACATAATCATTCTTACCACTTCCTCCTTGATATCCGACGTCTGTACCGTGCTTTGCTCTGCTTACATTACCCTGTATAGGTGCAGGTGGAAACTGACTCGGAGGGTTTACACCCTGCTGTGAGTCATTCTGCGTCTGTGGATTTAAATTTTGATTTGGGCCATTATTATTCCGAATCTTTTTACATTCATCCTTCCAATGCCCCAATTTTCCGCATCCATGACAAGGAAATTTCTTTTTGGCTTCTTCTCTACTCATTCGTCCTCTCAATTTCCCACCATTCCCAGTCTCACCATTTGTTCCAGAATCTTTTCCTTGATTTTCACTTGGATTATCCAAATTAATTCCCTGTTTCTCAGCCATTTTGACCTGTGCCCACATTACTTTCTCCTGCAATTTCTTATGTCTATCCTCAATATCGTCTCCACAATACTTTGAATATTTGAAAATTTCATTGATCGGTTTCCCTTGCCAACACAACATGTGCTGCTTAATCATCTGACAAATCTCTGGCTTCAGACCATAAACAAATCTATAAACAAACTGACTCATGTTCTTATCTCCAATGTCCTCAAATCCACTATATTGCTTGAATACCTGCAATAAACGCTCATAATAGGAGTGCACTGATTCATTAGCTTCTTGGGTAGTTCGGTCTATTTTCACCCAATCTGTTTCTTTCGGAGGTATTTTCCCTTTCAGGTAAGTTATCACCTGCTGATATTTTCTCATCACATCATTTGACGGGGCACCTGTCTTTGGGTCTCTAGGATACTCATCACTTGGCCAATCGACTGTGATCTTACAATCTGTCCATAAATCGGCAGGCACCACTATGTCGAACAACCCATCCAAATCCTTCAACAATACCTTTGACACCTTCACAAACCTCTCAACCTGCTTGTACCATTCAATTGGTTTTTCTCTCAATTTTGGAAAATCATTCGTAAATGACAAAATATCCTGTCTGCTCCATGGGACATGTACATATCCCCCTCCCGCAACTTCTCGCATTGGGTACATTTGGTCCGCTTTCCCTGTCTCTTTCATCACATATTCAGATGTTGTTCTGCTTGATCGTGCCTTTTCCTTTTTCTTTGCCCATCTAGTTCTCCATTTATCTAGATCTCCCCATTTCTGTAAGACTATCAGTAATTCCTTTACTTGTAATTTTCTTCCAGAGGCATTCATGTTTTCTAAATCTTTGTCAGAAAACTCTGCTCTATAGGGTTTCTGTAATACCTTTGATTTCCCTATTTCAATTCCCATCTGCAGAGCTAAGTCTGATAGTTTTTCATGGAATAGTCTTGCATTTCTTGTGATACTCCTGCATACGAACAATAACTCTTCTTCATCGTAAGCATTTAGGCGATCTAGTCCTACATTTCCTGCTATTATTTCTTCTAATTCGATTTTTAATTTATAAACGTCCAAAATTTTTGGAGGTGTACACTGTTGATCTGATCCTTGTGCCCACCTTTCTAAATCTTCGGGTGTTACTACAGTGACACTTTTTGCTCCCGATGAAGTTATTAAGTTTATATCTTTCGAACAACCAGGTGTGGTTCATCTGGGAGTGCTATTTACAGAATATCGAATGGGTAAGTCCATTAATGATATCGTAGATTCACAATCACTAAAGTCATCCTCGACCATTACTACTGCTTCAGGTTTAGGAATATTCACAGGAGTAGGTGTAACTAGCGGTGGAGGACAGTTTCCTTGATTACTATATAGTGGGACTACGGGACCAATTGTCACAGGTATGGTCAAAGAGTCAGGATGTACTTTTATCTGTATTATTTTCTGTATTAATTCTGCTCTGGTCTTTTCTAGGGCTTCCTTTTCTTTATCATGAAGTATCCTACTAGGGATGAAATCATGCATTACCTGTGGTACTAATGGAGTTTTTAACGGTGGTGCACTTGGGGTGCATCCACTTGTTCCTTCCTGATATGGTGGGGGGTTCCTTAACATTTCTTCCATAAATTCATATTCAGAATCTTCACTTCTCATCAAATGTTTTGTCTTTTCTGTGCATTTGCTTCCTAATTTTTCTTCCGCCGTTAACAAAGGATACAGTCCCTCTGTAAGCATTGCCCTTCTCCACTGTTTCATCTGACCGTCCCTTGACTCATTATGGTTCCTAGGAAAAAATCCCAGATAACCCCTATTACTCCTGGATCGGTCACGTTCAAATGCCTCGGTTTCCCATTCCTCTAAGGCTTCGTATTGAGTTAATCTAGGTCTGGGTTCTAGGTCATTCATTCTCAATCTCAAATTTTGAAGAATTCTCCCATTGAAAGTGCCATTCTCGGGAAATGCTAATATTCCATCATTTTTGGTATATTCTATCCAATTCTCTATCCATACACAAGTATGATAACCTCTCTCCATCATCATGAATTAAGCGGGCGTTTTAGCTGGTGGAATGATAATTCCTTCCCTAGTTTTTTTTAAAACAAATTTTATTTGTCAATTTGCATATGTCGTGCAGGGCTCCGCTCACCAGAGTCATCTGCCAAAGCATACCCAATACATCAATGACAGCAAACAACTGTTGTTTTATCTTTCTCCCCCCCACCCCCTCCATGAGCAACAATACAATACATAGGAGCATTGGACCATAACGCACCCCACCCCAACTACCCCCCCTCCCGCTCCCTCCCTCCCAAAGATCGCACTAGTCCATACTACCTCGACCACAGCATTAAAAGGAAGATGTTCAGCAGGTCCTGATCCAAGCCCGCCACCCCCCTTGCTCCTTCCCTTTCCCCCTTCCCTTCCCCCCCCCACCCCTCCCCCCTATACGGGATCCTCGGCTTAAACCGGCAGCAAAGGCTCCTCTATCACCGGGGGTTCCAGCCAGAGGCCCCGATACTCCGCCCATCGGTTCCATATTTTATAATGTTTGCGCGGGCACCCTCTGGCCACAAAGATGGGTTGCTCCAGACCCATGCAAAAGTCCAGGCCATTTTTCCAAGCTGCCACCGAGGGAGCCCTCGTTGCCTTCCAGGCTTTAGCAATGTCTCGTTTAGCCAGGGTAAGGCCTAGGAGCAGAAGGTGTCGTTTATAGGCATTGCCCCCCACCCCCTCCATAACATGCAGCAGTGCCAGCTGTGGTGTGCGGGTGAGCTCCCAGCCCAGAACCTCCGAAAGACAAGCAAATACCCCCCTCCAGAAGCGATCCAGTGACGTGCACTGCCAAACTGTGTGAATAAATGTACCCTCCGCCCGGCCACAGCGCAGACATTCCGGGGAGGCGATCATCCCCGCCGCCACAATCGCGTCCTAGTAAAGTAGACCCTGTGGAGGTATTTGAATTGGACTAGGCGAAGCCGCACAGCTATGGCCGCCCCCCGCGGGGCTGCTAGGGCCTCCATCCAGTCCTCCTCTTCCAGCCCGCCCACATCTGCCTCCCAGTCCCCACTGAGTTTCTGAAGTGTAGGGGAGCAATGTGTGACCAGGGATTGGTAAATACGCGATATCTTTTTGTCTTTTAAGTCCCCCATAAAGATTTTAGCTTCGATGGGACTAAACTCAGGAATGGACTCCAGACCCTGCAGGCTAGGGGATAGCGCATGACGCAGCTGTAGGTATCGATAGAATTGTGTCTGGGGCATATGGAACTCCTCCTGGAGATCCCGAAAGGATTTAAGGGTCGTGCCCCTCAGTACATCGCCCAGGGTGGAGATACCAATGGCGTCCCATCCCCGAAACCCCGGAAGGGCCGCCAAATGGGGCAGGCGCCCATTGTTCCACAGAGGAGTCTCCCGGGTCAGGACGCCCCACCAGCCCATGCGCCGCAGCGCCTGCCTCCAAACCATGAACACCACTCGTGTAACTGACGGCAGCGCGCTCCGCAGCTGCGCCGAATACAAAAGTGTGTGTAGTGTGTGATGACCCATAAGATAGCGTTCCAGTGCGTACGCCGGGTCCTCCCTTTCCCCATACCACCACTCATTGAGGACCAGTAGATGCGAGGCCTGATAATACGAGAGGAGATCCGGGGATGCCAGCCCCCCACAATAGGTGGATAAGAAGCATGTACGTACGGCCACTCGCACCCTCCCTCCCTCCCACAGAAACTGCCCCAGCACAGAATTCACCAGTCGGAACCATCTGGACGGGATCGGGTACGGGTGATTCTGCAGCTGGTAGAGAAGTCGGGGGAGCGCCACCATTTTGAAGATCGCCGATCTACCAAACAGCGTCAGGGGCATACGGGACCAGGACTTAATGTCCGCTCGCACCCGTTCCCACACAGGTATCATGTTACGCTCCCAGGCAACGGCCGGTACATCGGAGAGTACCACCCCCAGGTATTTCAACCCACCCGCAGCCGATTGAACCGCAGTCGCCCATGCGCCCACCCTCGTCTGCCCACCCAGCGCCCACAATGTGGATTTGCGGGGATTCATGTACAGACCCGACGTTTCCCCGAAGATCTGCATTATACGCAGAAGCCGTCAGGAAGAAGAGAACGTCATCCGCATACAACGCTATTCTATCGGAGAAGCCCGTGGCCCATTCAAAACCCCGTACCTGGGCGTCCATGTGCCATGCGCACCCAGGCCGCCAAGGGCTCCATGGCCAAGGCGAACAGATACGGCGACAGGGGACAATCCTGCCGCGTGCCTCTCTGAATAACAAAGGTGGAGGAGGCGGCGCCTGCAACTCGCACCGACGCTGTCAGGCCCGTATATAGGAGCTTCACATAGGAAAGAAATCGCGGGCCCAGGTTAAGTCTAGGAAGCAGAGCAAACAGGTAGACCCAGCTCAGGGAGTCAAACGCCCTGTCCATGTCTGCCAATAGTAACGCCGCCGGTTCTCCAATTCGTTGAATCTCCGCAACCGCCACTTGCGCCCTTCTGATATTGTGCCGGGTAGCCCGCTGGGGCATAAACCCCGCCTGATCGGGGTGCACAAGCGATGCAATATGGGGCAACAGTCGATTGGCCAGCGCCTTTGCCAGAATTTTGGCCTCCACATTTAAGAGGGAGATGGGGCGATAAGAGGCGTGGTGCTCCGGGGGGCGCCCGGGCTTATGGAACACCACCACTTCCACGTGTCTCCAGTCCGGGGGAAGCATACCCTTGTCCTGAGCCTCTTCCACCACAGCCCGGTAATGTTGGGCCAATTGCACATTGTACCGACGAAAAAACTCGCTCGGAAACCCGTTGGGTCCGGGCGCCTTCCCGGAATTTAGTTCTCCCAGGGCCGCTCCCAGTTCCTCGTCCGACAAGGGGGCCTCCAGCTGGTCCCGCTGCTCGTCCGAGAGCGCCTTGGGTGGCAAATCTGTGAGAAATTTCTCGACTGTGTCAGCCACCAGACATTCCCGGGGGGCATAGAGATCCGCATAATACGTAGAAAAACTCTCCGCAATAGCTGGCGGATCCGTAATCGGGGTCCCCGCCTGATCCAAAATACCCGGTAGGGCCTGGGCGTGAAAGGTGCCCTGACAAAGGCGATGCAACATCCTACCAGACTTGTCCCCCCATTGGTACACTCTGCTGCGCGTTGCCAGCCAGACCTGACGTGCCTCATCCATCAGCAGAGCTGCACACTCCTGTTGGGCCAAGAGCAACTGCCTCACTCCCAGGTCACTCCCTGACTCCCGGTTCTGTAGCTCAAGCATCTCTATGTTCGCCTCAGTGTGTGTCAGCTCCTCCCTACGCTGCCTGCGAGCCGCCGCGCACCAAGAAATGTCCACCCCTCGCAGAGTGGGCTTCAACGCCTCCCACAGAGTGGCAGCACTGGACACGGATCCCACATTCCCAGTCAGATACTGAGCAATGGATTCTCCCATATGGGCGGTATATTCCGCATTCTGGAGATTCCACACCGCCAGACGCCACCGGAACGGCTGCCTTCCCCTGCCGGTATCCAACTCTATGAACACAGGGGAGTGATCCGAGAGACCACGAGGCAGTATCCCCGCCGCCACCACCCTACCTGCCATTGCCCGGGGAACAAATATATAATCCAGTCTAGAGAAGGATTTGTGGACTGCTGAGAGGTAAGTGTAACCCCGAGCCGCGCCATGCGCACGCCGCCATGTGTCGACCCAATCCATTCCTATCACCAGGGCATGCAGTTTAGTCTGTGTATCCCTCCTGTGACCTTCCCCAGCCCCCATCCTGTCCTGAGCCACATTCAGAGCATCGTTCCAGTCCCCACCTACCGCCGACATTACATCAGGCATATCGGCCCACGGGGATCGCAGCCGCTCGATTAAATTCCACTGCAAAGGGGGAGGGGCGTATACACTACCCAAAATCAGGGGGTCGTCCCCGACCCTACCCCGGACAAACAAATAGCGCCCCTGCATGTCGGTCCATTGCTGCTCGTGCGTGTACGGGACCCTGCGATGTATCAGAATGGCCACGCCTCGGGACCCCCTCATAAAGCCGGCATGAAAAACCTGCTGGAATCCGTACCGCTGGAGGCAAAGAGCCTTCGTGCCCATAAGGTGCGTCTCTTGTAACATAAGAATATCCGCCTTCGCCCGCTTCGCGTGTTGAAGTATGGCCCCCCGCTTGACCTTGTCTAGAGCCCCTCTAACATTCCAGCTTAGGATACGAAGACCACCCTGCGTCCCATGCCCACCCTCGGGCGTTCTAACCATTGGGGGTTGCATCGTTGTTTAACACAAATACTGAGCCACGGTGGCGTGTATGTAGCCTGTATCGGACCTGTAATGGAAGTGCGACCTGAAAACAAAAACAACCCCGTCCCAACATACCCCCCACCCCATACCTCAACCCAAACACTGAAGTATCTGTCGCGGCCGGGCTGATCCCCAGTCCCCAACAGGGGGATGGGCACCGCCCCAACCAATGGATCCCCAACTCACAGCCCATAACCCTCTGGCAGGGCTCCCGCCCGCTCACACCGGACGGTATAATAAGCCCAGTTCAGTACATCCCGGTACTCAACAAGTAAAATTCCGCCGCCCCACACCGGCATCCTCCGCTAAGTTTCCAATGTCTGATCTCCCAGGGCCGGCCCCCCTCGGGGGGCAGTGCTGCAGGACTGTGAGCGCCACCTGGACCTTGACCGTCTGTTACCCCTCTGCCGTTGACTACGGGGGCCTCCCCGAGCCGCGTCGCTCATAGATGAGTCCGACTCCCTTCCCGATGGAGTATGGGACCTCACCCGCACCGTTTCATCCGTCCAGCGGAAGACCTCTTCTGGACTGTCAAAGAAATGAGTGCGGGAACGAAATACCACCCGAAGGCGGGCCGGAAAGAGCAGGGCATATGGAAGTTTGAGCTCTCTCAGCCGTGCCTTGGCCGCCATGAACGACTGGCGCTGCTGCTGGACCTGCCGCGTGTAGTCAGGGAATATCAGGATACGAGTGTTGTTGTAGAGCAAGGGTTCTTTGACACGGGCCTGCTTCAAGATGGTATCCCTGTCCAGATAATTCAATAATTTGGCGATGACAGGCCGCGGGCGGGCCCCCACCGGAGGTCTCTGCATTAGTGCCCGATGGGCCCGCTCCACTACAAAGCACCTGGACAGAGACCCGGGAGGAAGCCAGCCATCCAGCCAGGTCGTGAGGAAGCGTTCCATGTTTCCCTCTTCGCAGCCCTCCGGAAACCCAACGAATCGGAGATTATTGCGTCGGGCCCGTCCTTCCGCATCTTCCGCTCTAAGTATGAGTCCCTTTTGGGCGGTCTCCATTGCCGCCACCTTTCGCTTCAATTCCGTAACATCGTCCTCCACACCAGAGATACGGGTCTCGGCCTCAGAGAGACGGGACACCGCGTTGCGTAAATCCTGCCGCAGCAGCATAACGTCCGCTCCAACTGCCCCTATTTTTGCATCCAACATATCCCTGGATTGGGTGATAGCGGCCATGAGGGCCGCATTGTCTGGCACCGCTCCCGTCTGGCCCCCAGAGGCTCCAGTCGCTGCCCCCGGGCCAGTAAACTTGTCAATCGGCCCCTGCTTGGTCGAGCCGCCACCTCCTTTGTCCCTGGTCATGATTGCGCCCTCGGCTCTCTGAACTGGCGCAACCCTGACCGAGTGATGCACTAACACAGGTAATAGCAGCTCCAGCGGCCAGACCTGACCGCCGCGTGTACACCAGCACGCACCAGGCCACGCGTGTACTGTTCAACTGGCCCCCAAAGCAATGATTCCACCGACAAGCGGGCGAAGCTCACACACCCGTACTCCACTCGCAGGCCGCGGCGGGCACCCCCAGCGGCCAAGTCCTCACTCCTGCGGCCGGTCTGGTCACAATGTGGTGGTCTATGGACCACCTAGAAGAACGGAGGGCCAGGATAGTTCCTGGAGCTGATGACAAGGTGCAGGTATGAGACCCAGCCCTCAGGTCCCGGCCTCGCAGCCCGATAATGCCGCCGATCCCCCCCGTCCACACCACTCTATGGGGTGGCCTCGTGAGGCGCCGGGTCCTCCCTCCCACCGCCAAATACCCAATAGGCCCAGGATAGTGCCACTGAGGTGGGGGCTACCAAACGGGGCCACAGGCCTTTCGCCCCGCGGTCCCACAGCTCCGTCACTCACTTGCTATGACAGTCAATGCAGCCGGGAGAGGAGTGTGTTAATTCTTTGCGCGGAGGCCCCAGAGGGTTCAATATGTCCAAATGAGGGGGGCAGGGCAGCCAATCGCGGCTATGGCAGTCCCCCCACACGGCCCGGCCCGGCCACCAATCCCCACTGTGTCACTGAATGAGGGGGGGGGGCCCACCACCGCTGCTGCACCAGGACTACAGAGAAACTGCCAAGCGCGACTGATGGGGGGGGGCAGCCTACTAATCCTCCAGTAGCTCCCCGCGCGGCCCGATAGTGCCGCCGGCCCCCACCACAGCACCACGGAAGGAGAGCACTCCGAGGAGCAGGCCCACCGTCCCTATCGCCGGCCGCCTGTGCTCTCGCACACCTCCACCCCCGGCAGGGCCTAGGATCGGCCGCTCCCTTCACCGCAGGCGCTCCGCCTTACCGCCGCGGTCCGGTCCGACCGCCGGGTCTTCCTGTCTCTCCGCGGCAGGTCCGTCCGAGTCTCCGGGCACCTGCTCCACTCCTCCCAGGCCAATCGATTGGCGGGTCGCCCGCCGCAGCAGCAGGCCGCACTCCACCACCAGATGCGCCCGCCGGCCAGGCCTAGCCCCTCACTCGGCCCCGGATCTCCCTCAGAGGCGCCGCTTCCAGCTCTTGGGGCCCTCCGCACTCAGCCAGGCCTCTCCCCCGCCGCAGCTGAACCGCAGCTCCACAGCGGCCCCCAGCTCCGTAATTACACCAGGCGACAGAGGAGCCAGTGCTGCGCTGCAGACACGCTGACTACTGTCTCAAACAGACCGGGATGTCAGGATTATCGTCGGATGTATGGCGGGCTGGACGGAGCCGGCTTAGAACACGTCCGCCATGCTGGCTCACCAAGCCACACCCCCTTCCTTCCCTAGTTTTGATTGGTTTATCCTTTTTAAAATAATTCTTAATCTTTTGTAGAAATGAAATTTTTCTCTTTTCTCCGTACATTTTGGGTTGATCTCGATATATAAAATTATATTCTGCAAAACCTAAATATCTCCTATCCGGACGAGTTCCTGTTAAAGTTGAATCGCGTTTTAACATGCAATCTCTTATCCACTAAGATTTTAGCTTCTAGAATATCAACCAATCAAATGTCTGCTTTCTTCTATTTCTGAACCAATCCTAACGCTGCCTTTCGGTGACGTTTATTTGTCAACCCCTCCTTTACAATCTGCTCTTCTCTGTCCCTCGCTGTTTCAACCAATCCCAGCGCGGCACCTGTGACATCAGTACTGCTCCTGACTACTGACCCCTCCTTTACAAGAGTCGTTCCACACCCGCTGATTCAACCAATCCCAGCGCAGCGTTTGTGACGTCAGCTCCCTCTCCGGCAACTGACCCTCCCTTTACAAAATCTTACGCAAAACTTATTTTCTCAACGTTTCTTAATAACATTCAGTAACAACATAAAACATTCGCTATTGTGCCAGTTTCTCTAATATTGAAAAAGATAGTTTCTCTCACACTAGTAAAACCTTTCCGTTTACTAAACATACACTACGAGTAAAACCCTTCCGTTTACCCTTCACACAAGCTTCAGAAATACCTGCTACTTCTTTAATGTTACCCTTTCTAGGTGATATAACATCAAATTTTCACCAGCGTATTCCTTTGCTATTACTCACACGCATAGAGTCTCTAACAAGTACTGATAGCCCTGCTTAACTTCTCAGTACTATTTCTGCCTGACAGATAACCTCACTGCAGTATGGCTTCCACTAACCATCCGCTATTCTTTCCCCGGGGATTTCTGGACAACATAAAACAACACACGGATGTTAATTCATAAATAATAAAATTCTCATTACCCAATTAACAAAGAGTAACCATCCTCTGCTACCAGAAAACTGATCCAGCGCGATATCAGCAAACAGCATTCATACACCAAATACTCACTTGGGCCCATACATTCATACTACACTGATACTTACGCTGGTGAGTCAGTTGTACTCTTTATCAAAATCCCTGCTACCAATTACCTTCTGATTGAAGAGTAATGACTTACCAATGAATCCTTTGCTAATTGGGAAGTTTAAAATGAGTGACATTCATTATAATACATAATCCTGAAATAACCACTGAGTCAGGAAGTTTTAAAATGTTTATCTAAAGATTTAGCAGAGTAGAATTACAGAACCACATGATACTTTGATCGAATTTCAAGGATGAAGCATAGAATAATAATTTTAGATCAATGACGGTCCCTCAGAAAGGAGAAGATAGAGACAGCAGCGCAACTAAAGTTTGCATTTATATTTACCTAGGTGCGAGAACCAAACCCCTTGGCCAAGGAGTTGGAAAGAATAGGACCCAGGAAGGATGAAGAGCAAAGACCTCCTCCAGGATCAGGACAGGACCGGTGACCTCTCTACAATGACGCCTGCGTCGTTCCCCTCTCTGATACTAGGCTTCTCCTCGATTCTCCCGTGCCTTCCTTCTAATGGACTCCGCCGCCCCCTCCTCAGGACCTCTCTGGACAGCGATTCAGTCTGCAATCGATCAGCTTGATGGTCTGGAGCTAGAAGCTAGCTAATTAGCTAATTCTATATCTATTATACCCTTCTACGCCCATGTACCTCCCCTTAATGTAGCTAAAATATGGGACCACTACTTCTGATTGGACAGGGACAGGGGGTTGATCCTCACACCATATGATTTTTATTCATTTTCTAAAGACCCTTTGTTTTTAAAATACCGCCCATCAATTTTAATACATTGGCTTTATTTCCCACCCGTCTCACGACAAAGTTTATTCAATTTTCATATACATAGTTGCAAGTTTGGCAAGAACACATGAATATATCAATATCGGCCATTAGGTCGTGGCCTTGGACGACGTCCAGGTTGACTTCATCTTTATTCTTTGGCAGCCAAGCAGGACACATGCGCAGAATCATTGTCTCTCGAGTTTCAGATCACCAAACCCAGGCCCAAGTTTACGAACTAATAAAAGTACAAGAAGAAAATATTAAAATCACAAATAAAATGTTTCACTGTATACCCACTCTTTCTATTCTATCCCCATTTACTTATAATGCTATCCCGCATTGGTAGCGTTAAGAAAATGACAAATTAATAATACCACGAGAGCAAGCTGAAGCATGTGAAAACATCAAGCAGCCATTTTAATGCACACTGCGCAGAAGCAGGAGTTTCCCACCAAGCAAAGAAAGACGTCACAACACGTGATATGGTTGAGACATGCGCAGTAAAGTTCCAGCGCTTTAGCGGCCATTTTAGAATACAACAAGCGTTATTCGTTAGTTAAACACATAGGCAAGCATCCTTACTATTCGTGTAGTGTATGCAAGGATTAATATACACAATACAAGATTAATAAATTAATTCTGTGAGGAGATTGCATTCGAGTAAGTCTCATTTTGAGTCCTTGCTCCATCAGTGTCTTCACCAGGGTAGGGTTTCCTAAGGAGGTGGTTTCAGACAGAGGTTCTAACTTTATGTCTGCTTACCTAAAACACATGTGGAAGGAATGTGGGGTGCAGTACAAGTTTACTACACTCTATCATCCACAAACCAATGGCCTTGTTGAGAGATTCAACAAGACATTAAAAGGCATGATCATGGGACTTTCTGAAAACTCAAAAGGAGATGGGATGTCCTGTTGCCATGCCTGCTTTTCGCTTACAGAGAAGTGCCACAGAAGGGAGTAGGGTTTTCCCCTTTGAACTTCTGTTTGGTCATCCTGTGAGGGGACCACTCTGTCTTGTGAAAGAGGGTTGGGAGAGGCCTCTCCAAGAACCCAAGCAAGACATTGTGGACTATGTGCTTGGCCTAAGGTCCAGAATGGCTGAGTACATCGAAAAGGCATCCAAGAATCTTGAGGCCAGCCAGGAGCTTCAGAAGCACTGGTATGACCAAAAAGCTGCACTGGTTGAATTTCAACCTGGGCAACAGGTGTGGGTTTTGGAGCCAGTGGCACCAAGGGCCCTCCAAGATAGATGGAGGGGCCCTTACCCTATCCTAGAGAAAAAGAGTGAGGTCACTTACTTAGTTGACCTGGGCAATAGCAGGACACCCAAAAGGATTATCCATGTGAACCGTCTTAAGCTCTACAATGACAGGGCTGACATCACCATGCTGATGGTGACTGATGAGGAACAGGAAGCAGAGAGTGAACCTCTCCCTGATCTCCTCTCCTACAGCCCAAAAGATGGGTCAGTAGATGGAGTTGTCTTTTCAGACACCCTCTCTGCCCAACAGCAGGCTGACTGCAAGCAAGTCTTGCAGCAGTATGCTAACCTCTTTTCCCCCTGACCCCTGGTCTGACAAACTGGTGTACCCATGATGTGGACACTGGTGACAGTGCACCTGTCAAGAACAAGATCTATCAACAGTCAGACCAAGTCAAGGAAAGCATCAAAGCTGAAGTCAGCAAGATGCTGGAGTTAGGGGTTATTGAACCCTCTGAGAGCCCTTGGGCCAGCCCAGTGGTTCTAGTCCCCAAACCTCATCCACAGGTTGGAAAGAGAGAAATGAGGTTCTGTGCGGACTATAGAGGGCTCAACTCTGTCACCAAGACAGATGCTCACCCCATTCCAAGAGCAGATGAGTTGATAGACAAACTAGGGGCAGCCAATTTTCTCAGTACCTTTGACTTAACTGCAGGGTAATGGCAGATTGGCATGGCCCCAGGAGCAAAAGAAAAGACAGCATTCTCCACACCTGATGGGCACTATCAGTTCACTGTTATGCCCTTTGGTTTAAAGAATGCCCCTGCCACCTTCCAGAGGTTGGTGAATCAAGTCCTTGCTGGGTTGGAGTCCTTTAGTGCAGCTTATCTTGATGTTATTACTGTCTTTAGCTCCACCTGGCAGGATCACCTGGTCCACCTTGGGAAGGTTTTAAAGGCCCTGCAAACTGCAGGCCTAACTATCAAGGCATCCAAATGCCAGATAGGGCAGGGCACTGTGGTGTACTTGGGCCACTTTGTTGGTGGAGGCCAGGTACAACCCTTACAACCCAAGATCCAGGCCATCCTGGACTGGGAAGCTCCCACAACCCAGACTCAAGTCAGGGCATTCCTTGGCTTGACTGGGTACTACAGGAGGTTTGTGAAGGGTATGGGTCCATTGTGACTCCCCTCACAGAACTTACCTCCAAGAAGATGCCCAAGAAGGTTAACTGGACAGTTAGTTGCCAAAAGGCTTTTGACACCCTGAAAGAAGCAATGTGCTCAGCACCAATTCTAAAAGCTCCAGATTATGCCAAGCAGTTCATAGTGCAGACTGATGCCTCTGAGCTAGGGATAGGAGCGGTCCTATCCCAGACCAATGATGAAGGCTAAGACCAACCTGTTGCTTTTATAAGCAGGAGGCTTCTCCCCAGAGAGCAGCGTTGGAGTGCCCTTGAGAGGGAGTCCTTTGCTGTGGTTTGGTCCCTGAAGAAGTTGAGACCATACTTGTTTGGTACTCACTTCCTAGTTCAAACTGACCACAGACCTCTCAGATGGCTAATGCAAATGAAAGGGGAAAATCCAAAACTTTTGAGGTGGTCCATCTCCCTACAGGGAATGGACTTTGAAGTGGAACACAAACCTGGGACTGCCCATGCCAATGCAGATGGACTTTCCAGGTTCTTCCACTTAGACAATGAAGACTCCATAGGGCAAGGTTAGTCTCATCACCTTTCGTTTGGGGGGGGGGGGGTTGTGTGAGAAAGTGCCATCTTTCCTGCATGGTATGCCCCCCACTTTTTGCTGAATTGCTGATGTACTTTGACTGAGTGTGCCCTGGGCTCCTGCCAATCAGGTACCCAGGGCCTGTGTTCCTTCCCTAAAACTGCATTATAGCCTAAACCCAATTGGCATCTCTGGCCACATGTCAGTCCCTGGTAAATGGTACCCTAGGTACCCAGGGCACTGTGACCAGAGAAGGCCTCTAAGGGCTGCAGCACTTATTGTGCCACCCTTAGAGGCCCTGTACCCTGACACACACACACTGCCTTTGCAGGCTGGGTGTCTTGGTGCAGAACAAAACAGAGAGTCGACATGGCACACATCCCTGTGTGCCATGCCCACAAACACACTGCCCTGGCATACCTCAGTCACCCCTCTAGCTGGGTGCACTATGCCAGTGGTGAGGGTACAGCTGCATGAGCCCTGTACCCCTACAGTACCCAGGTCCATTCCTGGGCACGGTAAGTGCAGTGCTGCCATTAAGAGTATATGGTACTGGGAGGTCGTCACCACGAACTCCACAGCACCATGATGGCTGCACTGAAGACTGAGAACTTTGGTATCAAACTTCTCAGCACCTTAAACCCACACTGATGCCAGTGTGGGATTTAATGTCAGATGCACGACAGAGGGCAACTTAGAGTTGCCCCCTGAACCTAACCTACAATCCACATCCTGTCTGAGAGGCTGCCTAGGCTGCCACCCAGCAGACATGTTGCTGGACCCCTGGGTAGAGAGCCATCCGCTCTCCCGGGCCTGCAACAATGCACGTCCTGGGCGAGGTGCTAGGTCTCCTCCCCCAGGATGGGCAGGGGGAAGCTTCAAAGGCATGCCGCCTTGGTGAGCTTCCCCAGACCACTTGCTGTACTCAGCAACTGGTCCCCACCGGTTCTAGCCCCCATTTTGGCGGGAAACCACAAGTGAGGAAAGGGGGTGTGCCAGCCTCTGCCAACCCCACCCCTCAGGTGGGGGAGGCGAGGTGAAGCACATCTCCGGGCTCTCGCCATCTTGAAGATGGGGAGCCCTACCCAATCAGGACTAGGCTCCTGCCCCCCTCCCACTGGAGAGTGGCAGGATAGGGGGGTACCTACCCCAGGGAAGGGACCCATTGGTCCCTGCCCTTTACCTACCTGTAACGCCCCTAAATCTAGTATTTAGAAGCACCCTGAACCTTCCTTCCTCAGATCCCGAATTCGAAACAAACAAGAAGAACAAGAAGAAAGAAGACCTGCCGTGCAGCTGCTCACAAGAGGACGACACCAACTGACTTGGCCCCAGTCCGACAGACCTGTCGACCCTCGAACCTGCTCCTGCTAAACCCCGGCGTCTCCAGTGGTCAGCAACCTCGAAAACCCTGGAGGACCTGACTGCCTTGTGACTCTAAAAGAACTGGGACTCCCACGAGCAGTGGTACTGCTCAAAAGCAAGTAACAAACCCCTGGTGCCAGCCAGGAACCGCGACTCCTGCACCCGCCGAGCCCGGCCTGTGCCTGAGTGGACAAAGACCACGAGGACGTCCCCCCGGCGACTGTGACCCAGAATCCAGCACCCAAGGATCCTCCTCGATGCTCCTGACAACGCCTGCAGCCTCAGAACCAGGGACCCCTCCAACCGCGACCAGCAGAGGGTAAGATTTCCCGATGCGAAAAGACACCCCTGCACCCGGCGCCCTGCGGCCTCCTGTGCCCAACTCCGGGGTGCCTACCTATCCTCCAACTACCCAACTTACCTCTCGAAGTGGTGGTCGCACCTGAAGAATCTCCGTCCCCGAGCTTGCAGCCTTTGTTCAACTTCCAGCTTCTCCATTGAAATACATTGAGCGCCCGACGGCTCAAAAGCACCCTGCACCCAGCCGCCCGAGTGCCCCTGGGAGTGCAACACCTATCCTATTTTTCTTCCCCACTTGCCCTGGGTAAGTGACCAGGAGCCCAGCTCCCACAGCCGTGTGGCCTGCCTGCCAGCAGCCACCAACCAAGGGCCCCCTGCCCGCCATAGGCTAACATTGGGCCTTACTCACTCTGCACCCGGCCGCCCCTGTGCCGCTGAGGGTGTACCAACTGTACCTACCTGACCCTGGGAGACCCCTGAGTCTATGCCCAGAACCTTAACTCTGCCAGTCGAGTACTTACCTGAAAACCGATAACCTACATTTTCTCCATAGGGTAACATTGACTGGTTTACACTGAAATTTCTTCTAAGTGTCGAGTTTTGAAACTTTAAAATAATCACTAAAAATCGTCCGATCAACGAAAACGAAATTACTCACCTGTTATCAGGAGAGATCCCAGTGCTGGATCTTGGTGCCCAGCACTGACCCTGAAAAGCAATTACAACTGTACTTACCGATAACTTGATTTTCCTCCATAGGATAACATTGCCTGGTTTTCTCCAGAAATTCTTCTAAGTGTCGATTTTTGAAACAAACAAATATTCCTTAAAAATCGCCTGTGTAACAAAAACGATTTCTTTCAACTGTTTACAGGAAATGCACCTGGGTTGAATCCAGGATCCAACCCTGAGTAAGAAAAACATACGTAAAGTAACTGAAACTGCTTTTACTTAAAAATTCCCATTGAGCTCAATGTTATAATTGTGTTTGAATTGTGTTGCCTATTGCAACAACTGTAGCTATTGCATTCAACAGTCTATTGTGTATTGAAAGTATATAACTAAAGCATCTCATTCTGAGAAAGTATTTTTATACCTACCTGTGGTTCTAAAAAAAAAAACAACTATATATTTTTATATACAAAACAATTGGCCTAGAGTTCAGTTCTTGAGTGTGTGAGACCATTTGCTGACAGTGTGTACAACAAATGCTTTACACTGTCCTCTGATACTGCCTTACTGCTCGACCAAGCTACCACTTTAGAGAGCAAGGTTATATCTAACTTTAGCTTCTGCCAAACCTCTAGAGACTGTGGACTCTGTGCACCCTGAACCTTATTTTGGTTCAGTATATACAGAGCCACTTTCTTACACCACTTAAACGTCAACACGTTACGCTGACGTGCGGCCATTTTGGATACATTGTTTCTCCGTGCATATATGCCGCTTCACACAGCTGTTTCTCTGACTCAGCCTTGCAGTGTTCATGCGCGTTCATCACGTTTATACTCAAATTGTTTTGCAGATCAACACGGTAATCTGCACACCATACTATTTCCTTGTGGAATAATATATATTTTTTTCTTTTGCTGCAAATTCTACAGTTTTATCCTTTCAGTGATCTGCACACCATTTACTTATTATTATTTGTGCTGATCTACACGGTGATCTGCACACCATTTGTTTGTTGAAGTTCTACGGTGATCTACACACCATTCATTTTTTTTTGTTTTGTGCTGATCCGGTGATCCGTACACCATTATTTACAATTTCGCTTCTCTATTGCTTTACAGTTTTTCACGTTTTTTTTAAAGGTTTTGTCGCACGTCATGGCTGCAAGTCAAATGGTTTTTCCACCGCCAATTTTCTTATCAGAAGGCGAAGCACCATCCATAGAATGGGAAGAATGGATTGGTATTTTTGAAAATTATTTAGAAGCCATTGATGGTCTAAGGTTTCAAGCTTCCAGGAAGAAAGCTTTATTATTAAACTCTTTAGGAAGAGAGGGTCAACATGTCTTCAAATTCCTACCTGAGGTTATGGGTGCTAATGGTGAACCTATTGACAACCCATATATTGAGGCAAAAAACAGACTTGCTAAGTACTTTGGTAAACAAATCAACATCGTTATGCAACGTCACAAGTTTTATTCTCTACCTCAGAAGGAAAAAAGAAACAGTTGATCAAATGGTCACACGTCTACGTGAGCTTGCAATTAAATGTGACTTTGGCGCCATGACTGATCAGTTAATTAGAGACCAATTAATCGTACAATGCAAGAATAAGAGAATGCAAGAGAAACTTTGGGGTGCTATAAACCCTACTTTGCTTGTGGCCATTTTAATTGCTAAGGTTATAGAGGAATCTGATAAGTGCATGCAAGAAATGGATACTTTAGAGTTCAGAAAAGAAGACACAGTAAATGTAGTAACTAAACAAGACATTTCATTAGACAGTGAGCATAAGATTAAACAGAACACACCCAGTTCTTCTAAATTCAAAAACTAGGCTGCCAAGTGATAACAAGAATAAATTTAATGGATGTTATAGATGTGGCAGTATGGGTCATGCTGCGGACTACTCAGGTTGCTTTGCCAGAGATAAAATGTGTAGAAAGTGTGGGAAGAAAGGCCATCTGAGCAAAGTTTGTAAAAATCTATCAAGAAACAGAGTTGCTTTCATTGATGAAGATTATGTTCCACCAGACATATCATTGTGTGTGGAAGATGAACATTTAGACAAGTTACAAAGACCTAAGGCTACTTTTCTTCTGAATGGGGTAGCTGTAGAATTAATGGTTGATCCTGGTTCCATGTTCACAATTATTCCCTTTAGGATCTTTAATGAATGTTGGCCCAATGCCTCTCTCACTAACAGTGATGTTTCTCCTAAAGGGTACAGTGGCGAGGCTATCTCCATTAAAGGTGTCATGGAAACTAAATTTGAATTTAAGGGAAGGAGTGCAATGGGAAAGGTGTATGTCTCAAATGATGGTCCTGCTATATTAGGCTGGGTACAACAGCATGATTTGCATGTTATCATAGATCCCAGATCTGCTGAACAAGTAATGGTAGTGGAGGATTATCCTACAATTGACACTATTTTGTCAAAATACAATGAAGTCTTTCGAGTGGATTTAGGAAAATTAGTGGGTTACGTGCATGAAATTAAACTCAACGATGATGCTCACCCTGTCAGGCATGCATTACGAAAGATCCCCATCTCCATTCGTGATGAGGTTAGGGAGATGTTGAGTGATATGCAGAAACAAGATGTTATTGAACCTGTGGAGGTTTCGGAGTGGCTTTCTCCGGTAGTTGTTACCAAGAAAAAGGATGGTAAACTTCGTTTCTGTGTTGACCTCAGGTCCCTTAATCAAAATGTCATCGTCGATAGTTTTCCACTACCTAACATATCTGAGATGGTGCTCTTAATGGATAAAGCTAAGTTCTTCACTAAGCTGGATCTAAGGTCAGCGTACCATCAGGTTATGTTACATCCTGATTCAAGGAAGTTGACGGCTTTTCTGACCATGGAGGGGGCATTTCAATTTAAGAGGCTTCCTTTCGGCCTTGCATCGGCCGCTAGTGTATTCCAACGCATGATGCATAGTCTGCTTAAAGGTGTGAGGAATACTCATTACTTCCAAGATGACATCCTTATTACTGGTAAGAGCGAAGCTGATCATAACAAAACCTTGGCTATTGTGCTAGAGATTTTACACAGGGCGGGTTTAACCCTAAGAAAGGACAAATGCAAGTTCATGTTGAAAGAGGTGGATTATTTAGGTTATACTATTTCTGAGGGTGGCGTGCAACCTAAAGAAGATTTGTTGAAAGCCATCAGGTTGGCTGCCACACTCACCACGAAGGAACAACTAAAATCCTTTATGGGATTGATTGAGTACTATTCAAAGTTCGTTAGTAACTTTGCACATAAAACAGAGGCTTTAAGAGAGTTGTTGAGGAAGGGGGCACCATTCTCTTGGAATTTACCACAAGTTAAAGCTTTTCAAAATATTAAGGATGAAATTGTCAATGCTGGTATTCTTACCCCTTTTGAACCCGGCAAAGATACTTACATTACTGTGAATGCTAGTGCCCATGGCATTGGTGCTGTGTTATCGCAAAATAAGTGTGGTGTTGAAAAAACTGTGGCATTTGCGTCACGCACGCTCAGTAGTTCTGAACGTAATTATGCAGTCATCGAACGTGAGGCCTTAGCTGCGGCATGGGGTGTCCAATATTTCCGTACCTATTTGTGGGGAACACACTTCACCCTTAGAACGGATCACAAACCCCTCATCAGAATGTTACATCCTGGAGGGGCAAGTAATGGTTCTTCGCGTTTGATGAGGTTTGCCGCAAGGTTGCAAGAGTTCATGTACAAGCTTGAATATATTTCAGGTTGGAAGAATGTCCAAGCGGACTGTTTATCAAGATTACCACTTAATGTGGAGGAGAATGGAGAGTTTGAAGAGGAGGTGGTTTGTGTAGTGGCAAGCGTTGAGGATGCATGTGCCAATGAGTTCAAATCCATCTCTAAGGATGAGTGGCATCAGGCAGTCATCGATGATCCTGACTATTGTGAGTTAGTCAATTCTATCAGGTCTGGTTGGAGGCGTGAAGGTAATCTTAAGCCCTCCTTACGGAATTATGTTAAATTGCAAGAAGAACTTAACATTGGTGTTACTAATGACTTAGTTTTAAGGGGTGAGAGATTTATTCCTCCCAGTGCACTTAGGAAGAAGTTATTTCTTTTAGCACATGAAGGGCATCTAGGACAGACTATCACAAAGAAACGTCTTAAGGATAATTTTTGGTGGCCAGGTCTTGAAGAGGATGTCAGAGTATGGGTGGATAACTGTAGTATGTGCAAAGAGAGTGAGAAAAGACTTAAAGTAGGTTCGCAAGGTATGGGTTCCATTTCTGGAGGACAGTGTGGTGCAGCATGGGAAAAGGTGTGTTTGGACTTCATTGGTCCCATGGATTTTCTTCCAGGTGACAAACGTTTTGCCATGGTGTTGGTGGATGTCTATTCAAGGTGGGTTATTGTAGAGTTTTTGAGAAACATCACTACTGGCACTGCAATTAAAAACTTGGATCTGATCTTCAAGAGAGAAGGTTTTCCTAACATCTTGGTAACTGATAACGGTACCCAACTTGTTTCCAATGCCTTGCAGAGTTTCCTTAAGGGAAATGGCATAAAGCATGTGTGTACTTCATTGTACAACCCCCAGGGAAATGGCATGGTGGAACGCATGAATAGGGTCATCAAAGGCACTATTCCAATGGCCATTCAAGGGAATCAAGATGTCCAAAGAAGTGTTGACAACATGGTGTGGTCTTACAATACCACTTTACATGGGATTACTAATGAAATGCCATTTATCAAAATGAGGGGTAGAATACCGAAGACTAAGGTTACTCCTCAGTGGATGCGAGAGAATGGTGATTATTGCGTTAGTGTTAAGCATTCTGTGAGGGGTGGCAAGATAGAGATTGGTGATCTGATCAAGGTGAAGTTAGGAAGAAGAGAGCAAGGAGTGAACAGATTTTCTGCACCCATGAAGGTGAAGGAGGTACACAAGTGGCATGTGGTCTTAGAGAATGGACAAAAATGGAATATGAGGAGAGTAGCTCTGTTTGGTAAACAAACTGATGTTTGTGGGGATATGTTTAGTGATGGTTTCTCACAGTTTTCTTCCGAAGCACGGCGTCGTGTGGTTTATGGAACGAAAAGACAACCACGTTTACGTTCTGTTCCTGCAAATTATAATGATTTTGTTATGTACTAGTTTTTTGCAAAGTGTTACAATTTGGTAATGTATAGTGCGTTTTCTTTCGATATTTCTTCCTTTGTTTAAAATGTTCTTTCTTTTGTTTCATTTTGCTTATGTTTATAAAATAAGGGGATATGTTGTGATGTGTACTCGGTCTGGCATCCTCCTTTCTTTGTGTCTCGTGGGGTTGCCGTGGCGTCCGTGGAATCTCTTTGGAATTCCAGGGAGGCCGGCATTCTCGGTGAGGGCAGTTGACGGAGGCAGCAGGCTGGGATCCCCGCTCCTGTTGAAGAGGCAAATAAATCTTACCTGGTTGAGACTTCTTCGTGTCAGTCATCTCTTTTTCAACGTCAACAGTGGCGGCCCCCCTGCTCTTACATGCGTTTGCCACAGGGGCGGCAAATGCAGAATTCATCGCCAGCACCCCCCCTCTTCAGCGCGGCCGCGGGCAGCAAAGGCAGGGACTACCACGGGCGGCAGAGTGCCTAGCTACGCCACTGCAGACAGATGAGTATTAGACCTCATCACCTTTAGTGATACTCTTGAATTCATCAAGAGACTGCCTACCACTCCACCAAAATGAGTGAACCCAGCTCGTCTTCACTTACCTGGAAAGGAATCCCTCACCATGTTAAGCAAAGGAGCAATAAAACAATTCCCTCATTCCCAAAAGGAAATGGGTTTCTATTCCCATTTTTTCCTCGTAAAAAAGAAATCTGGGAATGGCGACCCATTCTGGATCTCTGAAAATTGAACAAATGTATATAGGATTGCTAAGCAAATCCTCAAAAGACTATTCAGGGTTTCCCCTCCAATTAGGGCTCCTCTTCCTGGGTGGCAACTGAATGTAGTGCTAACGCAGTTAACGAAAAGTCCATTTGAACCAGTAGACAAGGTGGATCTCAAGTTCCTGTCATGGAAAGTAGCATTACTGCTGGAGTTATCAGCAGCCAGAAGAGTGAGGGAAATACACACATTTACAATTAGGAAGCCTTTCCTACATTTTACAGATGACTCTGTTATTCTCAGAACTATTCCGAAATTTATCCCAAAGGTCCCTTCGGACTTTCATCTTAATGAGCCTGTAATACTGAGAATTTTCTTTCCAAGTCCACAGTCATTAGCAGAAAGATCTCTGCAAACATTAGACGTCAAAAGATGTCTGAAGTTCTACTTACATCACACCAAACCGATCAGGAGAACTGACCAACTTCTGATAACATATGGAAATAATCGTAAAGGTGCTCCAGTCAGAAAGGCAACCATCACCCTATGGCTCTCAGCTGCCATCCAGTTCTGTCATTCAAAGTCAAGGCGCATTCCACTATAGTGGTCTCTACCTCAACTGTTTTATGTGCTGGAGTGCCTCTCGAGACAATATGTTGTGCTGCGACTTGGAAGAATGTGCATACTTTCACGCAGTACTACTGTCTGGAATCGGCACAGCCCAGTGATGCAGCTGTTGGACAGGCAGTGCTACGCCATTTATTTCAATAAGGCGAGATTTTTTCATTTACTCGTGTTTGCTTAATGTATATATACAAATGTTTTATATTCTACCACTATAATCTCTTTTTTTTTATTTTGTAGCACTAGGCAAGTGGTGTGTAAGTTCTCTGCTCCAATCTTAAAAGCATTCACGGCAGCCAAGATATCATTGTCGATATGAGTTTTAGAGCGTGTTACTGCTGCAATTTTAGCTGTGGCTACTGCAGATTTGCCAGCTTCATCAGCCACAGAATTCCCTATGGCGTATGCTCCCAGACGTTGATGACTCAATGTATGTACAACATGAGTAGGCTTTCCTGTTTTCAGTTTCTATTTTTGGTAAATTCTCGTGGGGTTTTTTCAGTGTTTTCAAGTGATTTCAATACCTTTAAAAAACAGTGGTTATCAGTGGTTACACATTTTCGCGCCATTAAAAACAACAGAAAGTGTTTTTCCAGTGTTTATGGAATGTTTTGCTTTTATCATTGCTTGCTTCCTACACTGATAATGCATGGTATATAGACAGTGTACGTACAGTGTATAAGAGGTCCAAATACATTTTTGCAAATCAAACCTATTGTAGTACATCATACAATACTTCTTCAGTGAGTATTTGGTCATGCGCGCTCGCTTTTTCCTTCCCATGTAAACTTTTTTCTGTGAAAAGGCCCTCTCAACATTGGCACTTGAGTACACAAGTACACAATTTGCTAACTCTGGCCACTGACATAGCTTTCCATGCCAATACTGGTGCACTTGAAGATTGCGATTCACTGGGCAGGTTCTGCAACATTTGTGTTGAACTGGGCGCTTATACCCTCAGAGTTATTGATGCGGTCAAAAATGAAGCAGCACTTTGAAACTACAGAGAAAATTCGATGCATCATTGCAAGCCATTTCTCATACATTGTAAAATAAAAGTTCCAGTTCCTGAATTGCTCTTCAACATTGCTTTGTTTACCAAGTGGCAAGCACTCTAACATGGAACATGTTGCAGTGCCAAAGTCACTAAAGGTGTCGCCCAGCCTACTCTCAAGGAGTTGTTTCACATCTACATCAATTATGCTGAACACTTGGCATACAAGGGTGTTTTCAGACTCTAGTTTTTTTGTTATGTCCACTACAGCAGTTATGTTTTCCTGTAAAAATTTAAGAATGCAGTAGAGTGTACTTTTTTCACATCACTATCAATATGCGACCAAAAATCCTCACATTTCTTGCCTTTGGCATCCTCACTCAGCAAAAATTCTGTAAACGGTTGCCACATGGATAATATTGCATTCACAGCCCCTTGGGCTGAAAACCATCAGCTAAGTGACACAGTTGGGATGACTCTTTCTTTGATGCCACAGAAAGCACAAAATGAGAAATATTTGTGTTTTAGTTCCCGCGCATAACAAAACAGTGCACTAGAATGGACTAAAAAGTCAATAGCATTCTTCATTAACTCTGAAGATTGTAAAGATCCTTTCAGCATACCATCTAACAAGTGGCAAGGAGCTCTTACAGGGAAGCCCTTCAGCTCAGGTATCGATTTTGACAGGTCATCACACAACTTTTTCATATACGTAGCTGAATCCCTGCAAATACAAACAATATCACTCCAATCTTTGTTGAACTTGGAAAGAACCTTTTGCAGCAGCATTCCAAGTGATACTGCGTTCCATGTTCCATCCTGTCATGTTTTTACCACTATCCCAGAAGCTTGGTGATAGCACTCTTTTCACATATACTTGTCACTATACCTTGCATTGAATGTTTAAAGGCTGAGGTGTTGACAATTTACCTACTATCAATACTGACTCACTAGAAACTGGGGGCTGATATATCAAGGGTTTTTACCCATTCTCTGTGGGTAAATGTGATGGCACATATTGGGAAAGATTCTTCTGAAACCAGCCATTTTACCTATTAATGAAAGAATCAACGCACCCAAAATATCAAACATGATTTTGATATTTCCTGATTCTCTACAGTTTACAAATAATTAAACAAGACCTATAACAAGCTTCTAAACACTGCATCTTTAGACCAAAGACCACAAAACTGAAAAAAGCAAAAGGGAGAAGAAACAGTATTTTAGTGACATCCCTAAACAACAAAACTCAAGCAGAATAATGTTATCCCAGTCTTTCTTGCTGCTAGCTTGTATAACAAAGTTACATTATATTGGCCCTTTCAGGAAGAAAAAAAAATGACTCTTTCACTCTCCTTTTCCTTTTTTTGAATGGCATTTAGTTTGTGGTTATATTTGATTTTTTTTAAGTTAAACCTGTAGCCAAGGTATGCAAATTGATTGCAGAATTATGCAATCGACTTTTGCTAGATGGGGGTTTAATTCATCGTCCGTCAGGTAGATGGCATCTACGTATGACAGAGCATCAGGGTCTATTTCATGAAGAACTGACAATTCGTGCCGCAAAAACTCTAGGGCTGTTCTTATAGTCCATAGGAAGTCGGGCGTAGCCCATCAGAAATCCCAAAGCGCTAAAGGCGGTCCAGTCACAGCTCTCAGGAGCCAAATTGTGACTGGAAAAAACATAAAAAATATCCAAGGTGGTTTTATATTTTTTACAGACTACATTATTAATGAGCACCGTATTATGTGCATTTTGTACCTCAAATGTGTGTATAGGACTATTCAAATGTCTAGAATCTAAGACAATGCGATAAGGATGATCTGGTTTCAGAACAGGAAAAAGAGGATTATTCATTTGAGATACACAGGGTTGAATTACTCCCTGGTACTCCTGCTGGGGAAAGAATTTGTTTAACTGGTACCTTTGCATCTCGATTAATAGGATACTGTGGTTGAACCTGAGGTGTAGACCTTATAGGAATAACATGGTAAGGGAAATCCTTATCCCAACCAGTATGATTACGATAAGGAGCAGGGGCCAAAGCAAGGGCCCATTCAGATGCATAAGCCTGCATACCTTCATCTGGGATGAGATGTGAGAAAGAAGGGGAAATTACATTCTCACCCTGTGGGCATGCAAGAACATAAGGTGAGGGCCAAATCGACTTCCGCCAACAGAATATCATAAGAAGTAGTCAAGTTGTCCCAGAATACTGCCTTAATAGTGCATTTAACGTCACCTTCAATTTGAATATCCAATGACTGTCTGGAGGGGCTATGCGGGTATCCGATGTTTTAACTGTAATAAATGTTTCACTTGCTTTTGCCACCAGAAATTGGTGGAGATTCCGGCGTACTATGGTGACTTCTGCCAAGCTGTTGAGAAGAGTCACCGCCCAACTCCTGTTCAGGAGGAGGGTTCTCACTGCCGGTGGCATATTTAGCAGTTAAAGCTGCAACCTTCTTTTTCTGAAAAAGGGGGTTTGTATGGAGGAGGCCTGTTCTCCTCCTTTATCTTCATGTCAGACAAGCGTTGTGTCTCCCTTTTTGGTTTCACGTACTCTTCTTGTCTGCGTTCAGATCGCCTTCCTCTGTTGTACTGCTGGTCAGACGATTCCTTAAAGGAACGAGGATAACGTGTATTAGAAGACTGATAACTGTCTGGAGTCATAATTTTAGTGCGATCACCAAAATCATATCGTCGTTCAGAGGACTCCGGGGGTTGGAGAACTTCCAAGTTGTCTACTTTTTTGTTGTTGTTTAGATTTATCCTATGGTTTTTTAGGAAACTCACGGGCCGGTCTGGCATCCTTATCAGAGCTAGGCTTGCCAAGTGGTGGTACTGAAGGACCAGTTCCCAAACTGTTATGTCCTAAAGACATGTATACATTAGCAATAATTCGTGATCGGCTACCGCATATAGCCAAAGGCGGTGCTTCACCCTTAACATTAGAAAGAATCATTTCGGAGACAACGGGAAAATTACCACAAGTTTTGAGGGCAGAACCTGCCCCATGTTTATTCTGTATTTGTTTGAGGACGTTCTGTAGAACGGCCATCGAGGGAGTGCTGTGACAAAAAGTGTAGACCATGGCAAAAATAGTCCTCCAGGTGTAGTCGGCAAGAGTGGTAACCAATCCAGTGGGTAAGCACATAGTTAAATTTCTGTGCTTGTTTTGTGGTTCTGTAAGGGGAAACACAGCTTCAAGTTGATAAATTTTTGGGGCGATCCAAAATGGTATTTCCTCACGATTTGTGGGTCGTTTACCCATATTTGAATGAACAATTACAGTACTTAAAAAAGGCCCCACAGGTTGTTGGGCCTGTCCTTGTAGGGCAATCCTAGCAGAACCAGCTAGTAAAGGTGGTGAATTATATTGCATAAGACGTCTATATAGGACAGCAAGAATATTGTACAAAGCGCAAGTCTGCACTAAATATATATTAGCCATATCTGGATACGGGGTATAACACGCCAGTGCAGGCCATGTTGCCCCTTCAATGCTTAAGGGGCCCATTCGAACAGTGCCAAGCACATGGGGAAGGGCGCCATTAAAGCAGTCTGGTGTTCCCAGACAGTAAGAGGAATTTCAAGAAGTGCATAAGGACGATATGCATTAGGTGCTGGGGGCGTTGAATATTCATGAAAAGTAGTATCATTAGCGTCCACAGCCGGAAACATGACCCAGGAATAAAAAACCTTAAAAGCGGAATGCTGCGTCCGCTTATAAATCGAAAATCACTGGAGCCCCCGCATTAGGGACTCCATGTTGTAGTAAATGTTGAGTAGCTGGCAGGCGGCAATTAATAGCAATAGGAATGGGCTGTGCCATCATTAATTTATAATGGTACCAAAACGTTGCACAAACAGGGTAGAAACCTTTTAATATTCAAGCTTGAAAAACCAAAAGAACTAGGCGATCCCCAAAAACTTATTTCTTCAAACTATTGTGCCCTAAAATACAGTATTCGTGCCACAATGACAAGACAAATACATATCAAAAATACTGTTAGAATGGCTATTGAACCATATACTATACAAAGCCCAGTCATGGTATTAGACAGATTAGCCTAAATCCCCAACCCCTTTCTATTGAAAAGGGAGTATATATATCAAAGATCTCTGGGATTAGTAGTGGACCTTGTACCTTAGCATACACAGATGGATGCTCAACATCTCAACTGCTGCAATGATCTAAACCCAGAACTATCGCTCCATGTGTTTTTTCTCTCTCTTGTAATCAATTATATGACAAGACGTGTGCTCAAAAACAGCAGCTGCATTCTCGTGTTATGCCTAGGTTCTAGTGCCTGACCAGAAGGAATAACAAGGGGCATTGTTGTTTGACCTTCTCTAAGGTGTTCAGACTAAATCTCAGGAAAAGAACAGAATGCAAATACATATGCAGGTTCCGAGAAAAAGTACAGTGTGGCACAATGTTTATATAATAAAGTGTGCAAATGAAAATGTGGCCTACAACGTGCACCATTAGGATAACACAGGGAAAACTACAATAGACCATGCAGGAAACACACAACAGAGTCACTTGGTGCCTAAAATTTAAAATTTAGGCATTTGGTTTGACGAACATCTAAACTTTGATACCCAAATTAGGGGAGAGGATGTGGTCTAACGGCCAGGGCGGTTAATCTCAAATCTGGGGAACCGGGTTCGAGTCTTGGCAATGATGCTCAACATCCTGTGATTCTGGGAAAATCACTTAATCTCCCCGTGCCTAACAAAAATGAATGTGTCCTTGTGTAACGCAACTGGTGCTCATGTAAAGCGCTCTGATACCTTCGGGTCAAGTTCGCGCTATATAAAAACTCAGAGAAAAAACAAAATTATGGCTTCAGTAGGTAAATGTTTTGGCATCCTGAAATCTCTTAAGAACATCATCAATCTGCTCCCTGCATCTGCCCAGAGCACAGTGACCCAAGCAGCAGTGATTTCACGGCTGGATTACTGCAACATTCTTTATCTTGGGGTCTCTTAGCTCAGGCTTAGGAGGCTTCAACGGGTCCAGAATTCGCAGCCCGGCCCTTTTAAAACCTCCTAGATAGGCGTCAATGGGCTCTGTGCTTTCTAACCTTAATTGGCTTCCAGTGAAGAAACAGCTTATTTTTAAAGCCCTGGTCTTTTGTTGGATGATTTTTAGGAAGACAGGCGCAGCTTACTTGCATTCTCTTATTTCGCCCTATTCTCCTTCTAGATGTCTTAGGGCCTCTGATGCTTTATTAGCGCAGGTTCCCAGAGTGAAAAGTGGAAAGATTGGGGGGAGCTCTTTTGGCTTCCTCACACTGAAGTTGTGGAACTCTCTTCCGTGTCAGTTGAAACTAGCCGATTCAGAACTTTTGTTCCAGAAGAGCCTTAAAACTTGGCTTTTTAGATAGGTTGGCCTTAGTTCTGAGCTGCTGCAATTTTCGGGGAGTTTATGGACTGATTAGTGCTGGGACACTCCTTTTGGAGTATCCATGCACTTTATAAATGTCTTTCATTTCATTTCAAGTGAAGAAGGGGTACTTAGCCTAGTTGAGCGGGATCCATAGTCGGCTGGGCCACAGGACATCAGGAGTAAAAGGCCTCAACCACCACCATTAGGCCCAGTACCCCTGTGGGTCCCATGACCCTCTGAAAGGGGTTCTGGCATAGTTATTGTGTTTGCTTCAAACGTTCTGTGAGGATATGAGACAAACTACTAAGTGATTGAGAGAGGTGTGGTTGCAGGCAGCTGGGCGATTCAACATTTCCAATTTTATTTATTGGGTTTACCTTTTGTGGTGAAGATAGATCACAAACCACCTATGCAAGTGTTCTCATCTAAACATTCAGCCCAGGCTACACCAAAAACCTCTAGGAGGCTTGAGGGGTTAACAGTGTATGATTACCAGGTGTGTCACATTGATGCTGAACAGAATTGCGGACTGTTTGACGAGTTTGTCCTTAGGGAGAGGATTTAAGCGAGGAGTGTGAAATCGTACGGATAAGAGAAACAGCAATATGTGAAGAATAATTAAACAAAGCACTGGTAGGAGATGAAGTGTTGAAAAGAGAAGAGAAGAGGAGAGGAATAGGAGGTTGGCCATCCAAGAATAAGTTGGGAGATGGGGAGGAAAAGTTTTGGTGCTTGAGCGAAGAATTGCATGTAAAAGGGAGTCGGCTGTTCACGGGAGATAGAATAATTTAATTGGTTGTAATGTGAGAAACGTTTCAAAACTTGCACATGAAGGTCATTTAAGGAGGATGAAGACCAAAGTGAAGGTCCAGGAAGGTTAATGGTTGCCCAAGATGGACACTGTGGTGAAGTTTGTGAAAGAAGACCTTAGGTGTGCTAGTAGTGCCAAATCTAAAATAATAAGTGAAGTCAGGGGTGTGAAATTCCTGCAGTCCAGGACATGTTGTTTAGGGTGAAGGACAAAAGGTTTTGATGTTACAGGACAATTGAGCTCAAACCCCTGCAGCACAAATCCTTTAGCTTCATGCTTACAGTACAGCCCTATGGATCTGTGAAAGAAGATAGTGTTGCCCCTAAGGTAAGATCCATATCCCTGTGTATAGATTGATCAAACAAGTATATATGATTCATTAATGCAAGGCCTTTACTCTTATCATGAGCACTATAAGGAATTGTAGTGAACTGTAAGCTCTGCTTGCATTACTGGCTGTGGTTCCAGTATAAAGGTGTAAACATATTTACACAATTTAACAATTTGAGGCTACAAAGTATAATGCTCCCAGACTGCTCCTTGATTATATACAAATGCATGCAGAAGTACACAATTTTTACAAACAATTGCAGCTTGAAGCGTACGTTTTGCTAAAACATTGTGCAAATTTAAATACGATTTCTCTGAGGCATCACTTTGCAAAACATGTTAGATGCATCTCTTTAAAGAATCCTACATCACAATGCGTTACCTGTCCACAACCCAGCTTCCTCTCCTATCACTCGTTGACTTTATGCTTGTCTTTGACCGTGTAATGAGGTCCACTGCCTTGTGGCTAGGTACAAGCTACAGAAATATCATATACATACATACATTCATGCATGCCAATATTTACAACAAAAAAATAGGTAAGGACAACAAGAAAAATCAATTAGGGGCACATTTTTTATTTTTAAAAAGTTACAAAAGTGCACTAACTGGTTTACGTCTTTGCACTGGTGTAGAGTTACAACTTTCAAAAATTCACAAGAGTTTACGGAAGAAGACCTGGAAACTGAACTCCTAACAAACATTTGTGATTTCTATTTTCCATGTACAAATATACACATGCATATTTGCTCACATGGAAATCTGCTGTGCAATTACAAATTCACTTTCCCTACAGCTTCTTCCCCATCCCACTTAAAAAATCTTTGCAAGGAGTAAAATTCCAATGTTTGCTAGTGTGGCTATGGATTAGGGATGAGTTGGGGAATATCCTGAACACCACAAACACGTCTGTGGGTGCGCAAAGATTCACAGTGCTTCCCACCTACTTTCAGCACTTGTATATAGATTCAATGTAAGGTGACAAAATTGGAGCTGTGCTAGTGTCCAAACCCTAAACTTGGGATGATATCATGGTCCCTTTCAACTTAATACCAACTAGTACATCTGTGGGGCACTCCAGAGGAAGGCGACGACCAGAGGAAGGAGAAGACCCAAAAATAGAATGAAGAGATTGATAATATTTTCTCATCTGGGTCAAAGACGCCCCGGCCCCAGGATAGGTGGGGAGGTGTGGGCGGACTCATGCCCCGACACTTCAACAGAAGAGTGGGGACCAGCGGGCGGTGCCGTGACTTCAACCGCCCACGGCGAGACTTACCTACGGATGTTAAAAGAGAATGGCGCCTGCGGGAACGGCTCCTAAAGTGGATGCACGGTCTGTCTGCAAAGCACGTAGGGGACCGAGTACGATGAGAAGAGTTAGATGACTAAGACATTCGTGCCGCACAGAGCTTCCTGCAATGTTCTCTTTGCGCCTTCAGTCGGAGCTGATGACAAGAGTCGCACTCGTTGGAGTCATGGTGCTCACCCAGACACCACATGCAAACCGAGTGAGGGTCTGTGGCAGACATTTGTTGTCCACAGGACTCACAAGGCTTGAACCCTGAGAAAATTGAAAAAGGGTTGAAAAAGGGACACTGTTCCTTTGACGACAAAACATCAAGTGGGCCAAAAAACAGTAGGAGAAACTGCAGTGCGGATCCGCGTTGCTAGCGTGGAAAAGAAGGAACTGACATCAGCGCGTCAGGAAAGGCATTATATGGACTCTGTTGACGTCACATTCGGGAGACAACGTTGCTATGAAGTCACTCGACGCCCTCTACCGACGTGCAGAGATAGTGCTGAAACCATTTACGGATTCACGGATCCTGTCTGGCGCCTGGGGAGGATTCTAAGATGAGGAATCTGTGGCTAAATGTCTCTAGTAGATATATTTTTTCAACAACTAGCTAACACCTTTTTTTGATGTGTTTAATTTTGCACTAGTGATTCTATTTTTTTTCTTCATGTTTACAAACATGCTCTCTCTTTCATATGAAAAAACTACATACCAAGGATTTAAGTGGTTTGTGGAAAAGGTGATGGTGTGACCATGTATTATAAAGGATAAGGATATTGCAAGTCACCTCGGAGTTCCATAACCTTATAAAGGAACTCAGCCTCGTTCCTTAATATGGCCATGGGCACTCCTTAGTGACTTGCAATATCCTTATAATGTACAAAAAGGGGTACTTTATCCCATATTTTACAGACGTTTATTTGTAATTTTAAAGCTGTTGAATTAAACTGAAAGCAGCCTGCTGACAGCCACTAAGTGCAGGAAAATGAGTGGGCTCAGCTGGCCCCAGTGAAATATGCTGAATTTTCAGCAGCGCCCGTATATTGTCTGCTTTCAGTTTAGAGTAGCAAACTGAAGGAGGTGATAGGAGTTTCTCATTTTCACTTCCAGCTGGGCCCAACAAAAAGGCCTCAAGTACCATCAGCTCTTCGTTGGTTGGGGTCTCATCCTGAATAGCAGCTATAACACCTAGATGCTAGTGCCGAGGTGGGGAACAATGGCACTTAACTCATTGTCAATTTCACAAGTGTTTAGGAGAGACAGTAACTTGGAAGCAGGTTTTTGACTGTGGTCAACCCCTTTATGTAAGAGGTACCCATGCACAATAACATTTTAGATTTATTCGACTGCATGAATAATGACACTAATAATTATGTAAATTGCACTTCAAATGTCTTTTGTAGCACTACTCATGGCAATTTAGAGTGTCAGAGCGCTAAACATCACACAAACCCAATACAAAGAGACAATGAATCTTGCAAATGTATATATCAATGCACAGGAACGTTACATAAGACAATGAGGGTTAGATGGTGTAGGTGTCACATATCACCCATAAAGGTAGGCATTATATGTTAATTGTTCTGGACAAAGAAAAATTCAGGATTTAAAATGCAATGCAGTTGTTTGAACTAATAATATTTAATGCTAAACAAAGGCACTCTTTTAAACAACCTTAGAATATCAAACAAATGAGTAAAAACAATAAGGTTCTAAACCTATGCCTTGCAGTTTGCATGCAGCTCCCTGGTGCTAGTTGATAGATCGCTATGCTATATTAGAAGGATTGTAACTAATGAACTTCCAGAAACAAAAGGATCTCTGTGACAAAAGCAGTAGCCTACAGGACTCTCCAAATAAAATACCAATCTGTGAAATGCTTGTTACACATTTTGCTTTGCTGAAGGTACATTAACCCCTCCATGCTACTTTATGAGACAAAACTGTGACTAGACACAGATCTCTCCAACATGTGAATTAACCACCAGAGTTATCTTTCTGTTATTATCCCCTGAAATTTGCAGGCCACAAAAGATCTCTGAGGCACTTACATTAATCCCAAAAGATGCAGCCAGTTTTTGGCCAATTATGTAACCCACAACAGATGCTCAAGTTTCCTGATTGTCATTTTACTGTTGGAGCCGCTACCTGAATGTTTCTCTAATGTAGTCTACTGTCACAAATAAGGCAACCACAACTTGTGGGAGCAACACGAATACTCAGAAGCCCACTTCCTGTGGCTCCCAAGCCCTGCTATGGTGATAGCAGGACTTGGGAGACACAGGAAGAGGGCATCTGAGTACGGTGGGGTATACATCACTCTCCCAGTCACAACAGGCCTCGGGGGGAAAGGGAGATTGGAGGAAAGAAAAATACACAAAAGAAGATTTGGGTTGCTGGAGCGTATTTGGACAGTTCCCGCTTCTTCTTCCATTTGGACTGTAATTGGCTGGTTGGGGAAAAAAAGGTTAACATTCTATTGAACAGGTTAACATTGTGCAACTACTTTTGGCAACACAAAGAAGGCTAGGAATCGGAGAATAAAGTTTAGTTGATATATTACAAATTAGCAATTAGTCCAGAATTTAGGTAAGCTGTGATAATATCAATTAGGTACAAGATCACAATAGGTACATTCAGATTTCGAAATAAGTTCAACCTTTGAAGTAGAAGGCATGGAACAAAAGCAATCACAAAGATACAGATGGTTATACATAAGATTTGGTGTTCCTTAAGGAAACCCTGATTCTCCTCATTCAGCATGAATAAGCTTTAGAGTCTTAAAGTTAAAGTCCAAATAGAGTTTAAGAAAATTGAAATCATCTTCTCTGAGCTCTAAATTAGGATAGGGATGATTCTAAGCACAATTCTCTAAAAGAATCATGAAAATGTAGAAAGGTGTCAGCATTGCGGAAACTTCTGTAGAAAGGGAATAAGTGTTAGCATAAAGCCACACTCAGGAAAGAATAAGGAAAGCAGAGAGACCTGTACCTCTCAAAGTCCAACGAGAATCTGCTCTCCAATGTACTGTGTCAACACCAGGATATAGGGAAACCATGAGATTCAGATGGTGTTATCTCGATCACACCACCATTGTCCAATGAGAAAACAGTGTTCAGGTGCTTTGCAACATGGCTCCTAATTCCCAACGTCCAAGCTAAGCCAGTCGTTCTCAGCCTTAAACAACTTGCCACTCCTGGTATAGGCTGCATAGAAGACTTTCTTGCAATATGTCAGACCACCATGTTCTTGCCAAGATTTCTTTCCCAGTCTTGCTATTGCTAATACATAGTCCTCCTAACTCTTACTAATGAAGTCACAAGAAGACACCTGTAAAGGAAAAGGTATTGCAAGCAAAAATGAGAAAAGACAACTTCACGTTAAAAGAAATGCAGGCCTAATCAGGCTAACATGAACATTAAATGTGCACATTTAATATGTGACTATAAGTGCACATACAACTACAAATATATGTAAATGTTATTAATAATTCAGTATTACACTCATGTTATACTCTCAGTAGATGTGACGTAATTCAAAATAAGCAAATGTAAAAGTGAATTGGAACTACATGTTATACATTCTTTATAAAACATTAGAGCACACGTACATGAATGAATCTCCAAGTCTACAGGGAATACATTTATAATGTAAGGATGGTTTTTAATAGAAACTTCATGTTACTTTTCACATGAATAATGTTAAGGCACTCAGTGTATATATTGTCAAGTATATGTAAATAATGCATTTTCTGTGACATGTAAGGGAGGAGGCAAGATTATGCTGCTCCAATCCCCCTCTGATGGCGAATCTAGCCATCACATCAAGATATCTCTTATCAGCTAGACCAGGCACAATGTAATGGATTTCATAAACTTTCGTCTGGACTAGTCAAGATATTTGATTTCATCATAATATCTGCACCCTCTGACTTCTAGTTCTAGGTCTGCTCTCTTTCTCTTCACTACCCTCTTAACCTTTGGATCTCCTATAGATCACAAACAGGAATCTTTCACAAAGAGCATCAAGGGGCATCAAGATGCTACCTACAATTCCACTCCTTAAATATCCAAACCATCTGCCTACAGCAGTAAATCCATTCCCTATTCGTTCCCATGCACCTGTTGCTTATAACCCCCTCAAATCTTTCTTCAGATCAGTAATGTTCTTCATATACTTCTTCAAATCTGTATTCCTGTCCGGAATGTAGGTGTAGCACTGCTAGACTTTTAACATCTTGCAGACTCCGCCCTCCTTTGCAAGAACAACGTCTAATGCTAGTCTGTTCTGCAAAATCATAGATCTAAAAGCTACCATTTCAGTATCTACAACTAAAAAATGCTCCAGCTGTATTAGTAGACAAGTTTCTAATCTTATGAGAAGTCAACATTACTCCTACAGATGTTAGAGGAAGATATGATACGTAATACCCTCTACAGTACATACTCATAAAGCAACTTAGTAAACATTCCATGAATAATCTCCTTTAGTTGTATCTACAAGTATGCCTTTCTCATCAAATGAAGGCAAACTATTGTCAGTAGGAAATGGTGCTCTAGGAACAATTGAGGACCTAATATCTTATGCACTAGAAGGTGTAGGTAGGCTCAATCCTACAAGCAAAGCAATGAATGCTATAGTGACAACAACTAACACTCCTGTTAGTGTGCAACTAAGTCTACCACTATAGTTACGCTCCACGACTACTCCACAATCAGACAGTTGGGTGGAATGCAGCAGCTGCAGAGTTTTCTCTGCCGGATTCCACCTCTGTAAACTTGGCAAAACAAAGTTCATGCAAATAAATACTATCTCTTTCTTTTTTTTCACAAGGTCTTCGTGAGTCTTCCTAAGCCCTACTCCGAGTTCTTCTAAATGACAACCTTACGCTCCTTCAGCAGACTTGGGCCTAGGTACTCTTCTTTCTTCCCTCCAAAATCTATTTAAATGTCTCTAATAGTTCACAGTACAGTGTTCAGGAAATAGTAAATCAATCAAAAGCTGTGTCAGCTGATTCAATGTCAAGGTAAATCTGAAATGTAGTTCAATCACAAAGTTCTGTTCAAGGAGGCTCAGATGGGGGGGGCGTGGCTACGTCGCGCTGCGGAATGGCCGCCTGTTGAAGGGGCTCAGCAGACCAGGCTCCATTATCCGTGCAAAACGCCATATTTAATCGAAATCTACCGTTGCTGAACAACGCATCTTGCTACCAATCTACAGCGCTCTACCTGTGCAAAATTTGGGGAGCGAAGACCGTGTTGACGCCGAGTTACACGACCCGACTGGCTGCGGCCTGGCTGGAACGAGGAAATGGCCGCCGGGCAATACCGAAGTAAGAAGCCGGACTGGTGAGCTATTGAGAACCTGGGCGGCACCGACGCACTTGGCTGCAGCGGCGAGGGAATAGATGCAGAGTGAGCCAGAAGGGATCCGGAGCTGTGCATGCTGAAAGATCCTGCGACCCTTCACTCGGCAGGAGCGACGCGCCGGAATCGAGGGCGGAGACGCCAGCGTGTCTTGGGGCCGTGTCTTTGGGCATGTTGAGCGGAGAGCTGATCAGGGCGTAGAATGTTGGATTTAAACGGATCTCCGTTAATAAGGGACACATCGGATGAATTGGACTGAGGAGAAGGGACACTAGAAACTACAGTTGAAAGCGGTGAGTGTGGATCGGGGGTTTGGGGCGGTGCGGGGCCGCGCGCGCTCCTGCTGCAGGGGCTTGGTCCCCAGTCGGTGTATTACACTGTGGGGGGCGTGTGGTGGTAGGTGGTGTGGGTGTGCCCGCGCCGCGGCGCCTCTTGATTGCGCTGACCGATGCGGTGCTGTGGTGCGCGGTTAACACCCGGGTGTGCAGGGGAGACAAGTGGGCCTTTTCCTTCCCTTTCAGGCGTCCCGTGCTCGAATAACGGACGCGGAGGGCCTGCCTGGTGAGCTCGAGTGCCACTGAATCCGGTTCAGCTTGGGTGGAAATCAGCACCTGGCCCTCAGTTTTACCAAGCACCTTGCATAATCGCGGGTGCTCCCCCTCATTGAACTGCGTTGTGTGCCCTTTCAATGAAGCATGGGCCTATGGCACATGCTGATCCCTGCATGACGCAAAGATACTGCAGCTGATAAGGAAATTGGTGTGACACAAGGACAAGTGAAAACACTGAGGTAGTGTCACTACCCTACACTGGCCCTACGTTGCTTCAGCCTACCAGTGCTAATTTTTGTATCTGCACCAACCGTTCCAATGGGGAAGACTGACCCCAAACAAGCGAAACTTCCTTTCGAGAACAAACGCCTGACCAGGACAAATGATGCAGGACCTGAGCTGGACGCTGCCCAGGGTCCCAAAGAGCACATGGAGCAACAAGAAGAAGACCTCCGTACTATCCTGCTAGACGTGCGCTCCAGCATCAAAACAGTGGACAACAAGATAGACGCTCTTACCGCAAGTCTTGATGTAGTCAAAAAACGTGTGGATGTACATGAGGGCAGGCTTGATTCTCTAGAGAATAGGTTGTCGGACACCCAGGACTCTACTGCAGAATCCAAAACGCAAATCCTCAACATGGAAAAAATATTAGCCGTGATAAAAGCTAAAGATGAGGATTTGGAGGCGTGCTCTAGGCGCAACAACCTGCGCATTATTGGGCTGCCGGAATCAACTGCCATTCCGAAAATGGAACCATACATTGAAGACCTACTGCGAGATCTGTTTGGGCCTGCACTCTCCCAAGTCATGATAGTAGAGAGGGCTCATCACTCGTTGGGCCCTAGACCCCCGCCAGGAGCAACGCCGGGTCCAATAATCGCACGCGTTTTGAACTATAGGGACAGAGATGCCATTCTCAGAGCAGCTAGGGACAAGAGCCCTATCACTCATCAAGGAAACACTCTTTCCTTTTTTCCCCGAATACACACCTATAGTCCAAGCTGTGCGCAGGGAGTTCACGCCAGCGAAGAGCATCTTGCAGAATGCCTACATCTCTTATGCTATGCTATATCCCGCTAAGCTTAAAATCATGTACAACGGACAGTCACAATTCTTCACAGACGCTAAATCAGCCCTTAAGTAAGCCAAACACATATGTGCAGGGAAGTCGCCCTCGCAGTCCTCTAAACAAGCTGCAGTGGAACAGAACCTAAGCGACAATGATTGATATGCCGATTACGTAACTCTGTATTGATTTATACAAGTCTGTTTATTAATGTGTCAATTAGAAAATGTCATTAGTTATTTCGACTGTAATAGAATGTGGTTTACTACTTATGGTTTTAGGCTGGTATAAGCTTTTATTTGGTAGATTTCGTAACACGCCAAAGCCTGGTCACCCTGCCACATGGCAGATTATAGTCGGCGTCCCAAGCCCCTCAGGGAGATCTCCCATGTGCTTTTGTTTTGTTACACGGGTTCTACAGGGGTGGGAGGGTGGACACAAGTTACAACCTGATTGGGAGGTTGTTGTTGGAGAGGGGTGGGTCAGGGGGAGCATGGTATATTCAGGCGCATGGTCCTTAACTGCACAGTATGTATCTGAAGTGACTGACACCTCGTTTACTCCTACAGATTATTTTAGCTTCTATTTTTCACTGAGTGTTAAATATGGTAACGCTGTCTATTTTTCAATTGTTTGTCGTCCTATGATGCGCCCCTCATACATATGCACATATCACACACTCTATAAGCTGAGAAATGACTGAGACCAAATTCCTCACCTGGAATGTTCGTGGGCTCAATGATTTTAAGAAAGCGCGGCTGATACACACATATTTAAGTAGGCACCGCATTGACATATGTTTCCTCCAGGAAACTCATCTGAAATACGACTCTGACCCTAAACTAAAGAATAGATATTGGGGAGAGATACACTCGGCCCCATACTCTAACTACGCCAGGGGGGTCTCGATATTGATCAGGCGTGGCCTTGGCTGGTCAACCGCACATATACAGGCAGATCCTGATGGACGCTATGTCATTTTAACGGGTACCCTTATGACAACTAAGGTTACTTTGGTGGCAATATACGGTCCAAATGTGGATGACCCCCAATTCTTTCTCACTGTGTGGGCTAAAATAGCAGCACTCGGGGGTAACACGATTATTTGGGGTGGGGACTACAATGTTACTCTTAACAATGACTGGGACAGAGTCGGCACTGCTCGCAACCCACATCTCAAGGCAACTCTCCATCTGAATAATATTATTCTTGAACAAGGTCTTATCGACATCTGGCGCAGTAGGAACCCCACCAAGAGAGAGGGAACATGTATTACCTTGCACCATAATGCATGGTCCAGAATAGACTACTGGCTAGTCACAGGCGACATTGCGTCATGGACCATAGACACCCTACACCTCGCACGCACGCTATCCGACCACGCCCCGGTGGTGCTACAATGGAAGGTACCGCAAACATTACCCCGTGCATTCAGTTGGCGCCTACCGCCACACGCGCTACTTGATACAGCATTCAAAGAAGAGATTAGAGCTGACATTACACAATATTTCTCCACTAACGAAGGTTCGGTGGACACATTCTCGACGCTGTGGGAGGCGTTCAAGGTGGTGATTCGAGGGGCTTGCATTTCGAAGCAATCAGGGGTGTTGAAATCTATTCGGTCAACTATAGTAAAACTGGAGCAGGAAATTAAATCCGCGGAAACATTGTTCTTTCAGACTAGAGAACCTAGACACCTGGCCACCATAAGGGGGAAAATCTCAGAATTCGAACAAGAGGCAGATAGGGAGACTCGATTCTTGGGGAAACACTCCAGAGCACGCAGCTACGGAAAGGGCGATAGGCCAGGGAAAACTCTTGCTAATGCACTTAAACAGCGCACTTCTCCCGCTTTTATAGCCGAGTTATTGGATGAGGACACTTCCCCCATTAGAGGCCAAGCGGCTACACATGAATATCTCACAAAATATTATTCCTCATTATACACAGCGACACAGAATGCACCCCACCCATACCTTGGCGACTATTTAGAATCAATTGAACTGCTCTGGTTGAGTGAAGCCCACAGAGCCTACCTGGACGAACCTTTTTCAATAGAAGATATCACACAAGTTATAAACAGCCTACCTGGCGAAAAAGCGCCGTTGTTAGATGTACTGACCACCACATTTTATAAGACTTATGCGGAGGAGCTGTCGCCTCGTCTGTTGGATGTCTTTCAGGAGTTGTTGGTGGTAGGGATTCTTCCCCCGACTATGCGCGAGGCAGCAATCATTTTCCTTTTAAAACCAGACAAAGCATCAAACCTCTGTGATTCATATAGACCCTTGTCATTAATTAATGTAGATGCTAAGGGCCAGATGTATCAAGATAGTTGTTTGCGATTCCCTAATTGCGAATCACAAGGATTCGCAATTAGGGAATCGCAAAATGCCATGTATGAAGGTGTATAGTACACTTTTGCGATTCCTAGGGGTCGCAAATGACCTACCTCATGAATATTAATGAGGTAAGTCGCACTCTGCGACCCCTAGGAATCACAAAAATCACGGGATGGTGGCCTGCTGAGATCAGCAGACCACCATGTCCGTGATTGCTTTTAAATAAAGCAATCTTTTTTTTTGTAAAGCAGCCCGTTTTCCTTAAAGGAAAACGAGATGCTTTACAAAACGAAAAATGAAAAGTTTTCTTTAAATTTTTAAAGAGCAGGCAGTGGTCCCACGGACCACTGCCTGCTCTTAAAAATGGTTTTACAAACATTCACAAAGGGGAAGGGGTCCCTTAGGGACCCCTTCCCATTTGCGAATGGGTTACCACCTACTTGAAGTAGGTGGTAACATGCGAATGTTTTGCGATCGCAAATGCGGTCACAAAACATATATACATACCGATGCGATTCGGTATTAGGAAGGGACGCCCTAAACACGCCCCTTCCTAATACCCAATCACAAACCCATTTTGCGATTTGGTAACAGGTTACCGAATCGCAAAATTAGGTTTGCTGCATCGGAAAAGCAATTTTTGCGTTCGCAAACGGGCAGATTCTGAGAATCTGCCCGTTTACGAATGCAAAAATGCTTGATACATCTGCCCCTAACATCCTAGCCAAACTAATAGCAAACAGACCGCAGCCGCTATTACCGCTCATCGCTAGGCCAGACCAATCTGGATTCATTCCGGGAAGGTCAACGGCCCACAATTTGCGCACATTCTTCGCCACGTTACACCAAATTGACCCCAAATTACCTGCTGTCACAGCGTTTCTAGATGCCACCAAGGTGTTTGACTCCTTGGAGTGGCCTTTTCTGTTTACTGTTCCACCGAGAATGGGATTCAGCCCTAATTTTATCAAACTAATTGGCCTGCTCTATACTAAGCCCACAGCCCGCCTCAAAGCAAACAATCTAATATCTGAACCATTCTATATAACCCGTGGTACAAGGCAGGGGTGCCCGCTCTTGCCACTGTTGTTTGCAGTGGCAATGGAGCCCTTAGCGGCCAGAATCCGTCAGCACCACACCACGCGAGGTCTGGGTTTTACAGACAGGAGTCTCATAATATCAATGTATGCTGACGATATAACATTATATATTAGCAAACCAGATGAAAACCTTAACCCCGTGCTGAGAGAGGTCCTTCGCTACGGGGGGATGTCGGGCATACAGATCAACTGGTCAAAATCCTCTATTTTACCCTTGACTGATGCCCCGCTGGAAACCAACTTAGAATTCCTGCTTCAATGGGCAGATGGTGCCATTAAGTACCTAGGGGTGTGGCCGAGTAGAGACTTGCAGGACATATGGCAAATTAATTTTGGCAAGCTACTCGACTGGCTTGAGTGCAGATCGAAATTCTGGGCTACCCTGCCTTTGTCGTAGGCTGGCAGAATTGCTATCACCAAGATGATAGTTCTGCCTAAATTTTTATACCTATTCGTTAATATACCCATACCTTTAACCAAGGCCTTTTTTAAGTCCCTGCGCTCTATTGTGATTGCTTTAGTATGGGCCGGCAAACAACCTCGCGTGAGCTGGGAACTGCTTACACGCCCGCTATCTGAAGATGGAATGGGTGCACCAGATTTCGAACTCTACGCACTGGGTGCGCAAGCCCAATTCCTCCATTTCTGGATACATCCCATCCCATTCCAGCATCACGTTGCCATTGAATCAGATTTAGCTGATCCCACCCCTCTACATGTGGCGGTCTATAAACCATACCACAGATCAGCAACCGAAATAAACACAGTGGAAACCTTGCGCTGGGCCTGGGAAGGTTTAAGGAAACGCGTCGGGACTCCACTGCTCTAGGCGCCCTCCACTCCAGTTGCGCACCACCCACACTTTCCCTTCCTAAACGATAAGGGTTCTATTACACGGGCACACAGCATGGGCATTTCCGCATTAGGTGACCTGTATCCGCAGGACACCTTTCTAGAGCAGCCACAACAGGATGACACTCAAGTACCACCTCTAAACTTATTACTATATTTCCAACTCCGAGCCACTTGCAAGGCACTGAACTCGACTTTCCCAGCCCCCCCCAGACATAATGAAGCCGCTAGAACATTTGTTAGCTACGCCATCACCTCGTAGATTAATTACTAGATTATATAACCTCACGCAAACAAACACCCCTTGGATTGCCCCTAAGGTGCTTACACAGTGGAGAAAAGACCTGGAAGAACTGCCTACAGACGACCAATGGTCATTTTGTTGCTCACAGCTGAGATATCTATCCCGAACTATAAGCGGAGACTTATACATTTTAAATTCATACACAGAATATATCGCACTCCCATGCAGTTACACAAACTAGGGCTACGTCTGGATTCGAACTGTTGGAAATGCAAACGTGAGGCAGCTGCCTTCCTGCATATCGCGTGGAGTTGCCCACCCATAGCTGACTTTTGGAAAGGGGTGTACGACACTATACAAGCTGTCACTGGAGTGTTGCTGGAATGCACCCCGGTGGTGGCACTGTTGGGTTATGTGGGGGAAATCCCACCTAAGAAACGCCGTTTGGTGGCCATGATGCTGCTACTCGCAAAGCGTAGACTAGCCATATGCTGGGGTGCCCCTAGTGTCCCCCGGGTGGATGTGTGGGTGCGAGATATTGCTTATTGCCAGGAGCAGCTTGCGGCATTTTGGGACCTTATGCCGACGGCCTCTTGCCCGAGGGATATATGGGAGCCCTTTAATGCCTGGCTCAGAGGGAGGGATGCAGACCTCCCAGTGGACTCTAGTCCAGTGCAGGTTGTCTCCCCATCAAGACCGCCCCCATAGATACTTCAACACTCGCCTCATTGCTCAATTATCCTCCACATATATGGGTCTCTCTAGCCTGTAATGCGGTATAAGGTCAATTGTGGCCACCTTTTCTATCCCTATTTCATGAGCCTAAAATCCCTATGTTTGTTTAGCCCAAAGCAGCAAATGCTATGTTCCAGTCGCCATAACTGTGAGAATTGTGATGATGTAGTATATGGATGTATCTTTTTTCCTTCATAGGACCAAGACGCACTGGAGGAATGTATCGGATTGTTATTCAGTGTATGTATTTCATAATTATTGTAACGATGTAAGTCCAAGACATGCGGTGTAGTAATAATATGCAAATGAGACTATGTTATATACATGCTTGAACAAAATTTCAATAAATGAAAATATAAAAGGAGGCTCAGATGGACTGATATAGTAAAAGTTCCAGAACTTTCTCTCCCAGTCATCGGCAGCAAAATATATCCATTCAGGTGAGGAGTACCTTCGACAGGGTACTCTGGCTCTCTTTGATCTCCTTAATGATTGTTCTTTATCTTCACTGTCATTTTGACCTGAACCTTCTGCTTCCTCTGAAGTGGCTGGAGGTACGCGTTCTGCAGGCAAACTCTGTCTCCTCTCTTGGCCACCGGTCTCCAGTCACCACTCACGATCCCATAGCACTAGGCCCTTCGTCAGGGTCTGAATCTGGCTTACTCAACACCACAGGACAAGATTCTCCTATTTCAGCTTCGACTGTTGACTCATCAAGACCCCCTCAGGCCGAAAATGTGCTGTCCCACTTTCTCGCTGGTCCCCAACAGCTTGACTACCTGATCCCTCGGTCTCTCTGTTCCCACCAACCCTTCAGAGAAAGGTGCTGTTACATCATCAAGGGGACAAAGAATTCTGCAAGTATGGGTAGCATGCACCCAGTTGGGAAACCCCCCACACTTGACAGCTGTTGTGGTGACTAGGGTAACCTGATAGGGCCCGCACCAACAAGGTTCCAAGCAGTTCTTTCTCACATGGTTTTTAATGACCACCCAGTTTCCGGGACTGAGGTCATGACACTGCTCCTGGTGAGGTGGGGCTGTGGCTTCTCCAACCTGATGAGACACAGAACACACCAAGTCAGCCAGTTCTTTGCAGCAATCAAGAGTCATGTCATCAGTAATGTTATCAGGCACATTTTCAGGCACAGCTGGCAGTCTTTTTTTTCTGCCCATGATTATCTCATGGGGGGGACAATCCTGTCCTCCTGTCAGGAACAATGCATACACTCAACACATGGGACAATACATCAGGCCACTTCTGAGATGTGAAAGCACACACCTTAGCCAGTTTGGACTTCAGAGTCCCATTTACCTGTTCCACGATACCTGCAGCCTCTGGTTGATAAGTGCAATGAGTCCTCCTATCCAATTCCAGAGAAGTTGGGAATCCAATACGTGGTATCAACTCCCTAAACAACAACTTAGCCACTGTGAGACTGTCACATCTTCTAGTCGAGTAAGCTTCAACCCAACGAGAGAAGATACACACAATCACCAGGACATATCTCAGCACATTGCACACAGGCATTTCGATAAAGTCCAGCTGCATCCCGTTGAATGGACCACTTGATCTCCCTATTCGACTCAGTGTTACGGCGGTTCTTTTCCCTACAATAATCTGTTGACACACAACGTATCTGTGACACAATCCTTCAGCCATCAATCTGAACCTGGGGTTAAACCAGGTCTGCCTAAACAACCTGACCATGGCATCCTTTCCTACATGTGCAGGTATGTGATAATGCCTTGCCATTTGGGGTAACAAACTGTCTGGCAACACTGGTCTTCCATCTGCTAAAACCCAATTATCATCATCTCTTTTGACACAACTCGCTATGATTCATCCTTGCTATTCTGCTTCTAACACTTCTTCCTGCTACCTCTTAACCTCATCCCATGTATCAGCTGCTGTTAACAAGAAGTTGTAATTGGTCTGACCTGCATCCACATTCACAAATTCACCATTGAAAGTACAAGGATTGTGGGCACAGTATCTGGCGATCTCATCAGCGTACCTGTTGCCCACTGTCACATAGTCATTTCCAGTGCGCTGTGCAGAGCATTTCACAACTGCAATCTGGGCAGGCTTTTGCAATGCCTCAAGTAGATTCTTAACATTTTCCCCATTATGAATGGGAGAACCTCAAGAGGTCATGAAACCTACTTTGTAACCATAACTGTCCAACTGATTCATGTTTATATTTTATAAAAGCATTATAACATCATCATCTCAAATTTGCCTGATGTTTAAGTGACCAACTGTCATGTAATGTGCACTCACCTAAGCCCCCAGCACATATTGGAGCATGCAATAACTGATGTGTTTCTTGAATGAGGTGTGTCTACTTATGTTTTTTTACTAGAATATACTAAGCGCTCGCCTGCGCATCAGCACATTGGGAGCACGATAATGACCATGATGTTACACAGGACATTATCTAAACAAGTAGGGGTCAAGTCCCCTATGAATATTACAAATATATTTTTTTCATTTTTCAATAGGTGGATTTAACCCTACTGCATCGAATGAGGTGCAGTAACCTCTACTGTAGTGGGCACCCTAGAATTGATGGTGGACCCACACACATAAATATACAGGGTAGGAATACACATCTTTTTGGTCCTGATGAAATGCTGTCTGACCCTCCTGGTAACTAAGGCATGAAACATGTCAACCCTACCATATATTTCCCCACTTATTTGCTATTAAGGTACATTGTGACCTCAAACTTGCACTTCTGTTGTTACTGTGTCAAGGGACCATTACCCCATTAAATCGTCCTCTGGTTCCCTTAGACTGTTTTACTCACACTTCTTTCACCACCCTATTTCTATGATCCCTCACATGCACTCATCCAACGGTGTCCTCAGAGCAAAAGATCGCCGCTAAAGAGCCCCCAGGACCATCAAGCATTGCAGGGCCGGCTTGATGAGGAGCGCCCTATGATGAAGCATGACACCTCTCTGGGTGTGTGAGGGGATTAAGATCTGACCATCTGGATCCCCTGTGAACCCCTTGGTCAGATCTGTTGAGTCTAATCTAATTAGGGCCCCAACTGACCCTTAAGAGGAACTACCCCAGTGCCATGTTTTGTTACATAACTGTCCAAAGTCATGCACGACACGAAAGCCATACTGACAATCAGTGAAAAATTGTCACTTTCAGCTGGTGTGAAACACAGCATGCTCTTGTAAGAGCAATCAATTCAGCCACTGAAAACACTCCTTGAAGCCAGGAGCCTTCACCATACCTCAGACTGTAAAAACAGCACAGCAGCTCTCAGACTTCCGCTGTGGTCTCACAAGCAGGAGCCATCAACAAACAACACATGATCAGATTCAGTCAATGACTCATCTCGTATATCTGTTCTTGGCTTGGTGCACAGTTCAGTAACATCGAGACACTCATGTTCAAGTTCATCAACATCATTTCCAGCAATCGGCAACAAATTGGCAGGGTTTGAAGTGGTATAATGTTTGAGGGTAATATTATCTGCAGCCAGTACGACTTCTTCATACTGGGTCAGACAGCTGTTGGTGAGGTGCTGTGTGCGGGTAAACAATATTTCCACTGAATGGGGCACATGAACTGTGAGTGGATGTCCCATGACAATAGTTTCACAACGCTCAATGCTGACAACAGCTGCAACTAATTTGAGACAACCGGGCAGCACTGCTGCTGCTGGGCCAAGTGTAGCAGAGAAGTAAGCAACCAGCTTTTAATTGTTGCTGTATAACTGTGTAGGCCCTGAGAGAGCACAGCCGCTTCTCTCACTTCAGAAAAGCGAAAATGTTTTGTTGTAATCAGGCATTCCTAGCACCGGGGCATGACAGAGACGTCCTCTCAGCTATAGGAAAGCTTTCAAGCAGATGTCATCCCAAGGTACCAGATCAGACACATCCTTGTGTGTCAGCCTTTTTAAAGGCTTGGCCACTAGGTAAAAGTTGGGAATCCACTGTAAAAAAGTAGCCTACCATTCCCAAGAACATCTTGATTTCTCTTTGTGTGGTTAGCAAATTCATTCTCAGAATTGCTGAGATTCGTCTTGTGACATCTTTGCTCCCTTCTCAATGTGATATCCGAGATACAGAACTTCTTTCTTACAGTATTGCAACTTATTTGGGGACACTTTATGTCCATTCTCTGCTAAGTGGTTAAACAGGGCAATGGTATCTGTCTAACAATCTTCCTGTGTATTTGACGCAACCAACAGGTCGCCAATATACTGTACCAGGACTGAGTTACAAGTCATGATCACTGGTCTAGAGGTTGGCGAACGCAAGGTTCTTCTGGGGATATACCAGGAGAAATTTCTCTTCAAGTAATCTGGGTATCTACCATGAAGTGACTTATGTGCCAAACACAGTGACCTGAACACTACTCTTTTCCTCACAGGGAGCCAATGAAGTTCCACTATTGCCTCTGAGACTGACTTGAACTTAGGAATGTTCTTTAAAAGTCGAGCCGCTGCGTTCTGCAGGCACTGACGTTTCTTGAAAGATCATTGATGAATGCCTATATATAAGGAATTAAAGTAATCCACCCTAAACAAAACTAGGGCAGTGACCACTGACTTCTGAAGTTCATATGGGATTAAAGGGAGAACTTTTCTTAAAGTACGCGCCTAAAAGAAACAGGAAGAGGTTAGTTTATGGATATGAGCGTTGAAACAAAGACTACAAATCTGGGGGTCAAAAATCACCCCCTGATTCCTAACTATAGATGCCGGATGATGGAGAGGGCCTGGGGTCTGAGGCCACCTAGATTGGTCCCAAAAGGCAGTGTCCCTGCCAAAAAGGAGAACCTCGGTTTTATCTGAGTTCAATTTGAGGCTATTATTACTCATCCACTCAGCTATAGCACCCATACAGCTGTTGAAATGGTGTGCAGTGTCAGCTACATCATTAGAGATAGACACAACAATTTGTGTGTCATCCACGTATGCAACTAGGAAAATACCAAATGTATGGATCAACCTAGTCAGGGGGCCACATAAATGTTAAAAAGCGTAGGGCTCAGTGATGAACCCTGAGGAACACCACATGGCAATGAAAAAGGCTTAGATACAAAGTCCCCCAGAGTGACTGATTGCTCCATGCCTGAAAGAAAACAACGTAAGAGATCAATAACTGAACCACCGATTCCAATCTCTGCCAAGCGTTTCAGTATGACAGAGTGGCTCACGGTGTCGAAGGCTGCAAATAGATCCAACAGGATCACCTCAGCCTTCCCCCCATTGTCTAAAATACTTCTTAACTCCTCAGTGGCCACTATTAAAGCGGGCTTAGTGCTATGATTTGGTCTAAAAACCAAATTGTGCAGAATCCAAAATTCCATTCACCTCCAGAAACTCAGAGAGTGCAATATTCATATGCTTCTCGAGAATCTTTGCCGAGAAGGGAAGGCGAGATATGGGACAATAATTCTTTACCTCATTTGGGTGTAGCAAAGGTTTCTTTAGCAATGGGAAGATGGAGAACTTTTTCAACTCAGTATGAAAATAATCTGAGTCGATGACAGTATTCAGTGATATATTACCGCCCCTACTATATTGTGTAAAATGTTTGGCGGACAGGGGTCAGATGGGGCCCACGACTTCGTTTGACCTATAAGTTCAACTACTCCTTCCACAGTAAGAGAAGGAAACTAACAAAATGTATTTTTATCAGGTGTTGCCCCATTAAAACCCAAGGCTGGGGTTAAGACCATACAGCTGAAAATCAATTTTCCATGTATTTCCTCCACTTTGTTTTTAAAAAATTGTGCTAGCTTGTCACAAAATGCTTGACTAGGAGACAATGTGCAGCTAGACGATAAATTGAAGAGCACCTGGACAGTTTTAAAAAGTTCTCTCATGGAGTTCTTGGTTGAATGGATTTTTTCAGAAAAGTATTTAATTTTTTTAATAATGATCATTTTTTTGTGGTCTTGAATGTATTGTTTACATTTAAACTTTTCTTCAATGTGATAATTTCTTCTCCATACTTTCTCCTGACTTTGGCATTTCTGTTTTAATTCTATGAGTTGAAGAGAAAACCATACTTTTATGCTGTTTGTAACAGCTTTGTAACTGCCACCATTATCCATCCAGAATAGTTACAGACTGGTGCATTTAAATCATTCGTAATTAAGGGCTGAGATGCATCTAAAATATCAATCAATTTCATTGGCGGCCGCCACAAACAAAGGGTGGTGAGGCGGGTGGAGGGATCGCAGGCGGGGTCGCGTCGTGCTGCGGGGTTAGTAATAATATATTAATAATAAAAAACTTACCTGAAACCGCCAGTCACTTACCGCATCGCCCCTCCTCTCCTTTTCTTGGTCCCAGCAGCCCCTGGGACAGACTCCCATCCAATCACCATGCTGCAGAGCAGCGCAGGGATTGGCCTGCATGGGCTGAAAAGCTGCTCTGCTCAGGTCAGGGATTCTTTGGGGTTTCTCCAGCCCCGCTGCTCAATGCGGGAACCTAAGTGCTTGTGTGTGTTTTGGTCGGCCTGAGACGGCCGGCCAAAACACATATGCGCACTTAGGGAGTGCACATAGCACTCCTCTTACCCCTTCCCATGCTTCGACCACGACCCTCCCTACAGCGCTGGCTCAGAGCCGGCAATGAAAAATAAAACTATGCTAGAACATAGTTTTATTTTTCATTTGCTGGCTCTGAGCCAGGCAGTGCGGAGGAGCCGCCACTGATCATTTCTGATTTATAAAAAATGTTTCCAGGCTTGGACCTTCTTACTTTGCACAATTTTATTAGTAACAGGAGTTAGGGGAGGGAGTTTTAAGCTAAACTTGACAGCCTTGCGATCTGACCAGATGATGGGTAAAATAGCATCTACATGTAAAACTGGATTATTTGAGAAAATGCCATCAAGTGTGTGTCCTGCTACATACGTAGCAGTATTCACCAACTGAATAACATTAAAACCACTTAAGATGTCAATTAGTTGTTCTGATTCTTTATTGTTGACATTTTCTAAATTAAAATTAAAATCACCTAAGCCGCACTCCCCGCCGCCGCTGGAATCGGACTCCTCTAGGGGCTCGCAGCGGAATAGACCGCGCAGGACTAAGTCCAAAAGACGTCACCTCTCTGGTTCGGACCGTCGATCTTCCAGCCCCGAGCTAGCAACCTGATCCAGTTGTAATCAATGATGCTTCTTTTGTATGATTATATATGCTTCTAGGCTGGGCACTTCCAGAACATTTGCTCTAGGTAGGGGTAGCCGCACTACACGGTGGCTGATCTGCACGGTCACTAGCCCCCACGGTTTATGTTATACAGGGAGGGTGGGATCCATTGGAGGGGGGTCTCTGGGATCCGGGGTTGGGGTGCTGGGGTACTCCTCACCGCGACAGATGCTCCTTGTTTTTGGCAGTATCGGGTGGTGGGTGGGGGGACATTGGGAGGGGGTGGTTTTGGGGTAATATTGTTCAGTTTTTAGTTGTTTACATACGTAGACGCTTTCCTCATTCCCCATTAGGCATGCCACCTCGTTTAGACCTAGACTAGATCCAGGGCTTCTCAAGTACAGGTCTCCCATCTGGGCGAACTGACGGTGGAAACGTGGAACGTACGGGGACTCCTTAATAAAGTCAAGCGAGGGGCCGTTTTACGGCAAGCTAAACGGTACGGAGCCGACTTTCTGCTCCTGCAAGAGACGCACCTCCTCGGCAATAAGGCCCCTTGTCTAGAGCGATTCGGGTTCCGCCAGTTATATCATGCGGGCTTCACCTGGGGCTCCCGTGGGACTGCCATCCTTGTCCATGGTCGTGTTCCCTTCCTTCATAAGAAACATTGGCTGGATCCTGGGGGCAGGTATGTCTTCCTGATGGGCACGCTATATGGTGAGCCGATCACACTCGGTAGCGTGTATGCCCCTCCGCCCCTTGGGGCCACGTTCGTAGAAACCCTGACTAGACTGTGGGGCAACCTACCTGATGGTCTGTCCCTCATGGGTGGGGACTGGAATGATACTATGACACCACTGGACAGGAGGCAGAACCCAGGTGCTACTGCCCCTCTTAGCCCTTCCAAATTGTCGTCGCTGGCGGGAACCTTGGGTTGGGCTGATATTTGGCGGGAATATTATCCGGCCGAGTTAGGTTTTACGTTTCTTTCAGCGGTACATGGCTCAGTATCTCGCCCAGACTACTTGTTCACTCCCCGGAGTTATGTCCACAGATTTGCCCAGGCCGCGCATCTCCCGAGAGGGTTGTCGGATCACTCTCCAGTTTCAGTGACGCTCCTCTCGGGAGCTCAACAGGCCCCAATGAGATGGAGGATGTCTCTGTGGCACCTGCGTGTCCCAGAATATCAAGAACGCCTCCATGCAGCGATCCAAGAGTATCTTACGCTTAACACTGACTCCGCTCCCTCCAAAGTGACCCTATGGGAAGCTCTGAAACCCACCATTAGAGGGGTGGACATCAGTTATAGGACCCATGAGAAACGCAAGCTTTCCGCACAAAGAACGGACCTAGAGACCCAGTGCGCCTCCCTGGAGGCACGATACACGGACGAGCCACCCAGAATATTCGGAGAAACTTATCCCTTGCACAACAACAGCTAAATACCACCTGACCGAGGAAGCGAAAGAAATATGGCTGGCGTCCCAATATCGAATCTATCAGTGGGGGGATAAATCCTGCAAAATGCTGCATAGACTCTGCCAGGCACGGCAAGCCCCGGCCACGGTCCCAGCTATTAGGAGTAGGGAAGGTGTCCTGTATACTTTTCCCAAGGCAGTGGTAAAGGAATTCGCTCGCCACTTCTCTACACTGTACGCCCGGCAGGAGCTGATCTCGGGCGACCTCATCGCTGAGTTCCTGCGGGATATTCCCCCCCCAGCGAGTCTCTGATCAGATACGAGATCAATTGGACGTCCCCATTACGGTCGACGAGCTGTCGGCTGCGTCGCATGCGTTTCGCCCAGGCCGGGCCCCAGGACCCAATGGGTTCCCCATGGAATTTCTTCGCTCCCACGCAACCACGCTGGGCCCACATCTGTTGGGCACGATTCACGAGGCCCTAGAGCAACAGATACTACCTCGTGACTGGCGCCAAGCCGAAATAGTCCTCTTTTTGAAACCCGGCCGCCCACCAGAAGACCCATCCTCATATCGCCCTATCTGTCTTATCAACTTCGAACCCAAAGTGCTGGGGAAAGTTCTAGCAGACCGTTTGCGGTCCTGCATTCAGGACCTGGTCCACTTGGACCAGTCGGGTTTTATGCCACACCGGGCCACCCGGCATAACATTCGCCGCGTTCACAATGCTATGGCCAAGGCCCCTGAATTGGGCCGTCCCGCGGCCTTATTATTGGCTGACATAGACAAGGCCTTTGACTCCCTCAGTTGGGAATACCTATTTCAACTCCTAGGGGCGATCAATTTAGGGCCACGCTTTCTAGCATACGTACGCTTGCTCTATACCGATCCACTGGCCTCAGTCCGTATTGCTCGTCACCGCTCTCCCTTCTTTTCCATTGGTAGAGGTACGCGGCAGGGTTGCCCCCTGTCCCCTCTCCTCGTTGCCCTTGCAGTTGAGCCTCTCGCAGCATGGGTCCGCAGCGACCCGGTGCTCAGAGGCTTCGATTGGCCAGGGCTGCAGCCGGACCGCATTGCTTTATATGCGGACGATGTATTGTTTTTTATGACAGACCCCTGGATATCGGGTCCACGTATTTTGCAAATTCTCCGGGTCTTCGGTCAAAATACCGGGCTACATACTAACCCTGCTAAATCTGTGTTATTCCCAGTGTGTGGACACCAAGGCAGGACTACGTGGGCCTCTCAAATGAAATATGCCACGGAGGGCTTTCAATATCTGGGTGTGTTTGTGTCCCCTTGCCCGCAGACTTCATGGGCCCGCAATATCAACCTGCTCCTTGCCAACCTCCGCAAGGAGACCTCTATTTGGTCCTCCCTCCCTCTCTCACTTTATGGCCGGTCGGCCATCTTCAAAATGGTCTCACTCCCCAGGATGCTTTATCGTCTGCAGAACTTTCCATATCATATCCCACGGGCGTGGTTTGCACAAATCAACGCCATTCATAATAAGTTTTTATGGGGGGGTGGGGCGGTTCGGGTGGCGCTACAGACATGTACACAATCTACTTATTGCGGGGGCATTGCAGCCGCCGACGTCTACTCCTATTATGTGGCGGCCCACCTCCTAATCATAAACGACTGGTGGTACAACTCACCTGCGGACCCGGCATTCGCGGAGGAACACGCGGCCATGGATAGGACCCCCCTCCTGCAACTACTCTATGGCACACAGAAACTTGACTTCTTGCCACACGCATGTCAAACAACGATCAGGTTATGGCGGTACACTGACCGACGCATGGGATGGAACGGGCGGTTGACGCAGGCAACACCCTTATGGCATGGTAATTATTTACGCCAAGTGTCCGCATTGACGGGGTTCCGCCAATGGGATTTGATTGGTATTTCCACGCTAGGTGACATCATGCGGGGCACTGTTCTAAAATCCTTCCAGCAATTGCAGGAGGAGTTTCACCTCCATAAAACCCAGTTCTATAAATACCTTCAACTGGGCCACGTTTTGACCCCTGCACTTGTAAATCTTGCTGACCTCCCTGACTTCCATCCACTCGAGGGCCGCCTCCTCATGGGCGATCTTGGTGCACACAAAATACGACAAATATATCAGACTTTGACGACACATTCCGCCACAACACTACACAAAACGAGGAAGGCATGGTAAGACGATATTCCTGACTTGACATGATGACTGGGCGGAGGCGATTGCTAGCCCGCGGGGAGCTGCGGTAGCCACTAGATACCGTCTCATTCAGTTTAATTATGTGCACCGCGTGTACCATACCCGTCTCCGGCTCTGGAGGATGGGAGTTGTGCCATCTCCCATATGCTTGCGCTGCGAGAGGGAGGAGGGGATGTTCCTCCACACTGTGTGGAACTGCTCAGCATTGCAGCCTTTTTGGCGCAGGGTGTCGTCGTGCCTTAGAGAGGTGCTGTCCTGGGACTTGCCACGCGACCCCCGGTTGTTCTTACTCCATGGTACGGAGGACATCAGAGGGAACCGATATAAGCAACACTTGTTATTCTTGGCCCTTACAATCGCCAAACGGGACATAGCCCAGCTATGGAACAATACCTCGCCACCAACAATTGGGAAATGGCGACAGGAGCTCGATAAGTGTATGGGTGCGGAGATGGCTGTGTTCCAAGCGAGGGGTTGTCCCTTAAAACATAGAAAGATATGGTCTCGGTGGGCCGCATACCGCGGCATTGATCTCCCCCCTCTTCCTTCAGAATTCCCATAGAAACAAGCTTATGAGAAGCTTGTTGGTCCAAATGTATGATATACCATTTCTTTTTCTTAGCCTAATGTGGGTATTGATTTTTGCTCGCCTTTGCCGGGGGTGTGGGGCAGTCTGCGTACAGTTCTCAGTTTGTTTTGTTCTGTTTGTAGATAAACTGTACCCGTTGATATCTCCTATACTCCTTTCCCCTTCAACATTTTGTTATCAAGTGGATTATGTGGGCTTTTGCCCAAGTGGTACTGTGAAAATTTCAATAAAATATGTTATCAAAAATATAATTAAAATCACCTGAAATAGTAAAGTTAGAGTACTGCATACATGATTCTAGGATATCACCTACAGCATCAAAAAAATTAGCTTTCGGGCCTGGAAATCAATAGTCCATTAAAAGTAGTGTTATTAGATTGCTTACATCTAAAGAATGCAGATTTTCCACAGTTTTAATGGGCAGAAAATCATCATTGTATTAAAGACACGGAGGGTAATATTATGCATATCTCCTTTTTTTGCCCTCACACACATCAGCAACAAAGAACTTAGAATTAGTTTAGAACATTCTTAGAAATCTAGAACTTTAAGAACATAATATCATAGAACACACAGCCATCTTCCTTCTTTTCATGCTGCGAATTTCAAAGTCCCAAAATACGAACATAAAATATCAACTCTATCCACCGTAATCCATTCAAGTCTCTCTTCCTTTCCAGAATCTCTTCCGAAGAAATCTTTTTAACTTTGTCCTGAAAATACAAAAATGAAACACTTTAATGGGTTGGGTCCAAATAGGGAGGGATAGTATTAGCCACTGTGTCTAATAAAATCATGATTTTATGCCCATTAAAACTGTGGAAAATCTGCATTTTATGGCAAGACACGGAGGCCAATAGTTTGCATGTGTAAAGCTCATCCAAAACCCTCTGTACAGAATTTTCCACAGGTTTAAAATAAAATCTATACTTTTTCAATGTTATACATATATGCAAGCTGAGCAGAAAAAGTCCTAAGTCAAGGATTTCAAAAGAGACAGGCTCATGTGACTATACACAGCAGCATTGGGAGACCAATGTATTTCATAAAATATTTGTCAAAGCACAACCCAGAGGGATACAAGATAACATTCAGGGTTGTTTGGCATTATGTGGTTACCTCATCAGTTGTCCTTTGAATAATATACGTTTTCCTTCTTCTCAAATAAAATCCACCACGCAATATCTTTTCTGGAACGTATATAAAGAATAAGGGATGTTATAATCCCTAACAACCTATTCTTTTTGTTCATCTGTCATAAATCAACAGCAAGAGCCTTAACAGAACTATACCTGTATCTCTAGGATATTGTAATCCCCAGTTGGATAGCGTGTGTCCTAATCTCTTCTTCTTATTCAAAGAGGTGGCAGCGTCAAAAGCTGCAAGACAGAATGAATATATGTCCTTCAATGGGTATGTATACTTAAATACAGCATACATTAAACCTAAAGGTTGCTATTCAGACTGCATCATTTATATGAAGATGCCGTTGATATACCCCTGAGTACTATCCCAACGGCCACCCAACATGTCACAAATAGTATATTTCACTAATAACTGCATATATTGGGACAATTAACTCCTATATGTCCCTTAGGAAGTCCAGAATTAACAGTATTTGACCCTTCGTTCTATAATATCTCATACCTGTACTTCTGTGTTTGTAACCCGAAGTTGGGAAGATGTTTTAACGGTATCGCTCCTTAGGTAAAAGAAGGTCATTGTTGACTCGTAAATCTAATGAGAATAAAAAATGAACAAGCATTGGCATAGCCAATAGGTCTCGCTTTTGGGACCTTATAAGTATTTAGTTATGCAGCATAATATCCTTGGTGCAACAACATTAACTATTGCATGGTTAAACACTTATAAGGCCCCAAAGGCGAGACCTATTGGCTATGCCAATGCTTGAGGTGGTGTTGAGTGGTGTTGAGGTGGTGCTTAGTGATGCTGTGGTGGTGCCATTGGCACTGACAAAAATAATAATAATAGAAACGAGGGAGAAAAACACTAAATAAAAAGAATGAAAAACAATAATTAATAATAACAGCCGCAGGCGCCTCAAATAAACACATGGCAGACGCAATGGGGAAAAAATAGGAGGCAGAAGCACACATACGACAGTCAAGTATCTTGCAACCTCTCTTTCACATGCATACAACTAGCACACAGTGGACAGAAGCAAATGAAAGGAATGCGAGGTGATTTAGTGTTGTGAACACTTGGGGCCTAATTACAGTCCTCAGACCGCCAGATTCGTAATTAGGCCCTTGGTGGAAATAGGGATATGAAAAAACATTGTGAAACTCCACAAAAGTGGCTTCCTCAGGGGTATTTACACTATGTGTAGTTATTGTTACTATTTTCAATGCAGGTCCTTTTTCTGAAAATGTCTAACTGTGCGCTATATGGATTGCAATAGACTTTACAGGCTCGAAGGTTAAGAGACTGCTCAATATTTGAAGTGACTGCTGCACACAGACAAACACGACTTCATCTGACGCTCGTTTGGAGAAGCTCGCCCATCAGGATTATACTTGAAAAGGCCGGGTACTAGTTTTCACTTTTCACCCTTGAAAATAATACCCTGTTTGTATATAGCGCTTACTGCTGCGGATTTGTTGCTCTAAAGCACTGTACATAACATGCTATATATATATTAATTGCACTGTAAATAAAAGCGTTTACCTTTTAGGTGGTTCTCATTTTAATTGGCGTGCAAGTGTGAAAAGATGCATTTGTCCTTCCAAGGTCCGAGCTTTGACATGTATGCTGCACGCTAAACTCAGCAGCAGGCGCCTAGTTCACTGAGCTATTTCAGTGCTCTGATTAGGCAGGTTAGTGCATTTCAATGGAAAATCTAACCGGGAGCAGCATTTCCATGTCAGAAGTTCCTCATTACAAGTGTGGCTGGTTGAGAGCACTGCTAAGAAGGTTTTCAGTGAAACTCGTGTGTTTGGAGACACCGTGTGCCCGCCATGCAGACTTTTGCACTAGAATAGTAAACTGTGCGTGAATGGTGAATTTGGAGAGGATTGGGGGAGCTGGTTATTAAGTAAAGGTGTCAAGCTGGTGCAAATGAAATGCTGGTTTTCGCACACATTGTTTCCTCTCCTCTTTACAGAATGACCTTTGTGACTGTGGGAGCCAATAAAAACCTTCGTGCATCAGTGTGATTTATTAATCACAAGGGTTGTGAATCAGCCTGGAGAGGTGCCAAGAGGCAGCATAGGGGTAGCAATTACAACTGCTGGGGACTGCTAACAGACATCACAGTCACTGTTTAAAGCAGGTGGTTTAAAGTAGTGTCCCGTTTCTTTTGTGTATGTGTATTTTTTGAGCATCTCAAAATTGAAGGCAGTACACCAATTATATTAAAATAACTTATGGAGCTTTTCTAATTATGAATATTTTGATGACCCTGGAATTATTAGGTCATTTTGTGCAGGTTTCCTGGGAGTTTAACCCTGCCGCTTACTACTATCTGCTGTTAGAAGGTAGAAAATGGCAGTAGGGTGGCCGCTTCAGGTAATGTGCGAAAGGTGAGTGTGGGGACTGGGGAGTGGGCTGGACCTCTGTTTTCTGGCTGGGGCAGCATGGTCTGCTCCCCCGGGGTGCTGTTCAGAGACAGAACATCGAACCTGGCCATTTGCTCGACGACACGGCAGCCATGTTGTCGCGCTTGCTTAGAGGGCATTGGAAACCTGCTCAGGGCGGGGGTGGGGCAACGGACGAAGGTTGTTTTAGAGAGCCGGAGAAGCATCCGTCTAGTGATAAAAAATACACGGCGGGCAAGGGGCCAAAGAAACAAATGCTCTCCCTGGCCTGTCGAGAGAGAAGTGTAATTGTTTCAGTTTTTATAGGATCTCTGAAAGATACAGCACCCTGTTTATGATGTTTTGCAGCAAGTGTCTGACTGTAATGCCTCCCATGTCAAACCTTGAAAGCAAGACTATAAGTTCCGGATATAACAATAAGAAACGGGGTGGCGCTCGCGCCAGGGCTAACAGGAGGAGAGGCACAGATAACACGAGAAGAAGGTGCACAGCCGTAAAAGTAACGCGGCCGTGAAAATACTGGCTCACTGAGAACATCAAAGCGGCCGCGAAAGTGAAAGTAAAAGTGATCGCGATCGCGATCAAGCGCGGCGAGCGATGCGCTTAATGAGCATGACGAGGAAAGCCATATGGCGCCTCTGCTCGTAAGCGCGCGCCCGCGCACATGCACGCAAGCTGTAGGCCGGCCATGGTAGCATTTTTTGAAGCCCTTACTAAAAGTCTCGCCAGTCCAGCGCATGCGCTGGGTCAGGCGAGACCTAAAAATGACGGTCACATGTTATAAGAGTTATTTCCCCGTGTTGAGCAAATATAGAGATTGCTTCCGCATTAAGATGGAGCTGGAAGTTATTCCAGCCCCTCAATTATTACTCAACACATCAGTCCGGATGTCCCGCTACGGTACACCCGGTACCGCAATTGTGTCTAACTGCTATGCACCACTCAAACCAGTGTCATAATTTAAGGACAGGCATAATTCAACACAGCGTACCTTCCTTAATACCTATTTAAAGCGTTCTACCAAACGCAACGTAATATGCCTCATCGTCATTAAAGTAATCCAGCATTCCCCTAGTTAAGGGGCAAAAACGATTTAATACAAATGACCTCTCTTAAAATTATATTCCAGGACATTATTTAAAATGGCACCATCCAACTCTTATCTCAAACATTTTAGGGTGCACATCGCTTTGCGTCTCATTGCCAATACACAATTTAAAAAAAATCACCATAGTTTAGGGGCAGTCATTAGTTTGACATGGAAAACCTCCCCTCTAGGTAAACAAAAAAACCACACAATAAAAAATGACTCGCTGCAACAAGCAGAAGCAAAAGTTGCTTCCTCACTCCAATAAGCGGAAGCACCTAGTATCACAATTTCAACTGATGTCTCAAGCGCTTACGTACGCGCTCACATCATTTAAATCTTGGTGTCATTAGCATATTAGCCACACCTTTATCCGGAGTGCTTATAGACGCGTGCACAACATTTAAATCTCGGTGTCATTAACATATTAACAACACATAGAGCATGGCCATTTAACACCCACAACATCATGGCCATATAGTTCCATTATCAAAGTTATTGTCATACCCATAGTGCACTCACCATTAGATGTATTTCGGGCAAAGTGTCCCTCTGTCTGCGTCCAACACCGTCAAGACGAGTTTCAAGCAAGGCAGGCTTTTAAATTTTCCCTCCCTAGCCACGCATGCGCTCTAGATGTTCAAAACGAGCATAAAAGTCCGCCATCTTATAACGTGTCCCTATAGTGGAAAACCTAGGGGCACCTGGCATTCCTATCCCTAACAGAGTTCTTTAAATCAAAAGTGTACAGGCCGGTAGAGAATGAACCACAGAAAGGTTCATATCTATCATTTCTTATGCCGGTTAGAAGGCCAAAACGAACAAACATAGCTTAACCGCATACATTTTCGATATTTCTCTAGCGCATGCGTGATGTAAGCGATACACGAATGAAGGGCAGCCATCTTGTAATGTAGCCCTTCCGCCTGAGTTACCGTAAGCTCAAAACATTCATATTCGTAAAACTTGACTTCGGTGCCAATCCTCTATGGATAATTTATTTAGCCTATTGTGAAATTAAAAAGTGAACCAACCGCAAGCCATGACATGCGTGTTCGTCACTATACTAGCTCACGAATATTTGCAAAGTCGGCGATAGTAAGACAGTCATCCTGTAAAGCGCTATCCCCCATATTGTAACGGGGTATCCCTCTCAACCATAGTTGTACTTAAAGGAGGTATAGCTCTTTTCTCGTTTATATATCTTATCTTAAACGAAGAGGCATTTAAACTCATGCCTATCTTAATTTCTCGCCCGGGACATGTTTGCATATACCACTCCATGGCATGACCCTTGAGGTGAATAAGTGGACTTCCCAAAAAGTGAGTTCGAATCAGTGGCAAATGCCACAGCCTCTTTACTTGATAGTGGCCCATGTTAAAGGTCCGTATATTCCCTTTTAGAGTTTCTTAAAGATGTAAACCATTATATACTCTTAAGAAATCTGAACTCATAGTCGTACACGTAATAACTGCTGGCACCACCATTAAGCGCAACGATCATTCGATGCAGGGTATAAAACAGACCCAGGATAGTCACATCACGGGACCCATATTGCCCCACCATCGCATATTTTGGATGACAGTTGAAGATGTAACCACAATAGTGCTCGATAAATGTTTAGGCGTTAAAACCATACGTAACATTTTACAGTCTTTGTATGCCTTAAAAAGAGAAAATAGAAAAAATATATAATCATGAAATAACCATTTCCATCCACATAATACTTCAATCATGTATCTATGATAACAGTGTATAACAAAAACGAGGGAGTTACCCCACTGCTAGGCAGAGGGACGGGGTATACATAAACAGACAAAAGAAACAAAGTCCCTACAATCTAATATCCAGAGGGCAAAACACCTCACAATGGACCAAGTGTCTATGTCAAAATATCACTAAATCTTGCACAAGTATCTATGTGAGAAACCACTTAATCTAGCTTGAAGAATATCCAGCACGAAATAAAATTATAAAAAATCAAATTGCAATTTATTAAAAAGTATATGGTAAAATTACTTGTTCATACAATGAACACAATAACACTCCTCCCGCCAGGGGTTACAATCTAAAAATATCACACATATAGATTTAAAAGCACTTAGAAAAAACAGTCGATGCAGCGTTTCGGTGACACCTTGATGTTTTCACCTTCATCAGGACTAAAGAGCTTTCTACAAATCTAAATGGCAAAAAATACTTAGTTTTAGACAATATACATTCCACAAGCTAGTCAAATTATACAGTACAATAGGTTATTTATACTACCATTCTTATCAAATCTTTTACCACATGAATAAGACACTTGTTCTGAGTACACATTATGCTACATTTTCTATGTACATTAACGTCTATTTAATGACACTTGGTCCCTATCATTTCATTAAGAAGCAATGAAGTTGTTTGTATATCAAAGCTTTTCCTCGTATATCGTGGATTTAATCTTATCCTATTTCAATGGTCGTATACTAACTTTTAATGGACAAAGTTCTAATAAATTGCACTAGTATTGTGTTGTCCACTCTACTACCTTTAGCATAACTCAAGTTCTATCATGCTCCACTACGATTGTTTTTAAATTTCAATCATTTCTCTACTGCCTCTAATTTGGGGTTTCTTCGTCCCAAATTTCAGTAATATAATATATTCGGGTCTAGCTGGCTCTATACTTGCATTCATTCTGTAATATTACCTCCCAGGTTATTTCTAAATTAAATATGATTATACAGTACCTTATAGTAAGTTGAATTATGTTCCAATACTTTCGTCTGTGGTACTATTTGTCCCACCGAGAGGCCACAGGGATACAGCCTACAAGTAAGACAGTATTATCATTGATCCCATATTCTTCCTTATCGAACAAAACTATTAATTTATTTTTACAGTATATATTCCATCGGTACCACTCTTACTTCGTACCTTACTACCGTTGATAGTAGATATATATTCTTTGTCCGTTAGAACCACCGTAATGCTTAGCGGTTAAAATCAAATACAGGTACAGCTCTGGCTTTTTTCTATAAAGAAAAAACAAGGTCAGAGTGGATTTAATTTACTCTGACATCTTCTCTTTATTTCGTTCTTTTAAATTGAGTTGGTCTAAATCAACCAAGATGTTGCTGCTTACCACTTTAAGTCAGGATATGAGCCGTATTCTACCAAAAACAAAGTTTTAGAGACCTTGCATCAACGCTTTTATATTGGCGACATGGTGCTCTGGTCCGAAGCGTTCTACGTTTGGCAGTTATTTTAAAATCTGTAAATATAAAGGTAAAATGCCATATATACGGAGTCTCTGTACCTTTAAACTATATAGTTTGACATCTAGAAACAATGTTCTCACCAATATCTTTTTACCCTTCGCAGGCGTTGACACCGCCATTGTATAAGGTGTCGCTATATAGCGTTTAAACACAACGATCTACTCTTCGTACATTCCCTCTAATTATCACATATAGTATAGTCACCACATTATTATATAGTTACCATAAAGGTTGTGTGGTATTCCCTTTGTGTCAAAAAATGTTGTATGGGTTAGTCACACTCTCTATATCATGAGAGGTAAAGGCTCGAAATCGCAATTAAACAGTTAGTGACTACCGCGTTACCACGGTACTCGAGGTTGCCTAAAAGTGCAAAACATGCTTTCATCAAGTATGGAAATAAATGCTACAACCCTTTCATTTTCGAATAAATGCCAGTATACTGAAACGTTAGATCAAGTCAGAGTTCTCTATACTATTCTCGAATAGAACGCGGCCATGCCGACCCCTTATACGCCAAGCGTTCGTTTATATCTAACGTACTCGAATTGTTTTAAGGCACAAAAACGAAAACGAATAATTTAAAAGCCAATAGGTCCGCAGCTACAAAGTATAATTACGGTAGAACTCATCATTCTCTCATCAATATATCTTACCAGATTAACGATTTGCGGCCTCCCTGTTCTAACGGGTGTTTTGCACTTTTAGGCAACATCGAGTACCGTGGTAACGCGGTAGTCACTAACTGTTTAATTGCGATTTCGAGCCTTTACCTCTCATGATATAGAGAGTGTGACTAGCCCATACAACATTTTTTGACACAAAGGTAATACCACACAACCTTTATGGTAACTATATAATAATGTGGTGACTATACTATATGTGATAATTAGAGGGAATGTACGAAGAGTAGATCGTTGTGTTTAAACGCTATATAGCGACACCTTATACAATGACGGTTTCAACGCCTGCGAAGGGTAGAAAGATATTGGTGAGAACATTGTTTCTAGATGTCAAACTATGTAGTTTAAAGGTACAGAGACTCCGTATATATGGCATTTTACCTTTATATTTACAGATTTTAAAATAACTGCCAAACGTAGAACGCTCCGGACCAGAGCACCATGTCGCCAATATAAAAGCGTTGATGCAAGGTCTCTAAAACTTCGTTTTTGGTAGAATACGGCTCATATCCTGACTTAAAGTGGTAAGCAGCAACATCTTGGTTGATTTAGACCAACTCAATTTAAAAGAACGAAAAAAAGAGAAGATGTCAGAGTAAATTAAATCCACTCTGACCTTGTTTTTTCTTTATAGAAAAAAAGCCAAAGCTGTGCGCCTGTATTTGATTTTAACCGCTAAGCATTACGGTGGTTCTAACGGACAAAGAATATATATCTACTATCAACGGTAGTAAGGTACGAAGTAAGAGGGGTACCGATGGAATATATACTGTAAAAATAAATTAATAGTTTTGTTCGATAAGGAAGAATATGGGATCAATGATAATACTGTCTTACTTGTAGGCTGTATCCCTGTGGCCTCTCGGTGGGGCAAATAGTACCACAGACGAAAGTATTGGAACATAATTCAACTTACTATAAGGTACTGTATAATCATATTTAATTTAGAAATAACCTGGGAGGTAATATTACAGAATGAATGCAAGTATAGAGCCAGCTAGACCCGAATATATTATATTACTGAAATTTGGGGACGAAGAAACCTCAAATTAGAGGCAGTAGAGAAATGATTGAAATTTAAAAAACAATCGTAGTGGAGCATGATAGAACTTGAGTTATGCTAAAGGTAGTAGAGTGGACAACAAAATACCAGTGCAATTTATTAGAACTTTGTACATTAAAAGTTAGTATACGACCATTGAAATAGGATAAGATTAAATCCACGATATACGAGGAAAAGCTTTGATATACAAACAACTTCATTGCTTCTTAATGAAATGATAGGGACCAAGTGTCATTAAATAGACGTTAATGTACATAGAAAATGTAGCATAATGTGTACTCAGAACAAGTGTCTTATTCATGTGGTAAAAGATTTGATAAGAATGGTAGTATAAATAACCTATTGTACTGTATAATTTGACTAGCTTGTGGAATGTGTATTGTCTAAAACTAAGTATTTTTTGCCATTTAGATTTGTAGAAAGCTCTTTTAGTCCTGATGAAGGTGAAAACATCAAGGTGTCACTGAAACGCTGCGTCGACTGTTTTTTCGAAGTGCTTTTAAATCTATATGTGTGATATTTTTAGATTGTAACCCCTGGCGGGAGGAGTGTTATTGTGTTCATTGTATGAACAAGTAATTTTACAATATACTTTTTAATAAATTGCAATTTGATTTTTTATAATTTTATTTCGTGCTGGATATTCTTCATGCTAGATTAAGTGATTTCTTACATAGACACTTGTGCAAGATTTAGTGATATTTTGACATAGACACTTGGTCCATTGTGAGGTGTTTTGCCCTCTGGATATTAGATTGTAGGGACTTTGTTTCTTTTGTCTCTATGATAACAGTGCACATAATATAAACAGTCTACAGTTCGTTCCCACAAGGACACTACACCACAAATAATTTAAAACCAAGCTATCATACAGTGGTGGTCATCTATTTGCTATTATACACGAACAATATATCCATAATGACAGTGTACATGATATATATAGTCAAAGGTATTTTCCCACAAAGATACTCTACCACCGGTAATATATATCCAAGCATTAACTACCTGGGAAGACTCTATAAAAAGTAATGCATCTCTGAGTTACTATTCAGACCCTGGTGCATTGTACGTAACCTGCATATCCATTTCGCCTCTCTCTGACGGAGGGAGAGTTCCCTATTGCCTCCTCTCTCTCTCCAGTGTCCAGATGTTCTATAGCATGAAACCAAACATCTTTGATATCTAGGTGCTCTTCCTTTATATGTATTGTAATGGGATACCTCTCATCCAGGTGTTTTATTGCACGTACATGTTCTTGTATCCTCACCTTAAGGCAGCGTATACTACTCCCTATATAGATCTTTCCACACGCACATCCAATTACATATATCGTGTGTGTCGTATTGCAATTAATGAAGGACATGATTTTGTGGGTTTTGTTAGTATTGTACATAAACTCTGTAGTCCTGTTCTTTCCCAGTCGACACACCGAACAGTTGCCACAGACATAGAAACCATTTGGTTTAGTCGGTAACCATGTGCTTACCGTCTGATCGGTGTCCCGTTTCTTTACATAGCTTAGACAGAGCTCTTGTTTGATGGAATTACCTTTACGATACACCACCTTAGGTTTGCATGGAACAATATCCGACAGACTTGTATCCGTGCACAACATGGGTCAATTCTTTCTCAACACATTATAGATGTGATTACTGTGTTGGTTGTACTGTGTAATAAACAGCACATTATTTTTGGATTCCATACTTTTCCTGTTATTCTTTGATACGTTCTTATTGGCCGTCAGAGTCTGCTTTCTATTCAATGCCTTAGCTCTTATCTCTGCCTTCTCTAGGCACGTATTTTCATAGCCACAATCTTTAAAATTCGTCTTAATATCATGTACTGTCCGTAAAAACTCATCTTCCTCACTACAATTCCTTCGAGCCCGTACCATTTCGCCATAAGGTATGGCGTTAATGGTACTCTGGGGATGGAAACTTGAGGCGTGTAGCACGCTATTGCATGCTGTGGGTTTCTTAAAGATCTTACTTTCAATTCTTCCATGTTTAATATACAGTCGGAGATCAAGGAACTCAATTTCACTTTCATTGTAAGTCATTGTCAGCTTGGCCATGCTCTATGTGTTGTTAAAATGTTAATGACACCGAGATTTAAATGTTGTGCACGCGTCTATAAGCACTCCGGATAAAGGTGTGGCTATTATGCTAATGACACCAAGATTTAAATGATGTGAGCGCGTACATAAGCGCTTCAGACATCAGTTGAAATTGTGATTCTAGGTGCTTCCGCTTATTGGAGTGAGGAAGCAACTTTTGCTTCTGCTTGTTGCAGCGAGTCATTTTTTATTGTGTGGTTTTTGTTTACCTAGAAGGGAGGTTTTCCATGTCAAACTAATGACTGCCCCTAAACTATGGTGATTTTTTTTAAATTGTGTATTGGCAATGAGACGCAAAGCGATGTGCACCCTAAAATGTTTGAGATAAGAGTTGGATGGTGCCATTTTAAATAATGTCCTGGAATATAATTTTAAGAGAGGTCATTTGTATTAAATCGTTTTTGCCCCTTAACTAGGGGAATGCTGGATTACTTTAATGACAATGAGGCATATTACGTTGCGTTTGGTAGAACGCTTTAAATAGGTATTAAGGAAGGTATGCTGTGTTGAATTATGCCTGTCCTTAAATTATGACACTGGTTTGAGAGGTGCATAGCAGTTAGACACAATTGCGGTACCGGGTGTACCGTAGCGGGACATCCGAACTGATGTGTTGAGTAATAATTGAGGAGCTGGAATAACTTCCAGCTCCATCTTAATGCGGAAGCAATCTCTATATTTGCTCAACACGGGGGGATAACTCTTATAACATGTGACCCTCATTTTTCATTTTTTATTCTCATTAGATTTACGAGTCAACAATGACCTTATTTTACCTAAGGAGCGATACCGTTTAAACATCTTCACAACTTCGGATTACAGACACAGAAGAACAGGTATGAGATTTTATAGAACGAAGGGTCAAATACTGTTAATTCTGGACTTCCTAAGGGACATATAGGAGTTAATTGTCCCAATATATGCAGTTATTAGTGAAATATACTATTTGTGACATGTTGGGTGGACTTTGGGATAGTACTCAGGGGTATATCAACGGCATCTTCATATAAATGATGCAGTCTGAATAGCAACCTTTAGGTTTAATGTATGCTGTATTTAAGTAAAGCGATACCAAAGGGGATGATGGACGGAGCGTTAGAGCAAATCAAACACTCACCCCCAGTCAACTGATCTGGGTTTAATCCATCATCATTCTTTAGCTCACTCCACCACCCCAGTTCAGACATGGCCATATGCAAATCAGTCTGACCCTGTGCCTCATGGGAACAGTCCAGCCCGAACTGCCAAGCCATGTCTTCCCTGGACCGGAAACAAGCATCCTGGGACTGGTTTCGGGTTCAAAACCCTCATCAGCCAGGCTATCTTAAAAGCCCGAACTGCCAAGCCAGAAACCGGTCCCAGGATGCTTGTTTCCGGTCCAGGGAAGACATGGCTTGGCAGTTCGGGCAGGACTGTTCCCATGAGGCACAGGGTCAGACTGATTTGCATATGGCCATGTCTGAACTGGGGTGGTGGAGTGAGCTAAAGAATGAAGATGGATTAAACCCAGATAAGTTGACTGGGGGTGAGTGTTTGATTAGCTCAAGCGCTTCCTCCATCATCCCCTTTGGTATCGCTTTGTTCGCCCTAAGTTGGCAGGGTATGCCCAGACGTGGGTCCCTTGCTCACTTTGCCACTGGATTCAAGATAGCCTGGCTGATGACGGCTGAACAGCCAGAAACCGGTCCCAGGATGCTTGTTTCCGGTCCAGGGAAGACATGGCTTGGCAGTTCGGGCTGGACTGTTCCCATGAGGCACAGGGTCAGACTGATTTGCATATGGCCATGTCTGAACTGGGGTCGTGGAGTGAGCTAAAGAATGATGATGGATTAAACCCAGATCAGTTGACTGGGGGTGAGTGTTTGATTAGCTCAAGCGCTCCGTCCATCATCCCCTTTGGTATCGCTTGTTCGCCCTAAGTTGGCAGGGTATGCCCAGACGTGGGTCCTTTGCTCACTTTGCCACTGGATTCAAGCTAGCCTGGCTGATGATGGCTGAATAGCCAGAAACCGGTCCCAGGATGCTTGTTTCCGGTCCAGGGAAGACATGGCTTGGCAGTTCGGGCTGGACTGTTCCCATGAGGCACAGGGTCAGACTGATTTGCATATGGCCATGTCTGAACTGGGGTGGTGGAGTGAGCTAAAGAATGATGATGGATTAAACCCAGATCAGTTGACTGGGGGTGAGTGTTTGATTAGCTCAAGCGCTCCGTCCATCATCCCCTTTGGTATCGCTTTGCTGTATTTAAGTATACATACCCCTTGAAGGACATATATTCATTCTGTCTTGCAGCTTTTGACGCTGCCACCTCTTTGAATAAGAAGAAGAGATTAGGACACACGCTATCCAACTGGGGATTACAATATCCTAGAGATACAGGTATAGTTCTGTTAAGGCTCTTGCTGTTGATTTATGACACATGAACAAAAAGAATAGGTTGTTAGGGATTATAACATCCCTTATTCTTTATATACGTTCCAGAAAAGATATTGCGTGGTGGATTTTATTTGAGAAGAAGAAAAACGTATATTATTCAAAGGACAACTGATGAGGTAACCACATAATGCCAAACAACCCTGAATGTTATCTTGTATCCCTCTGGGTTGTGCTTTGACAAATATTTTATAAAATACATTGGTCTCCCAATGCTGCTGTGTATTGTCACATGAGCCTGTCTCTTTTGAAATCCTTGACTTAGGACTTTTTCTGCTCAGCTTGCATATATGTATAACATTGAAAAAGTATAGACTTATGGTGCAAGTGTTTGACAGTACTCATAAAATATGAGTTTCCCATACTGTCATACCTATGTGGTTCTGGTGAAACATGATTTAATATTGTAAATATGAATTTAAGGAATGTGTATAGTGTGATCATGGCCTTAGAGGTACCGGATTTCCGGGATCTACAACAATGTAAATATGTAAATAGAGTTCTAATGAATGATCATATAAACTGTGTCAATAATTCGGTCTATATATACCCGTTTGTTTGTTTTTATGAGGTTTTAAAATATTGTATGTTGTCTATGTCTTGTAGCCCTGAAGAAGTCCTTAAAAGGACGAAACACGTTAGCTACTGTGAAGAAAGGAGACCAAAATTTAAAGAATAAAGGAATGTGTGAATCACGATATTTGGTGGAACTATTTCTTTACCTTTAATGTGTGCGGATCAAATTATTTGTGTAACTGTTTGTTGTGAAAGTTCTTTTCACTCATTAGGAAACTAAGGGGTCTTGTTTCCTTTGATCATCGCACCATATGCCAACAATATTCCCGAAATTTAAATAAGTGCGGTATTGTATCCTAGACCTCCTTTGTGAAGCATTTCAAAATCAAATCTTTTAAACGTTGACTCACTCGACCAATCAGCAGCCTTCATTATAGAATTTAAACACCCTCCGGTTACAAAAGCCTTCCATGCCTTCGCCCCTCTTGCTGAGTGCGCTTCAAATACAGACACATCAATCCCTGCCATCTTCATTACCTCCTTAACCCACCTTGCCAAAGTTGGTGCAGAAACTGCCCTGAAAGGCTGTCTATGAGAAATTATCAACTGTGTGTTCCCCTGCTCTCGTAATCTCCTTGTTCTATCCTCATACTCTTTCAGACAACATAGCAAATCATGCCCTTCCATTCTAGGATAGAAAATCATCCTAGACATTGTTTTAGTGCATTTGCGTAAAGCAAATCATACTCCTTAAGGTTGATAACTTCTACCAGTTACCTCCAACGCTCCTATATCAAACAACCTCCTAAAAGACACTGAACACAACAAAACCGCCATTTTCCGTGATAACAACTTTAAGGACATCAACTCATTTTCTCCTCCTTTTTCTATCTCCTTCAACATCAGCGACACATCCCATAAAGATGCATATCTAGCCTTATGAGGAACCTCCGTATGCACCCCATTCACAATTCTCTTAACCAATGGATGTTGTCCAACAGAATGTTCATCCACCAACTCATGCCCAGCTGATATAGCAAATCTGCTCAAGTTCACTGTACTGTATGCCAAACCTTTTTAAATAATTCACCACCTCCACTACAGGTGCTGATACGAAATCCAAAGCCCTTGCTGCACACCAACAAGACTATCTTCTCCATAACGACCTGTACACTTTAGAAGTTCCTGGAGCCCAGGATACTTTAATAAGTTCGGAAGCTTCCTCCGATAATCCTGACACATGCCATACTCTCCTGAAATCAACCAACCCATCAGAATCAACTGACCTCTTGTAATCAACTTGTGATAATTCCCCTGGGCATCCATCAGTAGCTCTGGATAACATGGTAACAACACCGGATTATCCACCAACAGACTCATCACATCCGGGAACCACACCCGAGACTGCCAAAATAGAATTATCAAGACTAACTCCACTCTTTCCCATCTTACTTTCATGAGAACTCTCTGAATCAACGAGAAAGGAGGGAACGGATACATCCTTCCCTTCGACCAATACTGAAGGAATGCATCTATCCCCAATGCTTCCGGATCCGGTCTCCAACTGTAAAACGTCTGTAACTGGGCATTCAGCCTGCCCGCGAAAAGGTCCACCTCCAATGGACCCCATCTCCTCGACAATCTCAAAAACTCTTCCCTGTGTAACCTCCAATTGCTGGCATCTCTTAGATTCCTTGAATTCCAATCTGCCTCTCCATTGCTCTTTCCTGGTATATGCTAAGCTTTTACCATGATTCACCTGTCCAAGCAGTAGTTACAGAACTCCTTCGCCATCTCCGCTAACCCCTTTGAACAAGGTCCTCCCAACTTGTTGACATACTGAACCGCTGAAATATTGTCCATCTTCAACAACACACAACACTTCACTTGATTCCTTACAAAACTCTGCACGGCGAAAGACCCTGCTAGTAACTCCAAACAATTGATATGCATCTCTTCTTCCTTCTCTGACCAACGACCCCATGTTGTCACTGAACCGCATCTTGCTCCCCACCCATATAGACTTGCATCTGACTATCACCGTCTCTGGTATCTCCCCACAAATGGCCCCTCCGTTCCAAGCCTTCATGGGCAATAACCACCAACCTACCTCCTGCATTGCCATCTGACTCATCTCCACTTTCTGTGAATACTTCGCCCCCATTCGTAAATTATACCCTTTCAATCTCTAAAGAGCCCTGTAGTACAGGGGTGCTGGAAAAAGTGCCTGGATTGACGCTGATAACAACCCCAACTACCTTGCAATCTGACGCAAAGAAATCCGAGTTGACTTCTTCACTCTTCGTAACTCCTTGCGTATCTTCTCCACTTTCTCCACAGGTAACTTCAACACACCCTCCAAGGTCTGTATCTGAAAACCTAAAAAATTAATCACTTGTGCTGGGATCAAACAAGACTTTTCCCTGTTCACCACAAATCCTAGATCCTCTAAAGTCCTCATTGTTAATTCTATCTGTTCTACAGCAACCATCCTTTTCTCTGCCATCATCAACACATCGTCCAAATACACTATCAACTATATCCCTCTCGACCTCAGCCAAGCCATTACTGGTTTCATGACCTTTGTAAAACACCCTGGCACCGACGTCAGCCCGAATGGCTCTTGAACCTCCATTGCTTTCGCTTCCACCTGATCATAAGGTAATCCCTGTGCTCTAGACATACTGGTATTTTAGATAGACATCCTTTAAATTCAGCCTTGTCAACCAATCCCCTTTCCTTAATAAGTGTCTTAACATGTGTATGCCTTCCATCTTGAAATTACTGTAACATACCCAATCGTTTACTTCTCTTAGATTTATCATCGGTCTCATTCCTTTGTCCTTCTTTACCACTGAAAAGATATTGCTTACAATACTCTCTGGCCTTTGCTCCCCCGTCTCTATGGCCCCTTTCTTGAAAAGTGCATTTACCTCCTGTGAAACCAAAATCTCCTGTTTTCTTGTAAAACAAAGCAACCTTGGGCAGCACCCTTGCACTGGTACCCCTACAAAATCCATGTGATATCTCTGAACACTGCTTATCACCCAAGGATCTTGCGTAATTTCTCTCCATCTCAATACAAACTGAGCTAGTCTGCCGCTAGTTGTACCAGGATACATGAATGGTCATTTATTAAACTCATCTGATCCACCTCTTGATCTTCTCTCACTCTGAGATCCATACATCCTCCCTCTCTGTCTTTGAGGAAAAAACCCTCCCTGATCCGATCTATTTTCATATCCATAGGGTCTAAATCCTCGAGTGAAAGAACCACGAGTGATCCCTTGTCCACGGCCGGGTAATCGACCCCGCATTCTCCAGGGCCCTCCAAAAACCTTACGAATATCCTTTTGCATCTTTCTCAAAGAATTGAATGCCCCAACATATCTGGATATGTCTTTCACAAACTCGTCCCCAAACAACATGCCATTGCTCTCCTCACCAAACTCTTTATTCGCTAATTCGGCTAGTTTGGGGTCTATTTTCATTAAAATGCTTTTGCGCCTTTCCATGCACAAAGCTGCATTGGTATTACCCAGCAAACAGATCGCTCTTTAGATCCATTGACGAAGCTCAAACAAATTCACACCTGTGTTACTGGAATGCGCTTTTTCGCACAAATCAAATACCTTTGTTGGTGGCCCTAGAATGTCTATGAGTCTATCTTGGCACCCCTTTAGACCTTTATCTAACCCTTCCCTAGGGTCTCTGCCACTTTTGTTTCGAAAGCTAGGCATCTTCGGATCTAGCTCCAGTGTATAGGCCACTTTAGAATGCAATGTTGGTCTGGGACATTCTGATCGTAATCTCGTATGAACCTCTTTAGGGATTTCCCTACGTATCCAATACGAGACATATTTTACCACATGCTCTGCAGGACTCCACTGGGGAGACAAAGGGTGTTGAATTAATAGAGGATCGAACATCTCCTCACCCTGTGGGTCAACAAAATCATGCAACTCCAATTGTTTCCTTTTTTGGCCATACTTTCTATTCTTACCCTTGTCACTCACATCCTTCATCTCCTCTAAATCAGACAGGCATGTCAACACTACGTCCCCACTAGAAGATGATTCATCGCAAGCTGCAACATTATGACTCTTCCCTTTTTCCTTTACAGATTCCCCTTTGGCGCTTCCTGTTTCTGGGACCTTACACCCAGACCCTTGGGATTCCTTCAACACTTCTGTGTGCTTTCTTTTAAAGGTTTTATTAGAACTCACAAGCCTAGAACCACTAGCCACTGGTTCTACTTCTCCACTTGAATAGAAGATCTCCTCATTATTAACAATATCTCCTCTCTCCTTCATATGCCTTTCAACACAACTATCAATTTTCCTATCCATTTTCTCTGCTAACTCCCCAAACATCTTTTCCATGTACTCTTTCATCTTATCCTCAAAAGTAACACCTTTTTCCTGCTCCATTGCTAAGCCCTATGTTCAAATCACAACAAAATACACCTAAATCACTTTCTCCATCTTATCAGCTGTTCGGTAACCAGCTGACTGGAAAAAACTCCCCCTGCGACACAGGTAATCACCTCACATCGCGTATGTTGATTGCCCAAAATATGGCCGCAAATATTTCCCAGTAATTGCTATGGAACTATCCCAATCTTTCAAAATGGCACGTTACGAGTAAGGCAGCCCCACCTTGCCAAAAGCAAATAATCCTTGACTTGAGCGAGACGAGATTCTGTCTTCATCTCTTACACGCGATCTCATGAGGAATGCCTGCTCACGCCCGAGAGCACGAAACCTGCCTTCTCTTGTGCCTACCGAAACACGCATGATGTGGTAAGCATTTTTCAAATAAACTTTTGACTTCCAAACGGCCCCTGCTGCCGTAACGGAAATGAGTGTACCTAACGCTGCCCTTCTAACCTTGCGCTCCCCTTTTTCTGTACAAAAAACTTTCTTTACAAACTCAAATAATACATTCAAAACTGTTCTGTGTCAAACATCCTCCTTTTAAAAACACAACACGTTTACTTGCGAGTTAAAACAATTAAATGCCGTCATAACCACTTCTCCAAAATAAAACAAAAACATTACTTAAATACTCTCCCACGTAAACTACAACCTTTAAATCTATTTAGTTCTAAAATTCCAAACCAAAATCTTTTGCCTCGATTTACTAAAATCGTTTCCCAGCAATACCCTTAAGAACTGTCTACACCTAATAACCTGTAGGTCGTAACATAAAATCCTGCTCCTTTCAAACCAACTAGCACAATATCTCATACACCTCAATAATAATTAGAAATAGTAATTATTCTAAGTTGTATGTTGCTGCTGTTTGTGAGGGCAATAAAGGACTTATGCATAATACTGGCTTCCGTGCCATAAAATAATGCTTCACTATCCGCTAATGTAGCGGGTTCACATATGATCGATTCTAGTGATAGCATAGCCTGCTGGTATTGTATCTACTAGGTCTGGGTTTGAGGTCTCATCAGCCCACGTTTCAGTTAAAAACGCTATGTTAGGAATAGGACTATCTAAATGATTAAAAAGGAAAATGCTACTTACCAGTATGCATCTGTTCTTGGCATGTAGAGCTGCAGATCCTCACACTGTGCATTAGATCGCCATCTGGTGTTGGGCTCGGATGCTTGCACTTTGTTGTTGTCTTCGAAGAAGTCTTTGTAGTCATGTGATAGGTGACTCCTCCTTTGGACAATAGTGCGCATGGGCATCGACTCCATCCTCAGATTGTTTTTCGCCATATTGGGGAGTGATGGAGTTAGTAGAAAAGGAAAGAGATGTCCATGTGTGTGTATCTAATTAAGATAGGACTGGAACACATACAGGACGCGGGGAGGTGGGTGGGCGTGTGAGGATCTGCAGCTCTACATGCCAAGAACAGATGCATACTGGTAAGTAGCATTTTCCGTTCGAGGCATGTGAGCTGCAGAGCTCACACTGTGCATAGACTGTACAGCAGTATCTCCCTAGCGGTGGTCACCTGTATGTGTTGCAGTAGTTTGAAAAAGGGTTTTAAGGACAGCTTGGCCCACTGAAGCTTGTTGCTTGGCTTGCACATCAACACAATAGTGTTTAGTGAAGGTGTGTGTTGTAGACCATGTGGCTGCCTTACATATGTCTTCTAGGGGAATGTTCCCTAAGAATGCCATGGAAGCCCCTAGTTTGCATGTTGAGTGCGCTCTAGGGGGAACTGATAACGTGCGTTTGGCTTTTTGGTAGCAGATTTGGATACATTTAACAATCCACCTTGCAACCCCGGCTTTTGAGATGGGATTACCCTTGTGTGGTGGAGAGAAAGCTACAAACAATTGTTTGGTTTTGCGAAAAGACTTGGTTCTGTCAATGTAATACATAAGGGCTCTCTTGACATCTAGGGTGTGGAGAGCTCTTTCTGCCACGGAATCTGGGTTTTGGAAGAACACGGGTAGTTCTACCGATTGGTTAAGGTGGAAAGGCGAAATGACTTTGGGAAGGAATTTTGGGTTTGTCCTGAGAACTATTTTATTATGATGTATTTGTAAGAAGGGCTCTTGTATAGTTAAAGCCTGTATCTCACTGACTCTCCTGACAGAAGTGATTGCAATTAGGAACGCAACTTTCCATGTAAGGAATTGAAGTTCACATTTATGTAGGGGTTCAAAAGGTGGTCCCATGAGCCTGGTAAGTACTATATTAAGATTCCACACTGGGGAAGGTGGTAATCTGGGAGGTATGATGCGCTTAAGGCCTTCCATAAAGGCTTTAATGGCGGGGACTCTAAAGAGTGATAAGTGTTGCCTGTTTTGTAAGTAAGCAGCAAGGGCTGCGAGGTGCAGACGTATGGATGAGTATGCAAGATTACATCTTTGCAAATGTAGCAAGTAGCAAATGATGTTTTGCGTGGAGGCCTGTAATGGTTGGATATGATTGTTAGTGCAGTAAATAGCTAATCTTTTCCATTTTGCTGCATAGCAGGCTCTGGTAGTTGGGCGTCTAGCCTCTTTAATAATGTTCATACAGTCTGGCGGTAGGTTAAGGTAACCGAATTCTAGGACTTCAGGAGCCAAATCGCAAGGTTCAGTTGAGATGGATCTGGGTGCCTTATCTCTCCATGGCTCTGCGTTAGCATTGATGGGGAGAGGTGTAGTCTTTGGTATGGGACTACCGATAGTTCTAGTAGTGTGGTGAACCACGGTTGGCGTGCCCATGTGGGAGCTACTAGTATCATTTTTAGAGACTGTTGTCGGAGCTTGCGTACTACAAGTGGGATCAGTGGTAGCGGTGGAAAAGCGTACACAAATCTGCCGGACCAGTTCATCCATATCGCATTGCCCTGGGACTGCGGGTGTGGAAACCTGGTGGCGAAGGTTGGGCATTTTGCGTTTTGGTGTGTGGTGAACAGATCTATGTCTGGCTGGCCCCACATCTGGAAAAAAGGTAGAAGAACTTGTGGATGTAGTTCCCACTCGTGAATCTGTTGTGTCTGTCGACTTAACAGATCGGCAATCTGATTGTGAACCCCTGGTAGGTGTTCTGCTAGAAGGTATATGTTTTGTGGAATGGCCCACCTCCAAACGTCCTGTGCCAGTTGGGACAGTTGTGGAGAGTGTGTCCCCCCTGTTTTTGTATATAGTACATGGCTGTGATGTTGTCTGTTCGGATCAGGACAGCCTTGTTCTGTACGTGGAGTTGAAAAGATTTGAGAGCTAGGAATATAGCTAGTAACTCTAGGTGGTTGATGTGGAGCAGCTTCTGTTGAGTGGTCCACTTGCCTTGTGTTGTATGATCTAACAGGTGTGCTCCCCATCCTGTAAGGGATGCGTCCGTGGTTAGTACTACTTGTGGAACCGGCTCTAGGAACGGCCGCCCTTTGGACAAATTTTTGGTGTTCCACCACTGCAGAGAGCGATGTGTGCGGCTGTCCACCAACACCAGATCTGTAAGATGTCCGTGAGCCTGGTTCCATTGGCGCGCTAGGCACTCCTGTAGAGGACGCCTTTGAAGTTTGGCATAAGGACGATAAAAATGCAAGATGCCATCATGCCGATTAGCTGCATAAACACTCTGGCTGGGAGAGAGTGTTGTATTTGAAACCTGGGGATAAGGGTTTGTATGCTGGCTATCCTGGCTGGGCTGGGGTAAGCTAGAGCAGTGGAAGTGTTTATTGTGGCTCCCAGATATTGAAGTATATGGGAGGGCTGAAGGTGCGACTTGGTGTAGTTTACTGTGAACCCCAAGTTGTGTAATGTTTGTATTGTTTGGTGAGTGTGTTGGACACACTGGTTGAATGATCTGGCTTTGATGAGCCAGTCATCCAGGTATGGGAAGACATGTATTTGTTGTCTTCGTAGGTGCGCTGCTACTACTGCAAGGCATTTGGTAAACACTCTTGGAGCAGTGGTGACTCCGAATGGAAGTACTTTGAACTGGTAGTGCTGTCCATTGAGTACGAACCTTAGATACTTCCTGTGAGCAGGATGTATGGAAATGTGGAAATAGGCGTCCTTGAGGTCTAATGTGGCAAGGAAGTCTTGTTGTTGTAGTAAGGGAAGCACTTGCTGGAGAGTGATCATGTGAAAATGATCTGAATGTATATACTGATTGAGGGGTCTGAGGTCTAAAATAGGCCTTAGAGTGCCATCCTTTTTGGGGATTAGGAAATACAGGGAGTAAACCCCTGTGCCCTGCTGTAGTAGAGGAACTGGCTCTATGGCGTGCTTTTGAAGCAGGGAAAGTACCTCTTGCTGTAAAAGCGTAAGATGGTCTGCGGACATTGGACGCTGCTTGGGTGGTATGTTGGGGGGTAGCTGTTAGTTCCAGGCAGTAACCATGTTGGATAATTTGTCTTACCCACCTGTCTGTTGTAATGGAGTTCCAGACAGGTAGGAACTGTGATAGCCGTCCCCCGACAGGTGTGGTGTGGTCGGGGGAAGTGGAGGGAAGTCACTGTTTAGGAGTGGTGGAGGTACGGGTGTTGTTATTACCTCGACCTCTGCCCTTAGTGTTGTTGCCTCTGTAACCACCTCTAAAGTATCCTCTATTGGGAGAGGTTTGGGTGGTGCTTTTATATGAAGAGGAATTGTCTGTGGTGTTCCTAGAGCCCCCTCTGTAGAAGGAGCGGCGAAAGGAGCCACGTTGTGGTGGGGACTGCAATGCTCCCATTGACTTGGCAGTGTCAGTGTCCTTTTTCATTTTTTCCAGTGCTGTGTCCACAGCAGGACCAAAGAGTTGGTTTTGGTTAAATGGCTGATTTAAGATGGTAGTTTGGACTTCTGGCTTAAAACCTGAAATACGGAGCCAGGCGTGCCGTCTGATGAGTACGCTAGTGTTGACGGACCTAGCGGCGGTGTCGGCTGCATCCAGGGCGCACTTAATGGAGGCATTTGAAATAAGTTTGCCCTCCTGAATGAGGTCATTGGCCTGTGTCTTGTACTGATCAGGTAGGTGTTGCAATAGGGTCTCTAGCTGATCATAGTGGGCCCTATCGTACCTAGCTAGTAGTCCCTGGGTGTTAGCTATGCGCTAGATGTTGGTGGCCTGCGCAGCTACACGTTTGCCAGATGAATCCAATAATTTTGACTCCTTGTCAGGGGCGGAGCATCCCCTGAAGTTTGGGAATTAGCTCGTTTACGAGCATTAGAGACGACCAGGGAGTCAAGAGGGAGCTGACCTTTGATGTAGGCGGGGTCATCAGGGGCAGGTCTATACTTTTTATCTATTCTAGGGTTAAGGATCCTGGCCCTTACAGGGTCGTTGAATATTTCAGGGGCATGTTTAATGACACCTTTGATCATGGGTAAAGTTTGAACAGTTTTTTGAGACTGTTCAAAGGTGTCTAGAAGGAAATCTTCCTCTGGTTGGTTGGTGTTTATATGCACCCCGTGAAAGACAGCAGCCCTTTGGATAAGTTGTCCAAAACCAATGTGATCATCTGGTGGAGATGGTTTTGTGGGATAAGGTGGAGGGCTGGGGAGGTCTGTAGGATCTAGGGTGTCGTTGTAGCCCCAGTCGTCCTGTGGTGGGTTATCTGGGTCTAGAAGTAGATTATCAGGGTCATCACCATACCCCATGTCGTCCTGATATTCATGTGGTGGAGAAGTTACAGGCTGAGGCGGTGTAACAGGGATGTGGAGAGGAGGGGTGTTAGATAGAGGTATAGGAGAAGAAGGAGGCATAGGGGAAGTAGAAGAGTCCTTCTTGTTTGGAGGGACAGGCTTGTGGCGTGGCACAGAGGAGATATGTCCAGTGTTAGGATTAATATGTATTTTCTGTTGATTAGGATCGATGGGATCCGGTCGAAACAGTTCCTCCTCCTGAATATTTGGCTTCGGCGCCGACTTTTTCGGTTCCGAGCGCGGTGATGGCTTCTTTGGATGTTCTTTTGTCTTAGAAGGCGTAGGGGAGTCCTTCGGCTTAGCTATCGGCTCGAACAGCTTCGGTTTAGGGGCTGTGTCGTGGAGCCTGGGTTTCGGCGCCGAGTGATCCGCATGCTTGGAGGCGGATTTTGGGACCGAACCAGATTTCGGCGCCGGGTGTTCTTTCGGTTTCGGCGCCGAAGGTGCCGGTGGAATGGACACGTGTGGTTTGGTCGGTGCCGAGGAGCCGGAAGGCTTTATTTTCTTCTTCGGCGCCGAGCCGGAAGGCGGGGCGTCCGAAGCACGTTTACGGTCGCGACTGGGGCCCGCAGGCGAAGTGTTGACCGGTGCCTTCGTTTTTGCAGGTGGGGTTGGGGCAGGGGCGGTAGTACTCACTCGTTGCCCTGGAGTGATGGAACCGTCTGAGTCCTCTGCCTCCGAGACGATAGTGAGGTCTTCGGAATCTTCCTCCGGAACATCGGGAACCTCATCGAAGATATTGACGGGTTCCGGAGCGGACCGTTGCGCCATGATGTGCCTTCGGGCTCGACGATCGCGAATGGTCTTTTTGGAGCGGAAGGAAGCGCAGGCTGGACAGGTGGCCTCGTTATGGTCAGGTGAGAGGCACAGGTTACAGACCTCGTGGTGGTCACTGTGGGGGAACTTTGCTCCACACTGGGGGCATTTCCGGAAGGGCGTCCTTTCCATGGGCAGTAGGCCTTACGGCGTCGATGGGCCCAACGGCCCGCGTCGACGGCTGGAAAGGAGATCGAGGAAGGGACGTCGAGATGTTGATATCAAGTCGTGAAGTGTGAAAACGCTGAAAATGAAGTTTCGAACCGGAGGGTCGAAGTTGCATCCGAACCCGATGGCGGAAAAAAACAATCTGAGGATGGAGTCGATGCCCATGCGCACTATTGTCCAAAGGAGGAGTCACCTATCACATGACTACAAAGACTTCTTCGAAGACAACAACAAAGTGCAAGCATCCGAGCCCAACACCAGATGGCGATCTAATGCACAGTGTGAGCTCTGCAGCTCACATGCCTCGAACATTCAGTTTTATACTTAATAAGGGAGTGAGTGTTAATCAGGGTACATTTCAGTCAAATAGCACCATGGTCTGAAGGCTCGGTAGGAGAAACACAACCAGGCGTGCATGCTTGGGAGGTTTGTTCCACTGGCAAGCAAAATTGCCATGAGTGCAGTGTACATTATCCTGACCCCGACTAAAGTTAAAAATATTGCAAGGCAGGAGCTTACCTGTGTTGAACTGCAGCAGCTGCTCCCTGGTGTATTTTTGGGATAAAAAGGGCCAGGGGTCCTGGTGAATGGCACAGTCCTGGCACGGACGGGCTTCCCTTTGGTGCTCCTTCGGCGCACCAGTGGCGCGCCCCCTGCACGCGTCCGCAGGCTCATTAAATAAATCTACCAAGATGGCATCTAGTAATAGCTAGCTTCCAGTACCCAGCTTTAAACACGGCCGAGGAAAATGCGAGTGCAGAAATAAGGTGCAGGAATAGGGTGCAACTTAAGGATAGTGCACTGTGTAAAAAAGTCTGCAGATATATAAAAACATTTTAAAAGCAGTTTAAAGAGATTTACATAATTTTCCTCCTTACTCCCCGAGTCACAATCAACATAGCAAACAACGCGTCCACAGGCTCATTAAACAAAGAGCCTGGACGAAAGACTAGACCGCCTATCAAGATGGCGTCTAGTAATATCTCGCTTCCAGTACCCGGCTCTAAACACGGCAGAGGGAAATGCGAGTGCAGAAATAAGGTGTAGGAATATGGTGTAACTTAAGGAAAGTGCACTGTGCAAAACTTTGCTAAGCAGATATATAAAAAAAAAATTAAAACAGCATAAAGAGATTTACATAATTCTCCGCCTTACTACCAAGTAAAAATCAACATAGCAAATACTCACACCCACTGGAACTCCATCAATCCTCCGGCCAAACTGTTAGGATTTGCGCCATAAACATGGCTAATCCTCATACTGTGTATTAGAATTGACCCAATATATGTAGCATGCTCAGTCTAATTTCTGGTTTGCTATATTTTGGTTTGCTTTATGGAATTGCACAAGTGTGAACTTTCATGCTTTTATTTTTCTTGTATAAACTGGTATGGTATGCTGTAATACTGTTATAAACATTAAGTAGTTCTTGGTATCTGAATCCATTTAGCTTGAAACAATTTGATTCAGCAGAACTAATGACAGTTAAAATGTGCCTGCCACACCCGCTTTACAGTTGGCAATTTGCATAGGAAACCATGGATCAGCAGGACTAATGACAGTTAACATGTGCCTGCCAAACCTGCTTTACAGTTGGCAATTTGCATTTCTGTTAAACCACTCCACCCACCTGAAGCCTATAAAAGGCTTGAAAGCAGAATGAGACGTGCTTGCGCTCATCTTCACGATTCCCCACTTACCTGATTTCCTTCGAGTTCCCGCGCCGCAGGCAGTATTCCTCCTCTTCGGTTCCAGTCAGTCCTTGGTGGTTTCCAGGATAACTCCACGACTTCCTCCTTCATTCCGTCTAGGAAATAACTCCGTCCTGCAACAAAGAAAGAAAAAGTAGCGCTCAGTCAAGTAAGGCATTTCTAATTAACAAAGCTTGCAGTGGAAGCGCGTCAAAGATTAAACAGGTACTTTTCTGTTTTATTCCAAAGGCTGATAATTTACGACTTTTGCGCTCTCAGAGGAAATGCTCCAAGGTTCCTTAAATTATAGTTTCTTCGTATTTCAAGAGTGAGACAAATAAGACTTTCCAAATTAAAGAGAGAAAGACTCATTTCCTACTCAGGAATAAGTGGACATTTTCTGCTGAAACTTATTTTGTGTTGTATTACTTTTATTTTATGATATTCTTGAAGACAAGAAAAAGGTGTTTTTGTTAGTAAGTGTTTCATGGAACATTTAAATTTCAGTTATTGGTGTGTTATGCTGAAAAGGTGGCAAGGTGTTCTTTTATTTCACTACAGAGAGCAGCATTATACACATGTGTTTAAGAACGTCACTTTAAGCACGTGATGTATCTGATAATAAAAGGGAGACATTATCTCTGCTATATGTTGAGCAGCAAATTAAAGTGAAAGGTATAATCTTTATGTACAATGTAAATCAGGATACTAGTGGATGTATTCAACTAAGTAGGTTAATGAATGTTTATTGATCTTTATCGTTTGTACATAGATATTGTCCCAGAAGAATTGCTGTGTTTACAGAGTGGTTAAGGTATCGCGATCAGCGCCACAGTCGTGCCAAGATCTGAATCCAGCAGAGTGTTTTCTTTCTGTTCTTTTTATTTTGTCCCATTTTCCCCTTCCCCTGAAGATCTGTTCTTGTTAAGCTGTGTTATACATATGGTTTGACAGGCGTAGATTTTTGGGGGCGTAGAGAACAATCGTCTCATCTCTCAAATCGAACATCCTGGATTTCAGGTGAGTGGAGACTTGACACAAACCATGGGCTTCAAAGGTTTGAACTGGACCAGGACAAAATTTAAATGGGACACCCTAACTCCCTTTGCATCAACAGCCAACCATCCTCTTCTACCAGCTTACTGGAGCAGATTTGGATGGCTTCCGCTTTTTCTTCCACTTGGACCGTATAGTTGGCTGGTAGAGGCAAAAAGGGGTTAACATTCAATTGAACAGGTTAACATTGTGCAACCACCTTTGGCTACATAAAGAAGACTAGGAATCGGAGGATAAAGTTTAGCCGATTTATTACACATTAGCAATTAGTCCAGAATTTAAGTAAGTCATGATAACATCAATGAGATACAAAATCACAATAGGTAAATTCAGATTTCAAAATAAGTTCAGCCTTTGAACTAGAGGCATGCAACAAAGGCAATCACAAAGATACAGAAGGTTACAAATAAGATTTGTGTTCCTTAAGGAAATCCCGATTCTTCTCATTCAGCATGAATAAGCTTTAGAGTTATTAAGTTAAAGTCCAAATAGAGTTTAAGAAAATTGAAATCATCTACTCTGAGCTCTAAATTAGGATAGGAACGGTCCTAAGCTTGGATCTCTAAAAGAATCGAGAAAATGTAAGAAGGTGTCAGCACTACAGTAACTTCTGTAGAAGTTTTTCAAAAGGGAATAAGTGTTAGCATAAAGCCACACTCAGGAAAGAATAAGGAAAGCAAAGAGGACTGTACCTCCCAAAATCCAACGAGAATCTGCTCTCCAGTGTACTGTGTCAACACCAAGATATAGAGAAAATGTGAGATTCAGATGGTGTTATCTCCATCACATCACCATCGTCCAACGAGAAAACAGTGTTCAGGTGCTTTGAAACATGGCTTCCAAGTCCCAACGTCTCAGCTAAGACAGTTGTTCTCAGCCTTCAACAACTTGCCACTCCTGGTACAGGCTGCATAGAAGACTTTCTTGTAACATGTCAGACCATCATGTTCTTGCCAAGATTTCTTTTCCAGTCTTGCCATTGCTAATACATTGTCCTCCTAACTCTTACTAATGAAGTCACAAGAAGGCTCCTGCAAAGGAAAAGTTATTGCAAGCAAAAATGAGAAAAGACAACTTCAAGTTAAAAGAAATGCATGCCTAGTCAGGCTAACATTAACATGAACAATAAATGTGCACATTGAATATGTGACAAGAAGTGATTCAGAGCTACATGTTATACATTATTTATGAAACATTAGAGCACACGTATATGAAGGAATCTCTAATTCTAAAGGGAATACGTTCCGAATGTAAGGATGGTTTCTAATAGAAACCATGCTACATTTCACATTAATAATGTTAAGGCACTCAGTGTAACTATTGTAAAGAATATATAAATAATGCATTTTCTGTGACATGTAAGGGAGGAGCCAAAATGATGTTGCTCTAGGGTCCACACTGGACGTTCGCTTAGAATGGAAGGCCTATGCAACCTCCCAGGCATCAGTTGGTCTGGAAAAAACACGCAATACTCCTTCCAGTTCTCCCTCTGATATTGATTATTATAGGCTTACAATACTATCATAAAAACTCCTACCAAAAACTTTCCACTCTCCCTGCTGAAATCCAGCCCTCAAAACGATCTATCCCAAAATATATGTATAGTGGTGTTCCTACAAGAACAAAACAGAGTATTGTCTAATTATCATTCATGTTCAGTATTTTTCTCTAAAACCGCCCTTCCACTAAATATAACAACTTGCTGCACTTTCACACCAGGAATTACGCCATTCTGATAAATAAGCAACAAGAACAAAAAACTGGTTTAGACAAATATCAGTCCTCTGAGTAGTCCAAAGGAAACCATGAGGAGAAAAAGAAACAAAATCTCAAAATATAGTCTCTTGATTCAAGTTCATGATCGAAAGTCTCTTAATTCAAGTTCATGATCAAAGTAGTCTCTTAACAACATACAAGTCTTTTCCTTGTTTTGTCTTTATATGAACTGATCCTACTACTCCAATACTGAGGGTTCGTGCAAACATTCCAGTCTGGGACCAGTGGGTGGACGGCAAGTGACTTCAGAATAGTAACTGGAGCATACGTCTTACTCTGATGCTGAAGAATGGAATCAATGAATTACTGTTGGTAATGCTACTCTTACTTGTTGTTTTGCAAGAAACCATGACCAGGAAAGGTAACTCACATGACAAGCTACTGTCACTAAGTCTGCAGAGAGTTTTCATTTAGGCAAAATATCCAGAAGTCACAAGACAGGACAGAAATTCCAGATAAGTAATACTGGTTCAGGTAAGTAATACTGGTTCAGGTAATACAGGGTCAGGTAAGTAATACTGGTTCAGGTAAGTAATACAGATTCAGGGAAAAAACAGAAAATGCGTAAGAATCCTTTTCAGGCTTTTTTTTCTTCTCAATTACAGGCAAAGCGAGGGCTCCCAAATGCACTTCTTATTATAGGGTCTGAGTGTCCACTGCAAGACCAGTGCGATCTCTGTGGGCGGGGCTCGCAGGGAGCTCCAAAGACTAGAGCCCGTCTGCCCTGCTACGGCACCATATTGGTTGTGTCACGTGTCTCAGAGCTCGACGCACGGCAGCAACGGCTACATCTACTTGGTGTGTGTTCACTGTAGGAAATCTGCCTTTCACCCTCCAATTTTCACCTTTAGCTAGACTATATATTTTTGCTGGCTTTAGAGATGTGCGCACCCTTGCTAACTCATAATAAAGTGTTTGTGCTCACCCTTTCAACATGGTAACATTGAGGTACTCCTAACTGGCATATTGAACTTACCTATAAGTCTCTTGTATATGGTATAATGTGTACCAAGTGCCTGTAAGATAAATGTCACTGGTCACCCCATTGTACCATCCACTACAGTGACAGTAAGACTACCTTCTGTAACTTAACTATACAGTTCGATACTTCAAATTCGACCTGTCAAAATAACCCCTTTCAACAGGGCTAACCTTTCCTTTTCATTATTTATAATCACCTCTATGTAGGTCTTAATGTCCATAAGGCAGGGTGCATGGTACTCAAAAGTAGGACATGTTAAAGTTTAATGTTACTCGTCCTTACAGTGAAAAGGCCCCAAGAGCTATTTTCACTGTAACAAGGTTGTCTCTTCCATACGAAAACACTAGTATGCAATAATAAATACTAATACTGTATCTTGGGAATGGGACTAGCTGGAAAATAATTAAACAACTATTTTAAATAATTATTAAAAATTCAATTCAGTGGTGAAGTCGGACTTTTACTAATAATCAAGGAATAGTAACTTTCAGAAAGTTATGTTTTCCCTGCCTACATTTAATTGAGGCTAATCTGTATTTTGATCTCCCACTCCCAGTCTACTAGATGAGGTTTGAACTTGCTCCCAGAGTTGGGACAAAGGCCTTAGGTGTGGGGAAGTGTTTTTTTGTCCTTGACAGGATGGCTTGTGGGTTGGGCACAGGATCTTGATTAACTTCAAAGAGGCCTACCCTGTTGCAAATAGATATAGCTAAAATCCAGGCCTACCCCATTGCTTTGTCCCCCTAGCTAGGCAGGCTCCAATCACAGTGAGCTTCTTTTTCACATTACAATGGGAAAAACCAGCTGGCGTGTCAAAACCTGCTTTACAGGTCTTCTGGGGTTTTACACAGAACACTTGGGGTGCACTTTAAAAGGCGAGAACAGGATACCAGAACAATTCTTGTGTATCTACTGTCTGGCTGCTGGAAAACTCAGATTTAGTTTTACCAGACTTCTTCCTGAGTTTGTTGTGGGCACAGGACCTGCCTCTAATGGATTTTAGTGTTAAATGTGGGGGACACTAGAATTAACATAGTACATTCCCCACATAGCGACCCCTGACCTTGACTGGTAGGTCGCTCCCCCACCACACAGCTCCGTCTGTGTGCCCTGCTGCTGCCCCTGATTGTGCTCATTTTTCCTTTCTGTGCCCCCTTGCTGCCCCTGATTGTGCTCGCTTTTCCTTTCTGTGCCCCCCTTGCTGCCCCTGATTGTGCTCGTTTTTCCTTTCTGTGCCCCCCTTGCTGCCCCTGATTGTGCTCGTTTTTTCCTTTCTGTGCCCCCTTGCTGCCCCTGATTGTGCTCGTTTTTCCTTTCTGTGCCCCCTTGCTGCCCCTGATTGTGCTCGTTTTTTCCTTTCTGTGCCCCCTTGCTGCCCCTGATTGTGCTCGTTTTTTTTCCTTTCTGTGCCCCTTGATGCCCTGATTGTGCTCGTTTTCCCTTCTGTGCCTGTTTCCCGCCGCTGCGCCTGCGGCCCCGCCCCCTCACTGCCCATTCGCTGCCCCATTCCCTGCTCCTCCCTCCCACCTCCCCATTTATGGCGGCCGCTGCGTGGTGAAGAGAGCGACCCCTGACCTTGACTGGTAGGTCGCTCCCCCACCACACAGCTCCGTCTGTGTGCCCTGCTGCTGCCCCTGATTGTGCTCGTTTTTCCTTTCTGTGCCCCCCTTGCTGCCCCTGATTGTGCTCGTTTTTCCTTTCTGTGCCCCCCTTGCTGCCCCTGATTGTGCTCGTTTTTCCTTTCTGTGCCCCCCTTGCTGCCCCTGATTGTGCTCGTTTTTCCTTTCTGTGCCCCTTGCTGCCCCTGATTGTGCTCGTTTTTCCTTTCTGTGCCCCCTTGCTGCCCCTGATTGTGCTCGTTTTTTTTTTTTCCTTTCTGTGCCCCCTTGATGCCCTGATTGTGCTCGTTTTCCCTTCTGTGCCTGTTTCCCGCCGCTGCGCCTGCGGCCCCGCCCCTCACTGCCCATTCGCTGCCCCATTCCCTGCTCCTCCCTCCCACCTCCCCATTTATGGCGGCCGCTGCGTGGTGAAGAGAGCGACCCTTGACCTTGACTGGTAGGTCGCTCCCCCACCACACAGCTCCGTCTGTGTGCCCTGCTGCTGCCCCTGATTGTGCTCGTTTTTCCTTTCTGTGCCCCCCTTGCTGCCCCTGATTGTGCTCGTTTTTCCTTTCTGTGCCCCCTTTGCTGCCCCTGATTGTGCTCGTTTTTCCTTTCTGTGCCCCCTTGCTGCCCCTGATTGTGCTCGTTTTTCCTTTCTGTGCCCCCTTGCTGCCCCTGATTGTGCTCGTTTTTTTTCTTCCTTTCTGTGCCCCCTTGATGCCCTGATTGTGCTTGTTTTCCCTTCTGTGCCTGTTTCCCGCCGCTGCGCCCCTGCGGCCCCGCCCCCTCACTGCCCATTCGCTGCCCCATTCCCTACTCCTCCCTCCCACCTCCCCATTTATGGCGGCCGCTGCGTCGTGAAGAGAGCGACCCCTGACCTTGACTGGTAGGTCGCTCCCCCACCACACCGCTCCGTCTGTGTGCCCTGCTGCTGCCCCTGATTGTGCTCGTTTTCCTTTCTGTGCCCCCCTTGCTGCCCCTGATTGTGCTCGTTTTTCCTTTCTGTGCCCCCTTGCTGCCCCTGATTGTGCTCGTTTTTTTTTTTTCCTTTCTGTGCCCCCTTGATGCCCTGATTGTGCTCGTTTTCCCTTCTGTGCCTGTTTCCCGCCGCTGCGCCCTGCGGCCCCGCCCCTCACTGCCCATTCGCTGCCCCATTCCCTGCTCCTCCCTCCCACCTCCCCATTTATGGCGGCCGCTGCGTGGTGAAGAGAGCGACCCCTGACCTTGACTGGTAGGTCGCTCCCCCACCACACAGCTCCGTCTGTGTGCCCTGCTGCTGCCCCTGATTGTGCTAGTTTTTCCTTTCTGTGCCCCCCCTTGCTGCCCCTGATTGTGCTCGTTTTTCCTTTCTGTGCCCCCTTGCTGCCCCTGATTGTGCTCGTTTTTTTTTTTTCTCCCTTTCTGTGCCCCCTTGATGCCCTGATTGTGCTCGTTTTCCCTTCTGTGCCTGTTTCCCGCCGCTGCACCCCTGCGGCCCCGCCCCCTCACTGCCCATTCGCTGCCCCATTCCCTGTTCCTCCCTCCCCACCTCCCCATTTATGGCGGCCGCTGCGTGGTGAAGAGAGCGACCCCTGACCTAGACTGGTAGGTCGCTCCCCCACCACACAGCTCCGTCTGTGTGCCCTGCTGCTGCCCCTGATTGTGCTCGTTTTTCCTTTCTGTGCCCCCCTTGCTGCCCCTGATTGTGCTCGTTTTCCTTTCTGTGCCCCCCTTGCTGCCCCTGATTGTGCTCGTTTTTTCCTTTCTGTGCCCCCTTGCTGCCCCTGATTGTGCTCGTTTTTCCTTTCTGTGCCCCCTTGCTGCCCCTGATTGTGCTCGTTTTCCCTTCTGTGCCTGTTTCCCGCCGCTGCGCCTGCGGCCCCGCCCCCTCACTGCCCATTCGCTGCCCCATTCCCTGCTCCTCCCTCCCACCTCCCCATTTATGGCGGCCGCTGCGTGGTGAAGAGAGCGACCCCTGACCTTGACTGGTAGGTCGCTCCCCCACCACACAGCTCCGTCTGTGTGCCCTGCTGCTGCCCCTGATTGTGCTTGTTTTTCCTTTCTGTGCCCCCCCTTGCTGCCCCTGATTGTGCTCGTTTTTCCTTTCTGTGCCCCCTTGCTGCTCCTGATTGTGCTCGTTTTTCCTTTCTGTGCCCCCCTTGCTGCCCCTGATTGTGCTCGTTTTTCCTTTCTGTGCCCCCCCTTGCTGCCCCTGATTGTGCTCGTTTTTCCTTTCTGTGCCCCCTTACTGCCCCTGATTGTGCTTGTTTTCCCTTCTGTGCCTGTTTCCCGCCGCTGCGCCCCTGCGGCCCCGCCCCCTCACTGCCCATTCGCTGCCCCATTCCCTGCTCCTCCCTCCCACCTCCCCATTTATGGCGGCCGCTGCGCGTCACGCCGCTGGCGCGCCGAAGGCGCGCCTAAGGCAAGCCCGTCTGCGCCCGTCCGCGCCGTGACCGCGCCCAGCGCCAGACCCCTGGTCCGGGCATCCCCCGTGCCCGCCACATCAACAGACGCCGATACGACGCCAGCACCCTCCACGCACTCAACCCCGGAAAAGATCACGCCTGCTACCAGGCCACCCCGAAGCGCACCCAAGGGCCCTTCACCTGCCGGAACTGCAGCTTCGCCAGCACCCGCCCCGCCAAACCACCGCCCAGGAAAGAACCCAACTACCTCAGATGCATCCTCCTCAACACCCGCTCCGCCCGCAAACACGCCATCGAACTCTGGGACCTTCTCGACTCAACCTCCCCAGACGTCGCATTCCTGACGGAGACCTGGCTGAATCCCGCTTCAGCCCCCGACATCGCCATTGCCATCCCGGACGGATACAAGATCACCCGCAGGGACCGCACCAACGGAGTCGGAGGAGGCATCGCCATCATCCACAGGAACACCCTCAGAGTCTCAACCAACACCGACGACACCCTCAGCACCGCCGAACACATGCACTTCCAGATCCACACCGATCCCAACACCACCCTCAGAGGAACCCTCATCTACAGACCCCCGGACCCCGACCACAGTTCAGCGATTCCATCGCTGACTTCGTCAGCACACACGCCATCGCCTCCACGGACTACATCCTCCTCGGGGACCTGAACTTCCACCTCGAGAACAACAAGGACACCAACTCCACCACCCTGATCGACAACCTTGCCACCCTCGGACTCAGACAGCTCGTGACTACACCCACCCACGCCGCCGGCCACACGCTAGACTCCATCTTTTCCGCAAGCCCACACGTCTCCTTCAACCACACCTCCGAACCCCACTGGACTGACCACCACTGCATCCACTTCACTTACAGGAAGCCCACCACGCACCACCGCACCGAACAAATGCCTCGCCGCTGCTGGAGCAGAGTCACGGAAGACCAGCTAACCACAACCCTCGCCCTGAGCCCACCCGCCGAACCCTCCGACCCCGACACCGCCGCCCGCAACCTCAGACAGTGGATCGACGACTGCGCCAACACCTCGCCCCGCTCAAGAATCCGCCCAACAGCCACACCAGCAAGAAAGCCACCTGGTTCACCAAAGACCTCCAGGCCTCCAAACGAACATGCCGAAAACTGGAGAAGATCTGGCTCCACGAACGGACAGCGGACAGCTACGCCGCCCACAAGAGCGCCACCCGCAGTCACCATCACCTCATCAGATCCGCCAAAAGGGCCTCACTCAAAGACCGCCTAGACAACAACGCACACAACAGCAAAGAGCTCTTCAACATCGTGAAGGAACTCTCCAACCCCAGCTCCAACACCAACGACATCCAGCCGTCGCGAGACCTGTGCGACTCACTGGCCACCTTCTTCCACCGCAAAATCGCCGACATCCACGACAGCTTCAACACCACGACCGCCCCGGCAACCACCGAGACCACTGCCCCCACAACCACCAACCGCCTGCTCTCCTGGACCAACATCAACGACGAGGACACCAGCGAGATCATGAACACCATCCACTCCGGTTCACCGCTAGACCCGTGCCCTCACCACATCTTCAACAAAGCCAGTACAGCCATCGCGCCCCATCTCCGGAAAATAATCAACATCTCCTTCGAGACAGCAACCTTCCCGGAAAGCTGGAAGCACGCCGAGATCACCGCCTTACTCAAGAAACCCAAGGCAGACCCCAAGGACCTCAAGAACTTCCGACCCATCTCTCTGCTCCCGTTCCCCGCGAAGGTCACCGAGAAAATCGTCAACAAACAACTGACCCGCTACCTCGAGGAGAACAACATCCTGGACCCTTCCCAGTCCGGCTTCCGCAGCAACCACAGCACCGAAACCGCCCTCATCGCCGCCACCGATGACATCAGGACCCTGCTAGACAACGGAGAAACAGCAGCCCTCATCCTCCTGGACCTATCAGCCGCCTTCGACACGGTCTGCCACCACACACTACGAACACGCCTTCACGACGCCGGGATCCAAGAGAAGGCCCTGGACTGGACCACATCCTTCCTTTCCGGCAGAACACAAAGCGTCCGCCTCGCCCCCTTCCGATCCAAGGCCACCAAGATCATCTGCGGCGTACCCCAAGGCTCCTCCCTCAGCCCAACGCTGTTCAACATCTACATGGCACCCTTCGCCCACGTCGCCCGACAGCACAACCTCAACATCATCTCCTACGCCGACGACACCCAGCTGATCCTCTCCCTCACCAAAGACCCTCACACCGCCAAAGCCCACCTCCACGAAGGAATGAAGGCCGTCGCCGAATGGATGAGGACCAGCCGCCTGAAGCTGAACTCGGACAAGACGGAGGTCCTCATCCTTGGTTCCAACCCTTCAGCCTGGGACGACTCCTGGTGGCCAACATCACTGGGAACAGCCCCGCCACCCACCGACCACGTACGCAACCTAGGGGTCATCCTCGACCCCACCCTCTCCATGACTAAGCAGGTCAACGCCGTTTCCTCATCCTGCTTCAACATCCTCCGAATGCTCCGCAGGATCTTCAAGTGGATCCCCACCGAAACAAGAAAAACAGTCACCCAGGCCCTCGTCACCAGCAGGCTGGACTACGGAAACGCCCTCTACGCAGGAACGACGGCTAAGCTCCTGGAGACGGCTGCAATGCATCCAGAACGCCTCTGCACGTCTTATCCTCGACATCCCCCGACGCAGCCACATCACACCCCACCTGAGAGACCTGCACTGGCTCCCTGTCAACAAGAGGATAACCTTCAAGCTCCTCACCCACGCACACAAAGCACTCCACAACTCCGGACCAGCCTACCTCAACAGACGACTCAGCTTCTACACCCCCACCCGCCAGCTCCGCTCGACCAGCCTCGCCCTCGCCACAGTCCCCCGCATCCGGAAAACGACCGCCGGCGGCAGATCCTTCTCCCACCTCGCCGCCAAGACCTGGAACACCCTCCCCACCAACCTCCGACAGACCCAAGACCTACTGGCCTTCAGAAGACTCCTCAAGACCTGGCTCTTCGATCAGTAGCAGCACCACCCCCTCTTCCCCCAGCGCCTTGAGACCCTCGCGGGTATGTAGTGCGCTTTATAAGTGACATGATTGATTGATTGATTGACATACACACCCAGACCTTAAAGCCCAACTGTAGTATCTTCCTATTATGTTTATAGTGTGCAACTTTACCTTGTAACTAGCTGCTCAGCCAGTTTGAGTGTTCTGTGTGGAATGTTGGTATGATTTACATGAGTGGAATGCTTGGGTGCCTGGTGTGAGTGTTGTCAGTTGGAAGATGAGCTGAGCAGCTAGCAGGCTGCTCCTGGTGGGGCTGTTACCTTTGATGTTATGGACTTCAATAAATAACTTGAAAGACACTTCCTGGCTACGTCTGCTGTGTCACCTCTACGCTAGGGAATCAGCTTGTTTCATTTGGCGACGAGGATGGGATGTAAGTCGCCCTGCGCCTCACATGTGGTTTTGTATAAGTCGCCCCACGCATCATTGGTCAGTGTCGTTTGTGTAAGTCGCACTGCGCATCATGAGTTATTTTGTATAAGTCGCCCTGCGGTTCAGGTGTTGTTACGTTATGGGTCTCAGACCCTTTTTCAGCATGTTTTGTCCCTTACTTGAGGGGTGACAGGTTGGGTGATAGTCCCTTCCTCACATTTACTATGGTCTGGTTCCTTACATTAGGAGTTCTTTCTTGGGTGCTGTCCACCCATAGTGTTGGAGTTCTGGGGTGCGTTATTCCCTTTACTCTTTTCACATATGTTCACATGTCTTTTCATGTGGTGTAAGTTCATTTTGTGTTGGTGAGCTGTACATTCTATACTTTCTTTTTGTTCAATATTAAAGGAGGAGGATGGTGAAGTTTGTATCTTTTCATCCTTCTTTCCTCCTTGGTTTAGTCTGTGTTCCCTCTCGTGGTGTGGGTTTTACCATTTACCCCTGGGTTTTTAGACTATTGATTTCATTTGAATATTTTGTGTATAGTTGTCTTTCATTTGTGTATGGTTTAATTAATTTTAAATTGTAAAGGAAGAAGATAATGTAGTATCTTCATTTTATGTTTATAGTGTGCAACTTTACCTTGTAACTAGCTGCTCAGCCAGTGTGAGTGTTCTGTGTGGAATGTTGGTATGATTGACATGAGTGGAATGCTTGGGTGCCTGGTGTGAGTGTTGTCAGTTGGAAGATGGGCTGAGCAGCTAGCAGGCTGCTCCTGGTGGGGCTGTTACCTTTGATGTTATGGACTTCAATAAATAACTTGAAAGACACTTCCTGGCTACGTCTGCTGTGTCACCTCTACGCTAGGACATCAGCTTGTTTCACCAACTTTAGCGTGGCAGAAGACATTTGTCATCTTGAAAATGCTCAAAGTGGGTAGGGTAAGCCCTGAGATGCTTTACTCCATTGTTTAGGGTGCCTAGGGGTCATTCCCACCCACTAGCTCATGCCAGGCATAAATGTTGCATCTCCTGACACCCACTTGAGAACACTCCTGGACCTGTGAAAGATCAGAAGAAGAATGAGCCTGCCTGTCACCTGAGAAGAGCCCTAAAGGACTGGACATGCTCTCCCTCTTGCATAACCAGAACAAAGAAGTGGACTCCAAGGATCATAAAGCTGACCCCCTGTTCAAGGTACAAGAGGCCTTTCCTTCAACTACCCGGCGGCAACTGGATCTGGACTGAACCCTGCTGTTGGCTTCTGCATGACACTCTGTGAGTCTCTGAGTGACTCTCATAAGGTCCTGGGGATCTTTAGAAGTTCACTCCTGTTGTGCACTAGGACTTAAAGGTCCAAGTCAGAAAGTAAAATATTTTGCCCGGGACAAACCTGGTTGGTTTATCGGACTTGAACTCCATTGCGGTCAAAGTTATTTTGCACCTAGGTCCTGTTCTGCTGTGACCACTGATTATCAATGGCACTTTATGCTTCTCTGTGTTATTTCTACTTAAAACTTCAAAAATTCATATCTCAGGTCCATCTTATTGAATTGTGTCATGTTGGTGTCATTTTGTTTATTAAATTTGGCTTTATTTTTCTAATTTATTTTAGAATTTTGTTGTTTTGCATTTTAACTTTACTAAAGTTTTTGTACTCCATATATACTTTAAACAATGCTGATCTGTGCCATAGCTACTAGGGGATGAGCTCAGGCTAATTTAGTGACTTGTAGGGATCACCCTTTACTTGAAGTTGGTATGTACTCCACTCAATTAATAACCCAATTTCTTACATTCTCTTTGGCAGCTTACCACTGGGTGAAAGACAGTTCTAAGCCATAGCCCAGAAGCCTACACCAGGTCAGTGTAGTCCAGTATTATAGTGTGATGTATTCCATAAAAGGGATAAGAGAGGGAAAAGCCAGTTAAGGTATGTGCATATGTTTGCTATGCCCAGTTACATGTGAATGTTTGCTCAGTACTGGTACGTATTAAACAAACCAACTTACTTTTATATTATTGCATGAGCTCTGCAGATAGATTGTAAAACTGACCTTTTGTTCTGAAATTGTGTCCATAAATTTGCCTCTGTGTCCTGAATTTTTTCCAATCAATGCCCAGAATTTGCTTTCATTCCAGGAGACCACTACCTTAATCCTCCTCAATTGTCTAATCCTCATTTTTCTTCTAAGGGTGAAAACCACAATCGAAAGGAATCCATCACAGATGACTTGAGGCTTCGCAAACACAGTATATATATATATATATATATATATATATATATATATTTATATATATATATATATATATATATATATATATATATATCTCCACATGAAAGCTGCACCACCATTGAGGTGATGGAGCAAGGTTTCAAAAATGAAACTTGCTTGTATGCAATCCTCCTCATAGTATTAATTTATTAATCTTGTACTGTCAATACTAATCTTTGCATTCACAAACACAGAAGGGATAGACGCTTGCCTATGTGTTTTACTAATGAATAACGCTTGTCTATAAACCAAGATGGCCGCTAAAAGCGCGGGAACCTCAATGCGCATGTCGCAACCTGATCACATGGTGTGACGTCTTTCTTTGCTTGGTGGGAAACTTCTGCTTCTGCGCAGTGTGCATTAAAATGGCCGCTAAATGTTTTCACATGCTTAAGCTTGCTCTGATGTCATTATTAAATTGTCGTTTTCTTAAACGCTACTAATGCAGGATAGTATTATGATTAAATGGGAATAGAGTAGGGAAAGTGGGTATACAGTGAAACTTTTTATTTGTGATTTTAATATTTTCTTCTTACACTTTTAGTAATTCGTAAACTTGGGCCTGGGTTGGTGTCTTGAAACTCGAGAGACAGAGGGTTCTGCGCATGTGTCCTGTATGCCTGCCAAGTGAAGTCAACTTGGACGTCTCCCAAGGCCACGACCTATTGGCCGAAGATGATGTACCCAATGTTTCCAGCGGACAAATTGTTACTTTTCTCCTGTAAAATGTATAACATTTGTCGTGAGACGGGTGGTAAATAAAGCGAATGTATTAATTTGAAGGGGAGGGAACGTAAAGACAATAGGCTTTACAATTTAGGCCAAATCGATATGGTGCGAGAATCCACCCCTGTCCCTGTCCAATCAGAAGTAGTGGTCCCATATTTTAGCAACATTAAGGGGAGGTACATGGGTGTAGAAGGGTATAATAGAATATAGCATTAGAAAATTAGTCAGAAGAGCATGCGTTCACAAAGAACAGGCGTCCATACTGCCAGAGCGCTCTCAACTCCAGACTGCCCAGCTGATCGGTTGCTGACTGAATTCCTGTCCGGAAGAGGTCCTGAGGAGTTGGCGGCGGAGTCCATTAGACGGGAGAATCGAGAGAAGTCGAGTATCAGAGAGGGGAACGGCGCAGGCGTCGTTATAGAGAGGTTATCGGTCCTGTCCTGATCCTGGAAGAAGTCTTTGCTCTTCATTCTTCCTGGGTCCTATCTTTTCCAACTCCTTGGCCAAGGGGTTTGGTTCTTGCATTTAGGTAACTATACTGCAACCTTTAGTTGCGCTGCTGTCTCTATCTTCTCCTCTTCCTTAAACACCGTCATTTATTAGCAAAATCATGTTTATGCTTTTTCTTGGGTATTTCAATCAAGTACCGTGTTTTTCTGTATTTTACTCTGCTAAAACTTTAGATAAATATTTTAAAACTTCCTGACTCAGTGATTATTTCAGGATTATGTACTATAATTAACGTCACTCATTTTAAACTTCCCAATTAGCAAAGGATCCATTGGTAAGTTATTACTCTTCAATCAGAAGGTAATTGGTAGCAGGGACTTTGATAAAAGAGTACATCTGACACCCAGCGTAAGTATTAGTGTAGTGTGAATGTATGGGCCCAAGTGAGTATATGGTGTATGAATGTTATTGGCTAATATTGCGCTGGATCAGAGGCACCACACACGTGCGTGTTTCAAACCTTTTTATTCGGCAAGTTGCAGGGAGACCAGGCTCATCACCACAGCACAGGTAAACCAAACATGTTTCGGGCTTCCTAGCCCTTGCTCACTAGTATCGCGAGGGAGGCACAGCAACAGAGTTTCACGCCGCACGTGCAGCGATTTAAGTATAGTTCCGCCCTGTGGGCGTGCGTCGCAACTGCATGCTGGTCTCAGTAGTTTGCTGCTTCATTTTGATCCGTAATGGAATGCTGATATGTCTCCCAATATTCCTTAAAAACCTATAGTAGGTTGCTGTGAATGGCAAGGCTGGGTCCCTGCTCGTAATCTCGCCAAACTGGTCACGCCGTTCCTTGAACGCTGACAAATTCCCAGCGCACTGGAGCTGCTCGTCTGCAGCGGGGTGTCTCGCGACCTGGGCAAGGCCGCTACATATCCACATGAAAGCTGCACCACCATTGAGGCACCACACACGTGCGTGTTTCAAACCTTTTTATTCTGCAAGTTGCAGGGAGACCAGGCTCATCACCACAGAACAGGTAAACCAAACATGTTTCGGGCTTCCTAGCCCTTGCTCACTGGTATCGCGAGGGAGGCACAGCAACAGAGTTTCACGCCGCACCAATAATTGTGTGACCACGATTATATATATATATATATATATATATATTCACTGAAAAACCATAGGTTTTAGGGACAGTTATAGTTAGTTGGACATTGCACTCGTACAAAACCCGTGAAATTCCCCCGTTATAGTTAGTCCAGCTAACTATAACTCGCGCCCCCGCAATGCACTGCTGATGACGTCACATATTACACCACTCATGACATGGTCAGTGACATCACTGATGACATCACTGATGACATCTCAAATGACATCACTGATGACATCACTGATGACATCATCCAGTGACTGTGTGTTTCTCTAAAGTTTAAATATTTTTAATATATATATGAAAAGACGTATTGAAGAATGAGTGGGTGTGTAAGTGTCTGTATGGATGATTTAGTAGGTGCGTGACTGACTGTATAAGTGAGTGATTTAACGTATCTTACTGAATGCATGGGTTAGTGACTAAACTGGGTGAATGTCTGTATCCGTCTGTCTGTTGCTGTGTAAGTGGCTGCATGTGTTTGTGAATAGCTACATGAGTGTCTATTTGAGTTATTGAATGCTTGTGTGAGTATCTGTATGGGTGCCTGAGTGTTTGTGTGGGAGGGGTGTGTGCGACTCTGTGCATAGATGTGTGAGTGGGTGATTCACTGGGTGGATGGTTTCAAGAGTGCATCTGTGATAGACTGTATGGGTGGGTAAGTGTGTGTAAGAGTGTGTTAGTGAGTGAATGTATGTCCCAGTGGTACATGTGTGAGTAACTACATATGTGAAAGGCAGTATATATGTGTGTTGGAGTATATAAATAGCTATAAGCTGAGAGTGACTGATTGTGATAGTGGCTGTATGGATGAGTGTGTGCTTGTATCAGTGATTGTATAAGAGCGTAAGAATGTGCTAGTATTTGTATGAGTAAGTGAGCTGGTGTGTGTATAACTGTATAGGTGAGTAAATGGTAGTGTGTTTAATTATTTGCATGACTGACTAGGTGTGTGAGTACCTCTATGGATGAGTGGCGGTGTTTGAGTGTCTATATAGGAGTATGAGTGCATATGATAGTCCTGTACTGAGTGACCGTAAGTATGAGTGACTGTACGGGTGAGTGAGTGGATGTGTGCGTAGACCTAAGAAACAGTGTGTGGGTATGTAGTTATTGGTGTTGGAGTGTCTATGGTTTTGCGAATGGCATTCTGTAATTTAGAGTGGGTGTATCAAAGGTTATATTAGGGTGTGAGAAGATGCATGAAATTATCACACGGATGATGTCATCAGTGATGTCATCAGTGATGTCATTTGAGATGTCATCAGTGATGTCACTGACCATGTCATGAGTGATGTAATATGTGACGTCATCAGCAGTGCATTGCGGGGGCGCGAGTTATAGTTAGCTGGACTAACTATAACGGGGAATTTCACGGGTTTTGTACGAGTGCAATGTCCAACTAACTATAACTGTCCCTAAAACCTATGGTTTTTTCAGTGAATTTCAAAGGTTTTTTAAATGCTAATTTGTAACTATAACGTCCCTGAAACCTATGGTTTTTTCAGTGAATTTCAAAGGTTTTTTAAATGCTAATTTGTAACTATAACATGTCTGAAACCTACGGTTTTTTCAGTGAATTTCAAAGGTTTTGTAAATGACAATTTTTAAATGTATTAATTGTTATATAAATTTTTTTCATACTGATTTACTACATTTTTAGAAACAATTTTATATAACATATTTTATTTTTAAATTACATTGTAATTACATTATACATTACATTACAAAAAATACTTTCTCAGAATGAATTACTTTAGTTTAAATACTTTGCACATAGGCAATAGACTTTTAAGTACAGTAGTTACAGTTGTTGCAATGGGCAACACATTTTCAAACACAATGCAACATTCAGCTCAATGTGAATTTCTAGTTAAATGCAATTAGTTACTTTATGGATTACTTTTCTAACCACAGGACTGGATCCTAGATTCAGTCCTGGCACATCTCCTGTAAACAGTTGAGTAAAAGCGTTTTGGTTACACTCGTGATTTTTAAGGAATATTATTGTTGACACTTAGAAACTTTTTCTCATAGAATGACCAATGTTATCCTATGGAAGGAAATTCACTTAGGAGGTAAAAACTGTTATCGTTACTTTTTGTTACTCAGTGTTGGATCCTGGTTCCAGCACTGGTGCATCTCGTGTAAACAGTTGAAAGAATGCGTTTAAGTCATACAGGCGATTTTTAAGGAATATTTGTAGTTTTTGAAAATCGACACTTTGAAACTTTTCTGCTGAAAACCAGACAATGGATTCCTATGGAAGAAAATATAAGTTACTGGTAAGTACGGTTAAAATTACTTTTCAGGGTCAGTGCTGGGCTAAAAGATGCAGCACTGGGTTCTCTCCTGATAACAGGTGAGTAAATTGGAATTCGTACTTTGGTTGATTTTAGAGGAATATTATAAAGTTCCAAAACTCCACACTTAGAAGAATTTCCAAGTGAAACCAGTCAATGTTAGCCTATGAAGGAAATTCAAGTTACCGGTAAGTACGGTTAAAATTAATTTTGAGGATCAGTACTGGGCTGAAAGATGCAGCACTGAGGTCTCTCCTGATAACAGGTGAGTAAATCAGAATTCGGATTTCGGCTGATTTTAGAGGAATATTTTAAAGTTCCAAAAATCAACACTTAGAAACTTTTTCAGCAAAAAGCAGGCAATGATATCCTATGGAAGGAAATTCAAGTTACTGGGAAGTACGGTTAAAATTACTTTTGAGGATCAGTACTGGGCTGAAAGATGCAGCACTGAGGTCTCTCCTGATAACAGGTGAGTAAATCGGAATTCGTATTTCGGCTGATTTTAGAGGAATATTTTAAAGTTCCAAAACTCCACACTTAGAAGAATTTCCAAGTGAAACCAGTCAATGTTAGCCTATGAAGGAAATTCAAGTTACCGGTAAGTACGGTTAAAATTACTTTTCAGGACCAGTACTGGGCTGAAAGATGCAGCACTGAGGTCTCTCCTGATAACAGGTGAGTAAATCGGAATTCGTATTTTGGCTGATTTTAGAGGAATATTTTAAAGTTCCAAAACTCCACACTTAGAAGAATTTCCAAGTGAAACCAGTCAATGTTAGCCTATGAAGGAAATTCAAGTTACCGGTAAGTACGGCTAAAATTACTTTTCAGGACCAGTACTGGGCTGAAAGATGCAGCACTGAGGTCTCTCCTGATAACAGGTGAGTAAATCGGAATTCGTATTTCGGCTGATTTTAGAGGAATATTTTAAAGTTCCAAAACTCCACACTTAGAAGAATTTCCAAGTGAAACCAGTCAATGTTAGCCTATGGAAGGAAATTCAAGTTACTGGTAAGTATGGTTAGAATTACTTTTCAGGACCAGTACTGGGCTGAAAGATACAGCACTGAGGTCTCTCCTGATAACAGGTGAGTAAATCGGAATTCGTATTTCGGCTGATTTTAGAGGAATATTTGTATGTTTCAAAAATCAACACTTAGAAACTTTTTCAGCAAAAAGCAGGCAATGATATCCTATGGAAGGAAATTCAAGTTACTGGTAAGTACGGTTAAAATTACTTTTCAGGACCAGTACTGGGCTGAAAGATGCAGCACTGAGGTCTCTCCTTATAACAGGTGAGTAAATCGGAATTCGTATTTCGGATGATTTTAGAAGAATATTTGCACAATGGTGAAGGGAGGGGCGGGGCCTGAGGTGACATCTGTGCAAACGCGCCCCGTGGTGCGTTTTAAGTTGGGGGATTAAGTCCCCTTGAATCCTGAGGGTCCTAGGGGCCAACTAGCCCACCAGGAACCTCCAATATGCGCCAGGGGCTGCGTTGCAGAGACGTGTAGAGAGGCCACACCCTTTTTACACCTCTCTGCAACGCAGCTCTGTGGCGCTTTCTGGATGTACCTGTTGGGCTAGTTGGCCCCCAGGGACACTCAGGATTGAAGGGATTTAATTCCCCATCTTAAAACGCGCCACGGGGCCTGTTTGCACACATGTCACCTGAAGCCCCGCCCCCTCCCTTCACCACTGTGCAAACGCGCCCCGTGGCACGTTTTAAGTTGGGGGATTAAGTCCCCTTGAATCCTGAGGGTCCCCGGAGTCCAACTAGCCCACCATATACCTCCAAAAGCGCCACAGAGCTGCGTTGCAGAGAGGTGTAAAAGGGCGTGGCCTCTGTACACCTCTCTGCAAGGCAGCTCCCTGGCGCATACTGGAGGTTCCTGGTGGGCTAGTTGGCCCTCAGGGACCCCCAGTATTCAAGGGGAATTCGTTCCTCCTCTGCAAACGCGCCAGGGGCGCGTTTGCAGAGTGGTGAAGGAAGGGCGGGGCCTGCGGGCCCGATCGTTTAAAAAAAAAAAATAATAATTTTGTCCCCTGAAGGGGTCTGTGTGGCCCCCCTTCCTTTTTTCTCTTTTTGGGCCCTGGGGACCCCATCCCCCAGGGCCTTACCCCTTTTTTTAAATTACAAAAAAAAAAAAAACGGGAAGGGGGCCGCGTGGCCCCCTTCCTGGGCCTGTATTGGCCCCGGGGACCCCATCCCCGGGGCATGGCCTCTATATTTATTATTTTGAGGGGGCAGCGGGGCCCCCTCCTCTGGCCATTTAATGCCCCGGGGACCCCATCCCCCGGGGCCGGCCTTTCCATTTTTTTTTTTAAATTTTATTTTCTCTTTTTTGGGGAGGGGGCCGCGTGGCCCCCTCCCGGGCCACTACTTGCCCCGGGGACCCCATCCCCGGGGCTGGCCCTCTCCGTTGGGGACTGTGGGGGGTCCCCAAACCCCCACAGTCCCGCCGGCTCCCCGTGTCCTACGGGAGCCGGCATGCTCACACATGGGGAGCTGCTAAGATGCAGCTCCCCATGTGGAAAGCAGTCTGCTTTGGATATTGGAAGAGAGAGCAGGTTTCCTGCCTCTCTTCCAATATCCAAAGCAGTTTGCTATGGCAGGACGGGAGCCGCGAGGCTCCATCCTGCCATAGCAAACTACAGTGTCCCGGGGTAGGCACCCCGGGACACTGCGAGGAGCCAGCCCTGGGGGTGGTGGTCCCCAGGGCCATCAAGGGCTCCAGGAGGGGGCCGCGCGGCCCCCTCCCATTCAGTACACAGCCCCGGGAGGTGGTGGTCCCCGGGCTCTGGGGTCCGTAACGGACCCCCATATTAAAATGTTTAGTGCCCCGGGGAGGTGGCGGTCCTCGGGCGTGTGGGGGCTGGAGCCCCACACAGGTTTTATAATGTATTAAAAAAAAGCCCCGGGGAGGTGGTGGTCCCCGGGGCTGCGGGAGGGCTCAGAGCCCTCCCGCACCATTTTAAAAAAGCCCCGGGGGTGGCGGTCCCCGGGCTTGGGGGCCCTTTGAGGCCCCCACACATTAAATTATCCCCCCCACCATGCCCCCGGGACTTGGCCCACCTGGGGGCCAGTAACATCGACAGCGCGGGAGCCCGCGCTTCGATTGTTTTCGGCAGGATTCGCGCACCCTGAGCGCATCCTGCCGATTTTTAAAAACTTTTTTTTATTTTTTTGAGCCAGGGGGTCCTTGTGGGACCCCTGAGCAAACCTAGGGGTCAGGGTGTTTCTACCCTGCCCCCTTTGTGCGCTTTGCGCACTTGTTTCTGTCCCTCGGTTCTACCGAGGACAAAATGACTGCCAACATTTCCTGAATCGGAATGTTGACAGCCAATTAACATGCAGCTCGTGATCGGGACGGTGCGCGCAGGGTGCGCTGAGGGTACGCGGACCCTACTCGGCCATAGATATCACTAACTTTTTACTTTTCATTTTCTCAGCAACTACTGAACGGATTTACACCATTTAACAAAAAGGGTTCTTTCTGAACCAAGAACTACCTGTTTGCCAAATTTGGTGTAATTCCGTTCAGCAGTTCGAGCTGTAGCCGTGTCTAAAGTTTCCTATGGAAAAATGCATGGGGAAAACGCGTTTTGGGACCCCCTTTTTCTCGGCCCCCGCTGACGAATCCCCCGAGACTTTCAGGGTAGGAGTGGACCGGAGCGGGCCACAAAGTTTGAAAATTTTGCGAAGATACGTCAACCGGCAAGAGAGTTATTTCAAATAGAATGTCGCGGATTTCCTACGGATAATAGGTTGTAACTATAACTATCTACTGGCGACCGCCAGTAGATATATATATATATATATATATATATATATATATATATATATATATATATATATATATACACTCCAGGATCGTGGTCACACAATTATTGTATTGGTATCAACGGCTACGCGTTTCGACCAGAGGGTCTTTTTAAAATCCAGTTTGCACAAACAAAGAACCACCAATTTATCGTGTTTGACATTAAATGACATGGAAGACAGACAACGCACTTCCTGCTGATGATAGGCATAGAAGACAGACTCACTACATAACCTGTTTTTCACAGGATAAACAATTGTAAAGAATGAGCACAATTCATGATAATTCAATGGGCATAAATACATTTTGACATGCCTAATACTATAAATTGTTTCAGAAATTGATATCACTGATATTACATCATAACTGTTTTAAATAAAATCACAATCCATGTTATAATTGTTTAGGAGCCTAAGAGAGAATACTTACCACGACATTGAGGCAAGTTGCAGAGGTACAGCAAAAGGTGGGTGAGCTGTCGAGTGCCCTCTTGAAAGCATTCGGGCATTTGTTTTCAAAAACTGATGACACGGCTGCTCTGCCGTGAAGAGGAGCACCATCTTGCAACATTTGAGAGGCTGGAGTGGAACTGGTCCATACCGATAGCACAGCGAGCCATATGCGAAATGAACTCGCCCTAATGCTCCGGATCCTACTGAGGACATTAAACAGGCTTTTACTAAAAAATATTATCAATGTGCATTGAACCCACTATGGGTAGAACTAAGCTCGCTTTAGGGACTACATGTCCCAGCATGTATACGGACACACGCACTGAGCGCGGCCTACCTGGGGGCCATGAAATAACGGAAATGGTTTTAAAGCGAGCCCTCACTGCCATTGTTGTATAGCAAGCAGCCCAAGAAGAAGAGGCATTCTGCCTCGAAACGCGTCGGCGGCAAAGAGAATACTTACCATGACATTGAGGCGAGTTGCAGAGGTACACCAAAGGGTGGGTGAGCTGTCGAGTGCCCTCTTGAAAGCTTTCGGGCATTTGTTTTGAAAAATATATATATATATATATTTCAAATAGAAACCTCTGCTCCACTTGGAAAAGAGCACGCACACGAGGGCTACTGGGTATAAGGCTCTTCTATTGCATAATGCCTCCTCCGACTCGGCCAACAAGAGAGACGCGTTTCGGCTGACACAGCAGCCTTCCTCAATATAATGAGCGCCATTTTTTCAGCAGCCTAAATACTCGGTTCTAATCATAAACATAGAAGAGTTTCATAATAATAAAAGCATATGGTGAATACTTCTTTGAGAGCTGTGGTCAAAAGCATATCCGTATTAAACATCAAGTGTACTTGGTGGAAAATGTAATTAACAAGTATTAAAACACATAATGTGTTCAAATGTTTCCATTGAATGCATAGTGCGAAAACAAACCACTGTCAAGTAGACACATTAAATAAATAGTACTTTAGCCCAGCAAAAGAAATGCCTTAAATGTGTATAGAACCAGGTAATCACAGTAGGCCTAATTAAAAAACATCACGCTAACCCACACAGGTCACATTGTTAAAAATAGGGCGTACTGCATTTCAATGGAGACACCAGGGAGACTTGCTGAAATGCCTCTGAATCCATCATTGTAAGTAAGCACCACAGAACGGTGTCCGTGTAGTCACGTAATGAGTTTCCATTTGAATAGAGAGGTTAACGTGATGGTTAGCAATAATGGGGTAAAGCACACACAGAACGGCACTCACCACTGGCGTTCTGACTGATTGAAACAATTAAATGCCAAAGTGCGTGCAAAAAGTTGAAAACCCCCTGACATGCAAAAAACTCACGCTCGTCAGTCATAAAATAGTCACACAATAGACCGGCAAGGACTACTGCTCCCATAATGCCCCAATGTTATGTACTCTTCGCGGAGAGGCATCGCCAGTTCGTGTACAGCGAAAGTTCAAATGCAGACTGACATCACACACTAGGGTGACCAACCGTCCGTAAATTTCACGGACCGTCCGTAATTTGGACCTCTCGTCCGTTGTCCGTGAGGGTCCTTTTTACGGACGCCTTTTGTCCGTAATTATGGCCATTGCAGGGAGCAGCACTGCTCCCTGCAAGAAGCCTCAGTCCCCTGATGGGGCCGCCTCGCACTCCTCCTCGAGCACAAGAGCAGCCCCACCGCCCATTGTCATTCTGTCTGCGGCGGATTGCCACATACAGAATGACAATGGGCCAGTTTGAGCTGTTACACCCGGCTCTCTGTTTAGCTGTGTTTTTGCCCCCGTTGGTCTGCCCTGGCCTTCTTCCTGTGAGTGTCTTGATTACGCTTATGATGCACATGCTGTGAAGATTGCCCTGGAGCAATCCGTGTAATGCTGAGTGTTTCACACAAGGAGACTCTGGCTTGCCTGGGCGGCTGGGGCAGCGCTGATCAAATAATTTGACAAACCCTTCTCCCGCACAATTGGTGCCTGCTGCAGATTCACCCGGTCACCCACCTCCAGATTTGCCTCCAACACGCCTCCTCGATCCCAAATCGACAGTCCTTTCCTTTCAAGATTATGCGCTCATGTTTTTAGCTTTAATAACTTTATAATCAACTCAAACCACCTTAAGACTGACGTGATCTTTGGCCTGACGGTTATTTTCTAAGAGATTCATACTTCCCTGCCCTTCCAAACTGTTCCGCACTTTCGGTCTGTAAACAGTTGACCCCGTGCTCATCTGTTTTAATACACAGATGCTTTGGAATGATTCTATCAATAGCTCGTAGTTAATAAACGCTGATGAAGGATGCTCCCTAACTTTCTTGAAGTGTATTGGCATAAAGGCAATCGGAAGATTTGGGGAGAAGTTGGTGCTTCTGCGGGACGCTGTGGTTGGTAAACATCTTTGTTGGACTTGGCTGTCTCGTTTTAGGTCTGGCCCAACTCATGCTTTCTCAAAAGTTTATAATAAACATGCATTTATACATAGTGAGTGAACCCACATTGGCTCTCTTCACGGCAAGTGACAAATCACATGTGCACAACAGCCCAAAAGGGGTGCCCTTCAGTGCCTGGGCTTTGTGCCTGGGCTGCTGGGCAACACCTTTATTTTAATTTTTTAATATGAATGCTATTTTTTCCACATTGCTTATGCTTGCAGAAGAAATAAATACCAGAACATTGAAATGTGGAGCATACATGAGTGAAAGGGAGGTTGGAGAGCTGGAAGAAAGGATGGATGGATGAGTGAAAAGTTGAATGGGTGGACGGATGAGTGTCTGGGTGGATGGATGAGTAAGTGGAAGGATGGCTGGATGGGTGAAAGGGTAAATGGTTGGATGGATAAGTGAATGTATGGATGGGTGGACGAGTGGATGCATGAGCGAGTGAAAGGGAGGGTAGATGGAAAAAAGGATGGATAGATGAGTGAAAGGGTGGATGGATGAGAGAAAGGAAGGATGAGTGAAAGGATGGATGAGTGATAGGGTCAATGGATTGATTTATGAGTGGATGAGTGGATGAGTGGGTGGATAGGTGAAGGGAGGATGGAAGGATGACTGGCTAAGTGAAAGGGGAATGGAGAGAGAAAGGGAGGATAGATGGATGGATGAGTTAAAGCATGGATGAATGATTGGCAGAATGGATTGGCGAATGGGTGCCTGGATGAGTGAAAAGAAGAATGTAAAGATGTATGAGTGAAAGAATGCATACATGAGTGAAAGGGAGGGTGGAGAGCTGAAAGAAAGGATGGATGGATGAGTGAAAAGTTGAATGGGTGGACGGATGAGTGACTGGGTGATGGATGAGTAAGTGAAAGGATGGCTGGATGGGAGAAAGGGTAAATGGTTGGATGGATGAGTGAGTGGATGGATGGAAGAGTGGATGGATGAGTGAAAGGATGGCTTTGGATGAAAGGGTAAATGGCTGGATGGATGAGTGAATAGATGGATGGATGGGTGGAAAAGTGGATGGATGAGTGAAAGGATGGATTGGGTGAAAAGGTGGATGGATGATGGATGGAGGAGTGAAAGGGTGGATGAGTGAAATGATGGATGGAAGGATAGATGATGGATAGGTTTGCAAATGGTTGAAAAGGTTTGGATATGGATGGGCACACAGATGGAAGGACAGAATGAATGGTGAAAGACTGAATGATGGATGAAAGAATTAATACATGACAGAATGTAAATTTGAAATGGTGGATATCAGGAGTTTGATGGAAGGATGGATGGCTAGATCCTTGGACAAGAGAGCTCTTCTGGGGAGGGTTGTGATGACTTATTTGCTTTCTTGGCGCCATAGGAGCTTTAGTTCAAAGTGGGAGGTATTTTAATTTTCTGGCTACTCCCTTGCCTATATGTTACTATTCTGTATTTGCTGTGTGCTTATGTGTGGGATCTATACATCATGCATATGACATTTTGAGTGACACCCAACTGCTCCTTGAATGTTACACTAATAATGGTAAATGTTTGCATGTTTTGTTTTAGGTGTAAGGTTTTAGGGAGAGCCTCATAGTGCCATGAGCTGTGCTTGAGATGTATATTGTGTTTGTAGCAAAAGGCAAGGCGTCAAAAATAAACGATGTAATAGTGTATCGACAGTGCCTTCTTTAAGAAATCTGCAGGGAGAAGCACCTTTATGACTTCGTCAGCTAGTGCAACTCTCTGCGAAGCCCCCATAAGCAAAGTCAAATTTCATATTTTAATTTCCACTTGCTGAAACACCCATAATGCGTTCCCTGTAGTGGGTTCATCACAGCAATCCTCCCTTTAGTTGGCCTATGCGTGCCGCTTTACATCTCACAATGGCACTCAGATATGAGATGCTAGTAACAAAGACTATCCGAGCAGATCTTCCTGACCACTTCTCTCACCAAACATGCCTGCTCAGGACCATGAGTTGTAAACGAAATATCGGACTGGACAACCCAGTGGAGTAACCATATAAATAGATTATTATCATATGAAATACAACAAAAAACCTGCACAGTTGCTCAAAGCTGCGCGCATACCGAAAAACCATGAAGTGCATGAATGTCTCAACCTAATATAAACTTATTTTGACTTGTACTTAAGTGGTTGTCTATTTACTTACTTTTATACTATTGCGCAACTTCCTCTGATGTGTTTGTAAAACTTACCTTTTGTCCCGAAGTTTTGTCCTGAATTTTGACCTTATGTCCTGAATTTTTGTCCTGAATTTTGACCCTTTGTCCTGAATTTTTACACTTACCGTCCTGAATTTGCACCCATGCCAGTTGGTCACCCTATCACACACAGGCATTGCTGAGTAAGACATCTATGCCCCGGCGTTCATGTTTAGTGAGGTAATGTCAAATTGATGCCCCAGATCGATGCTCGCCATCGCTAATAAGCTCCAAACAGAAACTCTAATAAGGGCTCCATATAAAATGATCCCGTACGTGTCCTGCCAACCATGTTGAACAATAAGGTCGAACAGTCTCCAACTTGTGGCAGCCGCCCACACTCTAAAAAATAAACAAGCATTGGCAAAGCCAATAGGTCTCGCCTTTGGTACCTTAATGGCCTTTATAATGGTTTTAGCCATGCTGCACAGCATCCCCAATGCTGTGCAGCATGGCCAAAGAATAAAAAAAAAACTCATGAAGCTGACGCTTTTTTCTTTTTAGTTACTGATACGTGTTCGATAGGTAGCTAAAAAGACAAGCACTGGTAAATGCAATCGGTTTTGCCTAGGTAATTAATAATAATTGTTTGCTGTTGTAAGTGTTAGCTTGGTGAGCTATTGTGTAATATAAGTTACTGAAACTCCGTAAAATAGATATGACTAGTTTATTGAGAAAGGCAATATATTGTGCATTTACTGGTGGTACTGTAAAGTGGGGAAATTAGGTAAAGGGCGGAAGACAGAGGAAAAAAAACATGCATCTGACAAGCATGCTTGAAATGTGTAAACGATTTACAAAATGAGGCCTAGACTCTAAGTACCGCACCTATCAAGCTTAGGGGCCACAGAGAGAAATCAACGGCAGAGAAACGGGGTCACAATAAACAGCGTGCGCAACACCAACAAATATGGATGTTCTCCTTTCCGGCACAAGAAACACACTTACTTAATGGCTTTTTCCAGAAGCTGTTCTGTATGTTTTCAGAGTAGAAAACCCATGCAAAACATTTGCGAGTCCTCACAATCTAATGAATTTTAGGTTTTTATATGCATTTTGTAATCCCCCACCTCGCCCCCTTTGGTTCTCCTCAAGTGCCTCAATTAGCCATACATTTTTAATATTGTATAATTTGACACACAATAAGAATTTCTGCCATGATGATTCAATCTATGTGTGCGAGTCTCTACAGAACCTGATTCTGTGAACCAGGACCCAAGAATGAAAACATGATTGTTTACAAAAACATACATGAATCAAGCGCAGAGCTTACGGTTTTACGTTTAATTGTTAAAAAAGAGCTGTGATTCAGAAATGCTATTTATAATTGTTACGCTAATGAACAAAGCTCTATTGCACCTCTTTGTATATTAAAGATGTTTTTAATATCTGCTGTTTTGTATCCTTTCCTGTAAGATTCCTTATATTGCATATTTTTCAATAAAGGCTTGCTGGTTTCCAAATTTGGGATTACTACGGTGAATGCAAATATTTGGTAGTTCAACAACTCATTCATTCCAGGAGTCGTAATTCAGGTTAATGCTGTATTCAAGTTTATGGAACATCCTTTTCAGAATGGAACATTACTCCTTTATGTGCACCACAGTTTCCTTTTTGTACATTAAGGTGAGGGACAGACCAGCTAGAGACAGCTCCTGGTCACGGCATCATAGACAGCCAGGCTCTACAAATAGCTGCAACACTCCTGAAAAAGCCTATGCAAGAAGGCCATGACCTGCTAGCTGCTCAGCCCATCTTCCAACTGACAACACTCACACCAGGCACCCAAGCATTCCACTCATGTAAATCATACCAACATTCCACACAGAACACTCACACTGGCTGAGCAGCTAGTTACAAGGTAAAGTTGCACACTATAAACATAATAGGAAGATACTACAGTTGGGCTTTAAGGTCTGGGTGTGTATGTCAATCAATCAATCAATCAATCATGTCACTTATAAAGCGCACTACATACCCGCGAGGGTCTCAAGGCGCTGGGGGAAGAGGGGGGTGGTGCTGCTACTGATCGAAGAGCCAGGTCTTGAGGAGTCTTCTGAAGGCCAGTAGGTCTTGGGTCTGTCGGAGGTTGGTGGGGAGGGTGTTCCAGGTCTTGGCGGCGAGGTGGGAGAAGGATCTGCCGCCGGCGGTCGTTTTCCGGATGCGGGGGACTGTGGCGAGGGCGAGGCTGGTCGAGCGGAGCTGGCGGGTGGGGGTGTAGAAGCTGAGTCGTCTGTTGAGGTAGGCTGGTCCGGAGTTGTGGAGTGCTTTGTGTGCGTGGGTGAGGAGCTTGAAGGTTATCCTCTTGTTGACAGGGAGCCAGTGCAGGTCTCTCAGGTGGGGTGTGATGTGGCTGCGTCGGGGGATGTCGAGGATAAGACGTGCAGAGGCGTTCTGGATGCGTTGCAGCCGTCTCAGGAGCTTAGCCGTCGTTCCTGCGTAGAGGGCGTTTCCGTAGTCCAGCCTGCTGGTGACGAGGGCCTGGGTGACTGTTTTTCTTGTTTCGGTGGGGATCCACTTGAAGATCCTGCGGAGCATTCGGAGGATGTTGAAGCAGGATGAGGAAACGGCGTTGACCTGCTTAGTCATGGAGAGGGTGGGGTCGAGGATGACCCCTAGGTTGCGTACGTGGTCGGTGGGTGGCGGGGCTGTTCCCAGTGATGTTGGCCACCAGGAGTCGTCCCAGGCTGAAGGGTTGGAACCAAGGATGAGGACCTCCGTCTTGTCCGAGTTCAGCTTCAGGCGGCTGGTCCTCATCCATTCGGCGACGGCCTTCATTCCTTCGTGGAGGTGGGCTTTGGCGGTGTGAGGGTCTTTGGTGAGGGAGAGGATCAGCTGGGTGTCGTCGGCGTAGGAGATGATGTTGAGGTTGTGCTGTCGGGCGACGTGGGCGAAGGGTGCCATGTAGATGTTGAACAGCGTTGGGCTGAGGGAGGAGCCTTGGGGTACGCCGCAGATGATCTTGGTGGCCTTGGATCGGAAGGGGCGAGGCGGACGCTTTGTGTTCTGCCGGAAAGGAAGGATGTGGTCCAGTCCAGGGCCTTCTCTTGGATCCCGGCGTCGTGAAGGCGTGTTCGTAGTGTGTGGTGGCAGACCGTGTCGAAGGCGGCTGATAGGTCCAGGAGGATGAGGGCTGCTGTTTCTCCGTTGTCTAGCAGGGTCCTGATGTCATCGGTGGCGGCGATGAGGGCGGTTTCGGTGCTGTGGTTGCTGCGGAAGCCGGACTGGGAAGGGTCCAGGATGTTGTTCTCCTCGAGGTAGCGGGGCAGTTGTTTGTTGACGATTTTCTCGGTGACCTTCGCGGGGAACGGGAGCAGAGAGATGGGTCGGAAGTTCTTGAGGTCCTTGGGGTCTGCCTTGGGTTTCTTGAGTAAGGCGGTGATCTCGGCGTGCTTCCAGCTTTCCTGGAAGGTTGCTGTCTCGAAGGAGATGTTGATTATTTTCCGGAGATGGGGCGCGATGGCTGTACTGGCTTTGTTGAAGATGTGGTGAGGGCACGGGTCTAGCGGTGAACCGGAGTGGATGGTGTTCATGATCTCGCTGGTGTCCTCGTCGTTGATGTTGGTCCAGGAGAGCAGGCGGTTGGTGGTTGTGGGGGCAGTGGTCTCGGTGGTTGCCGGGGCGGTCGTGGTGTTGAAGCTGTCGTGGATGTCGGCGATTTTGCGGTGGAAGAAGGTGGCCAGTGAGTCGCACAGGTCTCGCGACGGCTGGATGTCGTTGGTGTTGGAGCTGGGGTTGGAGAGTTCCTTCACGATGTTGAAGAGCTCTTTGCTGTTGTGGGCGTTGTTGTCTAGGCGGTCTTTGAGTGAGGCCCTTTTGGCGGATCTGATGAGGTGATGGTGACTGCGGGTGGCGCTCTTGTGGGCGGCGTAGCTGTCCGCTGTCCGTTCGTGGAGCCAGATCTTCTCCAGTTTTCGGCATGTTCGTTTGGAGGCCTGGAGGTCTTTGGTGAACCAGGTGGCTTTCTTGCTGGTGTGGCTCTTGGGCGGATCCAGAGAGAGGAGATCCAGCATCTGCCACCCTCACAGAAAATTCTTCAGTGATCTAATCAAGTTTTTTATGCAGGCAATTTTTCAGTTTTTATAACTAAAATCTGATGTTGGTGGTGGACAGTTACAAAATATGCAATGGTTTTTGTGAAACATGATGTTCTGCAGCACATTTAATCCATTTAAATCATAAAATCATAAATCAGTCTCTCAGCCAGTGACTGAATGCTGGAAGGTATCTGCTGCAGTATGCACAAGAGGCACTAGATCCTGTCGCCAAACCCCGTATGTCTACCACCCACAGGGACCACAATACTTGCTGTAGGAGCGAAAAATTCAGGCATCAGTAAACATGTGAAAAGCAGCCACTGTGCATGTCGTGCCTGTACAGAGAGCTACTTTAAAAACATATAACCCACCTTGGCCTGTCTTTGTAACACATTGAGGGCCAGAAAGGTAGCTGTACAGTCTGTGTGTAGTACTTTGACCGAGAGGTTTTTGTAGGGTGTATTGGCTTTTTAGTCCGAGGAGTGTCTGCCTTTGGTATGGCATTGTGTTTCAGTGCAGTCTCTCTAGAGTCATTCTGTCAAGACAGGTCTCCACCACAGATGTTTCTCTTGTGTTTATCTCTTCTACACTAGTCTGTACCAGAGCGGTCTCTCTGATGTTTGTCTCTGCCAAATTATTTGGGCTTAGACAGGTAAATGTAGAGCCTGGCTGTCTATGATGCTGTGACCAAGAGCTGTCTCTAGCTGGTCTGTCCCTCACCTGATACTCTTTTCTAGCATTGCTTTTGTATGATCTGTCTCTCCTATAGTCGGGCCACGGGAATTATGGGGCAGGGGAGTCAAATTATGTGGCAGGGGTGAGTAAATTATGTGGCAAAAAATGCAAATTATATGGGGTTATGCAGCACATTTTGCAATAGTTTTACTTCATTATTTTGCAATTTTTTAGTTTGTTAACACGGTCTGGGCATTAGTTGTACCTCATTGGTACCACTTTAACACCCAAATATAGCAAACAACTATAGAAAGATGACCAGTCAACCTTTGCAAAGGGCCTTCCACTGTTCTGAAACACATCGCTGTGTTTTTACTAACTTTTGAACAGTTTGACCTAGACAGAACATTTTTTTTATTAAAATCTGTAGATTATGTGGCGGATGATGGATTATGTGGCAAATCTACAATTATGCAAAAATCGCCACAGCCGCACAATTCCAGTGGCCTATAGTATTCTGTGTGAAGTGTCTCTACTGTATGTGTGTGCTAGGCTGCTTTGTTTCAAAGATGTGTTGATAACATCAGCCTCTGCTACAGTATTCTACTGTAGAGAAGTCTGTGTTTTGTTTGTTTTTTGTAGTTTTGTTACAGCGCGAACTCGGCCCAAGGGCATTGGAGTGCTTTACACTTGAACCAGGTTTCTTTCTTTTTTGTGTTTTTTTTAAGGATATGGGAGATTAAGTAATTTGCCCAGAATCACAGAATGTTGAGCTGATGCAAGGAGTGTAACCTTGTTCCTCAGTTCCAAAGTAGGCACCTCTGACACTTTAGCCACATCTCCTCTGTGTCTGCTAATTCATCCTGTCGAAGAGCTCTTTGTAGAGTATGTGATATTTTGCATTCAGCTGGAGCGGTGTCTGCAATGCAATTTCACTGTCTGTCACTCTAGCCCACAGAGATTTCTGCAGTGCACGATTCTGCAGTAGTAGCTCTAACATGAAATGGAGCGTCCAGTATGTGACACACTGAAGGTCGCTGACCTCTGAGGTGTTTTCATAGCTCCCCTGTAATAATTAAAGTGCCAATGTTGTTTCTAATTGAGTGAACAGAGGCAGAAGCTATTTTAATGAAAAAAACTTGCGGGCTGAGATTTTACTAAACTAGACTGGAACCAGCTTAATATTTTATGTAATACATCTTCAATTGCTCGTTACTACACCAGCACATTAAGAATGTGGGGCAGATTGGTGTTCTCTACAGCAGACTAGTGACAGCTCGTTTTACCTTTGTAAACCAAATGAACTGTCTTATTCTGATTCACGATTTCTCAAGCCCCTGCAAGAGCAGAGCTCGCCTCTTTTTCATGTATGAGTGGTACAGGGAAACATTCACCCGAATTTTGACTGCAGCCTGTTGAGGGTGATGCGTTGACCGTCAGCAGGAGTCAGACTCCAGACGCAGCAGGGTGCTACTGGAAAACAACATCCTGCTCAATAACCCTCCCACAGAACAGAGAGCACTGCGAGGGGTCGTGGATGGAGGCACCACACATATCTGCGGATGGCCACGGCAGGCAGCTTTAAAACAAAGGCGCTGCCTGCCGCATCAGTGTCTGCATGGAGCAATCTGTTACCTGGGGTGGTACCTGTACCTGAAAACAACAGGCAATGTGCAGCCCAGATGCACATACTTCAGAGACACGTCAGGCTGTGCGCTTTATTTATGTAAATCAGTGAAGGCGGCACTGAGGCAAACAACGTGGACGATGGTTCACTTATTCAGAGGCAGCCCAGTCGGCTCGGCTTGATTGATCTGAAATCCAGGCTTGCCAGGAAAGACTGAACTTCTAAGACGAACGAATAATGGCAGCTGTGTTTACCACATGAATAAAGGCAGTGCTATGGGAGGTGCTGGCGAGATCTCCGTTTCGGCCTATTGAAGAGGGGGGAGGGGAGTGCGAGACCAATGGTTGTTTGCAAAAGCGCTCCCTGCAGCGCTTTCACTTTAATGGCGGCCGTGTCCCTGGCTGCCATTAACATGAAAGCGCCGCATGGGGCGCTTTTACAAACAAAAGTTAACAAATAGAGAAACAAGCCCGGGAGTGGTGCGTGCGTGCGCGCGCAGTCTGCTCTTTTTGGAAGCACACACTCGTGCTTGTGGCGCGCCCCTGCTCGCTCCCGCAATGTGGATGCCGCCAAAAGCACAAGTGTGTGCTTCCAAAAAGAGCAGAGCGACGGCTAAAGGTCCTCTTATGCAGCGCATGCGCGCTGCGTAGGCGAGACCTAACAAAAAGCAGGGTCGGGGGAGACCAATGTACAAAAAAGTAATTAAGCCTGGTAGTCCTCACCGCTACAGCCACTGGCTTACGCGGTGCCCAGTCACCAGGAGTCACGTCGGCCTTCTGAGTAGGGCATATCGAGACAGGGAGAAAACTGGCCCCTGCGCTGAAAGTCGGCAGACTTCCTCGCTGCAGGGACGCCGCCTCCCACACTGCTGTCGTCCGCAACACCTCTTCCCGGCAGATATCCTGGGGGCTGTCAGTAAAGATATATATATATACACATATATACACACATATATATATATACACACATATATACACATATATATATACACACATATATATATATATACACACACACATATATACACATATATATACACACATATATATATTCACTGAAAAAACCATAGGTTTCAGGGACGTTATAGTTAGCTGGACATTTCACTCTTCAAAACCGTAGAAATTCCACCGTTATAGTTAGTTGAGCTAACTATAACTCGCGCTCCCGCAATGCACTGCTCATGACGTCACATATTACATCATTCATGACATGGTCAGTGACATCACTGATGACATCTCAAATGACATCACTGATGACATCATCCAGTGACTTAGTGTTTCTATAAAATTTAAATATGTTTTATATATATGCCAAGGTTTATTGAAGAATGAATGGGTGTATAAGTCTCTGGATGGATGATTTAGTTGGTGTGTGACTGACTGTATAAGTGAGTGATTAATTGTGTCTTACTGAATGCATGTGTTAGTGACTGATACAGACATTCACACAGTTTAGTTTGTCAGTTGGTGTGTAAGCGGTTGCATGGGTTGGTGAGTAGCTAAATGAGGATCTATATGGGTTATTGATTGGTTATCTGAGTATCTGTATGGGTGCCTGAGTGTCTGTGTGAGTGGGTGGGGGGTGTAACTCTGTGCATAGATGTGTAAGTGGATGATTCACTGGGTGTATGGGTTCAAGAGTGCATCTGTGAAGAGCTGTATGGGTGGGTGAGTGTGTGTATGGGTGTGTTGGTGAGTGAATGGATGCCTCAGAGGTACATGTGTGAGTAACTGCATATGTGAAAGGCAGTATATGTGAGTGTTGGAGTGTATAAATGACTATATGAGAGAGTGAATGATTGTGAGAGTGGCTGTATGGATCAGTGTGTGCTTGTATTAGTTATTGTAGAAGAGTGTAAGTATGTGTTAGTATATGTTTAAATAAGTGAGGTGGTGTGTGTATAACTGTATAGGTGTATAAATGGGAGTGTGATAGATTCTTTGCATGGCTGACTAGGTGTGTGAGTAACTCTATGAATGAGTGGCGGTGTGTGAGTGTCTGTATAGATATGTGAGTGCATATGATAATGCCGTATGGATGGCTGCCTGCATGTATGAGTGACTGTATGGGTGAATAAGTGGATGTGTGTGTAGACGTAGGAATTAGTGAGTGGGTATGTACTAACTGGTATTGGTGTGTTTATGGTTTCGAAAATGATAGTCTGTATTTTAGAGTGGGTGTATCAAGGGTTATATTAGGGTGTGATGAGGTGCATCAGATTTTCACGTGGATGATGTCATCAGTGATGTCATCAGTGATGTCATTTGAGATGTCATCAGTGATGTCATCAGTGATGTCACTGACCATGTCATGAATGATGTAATATGTGACGTCATGAGCAGTGCATTGCGGGTGCGCGAGTTATAGTTAGCTCAACTAACTATAACAGTGGAATTTCTACGGTTTTGTAAGAGTGAAATGTCCAGCTAACTATAACGTCCCTGAAACCTATGGTTTTTTCAGTGAATTTCTAAGGTTTTTTAAATGCTAAATTCTAACTATGACATCCCTATTAAGTCCCCTTGAATCCTGAAGGTCCCTGGTGGCCAAGTAGCCCACCAGGTACATCCAGTAAGCGCCACAGACCTGCGTTTCAGAGAGGTGTTCTGAGGCCACGCCCCTTTTTACACCACGCTGCAAACACGGCTTCTGGCGCACTGCTGCTCAGAGGATGAAGTCCACTTGTGTCTTGAGGTCCTCAGGACACAAGAGGACCTCATCGCCCCACCAGCAGTGCACCAGAAGCCGCATTTGCAGAGTGGTGTAAAAAGGGGCGTGGCCTCGGAGCACCTCTCTGCAACGCAGCCCTGTGGCATTTACAAGAGATACCTGGTGGACTAGTTGGCCCCCAGGGACCCTCAGGATTGAAGGGGAATTAATCCCCCAACTTAAAACGCGCCACAGGGCGCATTTGCACTGTGGTGCAGGGAGGGGGGCGGGGCCTGATGTGACAAGTGTGCAAACATGCCCTGTGGCGCATTTTAAGTTTGATGATTAAGTCTCCTTGAATCCTGAGGGTCCCTGAGGGCCAACTAGCCCACCAGCTACCTCCAGTAAGCGCCACAGAGCTGCGTTGCAGAGTGGTATAAAAAGTGGGCGTGGCCTTGGACCACCACTCTGCAACGCAGCTCCCTGGTGCTTACTGGAGGTACCTGGTGGGCTAGTTGGCCCCCAAGTACCCTTAGGATTGAAGGGGACTTAATCCTCCAACTTAAAACGCGCCACAGGGCGCGTTTGCACACTAGTCAAATCAGGCCACGCCCCCTCCCTGCACCACTGTGCAAACTCGCCCCCTGGTGCATTGTAAATTGGGGGATTAAATTCCCTTGAGTCCTGAGGATCCCTGGGGTCCAACTAGCCCACCAGGTACCTCCAGTAAGCGCCACAGAGCTGCGTTGCAGAGAGGTGTAAAAAGGGGCGTGGCCTCGGACCACCTCTCTGCAAGGCAGCCCTGTGGCGCAGACTGGAGGTACCTGGTGGGCTAGTTGGCCCCCAGGGACCCCCAGTATTGTAGGGGAATTAATTCCCCATCTTAAAACGCGCCACAGGGCGCGTTTGCAAACTGTTGCTGGGAGGGGGCGGTCTTTTTTTACATTTTTTTTTTTTAGAAGGGGGGCTGGGTGGCCCCCTTCTTTGGGCCCTGGGGACTCCATCCCCCAGGGCCTGACCCCTCCTACAAAAAAAAATCTAAACGGGAAGGGGGCCGCGTGGGCCCTTCTCCAGTGGCCAATTCCGGCCCCGGGGACCCCATCCCCCGGGGCATGGCCACATATATGTATTTATTTGAGGGGGGCTCCGAGGCCCCCCTCCTGAGGCCTCTATTGGCCCCGGGGACCCCATCCCCCGGGGCCGGCCTTTATTTATTTTTTTATTTTTTGGGGTGGGAGGGGCTCCGGGGACCCCATCCACCGGGGCCGGCCCTATCCGTTGGGGACCGTGGGGGGAGCCTCAATGCCCCCACGGTCCCGCCGGCTCCCCGCCTCCTGCGGGAGCCGGCATTGCTTTTCCACACGGGAAGCTGCTCACATGCAGCTCCCCGTGTGGAAAAGCAATCTGCTTTGGATTTTGGAAGAGAGAGCAGGTTTCCCTACCAAAATCCAAAGCAAGTTTGCTATGGCAGGGCGGGAGACGCACGGCTCCCGCCCTGTCATAGCAAACAGCAGTGTCCCGGGGGTGGGCACCCCGGGACACTGCAGGAGCCGGCCCTGCGGGGTGGCGGTCCCCAGGGCCATGGATGGCTCCAGGAGGGGGGCCGCGCAGCCCCCCTCCCTACTATTTAAAGCCCAGGAGAGGTGGTGGTCCCCGGGGCTCCGTAACGGACCCCCAAATTTACATAATTAGTGCCCCGGGGGGTGGCGGTCCCCGGGGCAGCGGGGGGCCGTGTGCCCCCGCGAATAATTAAGAAAAACCCCGGGGGATGGCGGTCCCTGGGGCTTGGGGGGCCTTGGAGGCCCCCCACACAATAAAAAAGAAGCCGAGTGCCCTCCCGCACATTATTTAAAGCAAGCCCCGGGGGATGGCGGTCCCCGGGGCTGCGGGAGAGCCGAGTGCCCTCCCGCACATTATTTAAAACAAGCCCCCGCATATATTTTTTGGCAATGCCCCCGGGACCTGGCCCACCCGGGGGCCTCAATTAAATGAAGCGCGGGACGCCGCGCTTCATTTTTTTTTTAACTTTTCGGCGGGATTCTCGACCCCAGCGCGAATTTTGCCGAAATTTTTAAAAAAAATCCTTTTTTGGCCCTGGGGGTCCTTGTGAGACCCCCTGAGCAGGCCTGGGGGGTCAGGGTGTTTCTACCCTGCCCCCTTTTCTTTTTTTTCACCTTTGTTTTACTGTTTTCTTGTGACTCGGTTCTACCGAGTCACAAGATGGCTGCTAACACTTCCTGGTTTGGAGTGTTGGCAGCCAATCACAGTGAAGCTCGTGGTCGGGAGGGTTCGCGAATCCACCGCATCCCTATATATCGAAACGTTTATTTTTTTAATTTCTCAGCAACTACTGAACGGATTTACACCATTTAAAAAAAAGGACGCTTTCTGAACCAAGCACTACCTTCTTGCCAAATTTGGTGTAATTCCGTTCAGCAGTTCGGGCTGTAGCCTTGGCTAAAGTTTCCTATGGGAAATTGATTTTCCGACCTCTATTTTTTGAATTTCTCAGGAACTACTGAACGGATTTACACCATTTAACAAAAAGGACTCTTTCTGAACCAAGGGCTAACCTTTTTGCAAAATTTGGTGTAATTCCGTTCAGCAGTTCGGGCTGTAGCCGTGTCTAAAGTTTCCTATGGAAAATAACATGGAGAAAACACGTTTTGGGACCCCCTTTTTTTCTCGGCCCCCGCTTGACGAATCACCCCGAAACTTTCAAGACAGGAGCTGACCGGAGCGCCCCACTAGTTTTGAAACTTTCGCGATGATTCGTCAAACGACGCCAAAGTTATTGAGAAAACAAAAAACGTTTTTCCTATGGAAAATAGGTCCTAACTATAACTACCTACTGGCGACCGCCAGTAGGTAATATATACACACACACATATATATATATATATATATATATATATACACACACACATATATATATATACACACACACACATATATATACACACACACACATATATATACACACACACACATATATATACACACACACACATATATATATATATATATATATATATACACACACACATATATATATATATATATATATATATATACACACACACACTCATTATCTACTGGCGGTCGCCAGTAGATAGTTATAGTTAGGACCTATTTTCCATAGGAAATCCGCAACATTCTATTAGAAATAACTCTTGCGTCGGTTGACGAATGTTCGTGAAATGTTCAAACTTTGTGGCCTGCTCCGGTCCGCTCCTATCTTGAAAGTCTCGGGGTGATTCGTCAAGCGGGGGCCGAGAAAAAAGGGGGGTCCCAAAACGTGTTTTCCCGATTCATTTTCCCATAGGAAACTTTACAGCCCGAACTGCTGAACGGAATTACACCAAATTTGGCAAAGAGGTAGTTCTTGGTTCAGAAAGAACCCTTTTTGTTAAATGGTGTAAATCCGTTCAGTAGTTCCTGAGAAAATCAAAAGTAAAATCACATATATATCTATGGCCGCGTAGGGTCCGCGTACCCTCCCGATCACAAGCTGCATGCTAATTGGCTGTCAACACTCCAAATCAGGAAGTGTTGGCAGCCATTTTGTCCTCGGTAGAACCGAGGCACAGAAACTACGTGCGCAAAACGCACAAAGGGGGCAGGGTAGAAACACCCTGACCCCCTAGGTCTGCTCAGGGGTCCCACAAGGACCCCTGGGCAGAAAAGCATTTTTTTTTAAATCGGCGGGATGCGCTTAGGGTGCGCGGATCCCGCCAATAAAAAAAATTGCAAATGCGCAAACGCAAAAGGGGGCAGGGAGAAGCGCCTGACCCCCTAGGTCTGCTCAGGGGTCCCACAAGGACCCCTGGGCAGAAAAAAGCATTTAAAAAAAAAAAAAAAATCGGCGGGATGCTCTTAGGGTGCGCGGATCCCGCCGATAAAAAAAAAAATCGAATGCTATTTTGCCCCCGGGTGGCCCAAGCCCCGGGGCATGCGGGGTTTATTGAAATAATGCTGGGGGGCCTCTAAGGGCCCCCCAAGCCCCGGGGACCACCACCCCCCGGGGCTTTCAATTTAAAATGGTATGGGACGGCACTCGGCCCTCCCGCAGCCCCGGGGACCGCCACCCCCCGGAAGCTTCTTTTTAAAAAAAAAACCATTTCTTGTGTGGGGGGCTCCCCGGGGCTTTGCCAATGGAGGGAGGGGGGCCGCGCGGCCCCCCTCCTGGAGCCCTTGATGGCCCTGGGGACCACCACCCCCCAGGGCCGGCTCCTGCAGTGTCCCGGGGTGCTCACCCCCGGGACACTGTAGTTTGCTATGGCAGGGCGGGAGCCTCGCGGCTCCCGTCCTGTCATAGCAAACTGCTTTGGTTTTTGGAAGAGAGAGCAGGAAACTAACTATAACTGTCCCTAAAACCTATGGTTTTTTCAGTGAATTTCAAAGGTTTTTTAAATGCAAATTTCTAACTATAACGTGTCTGAAACCTATGGTTTTTTCAGTGAATATATATATATATATACACACACACACTCATATATATATATATATATATATATATATACACACACACACACACATATATATACAGACACACACACTACACGTGTTACCATCCTTGTGGGGACTATGTGTGAATACCTGCCTTGTGGGGACTAACCTGTCCCAATGTTTTTAAAACACACTAATAACAGAAAAATGTTAAGAAAAAATTCATGATACAGGATCCTGCTTCAAATTTCAAAATATATTGTTATTTAATCGTGCGCACAGCACCATCCTTGTGGGGACTTGAACACGTGCTACTATCCTTGTGGGGACCTAGTCCGTAACACTATTTGTGATTGAATACAGTCGAAGGCACATGGCTAAATGTTTATTTTATCAACAATATACATAAACAACATTATAATCTATTCATATATGAATTGCTGCATATATACTAGGGGTATACATTATAGACAGATTATGTTAATGTGTCAGAAAATATCATATCATGCTTAAAGAAAGACACTTAAAGCTGTATTTAACCTATTTATTAGTGCTTAAAATCTTAGGAGATAAGGGAACTAACACATAAAGAAATTAACATATGGAACCAAGGAATATGGTCAAGTGGAACCCAGAGCTTGACTAGCTGCTTACATTTTTGCCAAAATAGATGTTCAAGTCCCCACAGAGATAGTGGGTGAAGATCATTGTGTTTAAGTCTCCATAGAAATAGTGTGTACATTCAAAGCTTAAATCCCATTATAAAGACTGTGAAGCTAATGATGTTCAAGTCCACACAGAGGTTGTGTGTAATTATAGGAATGCTCAAGTCCCCACAGAGATGGTATGTTATTATAGCGATGTATAAGTCCCCACAGAGATAGTGTGTTATCATAGTGATGTTCAAGTCCCCACAAAGATGGTGTGTTATTATAGTGTTGTTCAAGTCCCCACAAAGATAGTGTGTTATTATAGCGATGTTTAAGTCCCCACAGAGATAGTGCATGAAGGTGATTGTGTTTAAGTCCTCATTAAAATAGGGCCCGATTCACAAAGGCAAACTTAGACAGAAAGTCTAGCTTTACTACATTTCAGTATTCACAAAGGAAAATTTAGACCAAAAGTCTAACTTTACTACTTTTTAATATTCACAAAGCCCCATATAGAGAATGTGAAGCTGATGATGTTCAGGTTGAAGCAAACACAAGGAGATGATGGACGGAGTGCTGAAACTTTTCAGTCACTCACCCCCAGTCAAAGATCTGGGTTGAATCCATCATCGCTCTTTAGCTCACTTCGCCACCCCAGTTCAGACCCAGCTATATGCAAATCAGTCTTGACCCTGTGCCTCATGGGAACAGTCCAGCCCGAACTGCCAAGCCAGGTCTTCCCTGGACCAGAAACAAGCATCCTGGGACCGGTTTTGGGGTAACACCTCCTCATCAGCCAGGCTAGCTTGAATCCAGTGGCAAAGTGAGCAAGGGACCCACGTCTCGGCATACCCTGCCAACTTAGGGCGAACAAAGCAAACACAAGGAGCGGATGGACGGAGTGCTGAAACTTTTCAGTCACTCACCCCCAGTCACAGATCTGGGTTGAATCCATCATCGTTCTTTAGCTCACTTCGCCACCCCAGTTCAGACCCAGCTACATGCAAATCAGTCTTGACCCTGTGCCTCTTGGCACCCCTGGTGCTTCAAGTCAAAACAGAGCTTGCGTTTAGTTACAGGAATGCTCAAGTCCCCACAGAGATGGTATGTTTTTATAGTGATGTTCAAGTCCCCACAAAGATAGTGTTTTATTATAGTTTTTTTCAAGCCCCTACAAAGATAGTGTATTATTATAGCCATGTTTAAGTCCCCACAGATATAGTGCATGAAGATGATTGTGTTTAAGTCCTCATTAAAATTGGGCCCTATTCACAATGGTAAACTTAGACAAAAAATCTAACTTTTCTACTTTTCAGTTTCAACAATGTAAACTTAGACCAAAAGTCTAACTTTACTACTTTTCAGTATTCACAAAGCTCCAAAAAGAGAATGCGAACCTGATGATGTTCAAGCCAAAACAGAGCTTCATGTAATTACAGGAATGCTCAAGTCTCCACAGAGATGGTGTGTGATTATAGAGATGTTGAGGTCCCCACAGAGATAGTGTGTGATTATAGACATGCCCAGGTCCCCACAGAGATAGTGTGTGATTATAGACATGCCCAGGTCCCCACAGAGATAGTGTGTGATTATAGACATGCCCAGGTCCCCACAGAGATACTGTGTGATTATAGAGATGTTGAGGTCCCCACAGAGATAGTGTGTGATTATAGAGATGTTGAGGTCCCCACAGAGATAGTGTGTGATTATAGACATGGCCAGGACCCCACAGAGATAGTGTGTGATTATAGACATGCCCAGGTCCCCACAGAGATACTGTGTGATTATAGAGATGTTGAGGTCCCCACAGAGATAGTGTGTGATTATAGACATGGCCAGGACCCCACAGAGATAGTGTGTGATTATAGACATGCCCAGGTCCCCACAGAGATAGTGTGTGATTATAGAGATGTTGAGGTCCCCACAGAGATGGTGTGTGACTATAGTATTACCACGGTTGCCAAAGAGAATGTGTGATTACAGACATGCCCAGGTCCCCACAGAGATAGAGTATAATTAAAGACATGCCCAGGTCCTCACAGATATAGTGTGTGATTAATGGGATGCACAGGGATAGCACACAGAAATAGTGCATGATTATAGTCATGTACAAGCCCTCACAGAGATATTGTGCGATTACAGTGATGTTTAAGTCCCCACAGTGATAATGTGTGATAACAGTCATATTCAAGTCTCCACAGTGATGTGTGTAATGATAGGTATGTTGAAGAACCCATACAGATTGTATTAGTCTGGTGGCTTATTAAATAAATGAATCCACTTGAGGGATATGTGTTTGACCACTCTTTACATGTTTGAATCCTGGTGCTACCACTCAGCCTTTATTCCTTCCAAGGTCTATACAATAAGTACTATTTACTTGGATAACAAAAAACATATGGTATTCAGCATCAAGATACCCTCAAGTGTGAATGTGCACTTTATATATGCACATGAGATGATATGACGTGATAATAGTGGTGCTCAAGCCACCATTAGAGATAGACTGGAATTATCCCATATCTATGAATCCCACTTCAAATGCAGCATTAACTGATTTAAACTGTGTTCATCCAGGAAGGTGCACACTTCCTTAAAAATCCAAGTATCTGAGTTCTCATTTTCTTTTCTAGCCCCCATCTTATCAACTCTAGTCTCCATTAAGAAGATAAAACTGTATTTCTGATTGCAATAAACTCCCCATACTGATTCATTCTGACACTTTAGGATAATTACAATAGAGAAATTGATTTAAGAACTGCCACATCTTTATAATTTTTGTCTCTATAATTCAAGAATGAAATGGTCCTCTCCTCACAAAGCTCTTCTTTCTCTCAAAGTATACCTTCTACCTGCTCTTGGGGCTCTTTCTAGCTAACCAGGCTCACACTCTATAAATACCTGTACATATATATATAGTGATCATGTGATCAAGGCCCGAGGTGGGGCTGAAACGCGTCATGGCTGTAGAGGTGTTGGAGGAGCAATAAACGTACATCTTTTGCTACTATTTGGGTCCGTGCTCCGTTTCTTTGGGACTAGAGGTACGCCAGAGGGCGAACGGAGTTGCCAAGAATATATATATATATATATATATATATATATATATATATATATATATATATATATATATATTTCCTCGCGAATGCTGCCTTTGAATTAAATTGGATAATTCCAGAGATTTGAGTGCTGGTCCATTCTTCATGTGAGAAGTGGGATTTTTCTATTGTTAGAGGCGTGATGTGGCATCGCCTCAAAACCAGCACTACTGGCTGGAAGCACTCCGGAATCCACAAAACCCAGGTTGCAATATATATATATATATATGCACATAAACCTTGTTTAACAAACTTTAAACATTTACTGTGTTTGGGAGCACAAATTCTGTAAGTGGATTTCCAGAATGGAGCCAGCAGTCCTTTGTGCAAGAGGAGAAAAAAATCAAATTGGCAGTGGTACATCCGCCTTTTTATGGGAAGAAACATTCTCAAAATGTGCCCAGGTGAAACATGGGAAACTTTCACAAAGATGAAACATCTATTTGTTCAGCCTTTTATATTTGGAGTGCAAAATAGAAATTCTTAAACAAGGCTTAAACATTCTCAAAAGTGCCCATGTCAGCTACAAGAGACTTTCTCAGTGTTGATGGTCTTGTTATTTGAAGGGCAAATCATATACAAGAGTCTTACAAATTGTATTCCTGAACTGAGCTGGTATGCTCATAATGTAAGAGTAGAGAAAGTCACTTTGGCTGACATACAGCTGTCTTTTTCATGGGAATAAAAACCTCAGAATGTGCCTACTTTAATTATAGGAATCTTTCACAATGTTAACAAAAGAAAATTTGAGGAGTGAGCCCAAATGTTGTACTTTGGTGTGTCTGGGGTATAAAACTAGGCTTCCTAAAAAGAGCCGGTGAATCCTTTGTTCAGGAATAGAGAAGGACAATTTGATAGTCATGCACTAGCTGTTTTTGTGAGACAAGAAAGCTTAAAATGTGCCCATGTTAAAGATAGGAGTCCTTCACAAAGTTGAAAAACGTTTTTTTGGCAGTGGGCATTTTATACATACAGTCTTAAACACTAAGGGCCTCATTTATGAGAAGTGTTGCAACGCTGTGTGAAAGCAGCGATGCAACACTTTTCAGTGCGCCCTCCTTGCGACATGATGGATGTGCCGCATTTATTGTACGGTGCACCATGTCGCAAGGAATGACAGATACGTCAGGAATCCTGACGTATCTGTCGGCGTGAAACCCACGCATTGCTGGAGTTGTGTCGTAAGCATGATGCAACTCCAGCAATGCATGGGGAAGCCTATTCCCATTGCACTGCGTCACCCTTATGCCTGCTGTGATGCAGGCGTAAGGTTGTGACGCAGTAGCGTCCTAGAAGTGGCACAGTGAAATCTGACAGATTTCACTGTGCCACTTCTACGAGGCTTTTGCAGGGGAACAACCACCTACATACATTATACCTGAAGCAGGTATAATGTGGCGCAGGGCTTTATAAAGTGACGCATCTGCTTAGAAGCGTCACTTTGTAAATATGGTGCATCATGGCGCATTATTTATGCTGCTGCAGCCTCACAAAAAGTGATGCAACGGCGGGGCAAAAGTGTAACAAGGGGCTCATAAATAAGCTCCTCATTTTGCAATTAGGTTTGTGGTCCCTTTGTGCCAGAGTAGAGAAAATGACTAATAGTTGTGTAACTACACTTTTCATGATAAAAGGGACATTTTCAAAATGGGTACATGTTAAATATGGTGAATAAAACAAATATTGATTCCAAAATATCATGTGACAAATATGTTGTCAAAATTATCACCACTGCAAAAATATAGTGCAATAGAATATCAAAATTAAGAATGCAGGTTTTATTGTATACAATAAGGTAATGAAGACAATTGTTGTAATTTATATTGTGTACTTTAGTATACTTGTAATAAACATTGTTTTTTATTAAATATATATATACTTATTATATTAGTAAAATTGTCTTTTTTAAATATAGTTTGCAATTTTAAATGTGTAATTGAATGTTTAAAAGACAATCAGATGGGTCTGGTGGCTCAGTGGACTAATGTGTCCACTGCAGAGCCCTGTGTTCAATCTCATGGTCATAAGTTCAAATCCCGGCGGGTCCACTCAGCCTTTCAACCATCTGAGGTCGATAAAATGAGTACCGTTGGGTAACAATAAACATCTTTTAGTGCCAAGATGCCTAAGAGTTAATGTGCAATCTACAAATACCTATGTTAAGTAGTTTAAAATTTAGTAGCAGGATATTGGGTTTTTGGGGGAATATGGTGGGAGGTTAATTACATTTGAACTATTTGTTTTTTAATGTTAAGTAATGTTAGGTAAAATCAATATATAAATGGTTAGTATGTAATGTCTTAGTTGTTTAATTGTTCTTTCATTTATTTGGGTTTAATTTCAGATTTTTAATTTATATTTTGTATAGTATAATTAGTTATAGCTAATTTAGCAGCATGTTCAATTTGTAGGGGAATAGGGTGAGAAATTATTTAAATGAAAATAGTTTTCTTTATTCATTTTTTGTTATTTAAATATTTAATTTATAAATCATAATTTTTTCATTGAATATTTAAAATGTAAAAATTGTTTTATTTAGACTATGCAAGAAATAATTAGTAATATATATCAGCAAGTGTATATTATATTTATTATTTTTATATGTTTCATTTATTTTAATTTTATTGTTTTATTTATATTTAAATTTTTCTTCTTGGTGTTTGTGGTTTTTTCAGTAGTAGCGAGAGAAGTGAATTCTAGGTATGTTTATTTAAATATTTCATTTAATTATACGTTTATTTTGTATATTTATAATAAATTGTGCATTTTATTTAAATTTATACAAAATATATTTTCTAGTTTAACTATGGTCAATCACTTTATGTTTTTAGGTATTTAAATTTTTTTTTAAATGACTGTATTGGAATGGTATATGTAACCTTTCTGAAGTACAACACTTTCTCTACTGTTGCTTAAATTGGAGTGGGAACAGTAAATAGAGTCCATCCAATTCCTATGCTTTCCTTATTATGGCTTAATTGGGGTGGGGATAGTTAATATAACCCTTACAAAGTCCAACAGTTTCCCTACTGTTGCTTAGGATGGAGTGAGAATAGTAAACATAACCCCTTTGAAGTCCAATACTTTTCCTTATGTTTTGTATATATTGGGGTGGTGATAGCAAATCTAATCCCTCTGAAGTCCAACACTTTCCCAGCTGTTGCTTACATTGCAGTGGGAATAGTAAATCTAACCTCTCTTAAATTCAGCACTTTCCCTGCTTTTGCTTAGGGTGGAATGGGAATAGTAAATTTGACCGCCCTCAGAGGTTCAACTTGATATCAACTTGGAATCTTGATAAATTTGACCCTAAGTCTGAAAGTAGGAATCTTCACGTGACTTCGTCCAACGGCTCCACGAAAACAACGCCTCCTCTTTGGACACCCTTGGCTGCCTTGCCCAGCTGAGCTTTAACTTCTCTGACATTTTTCTTCAAATATTCTTCTAAATCCAAAGGTAAGTCGAGACACGGTCCAATCCACTTCTTGTATCCGAACTGTGATCCATTGCGGTCGGCCTTAACTTTGACTTTGAACTGGTCTTGCATGACTAGATGCCCACAGTTGGTGCTTTGAACATTTAGGCACTATTTTTCACTTTAAAATGTACAAATTCATAACTCTGATCCTACTGATAAAACATAAATATAAACATAAGATAATATTCGTCCTATTTCAGAAAATTCTCCATTACCATTACCTGGTGGACCATTTTGAATGTGTTTTTAACATGATTCTTGAACAGCCAACCTGTCAATGATCTTTCTCCTCATGCATCAAACTGTTTGGAGATACTTTGACAGACTGCATACAATGGCTTCACTAGTCTTTTATCTCAATAGCCTTAATGCCTCTGCTTGTTGCGTTACCCCCATGGAATGGCAAATCCGTATTATCCCCTTCCTCCTGGGATTTTTATACGCTGCACAAAAGAATAGAAGATGAGCCATTCTTTCATCTGGCGAATTACATTCCAGCAAAGCGCTGAACAGGCGGTATACGTTCTACCGTTTGGAACAAAAACCACTGAATTAAAGAGATCCAATTCTGAATTTTACATATAACTAACTAGCCACTAGGAGAGTAATAAAGTTAAAATAGCGTTCATAAGAACCAGTACATTTAAAATCCAGAAAGGCTTCAGTTAGGAACTTCTGAGTCAGGAATTAGTAATTTGTTTCTTTGGCACAGTATTCCAATGTACTTTTGGATAGTGTTCTTTAGATAGTGGTTGGAAGTTCATCCTGTCTTTTTATTGCACTTCAAAGTCAAGTAATGTTAGCATTGACCACACACTTCTAAACCACAGGATTTTACATTGCCTATCAAGAGAAATGATCTCTTCTAGGGCTGCACGATATGGTAATAGTTCCGTAACGGATTTCCACCGGGGGCAGCCAGGGACTACGTCCCCCACCATTCCTTGCGCCAGGAGGCGCCAGTATCGTCACCAACGCGCCGGAGGCGCATAAAAGGCTCACCGGGCTCCCGCGGCACGGGAGCTTGTAACAGATTTCCACCGGGGGCAGCCAGGGACTACGTCCCCCACCATTCCTTGTGCCAGGAGGCGCCAGTATCGTCACCAACGCGCCGGAGGCACTTAAAAGGCTCACCGGGCTCCCGAAGTGCGGGAGCTCGTAACGGATTTCCACCGGGGGCAGCCAGGGACTACGTACCCCACCATTCCTTGCGCCAGGAGGTGCCAGTATCGTCACCAACGCGCCGGAGGCGCTTAAAGTCACACCGGTCTCCCGCGGCGCGGGAGCTCGTAACAGATTTCCACTGGGGCAGCCAGGGACTATGTCCCCCACCATTCCTTGCACCAGGAGGCGGCTGGGCCACCCCTCTTCGAAGTGACATCGGAGACTGGTGATACTATATTACGGGTGAGTGATCCTCCTACCCCCCATAAAGCTAACAGTCAACCCCTGAAATTGACATTATCTTAGTTCATTTGTGAGTTGCTACTATGGGAAAGCGCATTATGCCACCACCTGCACGCCCAATAACTGCTAGCATTAACAGCATGCTTGAGAGGGCGGTTAACATTGTTTCAGGCGAAATGAACTTACAGAGCGGCGCTTGTCACTGGGCATTGAGGGGCGGGCGGACATTGCAAATTTTAGAGGCACACCAACCGACCATATCCAAGACTCGCCCTTTCCTCAGCCTCAGGGAACTGGAACCGGATTTCACAAATCCCCAACTGCAAGTGGGAGCACAAGCGGGCCGGACACCATCGAGTTAGCTGATTCACAACTTGACATTGATATAGCCCCACCTGCGGGAATTCCAGCCGTTTAACGGAAGAGGAAGAGTGGGAAAACCATTTGTACTAAAAGGAAGCAGCCCACCCGTACCGCCCCGGCTTGAACCTGCCTCTCTGCTTGGATACAGCCACCGCCGCCAAGTACTGATACTCTTGAAACTCCTGATTATACCG